>OV281340.1:27210000-27823799 GCA_923062675.1 Marasmarcha lunaedactyla | reverse complement strand
TTCTTTCAAATTTCTATTTTTATAAAAGCAAATAGTGTAACTGTTTTCATATTTCAAAACTTACCTAAATCTTTTATCAAAATAGAGGTGCGAACAGTCGTGTTGACAAGTCGCGTTTGTACCTCACACAATTAGCCAACAGTTTTATCATCTAAATAAATAAACTCCGGCCGTGTAATTAATAACTAACTACCCCTGAACGAGCATTACTTGTCGGAAAATTAGTAGGGAAATAAATATTAAATTTAAACGAAGTTTTATCACGGGTTTTCAAATTGCAGTTGATGAAGTATCAACAACGACTTTCTTAGTTGTTTTTTGGTTAGGCACAGTCAAGTCACAAAAACGTCCTGTAATGCGCGGCTAATAGTATTAAGTAGTTAAGTTGGTAACAAAATTTAAACAAAATTTTAAGTTACTCGATGTCACTTGTGTGTCCAAACGGATTAAGTAGTTAAGCTCATAAGTTCAATGAAGATGAACAGTAATGAATATCAAGGAATTCGTCAATTCTGTACCTAGATATGTGGTAAACGAGATTTGGACAAATTCAGAAAAGAATTTGTTTCGGAAATTGAAATCTCTATAAGAATATATTTTTTCCAAAATTTTTATCTCTTTAATCCACAAGTATTCCTGTTTTAAATATTCTTCAACAAATTTTAAAGTTGAAACTAAACTCCACTCCGACATGTTGAAAAAAAAGAGTTAATGCGAAATAAATAAAGGCTCTTGCCGCCTTTCTTTCTCTTTTTTTGTTCCCTTCCAAGGGGAGGGCAGGAGGAACTAAAAAATGCTCTGACGCATACATCGCGCGCGCGATCGAGGTTATGTGGGACTCGCTCCGAGCCTACCAGAGCCTCTATCCACTAAAAAACCCCCTGAATGACTCGTGCAATTTTTTGCCTCACTCCTTCATCTGAAGCGACGGTCAATTGGAGAAAAAGGCCGCGCAAGTGGGGCCCTGAAGGGGTCACCCGCTGGGATTTACATAGCGCTGAAGGTGCAAAATTAAAAATAAAACTATTTATTTTCGGTTCCTTAAAATTTAATAAAAATGTTTGTTTTGGACCTAATGTTATCTGGACATTAAAATTTTAACCAAACTTAAAGGTTGGCTCATTAAAAACATGAAAGTAAAACGCGCACTCACAAAATAAATTTTGTTGACAAAATACATTTGAAATGTTAACTTAAGTAAAAAGAAAAATTTAATTACACTTAATCTACTTATAGTAATTATATTATTTGTAACGATAATATATATTTTTATTAACTGAACGCTTTGATATGCTAGACTAAAAAAAACTTGACTTGAGAAAATAAGCTTTTACATACGTAAAATTAAACTGCAACGAGTCTATAAATTAATTATTTTTTAGAAATTTAAGTGGGGTTTATTTAGTAATACTTATACCCACCAAAAAGCTATGAAATTCTGGTCTGTCATTAGCATGGGCATAGATTGACATATACATTGCACAGTCAAGATCAGAAAAACCCTACAACGCTATCCTATTCTTCGTCCCCAAACAAAATATATGTACTTTTTGGATCATAACCTAGGCAGTAAAGCAGCTCGTGATTTTGTGGTTATATTGACAGTATGTAATTAAATTTATTAAAACCAAAATTAGTATACAAAATAATTTTATTTTAAATAAAGTGCAAGTTGACATGTATTCAAGTTTTTGAAATTTGAAATAAAAATCTTGCCCGTTGAATTTTAAGCTTGTTCACATATTGTGTGCAACACAGATCATTGTAAAATATTAGATAATATGTATAATGAAATACTATGTATTTTTAATTAAATTCTCACTCTGTTTGTAGAAAGAGAAAACATTGTGGGATGGTATAAACATGTCCATGATTCAAATGCACGCTCGTTTGTAGTTTTAGCTCTGGTTACTTCACAGTAGGCGTGTGGCATGTGTAGTTATTTACCAAGATAGTGAGACTCCAAAAAACTAATCAAATCTAAATTAAAGTTTTGTAATGACAACCAACAACAGATAAAGATGGATATTATAGTGGAAGTCGCTAAGTTTTGGAAAACTACAAATAAATTAAATCCAAATATGAGTCTCCCTGTGAGTGTGGCGGGCACGCATGATTCCATTGACGTTGCCAATGCTTTTCAGAAGCATTTCACAGTGGAGCCACTACCAGCATGTGAACTCCTCAACGCCAAGGCCTGCTCTATGAATGATCTATCGGATTTTAAGATCACTGCTAAAGATGTTCAGCAAATATTTACACAAATGGTGAGAAGCTAATCACCTGGCCATGATGGTCTAAGAAGTGATACTTAATGATAGGCAATTTGGTTTTAGGCCTGATCTCTCTACTGAGAGTGCTATTTTGATACTCAAGCTAACTAAACACGCATTATTAATACTTAAGATTTTAAAGTGTATGGTTATTTATTTATTTATTATTTATCACAAAATCCACAGCCCTTACACTAAATACAAATGAATTATTTAAAATATGACTGAAGGCCAATTATGGAGTTACATTATACAGAATTAACTTTATTGATTGATGTATTTATATAATAATTTAATAAAGAGTTTGTAAGTTACTTACTAACATTTATATTGAATACCCGATCAAAATCTAAGACAAAATAAAATAAAATAATAAAATTTCGAATAAAGTGTACGGTTTCTGAATAAATACCAAAAAACGTAATACTCGTACTTATTTACAGGACTCTAAAACTGTAAGAGCTATGAGTCTGAAATATTGGATGATAGTTTAGATCGCTGGTGGACGCTCTCTAAAAAAGGATTTGTTGGATTCCTACGTCTTAAGAAATAACAGACGGGTTATGAGTTTTATTTTCACACTAAACATACCAAAATCAACCCAATCGTAACAAAATCCTTTTTTTCTCGTTTTTTTTAAACAACCCTGCAGACCAGTTGGTATTATAATATTCAAAAATGGATAAGGTTAAAGTTATGATTTATTTTCGAAGCTAAAGAGAAAATAATTCACAATTGTAACCGGACAAGCTTTTTTAATTCATTTATATTTAAATTTAAGTTTTTAATTTAATTTTAATTTATATTTAAAATAATAATTTATATTTAAATACTATAAAAAAAAAAAGCTTATATAAAAATAACAAAATGAAAACCATCACGCTTAAAGAAATTTGCGGCGAAAGCCGACTCGCAAAATAACTTGACTAAGCAACCCGAACTTTGGCAAGAAAGTTTAAGTAGCCATCGTAACTTTTTCCAAATCAAAGTATCTTCCGTTGCCACAAGGAATATTTATGACGAGAGAGTTCTTCTCATAACACAAAAGCTTAAAATTATTTTGAATTTATTATTATGTTACAACGTTTATTATTTTAAACATAAAAAATCAAATAATCTATATGTCAGGAAGAAATATTCATCACAGCTGTTGAAACAATTAATAATAACTTTTACTTCAAAAACATAGCCAACAACTTTTTTATAATAGTAAAACAAAATTATAACTTCACCGTTAAAACAGGTAATATATCAAATGTTTGTCTGTTGTTTACGTTTTTTAAGAGTATTTTGTAATGTTAAAAGTACCGGTATCGGTTCTATTTCAAACTGCATGCGAAAAATTGTTTAAGATCATTGAATAGGGATTCTATGAAAATTTGAGGTTAATTGTTTAAGTATCGCAAATTAAATTCGTCTGAGAGAATGGGTCACAATAATCTGCCTTCTAAATGATGTTTACTAAGATCACCAAAAACAACTCAAAAAAGACCGCTTAAAAAGGACGAGTAATTAAATTAAATACAAAAGATGTTTGCCGCTTGTCTTCTTTAAGAGCAGTATCGTTACGAAACGGAAATTAAAATCATAAGAATGTCTGCGTAACGTCGTTAAGGTAATAGAAAATGATAGTACTACGAACTTAAAGCCAGGAGTTTGTTTAAATAAGATTTTAAAAAATCCCCTTCAGATACTAATACTATTATTACTAAGAGGTTGTTTATTCATATAGAACGGAATATAAAAATTGACAATAAAATTAAATTAGCATTAATTCAGATTTACGTTAGAATTAGAATTTACGTTAGAATTAGAATTTGCGGCCTCAAGGGCCTCGAGATCTAAAGTTAATTGCGTACGTTCGCTTGTGTGCGCGTTTCTCGGTCTAGCGACTTTGTATACCGAATCTAAGACAGGAGCAGAATAAGAGACTGAATTTCGAACTAGTGGATTGGGATGGGATTCGGCGCGTTTGAAGAACGATTCTGAGAGTGTTTTTAGGTACTGTTGAACTGTAGGTAGTTCAAGATCTCTGTGCAGGTCCGCATTGCGCACGTACCAAGGTGCGTTTGTGGCCCTGCGATAGAAGAGGTTTTGAACCACCTGCAGCTTGTGCAGGACGGAGGGTTTGGCGTGGGCAAAGACTGGCGAAGCATATGACATGACTGGTCTAACGCAGACCTTGTAAAGCGTACGTTTATTTCTGAAGGACATTTTACTTTTTCTACCTAACATACTGTAAAGCCGGCCTAGGTAAAAACGTGCAAGTTTCGTTACTCTATCGACGTGAGGGTTGAAAGAAAGCGCCTGGTCTAAGATGATGCCTAAATATTTAGTACTGCGCTTCCAGGGGATGGGAGTGCCTTGCATTCTCAATTGGAGATTGTCGGGGATACGACTGCGTCTGTAGTCGAAGTAAACCGCAGCGCTCTTCTCTGGGTTCACATCGATACGCTATTTTTTGAACCAAGCACCGAGGGTGTTTACAGCCTTTTGAAGTCTGGTGACGAGACCCGAGGCTCTGCGGCCTTTGGTGTAAAGGGCGGTGTCGTCGGCAAAGAGAGCGAGTTCGACGACTTTCGATGGAATGGGAATGTCGTTAGTGTATACGGAATACAAAAGAGGGGCGAGGACTGAGCCTTGAGGGACTCCAGCCTTTATGGGACGAGGCGCGGAGAGCGTGCCTTCATGTTTGAAACGAAACGTGCGGTCTTTGAGAAACGACGCGATTATACTAACTAGGCGAGCCGGTAAGCCTATTTTATAGACTTTATAAACGAGACCGCTGTGCCAGACTTTGTCGAAAGCCTTGGCTACGTCAAAGAAAACTGCGATCGTTTTCTTTCGTTTCGGATAGAAGCCGTCGAGTATGTACTCGACGATTCGATGGATTTGCTGTGGGCAGGAGTGCTTAGCGCGAAAGCCGAACTGGTGGGGAATCATGAGAGGATCGCCGTCCGTTGGAAACAGATGGTTCCGCATTCGAGAGAGTATGACTCTCTCGAGAAGTTTAGATATTGCCTTGAGGAGGCTGATGGGTCTGTGATTAGCCGGGATATTAAGAGGTTTACCCGGCTTGGGTATGCCTATGACTGTCGCTTCTTTCCAAGCTTTTGGAAAGTAGCTAAGGTCGAAGCAGGCATTGAAAATGATAGCTAACAAGGTAAGCACCTGTTGAGGCAGGTGCTTAAGTGCGTGGTTGGAAATACCATCCGCACCCGGAGCCTTTCTGGACTTTTGACTTTTGATGAGAAGCGAGATTTCATCATTAGAGACTGTGACGGGGTCGGCGGTGATGGGGAGAGAGTTTCTACGGAGAACTTCGTCCTCCACCGCTTTGATGTGAGTGGGATTCGCGGGTTGCGTGCTGGGCGAGCATTGAGACGCAACGCTGTCAGCGAAGCATTCGGCTTTCTCTTCGTCTTCGAAGGCGATAGAGCCATCGGGACGAGTGAGAGGAGGGACGTGAGAGGCGGCGTCTACGCGTAAGGCTCGGGCCATTCGATAATACGCTTGGTGGGACGGGGAGATATTCGCCATGAGATCGTTCATCTGGGCGTCTCGGAGTTCCGCGAGGCGAGATCTAACTTTGCGTTGTAGCTGATTCGCAGCTGTTCTATAGGCGGCCGTGGGATATTTCTTGGCTCTCCGGAGAGCCGCGTTCTTAGCTTTAATAAGATTGCTAATGGCTAAGGGAAGCGTGGGTTTGCCTTTCTTAGCAACCTTTTCGTTTACACTGATGGCTGAGTTGATAGCATCAGTGAGAGAATTTGATCGGGCGAGATCGCGAGCGGAGAGTTTGGGGCCTCTAAGGCAGAAACTATCGTATTTTTAAAACCTTTCCAGTCGGTAAAGGTCTTAGGAGAAGTGACGTTAACGTTAGGCGGTCCTAGCACGAGGGAGACGGGGCGGTGGTCAGAACCTAGGTCATCGAGCGGTTCGATAGACCTGAGGTCGAGGTTGATGTGCTTGACGATTGCAAAGTCGAGGATGTCCGGAGAGTGGTTCGGGTTGTCGGGATAGTGAGTGGGAGTGATAGGGGAGACGACGTCTAAGTCGAGTAAGTTGGTGATGTCGAGGAGAGCTATACCGCTTTGGTTGGTTGATAGGCACGTCCAGTCAGTATGTTTGGAGTTAAAATCTCCGAACATAATGACTGAACGGCCGAGGGCGAGAATGGTCTCAAAGTCGCTGCGGATAGGTTTGGTGCCAGAGGGTATGTAGACTGAAGCTATGATGATGGTCGGATGACCAGTCATAGCCAATCTACATACGGTGGCTTCCATGTTGAGGAGAGGAGGGGTAGGGAGAGGACAGCAATGGAATCCTCTTTTGTAGTAGATAGCAGTGCCGCCGAAACCGTCGCAGTTAGGCCTATCGTTACGTGTAAACGCGTACTTAGGAATAGCGAATCCCCTGGAAACAACGTAGGGTTCTCGCCACGGTGCTTTTATAGTCGGAATTTATTTGCATACAAGTAAAATATATTATAAAAGAAGTAAATTATAAAAATAGATAGGTATGGGGAATACATATTTCAGAACAGCTTTATGTTATTCACAAGGATCTGTAGAATAAATAGGTCGCCCTAGATTTGCATTTACAAGCTATTCTGCACGAGGCAAAATAGAACGTAACTTAAGGTTTAACTTCTGCAAGCATAAGGTTCCTTGTACAAATTTAAATAATCGTATTATACTTGAGTCATTACTGCAATTATAATGAAATTTAAAATTAAATGGTTCAGGATTGCCTGCCATCTGAGTTACCCTGTGGTGTTGGAGTCGCGCATGAAGTTAAGTTACTACTCACATGGTTATATAATTAAGTCAAATTCTTCATACTAAAGTATTTTGATCCAATATCGAAGAAATTATTGTATATTTTCTAACCTGTGTGCTAGGTATATAAACCTATATACAATTAGGTCTATACCGCACCCAAGTAGTCAGCTGGAAATGAGATAGTTTATTTAGTTTTTTGTACCGAGTTGTTTCTTGAGTATATAGGTTATTATGTACTGAAATGCTAATCCCTTTTTGGCGCTTATTAAAATTTCGTATTTATGAATTTTGATAAAATAAGCATTGTGTTTTTGAATAGTCGGAATTTAGTATCTTAGGGATTGTGGAATTCGGAATTAAAAAAATCGGAATATTCATATTTGGAATTTTTGGGTGTTTTCCCCACTAGCACGTACTAAATATCGTCAAAATAGTTACT
This sequence comes from Marasmarcha lunaedactyla, assembly GCA_923062675.1. Classification (NCBI taxonomy): domain Eukaryota; kingdom Metazoa; phylum Arthropoda; class Insecta; order Lepidoptera; family Pterophoridae; genus Marasmarcha; species Marasmarcha lunaedactyla. The sequence continues at coordinate 27,816,303 of OV281340.1, read as the reverse complement.
TATTCCTCAAATGTCACTTGTTTAACTCAATCAGCAATAATACTAAAATTGACATCTTTTCTAATAACTTTATTTCAGTGAAGCGAACACTGGTTATCAAACTTATTTAATCACTACGGCGAGGATTTATGACCTTGATGACCTATAAATCACTAATATAATTGTTTAAGCATGCGTTGAGTTTATAAGCAGATTTGTTCCTGGGTGAAAATACTAGTTATTCTCTGTAACACATTCACATCTAGATTTTCATTTCTATGGATATTTTTAAAACTATATGCGAGAACTTGTAAGTTGCTTAATGATATACGTTTTTGTCTAACCAATGTTAACATAGAGCAGTTAGTATTCCAAAAAGTAAGAACACCCTGTTTTCCTTAAAATTTTAAACATTAAAAAATACACAGGGTAAATTTTTTGTATTTGAACAACGCTATTATATTTTATTTTTACTACATCCTACTCAAAGATGACTACGAGTCTGAAAGACTCTTGAACCAAGAGATGAAAAATTAATATTTATTTCCTCTTTCTGGAACATAACGATTTTTGCAGTTAAACGCACGTTCAAAGACATTTTTGTGAGAATTTCCTAAACCAGTGAAAAGTAACGGGTAAAGTAAGTAGAATACCCGGAAACACAGGGTATTCGTACATTGACGACCGAGTGGTGTAGTGGTAAGTAGCCTTGCCTCATACGCCGAAGGTCCCAGGTTCAAGTCCGGGGCATTCATTTGTGTGATGAACACAAATGTTTGTTCTCGGGTCATGGTTTTTTGTAATTATATATGTATGTTTATTCTGGGTTACCCCCCAGATCGCTCTAGGGTCATTTATAACACAAGTATGTTTGTCTGGGGATTTATTATTATTATTATTGTTCCTCCTTCGAACATAAAAAAATAAAAGCAGTATTTTTGACCTTTGAACAATTCTATTATATTATTTTTTTGATCACATCCTACTCAAAAGACGATCACGAGTCTTTCAGGTCTGAAGCTAGCAATGAAAAATAAATATTTATTGCCTTTCCGGAAAAATAATCATTTTATTAGCAAAACGCAAATTCAAAAACATTAAATGTGAAAACTTCCTGAACCAGTGAAAAGTAACGGGGTATATAATCTAAATACTAAAAAGAATTGAGTAAAAGGTTTTAGCTCGGCTTACGTCAGTTCAGCGCCATGACAAGCAAAAGTGGAGGCCCGCGAGCCTCATTACGCCGCGACGTATCGGAGCCCTCACTGCCCTATTTCCCCACGATCAAAACAAATGTCATGAATGATCATGATTTACAACTTACTTCTACCAGCAAGGCTTTCATTCAATTAGATAATGCCACGAGTCCGTTTCTTATACTTTTTAAATAATTGGATCCGCGTTTTATTTAAATGTATATGAAGGAACAGCTTATTTATTTTTTTTAACAGTTTTTGTACACACATATATAAACAATAAAAAATATCTTACAGACTAAATATGTACAAAGGTACGACTTATTTCTAAAAGAAATCTCATCCAGCCGACCTGTGAGGGGAAAGATTAATATATTACAAAGTAGTGTGTACCTACTGTAAACATTTCTTGCTCCGATCGCCGCCCGGTACGGACGTGCAAGACGACTCCGATTGATCGGTCTCATCCCGTTATTCAGTGGCGCTCAGTTTCCTGACGTCACAGTATAGCGTGTTGGTTCCGTGACTTTCTGTGTTTTCTTACTCCCTCCGAGCGCTGTCGAAGTGATTATTTTTATTTGCAACTAAGTATCTTAGTCTTCAAAGTGCTGTGCTGAGTTGTGTTGTGCTTGTGCAGAGTGCTGTGTTGTGCCCAGCGTGAGTAGTATGGTTTCAGTACAAAGGATACTTAACAGTGACAACGAATTTGTACTGATCCATTCCTTTTATTTTTATTTTATTTCTTTTCTTCTATTTTCATATTTATTTTTTATCATATTTGTCTGTTTTCGTGTGCATTTGCCCTTTCTGTCGGTAAAAGTTGACCCTAACGCGGTCAACTCTTTACCTGCGTACCCTTTTTTTAGGTTTCTAGGTAGCGGCCTTCGGCGTACTACGGTTAGTTTTAAGTCATTCTCCCCAGCCCCCCTACCGCTGGTAGGGAGGTTAGCCGCTAGGGTTCGCTAGGGTTCTTTTTCTAAGAACTCTAGGCATCTTTTATCTTTTATTTAATTATATATATATATATATATATATATATGATTAGTTTCAAACCCTCCCTAATGGACTCGCAAAGCCTTATAAACTTCGCTAAGGCCTTCGCCCAGGCGCTCGTTGCGGCGGACGTCCCCATTTCTAATGACGTCATAACGCAGGCCTTACAGGCAACAATCGCGTCCCTGGCCCCTCAGGCCCAAACCCCGGCTCCTCAGGCCACCCCCGCCCAGACCCATCAGGTCTACAGCTCTCCATCCGGGATGGACTGTGTGACTCGGAATCCGCGTCTGATGTGTCATCGGACGCCGACACCTTAACCGGCTCTACTGAGCCCCCATTTCAACTAGTCGCTAAACGTTCCAAGAAGCGTTCGAAGAAAGCCGCGGTGTCTTCAACACCCGAGCCAACCCCGGTGTCTTCTACACCCGCCCCCATGCCGCTTATGTCACTCGAAGTGACCGCATCTCCGCCGGTCCCGTCGAAGCCAGCGACGCGCTTCGTGGGACGGGAGTCCCACGAAGCCTCAGCACCCTCCGCCCGTCTACCTCCGCGAAAAAGTGCGCTGGACCGTGGTTTCTAACTTGTGCAAAGAGCACAAGATCAATTATCTTAAAGCCACCAACGCAGGCGATACTATCAAGATTCTTCGACGACTCAAGAGACGACTTCTGCGCGTTTACTCGTTTACTCTCGTTAAAACAAATCGCGTACCATACCTACGCCCTCCCAGAGGAGCGTAAGATTCGCGCAGTTTTACGGGGCGTCCCGTTCTAGCTCGCAAACGATGAAATCCTCGAGGACCTTAAATCCCAGGGCTTCCCGGCTGAAGCAGTGCACAAGTAAACGTTTCCCGTTAGCGTTAGTCATCCTGTCAAACACATCCAACTCGAGGAAAATCTTCAGAGAGGCTCGTACAATCTGCGGACTCGCGAACATCTCCGTCGAGCGTCCCAACCGTCGTGAGAACCCTGGGAAATGCCACTGTTGCCAGCTTTACGGCCACGCAGCGGCTAATTGCTCAGCCTCTCCCAGGTGCGTAAAGTGCTTAGATCCGCACATTACGAAAGGGTGCACTCGTACACCCGACTCCACTCCCCCCCCTGCATGTGTGCTGTGTGGCCAGTCCGGCCATACAGACTACACTGCAGGCATAAACTACAGGGGTTGTCCGCGCGCTCCGCGCTCTTCCGTAAAGAGGGCCGCGCCTAAACCGGCGCCGCCGCTCACTCCCGCCAACTTCCCGCCGCTGCGCACCCGGGCTCTCCCGGAAGCAAAGCCCGTGCAGCCGGCGCCTACTCCGACTCTTTCCTGCAGACAGCGTCCGGTCGCTCCTGCACCACCTTCTCGTCCTATCCTAGCTCTCGTAGCTCCCGTAGGCCCGCGTCCCGCTCCGTCGTCTTCGCCTCAGTCATCGTTGGCTGAGAACATGAAGACCGTGTTCAACGTCCAAAACGTCAACATTAAGGAAATCTCCGTACTCGCATGCAAACTGCGAGCCGCCGTTTCTCCTCAAGAGCGTCTATTCGCGCTAGCCGAGCATCACTCGCTACTTAGTTTCTTTGTAAATTCTATATTCCGTATAAATTCTTATCCCTAGTTTTTTCAAAGTTTTTCGTAGCCTTAGTACTAACCTCCCTGAGCTCAAACTGTTCCTTCAGAACAACGAGCCAGACTTATTGCTTCTCCATGAGACGTGGCTCACTCCAAACCGCACCAGGGGATTTGCTATTGCCATATACGCGTTCACTCGTAACGATAGGCCCAACTCTGACGGTTACGGCGGCACCGCTATCGATTACTAAAGAGGTTTCAATTGCTGTCCTCTCCCTACCCCTCTTCTCCTCAACATGGAAGCCACTGTGTGCAGATTGGCTATGACTGGTCATCCGACTGTCATCATAGCTTCAATCTACATACCTAGCGGCACCAGACCTATCCGTAGCGACTTCGAGGCCATTCTCGCCCTTGGCCATTCAGTCGTTATGTTAGGAGATTTTAACTCCAAACACACTGACTGGACGTGCTTATCGACCAACCGCGGTGGTATCGCTCTCCTTAACATCACTGAGCAACTCGACTTAGACGTCATCTCTCCCGTCACTCCCACTCACTATCCCGACAACCCAAACCACTCTCCTGATATCCTCGATTTTGCGATCGTCAAACGAATCAATCTCGATCTCAGGTCTATCGAACCACTCGATGACCTAGGATCTGATCACCGCCCCGTCTCCCTCGTGCTAGGACCGCCTTACGATAACGTCAACTCTCCTAAGAACTTTACCAACTAGAAAGGCTTTAAAAATACGATAGTTTCCGCCTTAGAGGCCCTGAACTCTCCGTTCGCGATCTCGCCCGACCAATTAGATATTTCGGATAAAATAGACTCGATAGTCGATTCCCTCACTGATGCTATCAACTCAGCAATCAGTGTTACAACGAATAGGTTGCTAAGCAAGGCAAACCCACGCTTCCCTTAGCTTAGAGAGCCAAGAAATATCCCACGCCCGCCTATAGATTAGCTGCGAATCAGCTACAACGTAAATTTAGGTCTTGCCTCGCAGAACTCTGAGACGCTCAGATGAACGATCTCATGGAGAATATCTCTCCGTCCCACCAAGCGTTCTATAGTATGGCCCGAGCCTTACGCGTAGACACCGCCTCTCACGTTCCTCCTCTCACTCGTCCCGATGGCACTACTGCCTTCAAAGTCGAAGAGAAAGCCGAATGCTTCGCTGACAGCATTGCTGCACAATGCTCGCCCAGCACGCAACCTGCGGATCCCTCTCACATCCAGGCGGTGGAGGACGAAGTCCTTCGCAGAGACTCTCCCCATCACCGCCGACCCCGTCACAGTCTCTAATGACGAATTCTCACTTCTCATTAGAAATCAAAAGTCCAAAAAGGCTCCGCGTGCGGATGGAATTTCCAACCACGCACTTAAGCACCTGCCTCAACTGGTGCTTATCTTGTTAGCTATCATTTTCAACGCCTGCTTCGACCATAGCTACTTTCCAAAAGCTTGGAAAGAAGCGACAGTCATAGGCATTCCCAAGCCGGGTAAACCTCTGAATATCCGGGCTAATCACAGACCCATCAGCCTCATCAAGGCCATGTATAAACTTCTTGAGACAGTCATACTCTCTAGAATGCGGAACCATCTGTTTCCGACGGATGGCGATTCTCTCATTATTCCCCATCAGTTCGGCTTTCGCGCTAAGCACTCCTGCCCACAGCAAGTCCATCGAATCGTTGAGTACATACTTGACGGCTTCTATCCGCGTCGTAATGAAACAGTCGCTGTTTTCTTTGACGTAGCCAAGGCTTTAGATAAAGTCTGGCACAGCGGTCTCGTTTATAAACTGAACAAAATAGGCTTACCGGATTGCCTAGTCAGGTTAATAGCGTCGTTTCTCAAAGACCGTACGTTTCGATTTTAACATGAAGGCACGTTTTCCGCGCCTCGTCCCATAAAGGCTGGAGTCCCTCAAGGCTCAGTCCTCGCCCCTCTGTTGTACACCGTGTACACCAACGACATTTCCATCCCACCGAAAGGCGTCGAACTCGCCCTCTTTGCCGACGACACCGCACTCTACACCAAAGGTCACAGTGTCCCGCAGCTTGTAACTAGACTCCAAAAGGCCGTAAACGCCCTCAGTGCATGGTTTCAAAAATGGCGCATCGATGTGGACCCAGACAAGAGTTCTGCGGTTACTTCGACTGCAAACACCGTCGTATCGCTGATTAAAATCTCCACACCCGAATGTTAGGCATTCCCATCCCCTGGAAGCGCAGTACCAAATACTTAGGCGTCACCTTAGACCAGACGCTTTCTTTCAAACCACACGATGTTAGAGTAACGAAACTCATCCGTTTTTACATACATACCGCCTATATAGTATATTAGGTAGAAAAAGTAAAATGTCTTTTAGAAATAAACGTACGCTTTATAAGACCTGCGTTAGACCCGTCATAACATAGGCCTCGCTAATCTTTGCCCATGCTAAACCCTCCGTCCTGCATAAACTGCAGGTAGTTCCAAATCTCTTTTGCCGCAGGGCCACAAACGCACCGTGGTACGTGCGTAACGCGGACCTGCACAGAGATCTTGAACTGCCTTCAGTGCAACAACACCTCAAGACACTCTCTTTCTTCAAATGCTCCGAAACCCATCCCAATCCTCTAGTTCGAGATTCAGTCTCATATACTACTCCTGTCTTAGATTCGAAGTTCAAAGTCGCTAGGCCTAGGAATGCGCGAGCGTACTGTTCCACCAGACTGACATCCGATCTCGAAGCCCTTCTGACCGCAAATCCTAATTCTAACGTAAATTCGAATTAATTCACTTTTATTTTTCAATGTTTTTATTTTTTTTTCTTAATTTCTTTTTCTCTTAAAACACCTTCAGTGCTATGAATTCACCTTCAGTGCTTTTAGCACCTTCAGTTATATGTAAATCCCAGCGGGTGATCCCTTCTGGGCCCCGCTAGCGCGGCCTCTTTCTCCAATTGGCCGTCGTTCAGATGAAGGCTGTGTGGCAAAAATTGCACGAGTCATTCAGGGGGTTTTTTAGTGGGTATAGGCTCTGGTAGGCTCGGAGTAACGAGTCCCACATAAGTCCGATCGCGTGCGTGGAGTATGAGTAAGAGCATTTTTTAATTCCTCTTGCCCTCTCCGTGGAGGGGAACAAAAAAAAAATAAACCTTCTTTAAACATACACAAATTATATACTTAATACCGTAAATAAACTTACATATACTCATATACATACATAAATTAAATAAAATACAATAAAGGTAATGTGTAAAGGAAAATTAATAAATGCCAAAACAATAAATAACTTACAATCTGACTGCATGAACGGTAAATGAATAGGAGAAAAATTCTGTTCTATGTGGATGTATGTGAAGAAGAGTACGCTTATATGCTCTGCATGGCGCCTCTTTCGAATGGGTAAAAGAAAATCGTTCGCGAAGATATTGTGGGGAGTTTGGATTACAAAGAACATTAAAAAGGACGCAGAGCATTCGCATGTTTCTACGAAGTCAGATAGGAAGCCATAGAAGTTTGTTACGGAACTCCGATACATGATCATGCTTTTTTATACAGAACATAAAACGTATGGAGAGATTTTGTAAACGTTCCAGCTTATTTAGAATTTCCTCAGAGACATCTAAGTAGCAAACGTCTGCATAATCTATGATGGGTAGGATGAGACTTTGAGCAAGGGAGATTTTAGTCGAAAAGGGAAGGAAAGTTTAAAGGCTTTTTAAGGTATGTATTGAATGATGAATTCTACGACTGATTTCACTAACATTAGGTCACCAAGAGAGAAAAGAATCAAATATTAAACCCAAGTTTTTGGCTGTGTCAGTGAAATCTATCCGAGTGCCATCAAAAACAAAAGGAGGAAGCAAGAAAATGACACAATCATGAGGTCTATTAGGGATAAAACACAATTGGGAAAGTTATGATTGGGAGAGAGAGGCAGAAGAGATAGATTAAAGGAAGTGAGAAGAGAATCCAGTCTGCGCGATCGAGAGTTGTTTTTGATTATGCACGTGTTGAAGTCACCTAAAACAAGTACATGATCGTAATTGGGACATAAGACATTAAAAACGTTCTCAAGGCTATCGAAATAATCGACATATATATTGGGGCTGTAAAAAACTCAAGATGTTCAGCAGATCCTGAGTAAAAAGATGGCGAGGCACTCACAATTCTATACGGGATATCCGCACGAAGGTAAATTACAAATTACAAATTACAAAATTTTTATTACAAATTACAAAATTTCTTTATTAAGTAAATCATCAATTACAACGTTGAACGTCACCCTTATTAGGTACGTAGACCTGTATTAGGGGTGACGACTCCTCCTTTTGGATTAACAAAATTTACCTAATAAATGCGCGTACAAAAACAAAAAACAAATTGAAAAAGAAAAACAACAATATAGACGAAAAATTTCAAACAGTATTAGTACAAACAGTTACAATTTTTGGTGTAGGGTACATTGCAATATCATACTTACTCTGCTTGGCGTTCTTAAGAAATGACATTTTTTGTGTAGGGTAAATTAACAAAATTTATAATACATCAAATCTATTTCATAAGCTTACAGCGTTTAATATTGTAACATTTGATTGAAGTACATTTAAGATGGCGAATTATATTCCCATGTAACTTATTTTTAACAAATTTATTTAATTTATAATAAACTATTCTCAAATTGTTAAAAAGTAAAAGAAAACAAACGTAGAAGGGCATTGAGCTATAGGATAACAAGATAAAAGATTTACATTTTTCAAGTTGGTGGTTTTAGTATATTATTATTATATTATTTTAGTATATTACTCAATATGTATTTCAAATTCAAATTCAAATTCAAATATTTATTTCTCAACATTGACAATTACTTGTTCTTATTGACGTCAAATAAAACATGATTCTACCACCAGTTCGAAAAAAAACCTTCGTGAAGAAGAACTGGCAAGAAACTTCACGGGTATATTTTTTTTTCAAAATAAATTTACAGTCTCTTTATGTCTATACAAAATTATTCTTTTCTGCATCTGTTAGCTCGGCAAGTCTCCCTCCCCCCAAGTATCCAAACGACGAACACCCTCAAACGGCACCCGTTCACGAGTTAACGCGGGATCCAGCCATCGCCCTCCTTAACCATATTAGAGGGAAGTGAACGACCCGTCACCCGACGCTACCATAAGAAGACGTACTTTAGTGACAATGACGCTTTAGATATTCATCGGGACGAAGAACTCATCGCACAAACAGACACATTACACATGCTTTGTTACAAATACTAGTACAATCCTGTTAATGAGGGGATTATACCCAAGAGCTTTTATCATCCAAATAATCGGATAGTTTATAATATGCTCTAGCACACAACTTCTCCTTTATAGTTTCTTTGAATTTGTCAATAGGAAGACCTTGGATATCCTCAGGAACCTTATTATAAAAGCGTATACATTGACCCATGAATGAGTTAGTGACTTTATGAAGCCTGCTATTATGAGCTGCCAGCATATTTCTTCCTCTTGTGTTAACATTGTGCAGATCTTTTTTTCTTTTGAACAAGGTTATGTTCTTTTTAACATACATTAAATTTTCTAAAATATATTGTGAATGGAAGGTAAGAATATTTATTTCCTTAAATTTACTTCTAAGTGACACCCTTGGACCGAGCTGATAGATTGCGCGAACAGCCCTTTTCTGCAGAATAAATATAGCATCGATGTCGGCAGCACTCCCCCACAGCAGAATACCATATGTCATGAGGCTGTGGAAGTAACCAAAATAGACTAATCGAGCAGTTGTTTCATTTGAAATTTGTCTAATTTTTTTAACAGCATATGCGGCAGAGCCAAGCCTTTTCGCTAAACCATCAACATGCGGTCCCCACTGCAGTTTGGCGTCTAAGGCTATGCCCAGAAATACAGTTGAGTTTACAGGAGTCAGTTCCTGGCTCTTAACTACAATGTTTGTGTTTACCTGTTTGACATTTGGCAATGTAAATTTAACACATTTCGTTTTTTTTTCATTGAGGAGCAAATTATTAGCTGATAACCACTGCTCTGTGTTAGAGATGCATTTGTTCACCGCTCGATAGTCAATTTCTTGTCTTTTGATTTTAAACAAGAAGGAAGTATCGTCAACAAACAATATGACCTCGCATTGATTCTTAACGACCGATGGCAGATCATTAATATAAACTAAAAATAGGAAAGGACCAAGAACTGAGCCCTGGGGCACACCCATTGTCACTGCCGATCCTGATGATTTTTCTCCATTTATTGCAACTTTCTGTTTTCTATTAGAAATATATGATTTAATCAAGGCAAGCGCTCGGTTTTTAATGCCGTAATGGTGCAGTTTCATGAGTAGAGTAGTATGATCCACACAGTCGAACGCCTTGGACAAGTCACAAAAGACACCAATAGCATCACACGACTCCTCCCAGGCGCTGAATACGTGTTTTATGAGCTCAACACCGGCATCGGTTGTTGAGCGACCCCGCGTGAAACCCAACTGCTTAAAATTTATTAAACTATTACCGTAAAAATGAGATGCTCCTGCTTCATTCGGGGTCAAAGATCTTAATGAAATTATAACTTTAGACTTTATTGACGAACAATCAGAATATTAGCGCGCTATTTACTGTTCCGATTGCAATAGCACTAATATCACTTTTAGCGCGCTAAAACTAATCGGAACGGTTTTGAGCACTTTTAGCGCTGTGAGCGGCAAACGGAACGCACCAAATGTTTGATAATTGACTTTATGACAGCTAACAGTTGCACGTTTGATTGATGCGTTCAGTTCCTAAATTGACCTTTATTTGACACCTAAATGTGGATCTATTTTTCACCAATCTGTGAGTGTTGAGTTAGACTTCTAAGTTTACTAATTTATATTCATTTAAATATATATATATTTTAAGACCGTATTATATATTTATATTTTTAATTAACTTATTATATGTCTGATAGTAATGACTTCGCCGATAGCTTTTTCTCTTGCTCATTCTTCTCTTACAGTTTTAGTAGTGCCGATAGTTTTCAATCTTTGCTTTTGCTTGATAGACTCTCTTTTGTCTTCTGCAAAGATCCCTTAAGTTTTAAAGTGGTGCATATTAATGCCCAAAGCGTTTCTAGTCACCACACCGACCTATTAGCATCTTTCAGTTCTGGTAATGTTGACGCGTTGCTGATTTCAGAAACCATTCTTAAAGCTTCCCTCCTTTCTACTTTTTACTTTCTTCCAGGATTTGTGTTGATATGCAATGATCGTACCGGTAAGGGTGGTGGAAGTGTGGCAATTAAAGCTCATACCTGTAATTTGTCTCAACCCAATCATTGTGACTGCACAACAGTTGAAAAAGTTGACACAACAAAGTATCTAGGTGTTATTTTAGACAGTCAGTTGTCATGGTATCAGCAACTAGAAGCCGTTGCAGCCAGAGATATAAAAATGGTCTGGATATTCAAACGGTTGCGACAGGTCTGCGCTAAAAACCTTATTAAATACATTTATATAGCTCTGGTTCAATCAGTTCTTCTTTATTGCATCAGTGTTTGGGGTGGAACCTTTAAAACTAAATTCCTGAACATTGAACGAGCACAAAGAAAAATTCTTAAAATTATACATTTCAGAAATAAATTATATAGCACTTCGCAACTATACCAAGATACAGATCTTTTAACTGTAAGACAGTTATACGTCCTACAATGTGTCCTAAAAGTTCATAAAAACAAACTCACAGATAAAATTATGCTAAATAAACGAAACCCCTACAATGTTTTAAACTAAATAAAGTAAATACAGAATTCGCATCAAAACAGTTTAATGTACAATCTTTAAGAGTTTATAATTCTATAAATAGAAAACTTAAAATATACTCCATGCCAATAAAAAAATGTAAAATTACTGTATCAAAATGGTTGAAAACACTTGACTACGATCAAACAGAACAATTACTTACGACAATTCTATAGTAAGAGTAAAATACATAACCTAATTATCACATAATACATACCCAAAATATACATAATAAACTATAATTAATATACAATATAAATAAAGACCTATATCTATACTACCAACGCTCAGTAAGATTTTTGAAAAATAAATTTTAAATCAATTACTTTCTCATTTTTACGGTAATAGTTTAATAAATTTTAAGCAGTTGGGTTTCACGCGGGGTCGCTCAACAACCGATGCCGGTGTTGAGCTCATAAAACACGTATTCAGCGCCTGGGAGGAGTCGTGTGATGCTATTGGTGTCTTTTGTGACTTGTCCAAGGCGTTCGACTGTGTGGATCATACTACTCTACTCATGAAACTGCACCATTACGGCATTAAAAACCGAGCGCTTGCCTTGATTAAATCATATATTTCTAATAGAAAACAGAAAGTTGCAATAAATGGAGAAAAATCATCAGGATCGGCAGTGACAATGGGTGTGCCCCAGGGCTCAGTTCTTGGTCCTTTCTTATTTTTAGTTTATATTAATGATCTGCCACTTTTTCTTAAAATCTTTAAGCAACTAATTAAAACATTAACAAAATAACGTCATGTGTCAGTTTTGACAGGCCGCTCTGAGTCGCTCTGAGCGACTTTAGGCTCTTTTGCCTTCGTTATACCACAAGAAAAAGTATTAAAGAGAACATAAGAACAGGCTGCATGGGCTAGATCCCTTTGCCTTCCCCTAAGAGTAAAAGATTAAATAAATAATAATAAATGACAGTCATGGGCAAAATGTTTCACTGAAAAGAAAAGATTGATATGTATCTTTCGATCACTGTGATATGTATCACTCTTCTGTATCTTTATCACAAATGTATCAGTTGCTCTGGCCCGCGCGTCACTCTCGCTACTCAATAGGTTTGCTCTGCTCAACTCGATCAAATATATCAATGAGAGATATAAAGGATATGATGAAATGAAAGATTGATTCGGTTTAATCGGCAACTGTTTCTTAGTGATGGCGCCATTTTACGGTATCGAAACGAACGAAACTATGTATTTTGAAAACGATTTGTTACGAGTTGCGAAACTTCTTTTCCTAGCATTGTGCGAGCGAGATAACCATACGACACGTGCGTGAGCGAGTGAGTTGTAAATATGCAGGGATACATTTGGATATGAACAGATATATGGAGTGATTCATTCAAACGGAGTGATACATATCTTTTTTATCTATCACTCCTGAGTTACCCATCGCTAATAAATGAGTTTAGTACTCTTTTACAATTAACTTCTATATAATAAAATAAAACAAGGAAACAGGAAATACAGAGATAAACAATATAATACATGCAATATACAGCCCCATCAAAAGGGATATAAGAAAAAAAAACATTAAGATATAATACCAAATGATGGTTAATGCAGAAGAAGATAATTCAGTGGCGCCGGCGTGTTTTCACTGGAGATCTTTGCGCTGGTTTAGGCATAGTAACTTGCACAGGAGTCTCAGAGGGGCCACTGAATACCTGTTGCCTTATTTTTGTGAGAAACTCGGAGATGGTGACAGAGATAAGATGTCGGGTTTCTAAATTTGAGAATCTAACTAGTATTCGTCTGGGTTTACCTTCCGAAGCACTACCCAAGCGATGGCAGACCTGTAAAAGATCCTTGTTAGTGTTATTTAATTTCAATTGATTGCTGACAATGTTAAGGATCACTTCATTAAGCTTTTCATTCTGCTTTTCAGGAACACCATGAAAAAGTAAAATCTTTTTCTTGATGCAGTTTCCAGCCTGTCCTGAGAAAGCTTTTGGGACTCCAGCTCCGTCTTCACCTGCTTGAACATTTCCCAGACAAGTGTTTTAAATGTTTGGAATTCTTGAGACAGAGAAGCTACATCTGAATGTGCAGTGGTATTAGTGGCAATTCTCTCAAGCTTGTTCTCATATTCCTTGAATTTGTCTTTAAAAAAGTTAGCCTCCATAATGGTAATGTGAATGATTGTTGTTAGAAAATTTGTGAAAGTGAATGCAGATGAGTTAAGCACTAAATTACAACATTAAATTGTTTTTAAACAGTAAAAATATAATTTTAAATAAATAAAACTAGGATAACTTTACTTTGGAGAAGATTTAATCGATCGAATTAGGGCCTGTTTGCTGGTAACAATTTGTTATTAAAATGACTTTTTTCAGCAGTGCCTAAATTTTGGACATTTGAGCCATTCTTTCCATTTTTGGTTCTTTTAAGTCCACGGATAAAAATACTTAAATATAGTTTCCCCTAAAGTTTCGTATTATCAAGTTGACACTTAATCGAGCGACAAACTTTTTGTAAAATTCTCTCATAACCTTCATATAAACCACTTGAACGCAAGCTGATTTTAGCGTCGCCTATGCCAACGGCCTGAAAGTAAGCATCACACTACTGGGAAAATTCCTTTTAAAATCCAAGAAAGAAAAAAGCCATTGATAAATAAGAAGAAGGAGACTGTTGTTGTTGGTTAAGTTATTCCGAACACTGTTATAATAAACTAACGCTTGCCCAGGCTTTCGTAAGTTTAACTTCCTGTTCCTGTCATAGGGATTGATTTAACAAACCTTCATTTTTATTGCAAAGAGAAAGTACCACACGAAACTACATGTTTCTAGGTAAATTTTTGTATGTGTATATAAATGTTTGAATAATATCATTTAAGTTATGTAAAAATACATTTAAAAGGTATCTTTTTTTATTGTCTTAAACTAAAATAAAGTATAATCTCAAAACCTTAGCAGTTCAAACATATGACGGGTAAAAATAAAGTACTACATGAATATGCATAACTCTCAGAGACTATTCTGTGATCTTCTATTACGCCACAAAATTAACTAACTAGATCACAAATCAACAAACAATAACTGAACTTGGTCTGAGCTCAGAAGCACTCATAAACAACTTAAATACTGAAGCTGTAGACATTGGACAAGGTTTCGTCATTTAATGAAAAACAAGTGCTAAATGCCAAATAACCTGTTTTTACATTATACGAGTATACATACGCCTGATTCTTGAACCCTAATGGAAGGTCAGAGCCAAAAGGATATTGCATTTTAATTTTTCATCTTCATTAGTTGCTGTTTGCGTAAATTCCTAGGTCTGGTCAGGTCTAAAAAAAATTCATTCAAATACACTTAGCGGTTTTTTGCGTAATTGAGCATCAAATATAAAAACTTTCACGTTTATAATATTAGTTATAAGTTAGTTAATATGAATATAGATTTTATCACTTAATTTCTTTTTCTTTTTTCCTTTTACGAGTATATATACTTCAGAGACCATACAGAAAATATAAAATCAAAAAGATATATTAATCAGTAAGATAACAAATAACGTTATTCATACACGATAGATTTGACCTCGAAATAATTTTCCTAAAAAATTTTGTTTTGAGACTGGAGTTGGAAGTGGGGATGAAGAAATGTTTCTCATAAATATTTACACAACGTGATCATGAACATTATTATTTTGTTTTGAGCACCTTCAGTGCTATGTAAAACCCAGCGGGTGACCCCTTAAGGGCCCCGCTAGCGCGGCCTCTTTCTCCAATTGGCCGTCGCTCAGATGAAGGCTGAGTGGCAAAAATGCACGAGCCGACAGGGGGTTTTTAGTGGGTATGGTTCTGGTAGGCGTCGGGACGAGTCCCACATAACTTTGGAATCGCGCCAGAGTATGCGTCAGAGCATTTTATCCTCCTGCCCTTCCCGCGGAGGGGAACAAAAAAAAAAAAAAAGAACAAATTTCTAAAAACAAAATACTGATGCTAATAATAGCACACTCGTGAATACATTCGTGACCAAATATTAAATTACTGAAATATTCTTTAGGTTTTTTTCAGGTCGCTGCAATATATATGTACATACAAATATGTTTCTACCATTGAAGCCTGGTTTACTTTTTTAGTAAAACCACGGCAACTGCCACATATACCTTGACAGCGACATTACTATTCATAATATATAACGCATATAAAAAATATTAATTCGTACATTTTAACGTGATTATTATTCTCATAGAACTTTTGTGAACTTATAAAAGAATTCAAAGTTCTACACTAAACTTGTTTTCTGTATACATGAAACATGGTGCTACCCTTTAAAATGTTCAACATAAGTTATTCCAGTTTGCGATAATGTTTATAAAAAATTGTTTATTAAAAATCAAATTAATGCTTGAAATAATTGACGACATTGCAATAATGTCAAAACTTCAAATATCAAAATATTAAGGATTTCATAGATTTGCTATATTGTTCAACATATTTATGTTAATTAATGCTTTAAGCAAATATAGACTTGAATATTGTTTTATTTGTATGAGTATCAGTATTAGTAGATGATTCATGTGACTTTTTTACTTTTGTCATAGCCAGCAAATGCGGACGCGATTTACCTTATGAACTTTTATCTATTAACTATTAGGTCTTTACCTATGAAATTGCCGTTTTTCACGAAATAAATGAAGCGTAATTTTTTTATATATTTTTTATTTCTATTAATCAAAATAATCACCCATGCAATCAATGCATCTTTGCCAACGCATTGGTAGCTTATTGATGCCTTTCTTGAAGAAATCAGCTGGACGGGAGGCAACAAATTCTTCAAACGCATTTTGTACTGCCTCTCGGGTATAGAATTTTTTTCCCGCCAAGAAGTTATCCAAATTCTGGAAAAAGTAGAAGTCTGTAGGCGCAAGGTCTGGTGAGTACGGCGGATGACGGAGAACTTCCAACCCCAACTCTTGTAGCTTGGAGACCGTCTGCTGTGCAGCATGAGGTCGCGCGTTGTCGTGCAGGAGCAGTGGAGCCGAACGATTGACCAAAGCTGGTTGGAGACGTGCGAGCTTCTCCATCATTGTGTTCAGTTCTTCACAGTACACATCTGCAGTAATGCTTGTCCCGTTTGGCAAGAAGCTGTGATGAATTACACCCGCGTTAGACCACCAAACAGTGACCATCACTTTTCTAGGGCTAAGTTTTCGTTTAGGACATTGTTTGGGTGCTGAACCAGGGTCCAACCAACTTGCTGAGCACTTACGATTGTCAAACAGGATCCATTTCTCGTCACAAGTAACAATGTGGTTCAGAATTCCTTCGTTTGTATGCCTGCTGAGCAGTGCAAGGCACGTCTCCACGCGTACTTCGCGCTGGCGGTCATTGAGTTCGTGGGGTACCCATTTGTCAAGCTTTTTTACCTTGCCAATTTGACGCAAATGGACCAATATTGTTTTGATGCTAACGTCGAAAGCTGCTGCTGATTCAGCCGTGGATTGAGTTTCATCAGCTTCCACAATTGCCTTTAATTCCTCATTGTCGACCAAAGTTTTCGGACGACCACGGGGTTCATTTTTCAGGTCAAAATTTCCAGAACGGAAGCGGGTAAACCAATAACGGGTGGTGCGTTCGTTTGTAGTGTTCGCTCCGTAAACGTCGTTGATGTTGCGTGCCGCTTGTGCCGCTTTGCTGCCACGACGGTACTCATACTCCATAATTACTCGAATTTTTAACTTATCCATGATGACGAAAAATGTTCGAATACGTTGAAAACAAAACACTAACTATTAAACAAATGACGATTTTAGAAAAAGAATTCCATGTTTGTCAAATAAAATTAATTTGAAATTAGAATTATCAGTCCAAAAAAAAAAAATACTTTCATTTGAAATGGCCAGTACGGCAAAACGGCAGTTTCATAGGTAAAGACCTATTATTACCTTAAAGAATGACCACTGGTTGTTCTGTCTGACAAACGAGCATCGCTGAGTGAAATTTATCATTTCAGACAGTTTTTGTAACTGCGACAAACTAGGAGGAAAAGAAGTCCCCTGCCGATGTGAATTCATCAGCGATCATCTATTCATACCGGTATCACTTTTATCAACACGGAATTTACAAAATTTGTACGTTTTTTTAGCCAAAAAACGCTCAATAGTAAGTTGTTTTGTTGCCGGCGGTGGGACAAGTGCCTTAAGTTTTCTATAATATTTATCTTTAATACTAAGCTATAAAATCATTGAAGCACAGCTTACATATTGTTGTTAACGCGGGATGCTGTTGAAGCCGAATTCGGAGATTCGTCACTCAACATCTGAACTTTAAACATTTGATATGGATGAACTTGAAAATGCGGCATGCATGGTGTGAAGTGTAGCCACGTTGGAGGGGAATATCTTACAAGTTAAGTAGTAGGTGAATAAAGACGATACCACACATTCTCGCTCCGACTGCCGCCCGGTTCGGACGTTCCAAGACCACTCCGATTGTTCGGACCCTTCCCAATAATCAGGGGCGCTCAGTTTACTGACGTCACAGTATAGCGTGTTGGTTCCGTGATACGGTTTTTCTGGGTTTTCTTACGCCCTTCAAGCGCTGTCGAAGTGATTTTTTCTTTGCGACTTAGTCTCTTAGTCTTCAAAGTGCTGCGTTGTGCTTGTGCTGAGTGCTGTGTGTGCCTAGCGTTAAGTATTCTGGTTTTAGTATAAAGGATACCCAACGGTGACGACTAATCCAGTCCTTTTAGTAAAAAAGAAGGAAAGAACATGCCGATCATAGCTGAACTGTCCTCTACGATACTAAAGACGGATTTCTCAAAGGAATGCAAGGGTTTTAATGCAAAACATAAAGAAAAGCTATGTGCCAAACACCTTGGGCTCATATTTACTTAAGACTTTATTTTCTAGTAAAAGATCTTATAAAGACTAAATGCTATAAATTCTGCTGGACTGCATTTGGTAGAGTTTATGTCAGAAAATGTGAAAACTTGCCCATTATTCTGATCAGGAATGAACAACAGGTACAAAATGTATTGCATGTTAAATGACTAGACGTAAGCAATTATGGAATGTCGTATCTTATAGATTATTATTATTTTAGCTATCTCAATTTTCATCTTAACTTTAATACATTGTATTCTCATCACACTTTACATACTAAACACTCACGATATCGTTTATTACAAAACACTTACAAAAAAACCTCTATAAATCACTTCATCCACGCAAAAAGATAACACTTATCACATAAAAACAGAACGCCTAAAGAAAACACTAATCACATTAAAACAGAACGCCAGAGCCTAAATTGGAACAGTATGGCATCAGTAATATTTTCGTGATACGTCAGGCTAATACAAAACACTTTAACCACTATAAACACAAAAACAATACATACACGCTACGCTCTAAAGCATACGCCTCTGTGCCTCTAATAATTTATTTATGAATAACGTACTCACAAATATTAACGCGTTAGATGAGTGTGATATTGCCTCTTCTTACAAATGTAATATAAACAACCTAAAAAATTATACTGCAATACTTGATTCGGACTTAACTATAATACCTCAGAATATCAGAAGTACATATGCCAACCTTGATGATCTGTTACGCTACGAGGGCACACTTCTTCTCAAACTTCTAATCATCTAAATCAAGCAGACGGAGTTGTTGTGTACATCAAGAACACTGTAAAGGCTCACGTGTCGGAAGTCAAACTGAAACACGCTTAATGCTTACAGGTGAACACTCGAGACGTAACTATTTTTGGCATCTACCGCTCTCCCTCAACAAAAAACGCTGAAGATTTTATTAACTCCTTAAACATGCACCTAGAGTTGAGTAAAGTCAAACATTACATTGTAATAACAGGTGATTTGAATATAAATCTGATTTGTAAAAGTAATGAGCAATCGCATGAGCGCACCAACCGACATAATTACTTAAACATGTTAGCCATGCACGGGCTGCAGCCCGGTCATGTTCTACCTACTAGAGGCTTAAGTTGTCTTGATCACTTTATTTTAATTGGACTCATTAGACAGGGACGCAACGATCACGCTATGATTTTCCTAAAAATGTCTAACTATAACAACACCACAAAGAGCCAGAAAACAAAAACTACATTAATTATGAGGGTGCCATAAAACACTTAAAATCAACTAATCTGGCGGCACTTCTTTCATACACTAATCCTAATGACATTGCTGAACTTTTAATCTCGAAACTGCAGCAAACTCTTGCCGCACACACTAAAACCACTGTGATACCTGCAAAAACCAGAACTTTAAAACCCTGGATTACGCCAAGAGTACTGCGGTGCATTAGGAATAGAAATTGTATGCAAAAGAAATTAAGAAATGAACCTGAAAATTAAATACTTAAAATTACCTACAAACGATACTGTAATTGTTTCAAAAGCATTATAAAAAACCTAAAAAGACTTTATGATAAGAATCAACTATTGAAAGCCCATACCAATCAAAATATTTTGATAAGTAATAAACAATATAACGCAACAAAAATCAAATAAATCTCCTAATTCAGAACTTCTCAATGCAACTCCATCCCCTCAAGAGTATGTAAATGCAAGAAACTCTTATTTCAGTTACGTAGGGCAACTTTTGGCTAAAAAAATATTGTTTAATTGTAAGCCCTCGCCAACAAATAAGAACAGCCCTAAATCATATTCTTTTGCTGTATTTGCTACTGATCCCGACGAAATTCACTCTGTACTCATGTCTCTGAAATCAGATAGTGCACCTGGGTGGGACAAAATTCCAACCAAGTTTCTAAAAGTGCCCATAATTTCACATCTCGTTAACATGTGCTTTCATCATGGGATTTTTCCAGCTGCCTTGAAAAAGGCCATTATTACTCCAATATATAGGAGGGTGATAAGTCAGATACTTGCAACTACAGACCGATCTCTGTACTATGTGCTTTATCGAATATACTAGAAAAGGTTATTAACTCACGTTTGACAAAATACCTAACCAAATACACAATTATAGCTACAAATTAGTTTGGCTTTCGACATGTCTACCGAGGTTGCAGTTGTTTGCATGTGTTGATTCTTGTTTCTATGGTGGTAGATAAAAGTGGACTCGGGTAATAAGTGCATGACAGTGTTTTTAGATTTAAAAAAGGCTTTCGATACCGTGTCTGTCCCTATCCTAGTTGAGAGGCTTGAGGAGATAGGAGTCAGAGGTGAAGCCTTGGGGCTACTGCAAGACTATCTCTCTGACCGGAAACAGTTGGTTAAGGTAGGGGAATATATCAGCCAAGAGTCATCCGTCACTTATGGGGTTCCATAAGGCAGCGTACTAGGACCTACGCTGTTCCTAATCTACATAAATATCCTCTGCAATATGAGAATTGACGGGTCAATCATATCCTACGCCAACGATACTGCGGTCACTTTTTCAGTTAAGACTTGGGATGAGGTCAGGGTATTGGCTGAAAAGAGCCTCACGGAAGTGGCTGCATGGCTAAACACTAATCTTCTTACCCTTAATACTATTAAAACCAAGTACATCTGCTTTACAAAATACAATACAACTCAGCCGCCCTCTCATTACGATATTACATTATACACCTGCGACACTTACCTCTCTACCTGCTCATGTCCTAAATTGACAAAAGTAAGCGTAATTAGGTATCTCGGTATCATGGTTGATCAGAGACTGTCATGGCATCAGCATATTGAATTAACATCTAAAAGAATCCCCAAGTTAATTTGGGTTTTTTAAAACTTTGCGACTCATTTCTACAAGTAAACTGCTTTCCCGTACTTACGTAGCACTAGCACAATCAATAATGATGTACTGCATTTCAGTTTGGGGCTCGGCCACAAAAATTATAATCCTAGACCTAGAAAGAGCTCAGAGGGCGCTGCTCAAGGTTATGTTTTTTAAGACATACAAATATCCTACTGAAAGCCTTTACGCACTGACCCCACTGCTTACTATAAGAAAACTATATTCATTAATTACTGTACTGAGAAAACACAGATCCTTACCATATGATGGCGGTATCCTCAGCAAAAGGAGGAAACAAGTAGTAGCCCCTGTTCCAAAAACCAAATCCAAGTATGATCAAAAACAATACTGTAGCAATTCAGCCTCGGTTTACAATTAAGTTAATAAACATATAAACATTTATCCCTTAAACTTTTGTGATTGTAAGAAAGCTGTTACACAATGGCTTAAAAGTAAAACCTACTCTGAAACTGAAGTGATAATCAATTTCAAAAGTGTTTTATACTAAATAAAGTTATCTACAAATAATATAAATAATGATTATATACAAATCGATATAAGTGTTTTTGAAAGATCTGAGAAATTCCAATGTGATTTCACGCCACTCACGCTTACACACACATACACACACATTGACACATACACGCGCGTGCGCGCGCACAGGCTCGCATGCACCAGATATCAAAAAAAGTTGTAATAGTTGTTAAGTACTTTGTAATTTTGCCTTGTAAAATTTTTGAAGAGGTGTTCTACCAAACACAAGCAATGATTGATTAAATGGAAGTCCCAACAACTGTCGGACTAAGTTGAGAAAAATAATGTTATTATTATTATTATTATATTATTTTATATTATATATTATTTCCTTTCTACTATTTTATTTATTTACTCTTCTATATTCAGATTTATCTTTATCATATTTATGTCTTTCCGTGGACATTAGCCCTTTTTAATGGTTGACCCTAACGCGGTCAACTCTCTACCTGCGTACCCTTTTTAGGATTCTAGGTATCGGCCTTCGGCCAACTTTGGTTAGTTTTAAGTTATTTACCCCAGCTCCCCTACCGCTGGCAGGGAGGTTAGCTGCTAGGGTTGCTAGTTTTGCTAGGAATGCTAGGCATCTCTTATTTATTTATATATTTATATTTTCTTATCAAGCCCTCCCATGGATTCGCAAAGCCTCATAAACTTTGCGATGTCCTTTGCTGAGGCGCTCGCCAGCGCCCTCGGTGTCCCGTAGGAAACGTGCCGCTCCCGGGAGCGATTCAGACTCCACGTCCGAAGCTTCGTCGGTCGCTGACACTTTAACCGACTCTCCTGAGCCCCCTTTTCAATTAGTCGCTAAACGCTCTAAGAAGCGTTCGAAGCAAGCCACGGTGTCTTCAACACCCGATCCTACAACGGTGTCTTCAACATCCGCTCCCACGCCGTTATTGTCACTGTAAGTGACCGCGACCCGTCGGTATCGTCCAAGCCAGCAACGCGCTGCGCTCCCGTCCCATCGAAGCCTCAGCTCCCTTCCCCCGTCTTCCTCCACATAAGCGCGCTGGACCTCGGTTTCTAACTTGTGCAAAGAGCACCAAATTAATAACGTTAAAGCATCTAACGCAGGCGAATCTATTAAAATCTAGGTCGCGACCATCGACGACTTCCACGCGTTCACTAGGCTTCTGTCAGTCAAACAAAGCGTACCATACCTACGCCCTCCTGGAGGAGCGTAAGATCCGAGCAGTATTACGGGGCGTCCCCTTTGAACTCGCTAACGACAACATTCTCGAAGGCCTTAAATCCCAGGGCTTCCCGGCTGAAGCCTGCATAAAATTCACTCGAACCGCGGCATACGTTTCCCGCTCGCGCTAGTTATCCTATGTAACACTCCCAAATCGAGGGAGATCTGCAGAGAGGCTCGCACAATCTGCGGCCTCTCGAATATCTCCGTCGAGCGTCCTAACCGTCGCGGTCACCCAGGGCAATGCCACCGTTGCCAGCTTTACGGCCACGCAGCGGCTAATTGCTCACCTCCCCCCAGGTGCATTAAGTGCCTGGACCCGCACATTACGAAGGAGTGCACTCCTCGCACTCCCGATTGCACTTCCCTTCCTATGTGTACTGTGCGGCCAGTCCGGCCACACAGCTTACTACAGGGGTTATTCGCGCGCTCGGTTGTCGGGTTGTCTCGTT
Source organism: Marasmarcha lunaedactyla (assembly GCA_923062675.1). Lineage (NCBI taxonomy): Eukaryota > Metazoa > Arthropoda > Insecta > Lepidoptera > Pterophoridae > Marasmarcha > Marasmarcha lunaedactyla. The sequence continues at coordinate 27,792,887 of OV281340.1, read as the reverse complement.
GACAAATCTCTGCTTTATTTATTTGTCTGCAGAATAAACTGTAGTTTTGCTGATTAGTTCAACAGAGAGGGAGTCATAACGTACATAGATTGTACAGCCCTTAAAATGCAGTAGCTCTTTCTTTATTTCATTAAGTGCAACTGACTTCAAGGCGCTATGCGCTGCTATTCATTTAACATTTTAGCTGCATTTACTTTTAAATGACATTAATTTTAAGAAAAATATTATTTAGAGCGTCTTTTGAGTATAAATACTTCTGGAAATAGTTCATTTTCTGAAAACATAGTATTATCTTAGAAAAAGCGTGCAAGTAAACTCGGATGTAATAATTTTAACATTTTAACATTTACTTAAGTCGTCTGAAGGATAAGTATTTACATTCAAAACGGGGGCATTTATGCACTCAAGGTCAATTAGAGATTTGCTGTGAGTAGAGAAATGAGTAGGTTCGCTTACTCTCATTGCTACAAGGAATTCTGATTATTGAAAATATTTAATAATTTTATCATTTCTCATGTCAATATTAAAATCTCCGTCAAAATAGCTACAAAATAATAATAACTCCGTTAAAGACTTTAAAAACACCTTAGTACTGAGCCATTGAGACTTGTTGGCTGTGCCAAGAAACACCTTCGTTGAGTTAATAATGAGCATAATCCACTTTTGCAACATGGGGTGAGGTTGGATGAAGGCAGGTCCGAACAGTGACTCCTCGTCTGACATAAGCCCCGACACCGCCTCCACGGTTGCTGTGTTCAGGCGGTCAGGGCACGTGCCGTAGGCGGTAGCCGGGCAGTGATGACGATTGCATTATGGATGACCCTTTGAATGTGTTGATGAATATGTTAAGATCTAAAATAAGTAACAAATTCAACCGTTTATTTATTATTCAGAGTTAACTAAGTCCAAACATACACGTTTTGTTAATTGAAATGTTATAACATTATAACTCCTACCTTTTATAAAAATCTTTAACCTTTGCACTCGACGGAAATACACTTCGAGAATTCCACAGTGTATGTACGAGTACAAAGCACAATAATTTTTAAAGCCAGACCACGTAGGTTAAAGTTAATACCAACAAATTTTGAGGAAAATATCGGTAAGCGAAGTCGCGAAACCAAATAACATATAAATGCAAAATATTATTACTTGACAAGGACGGTCACTGGCTCGAAAGAAGACGAGATCAAACGCAATCAATGAATAAAAAACTAATAAAAAAGAGTTATTAATGCATCCAATGTTAGCCACTTATATAAGAGACTACTTATATATCAGAACCTAAAAGTAATAAACTAATTAAAGTAAGAAAATTAGTAAACAACTAAGTAAATTGTCTTGGATGTAAAAGTTTACAAGAAAATTAAAAGCATTCTATAAGGCGATTGAGAATAAGAAATAAATCTGAAAAACAAAGAAAAAGGAATCGAATTGAGGCGGTTGGACCGAGACAACTGCAATGTAGTAATGAACTGCCTCGGCTGTTTGTTACTCTGTGGCATTGATCACTAACTATAGAGAGAAATGTAGGTTAGAACTCGTTTTTTTTTAGACTGGTGTACACAAGGTAATGACACGAACTTAGCATTTGATTATGGGACATTTCCCGACCAATACTTGCTTTGATACTGCGACACATTTTGATGCTCCTTCCGCCTTTTTTTGTGATACTATACCTATGATATTTTTTACCTCTTTATGTGATTTTTATTTTAATTCAGCCATAAACTCCTAGCAGTTCTTTTATTTGCTGAATAATCTAGAAATATCAGTATAGACGTTCAAGTCATTTGTGCGTGCGGCCATCTACGTGTGCGTAAAGCTAGTTTGTACAACAGCATATGCAGCGACTGTGTGAGCATTACAGAAAGGTACTCAAATTCAAATTCAAATTCAAATTCATTTATTTGGTAAAATTATACAGAGTAACAATTACAAGAGAATCGATAACAGCTACTTTAGTGAGCACTGTGTTGCGGCTGTTATCGCCCACCTCCAGGTAGTATACATATAATACTAAATAATAAAATGTTGTACAAGTTTACAAACAAAATTATCGAATATATACAAAACAAAGAAAAATAAGGAGAAAGAAAAAAAGAAGAAAAAAATGACAATATTACAGCAAAGTGACTGTATACGCACAACAAAGCAACGCGGGCACTGTTTGACAAGTTGACGGCTGTCACACAAAATTAAGTTACATATTTACAAGCTCACGCATACGCACGACCGCGAGCCAAAATAAATTGAATCATTTATACAACTTTAAAATGTTGCACAACACTCGTTACATCAATGCCCAATAATCGTTACACCGTTTCTGAAAAACTCCGAGCCTGAAACTAATCTAAACTAAACCAAACGGCAAATTACTTAGTTAAAATCGATTTGCACTCAACTGTAGAAATTATGAAGTTGTATAAAAGTCTTGAGTGTTTCCTGCATTGGGGAGAATTCCCAGAATTTCCGGCGGCGCTCCGTGTGAGGTAGCTATTTGTTCAGATCTTGAGAGCCATTGCCCGGTACGTTTGCTACAGAAGCGATTATTTCGTTTTTAACCACTGCAAGGTAAACTTTTCTTCTGGGAGCACGCCAAAGTGTGCAGGCCATTTAAATCACATAGTATTTTACTTTTTTTTAGTTCTCGAAGAATACTTAAAAATAAATGTTACTAAATGTTTCTACGTACATTCGTTGTAAAGGGCTATAATGCGGGCTTTTTTACAGAAAATTAATTCAATTTGTCGTTTTTCGGTCAGTTGTCGGCCGAGGGGCGTAGTGGTTAGTTGCCCTGCCTCATATGCCGGAGGTCCCAGGTTTGATTCCTGGCCGGGGACTTCATTTGTGTAATATAAACTAATGTTTGTTATCTATTTATTCTGGGTTCAGCTAGTTCATTGTGTGGTCCTCCAGACTACAAGCTCCACTTACTTTGGAGCCATACAGTTCTTGTTAGTGTCTGGGGATTTATTATTTAGTTTTCTACAACTTACACATGTTTCTTATTGAACACATAATTCAATTTAATATGCAATTTAGGGAACTGTTACCTAAGAAACAATTGTATTTTCAACAACATTGCACAAAAAAAAATTGTACGCCACATTTGCTAACTGTGCAACACATATTTCTATCCTTCCAACTGGTTCCCACGCAAGTTGTTTGTTTCTTATGTATGAGTTAAAAATTGTATTCTCTGTAAGAGGAAAAATTGACGTTTTTCTTTTCAAATTTATTTACGAACATATCTAGATTTATTTAAATTTTACAAGTGGTAATCTTAATTCGTTAACGAGCTATTATGGCGCGTGGCAGCGCCAACCCCTTTTTGACCTATTTTATATTTTTGACCAATTTTTTTATGTCTTCTTGTTTCTCTGAGAGATATATCTACTTATAAACTACTCAAAACAACTTAAGGCCCACTCTGAAATTTTTCAAGAATTTGTGTTTTTTTTTTAAATTTCTTTGGCTAGTTACAGAGTGTTGTTTATAAACCTTAAGTGGATATGTCAACAGATCTGTCAATATCTGATAATAATCCAAGATAAATCTAGTCAATTTTCGTATTCAAAAGATTTAGGTAGACAGTGTTTTGAAACTAAGTTCAGTTTTGCGGTAATTTGTAATTTGAAGTACTTTCGTCAATCCCAAATAATCTGGAATCATTTAAGTAATGACTTGTATGAAATATATGAATATCTTACTAATAAGTCTTAAGCCACGATGGATTTTGCTTTGGAAAAAAGAGCTTGTACAGTCGGTGCCAGATACATCTATACCACCAAGTCGTCAGCCCAATACCCCCCGGGATTACGGTAGACCCCGGTACCAACACATCATGAGATGGGTTATAAGCAATGCTTTCGCAACCCTATTAATTACTGCAGAGCGGCTTCAGAACAACCTTTGTATTTAAACCTATATAGGTGTATTACCATTACCAAAGCAAAACAATACCCGTTGTATCATTTCTATTTGCAAATGAGGATTAAATATTAAAGTGAATTTCAGCCACTATTCATCATAGCACCTATCTAAGAGTTCAAAATTAAGGTATATGATTATTCTAAATAAACAAAAATTAAAGAATTTTTTGCTAAATATTTTCGCGTTCATTCTTTCTTTATGAGTTTAATCTAGAGAGATAGGTTGAAGATAATATTATGTTCCTCAATAGAAGTAAAAGTTTTCAAAATATAAGTAAGCCTAAAAACAATCTGGAGTTTTTTTAATGTGTACCTCATCTCAATATTTATTTTGATGACCCTGTAGATTCAAACTTATCGTCAGCGCAAAAAGGCATTTTCGGTTTGCTAAAACAAATCTAGTACTGTGATAAGCCTAACCTTGTACATTTGGTACTACCCTGTGCAGGTATTGTTCTATAAAGAGAATTGTTTTTTTCCTTATTTGAACTTTGAACACTTGAGGCAAAAGAAGACTTTATTATATACTTTTCGAGCCGTTCAAACCAAGCTTCCTAATCACTCTTGAATTTTTAAAACGTAAATCATAAATTATTCTTAAAAGAAAATTCTCATCTTAAATCAATTACTTAATATTTTCCTGCATATCCATGATGCTGAATTGGTTAACAGACTATCTGGTTAAATCTGAACGAACCCCAATAAAATCGACATCTTGGGAAGCCGTGATCAAAAACATCGAGAGAACTCGGAATATAAAATATCTATTCACTTTGTTATAAGGCCGAAAATTTATTGCAAAATACTTAAAACTTATAAATAATTAAAACAATTTTATTTGGATAAAATATTACATCCTTAAAAAAATTATTTCTGGTTCTTTTAAATATTTAACATTGTTTCTTTAATATTTAGGGTATAATATGCTGTGTTAGAAAAATTCACCAGAATCACTGAACAAAAGGCGATTGCAACAAGTGCCTCGAGTGTGTGACGCACCAAGCGTCCTTATATAGAATGATGAAATTAATGAGTGTATTTAATTTTATTTTTTTCTTGTGTCCATAAGACTGACGATAATTATCATTGAACATGTCTGATGCAACTTTTCCTGTTTCAATGGTATCCACAATGATAAATTCCTAAAATATGTCATAGTGGCATGCATGAATAAATAATCGCCCCATTTCATACAACCAACAGCACCGACCAAATAACCCGATAGCATCTAAAAAAAACGATGAACACATGTAATTTACAAAATTGACCTCTTTTTTGTGTACATGTGTAAGTACATTACACCCTAGTGCCCAGTAAAAAAGACGCGTTTTTGGATTCGTGGGAACCGTTCTTACAATCTCTCCTACATTTTATTTTGCAAAAATTGGCGACTTCCCTTTTTTTTTTTTTTTTTTTTTTGGTTCCCCTCCACGGGAAGGGCAGGAGGACATAAAAAATGCTCTGACGCATACTCCGCGCGCGCGATCGGAGTTATGTGGGACTCGTCCCGACGCCTACCAGAACCATACCCACTAAAAAACCCCCTGTCGGCTCGTGCATTTTTGCCACTCAGCCTTCATCTGAGCGACGGCCAATCGGAGAAAGAGGCCGCGCTAGCGGGGCCCTTAAGGGGTCACCCGCTGGGATTTACATAGCACTGAAGGTGCTCAAAAAAGAAAAGTAAATAAATAAAAACATTAAAAATTGACAAATAAAATTGCATTAATTCGGATTTACGTTAGAATTAGAATTTACGTTAGAATTAGAATTTGCGGCCTGAAGGGCCTCTAGATCTAAAGTTAACTGCGTGCGTTCGCTCGTGTGCGCGTTTCTCGGTCTAGCGATTTTGTAAATCGAATCTAACACAGGAACAGTATATGAGACTGAATCTCGAACAAGATGATTGGGATGGGATTCGGCACGTTTGAAGAACGATTCTGAGAGTGTTTTGAGGTGCTGTTGCACTGTAGGCAGTTCAAGATCTCTGTGCAGGTCCGCATTACGCACGTACCAAGGTGCGTTTGTGGCCCTGCGGCAGAAGAGATTTTGAACTACCTGCAGCTTATACAGGACGGAGGGTTTGGCGTGGGCAAAGACTGGCGAAGCATATGACATGACGGGTCTAACGCAGACCTTGTAAAGCGTACGTTTATTTCTAAAAGACATTTTACTTTTTCTTCCTATCATACTATATAGACGGCTTAAGTAAAAACGCGCGAGTTTCGTTACTCTATCGACGTGTGGCTTGAAAGAAAGCGTCTGATCTAAGGTGACGCCTAAGTATTTGACAGTGCGCTTCCAGGGGATGGGAATACCTAACATACGAATGTGCGGATCGTTGTGGCGATTACGACGTTTGTGGTCGAATTGAATAGCAGAACTCTTTTCTGGGTTGACATCGATACGCCATTTTTGAAACCAAACACCGAGGGCGTTTACGGCCTTTTGGAGTCTGGTGATGTTATACGGGATCGCTTGACTTTTAGTGTAAAGGGCGGTATCGTCTGCAAAGAGGGCGAGTTCGACGCCTTTCGGCGGGATGGGGATGTCGTTAGTGTACACGGTGTACAGCAGAGGGGCGAGGACTGAGCCTTGCGGGACTCCAGCCTTTATGGGACGAGGCGCGGAGAGCGTGCCTTCATGTTTGAATCGAAAAGTACGGTCTTTAAGAAACGACGCTATTAATCTGACTAGGCGAGCCGGTAAGCCTATTTTATAGAGTTTAAAAACGAGACCGCTGTGCCAGACTTTGTCGAAAGCCTTGGCTACGTCAAAGAGAACCGCGATTGTTTTTTTACGACGCTGAGAGAATCCTTCGAGTATGTACTCGACGATTCGATGGACTTGCTGAGGGCAGGAGTGCTTAGCGCGAAAGCCGAACTGGTGGGGAATGATGAGAGGGTCGCCATCCGTTGGAAACAGATGGTTCCGCATTCGAGAGAGTATGACTCTTTCGAGAAGTTTAGACATTGCCTTGAGGAGGCTGATGGGTCTGTGATTAGCCGGGACATTCAGAGGTTTACCCGGCTTGGGAATGCCTATGACTGTCGCTTCTTTCCAGGCTTTTGGAAAGTAGCTATGGTCGAAGCAGGCATTGAAGATGATAGCTAACAAGGTAAGCACCTGCTCAGGCAGGTGCTTAAGTGCGTGGTTGGAAATTCCATCCGCACCCGGAGCCTTTTTGGACTTTTGCTTTCTAATGAGAAGCAAGATTTCATCATTAGAGACTGTGACGGGGTCGTCGGTGATAGGGAGAGATTCTCTGCGGAGAACTTCGTCCTCCACCGCCTGGATGTGGGAGGGATCCGCAGGTTGCGTGCTGGGCGAGCATTGTGCCGCTATGCTGTCGGCGAAGCATTCGGCTTTCTCTTCGACTTCGAAAGCAATGGTGCCGTCGGGACGAGTGAGAGGAGGAACGTGAGAGGCGGTGTCTACGCGTAGGGCTCGGGCCATTCGATAATATGCTTGGTGGGACGGGGAGATATTCTCCATGAGATCGTTAAACTGAGTGTCACGGAGTTCCGCGAGGCGAGACCTAACTTTACGTTGAAGCTGATTCGCAGCTGTTCTATATGCTGGCGTGGGATATTTCTTTGCTCTCCGGAGAGCCGCGTTCTTGGCTTTAATGAGATTGCTAACGGCTAGTGGAAGCGCGGGTTTGCTTTGCTTAACAACCTTTTCGTTGTCGTTGATGGCTGTGTTAATAGCATCAGTTAGAGTATTGACTAATGAATCTATTTTATCCGGACTATCTAATTGGTTGGGCGAAATCGCGAGCGGAGAGTTAGGGGCCTCTAAGGCTGAAACTAACGTATTTTTAAAGCCTTTCCAATTGGTAAAGGTCTTAGGAGGTGTGACGTTAACGTTAGGCGTACCTAGTACGAGGGAGACGGGGCGATGGTCGGAGCCTAGGTCATCGAGCGGTTCGATAGACCTTAGGTCAAGATTGATTCGCTTGATAATTGCAAAGTCGAGGATGTCAGGAGAGTAGGTCGGATTGTTGGGATAGTGAGTGGGAGTGATGGGGGATATGACGTCTAAGTCAAGGGAGTTGGTGATGTCGAGGAGAGCGATACCGCTGGTGTTGGTTGATAGGCACGTCCAGTCAGTATGTTTGGAGTTAAAGTCTCCGAACATAATGACTGAATGGCCGAGGGCGAGAATGGCCTCAAAGTCGCTGCGGATTGGATTGGAGCCACACGGTATGTAGACTGAAGCTATGATGATGGTCGGATGACCAGTCATAGCCAATCTACACACCGTGGCCTCCATGTTGAGGAGAGGAGGGGTAGGGAGAGGACAGCAATGGAAGCCTCTTTTGTAATATATGGCGGTGCCGCCGTAACCGTCGGAGTTGGGCCTATCATTGCGAGTAAACGCGTACTTAGGAATAGCATATCCCCTGGAGCGTTTTGGAGTAAGCCATGTCTCCTGGAGAAGGAATAGGTCAGGTTCTTTGTTCTGAAGGAACAGTTTAATCTCGGGAAGGTTAGTGCTAAGACTACGAGCGTTAAAAGATACAAGGGATAAGCCCTTGGGTTTAATACGACTGGACGCGGGATTCGCGGGTCTAGACATTATAATTTACTTATTTACGATTTTATACAAAAATAAAAAGAAAAAAAATAAATTTACAACGAACTTAGGAGCGAGTGATGCTCCGCTAACGCGAATAAACGCTCTTGAGGAGAGCGGGCGGCTCGCAGTTTGCGTGCGAGTACGGAAATTTCGTTAATATCGACGTTTTGAATGACGTCGAATACGGTCTTCATATCCTCAGCCAACGACGACTGAGGTACGGATAACGGAGCGGGACGCGGCCCTACGGAAGCTACGGGAGCTGGGATGGGTCGGGAAGGTGCAGGCGGGACGGCCGGACGCCGGGCAACCCCTGTAGTTAGCTGTGTGGCCGGACTGGCCGCACAGCACACAGGCAGGGGGGGAAGTGGATTCGGGAGTGCGAGTGCACTCCTTAGTGAAGTGGGGATCCAGGCACTTTACGCACCTGGGGGGAGCTAAACAGTTAGCCGCTGCGTGGCCGTACAGCTGGCAGCGGTGGCACTGCCCAGGGTGACCGCGGGGGTTGGGACGCTCGACGGAGATGTTCGAGAGTCCGCAGATTGTGCGAGCCTCTTTGAAAATCTCCTTCGAGTTGAGAGTATTGGACAGGATTACTAGCGCTAACGGAAAACGCCTACCGCGGTTGGAGTGCATCTTGTGCACTGCTGTGACCGGGAAACCCTGAGACTTAAGGTCCTCGAGAATGTCTTCGTTGCTGAGTTCGAACGGGACGCCCCGTAGTACTGCGCGGATCTTACGCTCCTCCGGGAGGGCGTAGGTGTGATACGCGATTTGGTTTAAACCGAGTAACCTGGTAAACGCGCGGAAGTCGTCGACGGTCGCTAATTGGATTTTGATTGTATCGCCAGCGTTGGCGGCTTTTAAGTAATTAATTTTGTGCACTTTGCACAAGTTGGAAACCGCGGTCCAGCGCGCTTTTTCACGCAGGAATACGGGCGGAGGGAGCTGAGGCTTCGGCGGGACGGGAGCGCAGCGCGTCGCTGGCTTCGATGTGACCGACGGAGACGCGGTTACTACGAGCGATTTTAACGGCGCGGGGGCTGGTGTTGAAGACACCGGGGAGGGCTCGGGTATTGAAGATACCGAAGCTTTCTTCGAGCGCTTCTTGGAGCGCTTGGCGACAAGTTGGAACGCGGGCTCAGGAGAGCCGGTTAAGGTGACGGCATCTGACGAAGTATCAGACGCGGGTTCGGAGTCGCTCCCGGGAGCGGTACGCTTACGACGCGACGCGTGAGAGGATGCGACCGATTCGCAGTCCATCTCGGACGAGGCGGGAGACGCGGGAGAGCTTAAAACCTGAGGGGTCTCGACGTCGGAGGCCTGAGGGGCCGGGTTTGAGGCCTGAGGGGCCGGGGTTGAGGCCTGAGGGGCCGGGTTTGAGGCCTGAGGGGCCGGGGACGCGATTGATGCCTGCAAGGCCTGCGTTATGATGTCATTCGGGATGTAGACGCCTACCGCAGCAAGCGCCTGGGTGAACGCGTTAATAACGCTTAGCGGATCCATAAGGGAAAGTTGGGACAGTAATATTAATAAAAATAAGTATAATAAAAGATGCCTAGTTCCTAAAAACCTAGCAAATCCTAGCGGCTAACCTCCCTACCAGCGGTAGGGGGGCTGGGGAGAATAAATTAAAACTAACAATAGTACGCCGAAGGCCGCTACCTAGAAACCTAAAAAAGGGTGCGCAGGTAAAGAGTTGACCGCGTTAGGGTCAACCTTTACCGACAGAAAGGACAAATACACACGAAAACACACAAATATGATAGAAATAAATATGAAAATAGGAGAAAAATAAATAAATAGAGAAGAGAAATAAATAAAAATAAAAAGGACTGGTTCAGTACAAATTCGTTGTCACCGTTAAGTATCCTTTGCACTGAAACCAGACTACTTACGCCGGGCACAACACTGCACTCAGCACAAGCACAACACAACTTAGCACAGCACTTTGAAGACTAAGAGGCTTCGAAAGCACTCAGACGGAGTAGAAAGACTTAGGAAACCGTAGCACGGAGCCAACACGCTAGACTGTGACGTCAGTAAACTGAGCGCCGCGGAATGGCGGGAAGGGACCGATCAACGGAGAGCTGGGTCTTGCACGTCCGCACCGCGTGGCGATCGGAGCGAGAATTGGCGACTTCCCGGAAATACAGCGTATTCGTACATTGTTCCGCCTTCAAACATAAAAAAATATTAACGGAGTATTTTTTGTCCTTTGTACAATTCTATTATATTATTTTTCCATCACATTCTACTCAAATGACGATCACGAGTCTTTCAGGCTTGAAACCCAGCAATGCTTTTCTGGCAAAATAATGATTTTATTGGCAAAACGCACGTTTAAAAACATTTTATTTGAGAATTACCTGAATGAGTTACAAAAAATAAGGAATATGATCTGAATACAAAAAATAATTGAGTAGAAAGTTCATGGTCAGCTTACGCGGGGTAGGCGCCATGACAAGCAAAAGCGGATGCCCGCAAGCCCTTTGATCTCACCTCATTACGCCGCGACGTATCGGAGCCCTCACTGCCCTGTTTTCCCACGATCAAAACAAATGTCATGAATGATCATGATTTACAACTTACTTCTACCAGCAAAGCTTTAATTCAATTAGATAATGCCACGAGTCCGTTTCTTATACTTTTAAATAATTGGATCTGAATTTCATTGAAATATATCAGGGAACATTCTATTAGCGATTTGTAAGAAACGGTACTGGTCTCAAGATCGGTTTTGATTTAATCGATTAAATTGGAGCTTTTTACTGGAACATGATTACGATTAGATATTAAAATTACTTTTTTTCAGCAGTTCCTATTTATATAAGATCTGAACGAACACAATTAAATAATAATATACTACTGTAACTTGCAGTAACTCTCAGAAACTATTGCGTAACAAAAACTTATGCATCAATATTAAGTAAATAAGCGATGTCGCGCGCCTTCACAAATCAACAAACAACAAATGAACTCGGTCTAAGCTCAGAAGAAGACATACACAACTAAAATACTGACAAATTCTCAATGATATTTTCACAAGTTGTAAGAACGTAGATATTTTTCTTCTGAGTTCTGTAGATAATAGACTAGTTTTCGCCATTTAATAAAGTAACAAGATTATTCACACGCTTGACTACTGAAACCTAATGTGAGATCAGAACCACATGGTATAATCAAAAATAGTTATAATTTAAACTAATAGAATTTAAATTCTATTAGTTTTTGTCGGCATACATTCTCATTCATATTTAAAATGTTACATTGTATAATATTCTAGGGCGTGATTTCTCTGTGTAGGAGAACTCTCCAAATAAAAGCGCATTAGCAAAACAAAGTCGCGCTTTTTGCGTAATTGAGTATCAAACATCGAAAAATTATATGTGATCTAACAACTAGTCAGTTGCCAAGAGTTAGAAGGCCCAACTCTTGTCAACTTCAATCTCCACAGAAAAAGCACATTAATCCGTTGCACTTTTTTGACGTGAAATAATGACAAACAAACAAACACAAATTTCACATTCATTTTATAAAATATAGTTATAAATTTAGTTACTTAATTTATCATTAATCCATTCTCTTTTATTTTTTTTGTTCGTAAACCATTAAATATCAAACACATTTCGTAATCAGTAAAATTATTAGGTAACATTTCTCATTTAGTAGATAGGCTCGACCTTAAAATGAGTCCCTTAACAAATCTTGGTAGAAGACGGCATGAGGGGTGAACCTGTGGTTCAAAGCGGGGTCGCGGAAGTATTTCTCATGATTATTTACACAATGCAACTATGATCATAAATAAACAAATTTCTGAATACAAGTTATTTCCGACATTTGCAATTCATGTCGTCGCACTAGTAACCCGTTTGTCAAAACCAGGTAAACGTGGTTTCTGGAGTAAACTCTGATTCTTAGGGACAACTGATTTCAAGGACTCAAATTATTTATCTTTAAAAGTAACGCGTGGTTGTCCCTGGAGCTCACGTTCCCGTGGGAATACTTGGATAAAATAGCCTATGACATACCTGTATCAGTTAGTCACTTAGCTTTCTAAAATGATAGGATTTTTAAAATCATTACTTTGATTAATCATTGATTAAATATCAACAAACAAACATACAATAAATATTTTCTCTGAATTATAATAATAGTACAGATGTGTTAAGACACATTGTAAAAAGTTGTTAGCAATAGTTCTTTCATCTAGTTGTCGTAATTGACGTAGAAGTATTTACCTAGATTATATTACCCTCAGCTGTTTAGCTTTACATGATATCAAGTGCAACGTATATACATTACGGGGGCAGTCACCCATCATCTAATTACACAGTTACAAAAAACAATTAATGTTTTAAGGCACTTAACCCACAGCGAACGAACAGCGGGTAAAGCTAAAACCTATTAAGAATTGGAGGCAGCGAGAAACAAATGTGTATAGCAAGTTACCTACTATAGTTTTGTCGCTGCGCTATAACCGAGTATGCGAGTGCGACGGGCGTTGACTCGCTACACTCACACGTAGAGAAATAGAGCGTCGCTCAGCGAATGTTTGATAGCTCCCGTCGCTTACTGCTACTACTAAACTAACCACATAAGTTTATTATTGATATTCTTTTATATTAACTCTATTACTTTTAATTATATGTATAAGTATACTATAATCATCGTTATCTTATTTACTGCACTTACTTATATTGCGTTTCATTGAGGTTTTTGTTTATTTAGAATTTATTGTATTCCTTTATACCTCTCCTATTTAGTAATTATTTGGCAGTAGCTGAAAATCAGCGTTTCGCTACAAGCGACTTAGAGCTGAGCTATAGCCTTTTTGCCTTTTGGTAGCGTAGCATTTCCGAATTTCACTGTAATTTGAATTGTAAGATTTCGGTTCTTTTAATGTAAACAATTCTATTGTCTCATTTTTACCATTAATTCTATTTTTTTACTGTGTTAAAACAAAATTTTTATATTATAAAAAATTTATATATTTTTAATGTGTCACTTTTGACTATATACAACATTTAAATTGTGTCCTTAGTCCATATATTTTCTGTAAAAGTGAACTGAAAAAATAATGTGTTACCATTTTTGGCAAATAAAGTTTTTATCTATCTATCTATCTAAACAAACATGTTTTTTGTATAAAGAAGTGTATAAAGTTATTGAAATATAAAGAATAACTGTCCAAGCTTTGGTAGTAAGATATAATTTTTACTTTTAAATTTTACATCAATACTTTTCGCATTGAAAAGTATTTGTCTCACGTCACTAAATCAATAAAAAATGGACTATAAATGGTCACTTGTCTGAAAATGGGTAAACTATCAATAGACACAACTTTTTACTTTATTAATTCCTATATTCTATTAAATTTTCTCCAGCTTCTAATATTTGGCAAATATGCTTAGACCAAATCACATGCACATATCAAGATTTGAGTTCAAAATCGTTTGAAAATCCAAACTATTCTGCCACCACTGCAGTTTCATAAAACACTATGCACTATAAATTCTTAAGAAAATCTCTATCCAGCTTTTAGAGTAACATTGTTTGGTCGCATACATTACGGGTAGGGAATGGGGAGCCGGCTTCGTGAAACTGCAGTCTAGCGCTTCACTGTAGGGAACGCACCGCTAATGCATCTAGGTTTTGGAATTTCCGACAGCACCTCTGTAGTAGGAAAATCATACAATTTGGTATCGTAGTGGAATAAAATTCGATACTGGCATCATTACAGTTCTCTTTAATTATTTTTTATTCCTTTATAGTTTTGCCTGAAATAGTCAATGAAAATTTCCCCTGCCACTGCCAAAATTATTTAAAAAAATGCTGTCTTTTTCTTCGATAATTTTTAACTGATATATGTTAACTAAGTAGTGTACGCCTATGCTCGTATATCGTGCCGATGCTGCTGAGTTGCACGTTCAAGGTTCATTTGTACAGAACATTGGAAACCAAAATTAAAATCTAAATATGAATCGTAAAATTCATCCCTGCCATATAAATCAGGTAAATACAATGTCAATAACGCGATGCTATTACCAGAGGCCGGATAGATTACTGCTGCAAACGCCAGTTCATTATCAACACTAACGAACAGCCGCTTATATCACAACACTTGATTACTTGTATGAATGACAAGCCCGTGAATCTCTCCTGTATAATGACATTCAGTGTGTTTCACTCAGCTTGAATATTATATAGGTATATTAATAACTTAATTAACTAACATCTGAACTGAGTGTAGAATAAACTTTGAATATAGATTCACTAAGAGCATTCATAATCAGGTTTAATTTGAGATATTTGATAGCTGTAACTTTTATTCAACATCTGTGCTTTAATCATAAGGTTCTACTCGTATTCAACTCTGTGGCTGGGACAGGTTGAGTAAACCTCGTTATATTTCCTTAGGTTTCAACGATTTATTATATAAGTTTTAACCGGATTTATTTTTACATTTTTTTCGAACGAAATAAGTCCATAACTGCTTGGTGTTGTTCTACCTCCCATGCGTGATGTAAAGAGGAAAGGTGAATAAGAATGACATCATATGAAGATATAAGTTTTACCGCACTTATATTTAAATTTCCCGCGGTCATGCGTATAATTGCAAAAATCATAACCCTGATTATTACTTGCTATCGCGAATATTGTAGAATGTAGGTATTACAGGATAAGCGATCCAATGAATTCAAGAGAATTTCTTTACTGATATTTTTACGGACTGCTTAAATCCCTTCCGGAAAGCTACTTTATTAATTTGTCTGCAGAATAAATTGTAGTTTTGTTGGTTGATTCAACAAAGAGGGAGTTGCAATGTGCACGATTTGGAAACTGTACAATGCAGTAACTCATTCTTTATTCCATTAATGCCACATTTGACTTCGGAGCGCTATGCGCTGCTATTCACTTAACATTTCAGCTACAGCTACTTTTTAAGTTGCATTAAATTTTAAGAAAAGTATTTTTAGAAATTCTTGTTTGTATTTAATGCACGAAAAACAATATAGAAAAAAAAGCAAGATAATTTAATTTTTGAAAGTTCTTACACGAATGTTACGATCTAACAGAAAATACATTTGACAAGACACGCGCGCTTCAAAAGGTATTACTATTATAAAAGGGATTAATAATGTATACTTCATGGTCTGAAAGCATAGTCTTATTTCTGAAAAAGTAAACTCCGCCCTGAGACCATGTATCTTTTTATTAATACATGGAACCTTGAGCAGTAACCGGCTCTTGAAAATTGTTGATGTAAGTTTTGTCCAATCGCTATGTTATTCTGGAATACCTATATATCATTACTACATGTTTTTATTTGATTTCGATAATTTACTTACTTAAGCTTCCATACACAATTAATTGAGTAGGTAGTATATACGTTACAAGTATATCTGGTGACAACGTCTTAGTACTTTTTTTATTGAAAAAGGGTTAGACTTTTGTCTTCTATCTCACCTGATGGAAAGTGATGATGAAGATGAAGGTGTTACACGTCTATCCATGAGATACCTATTCACTCGACGTTTGAAAGAACTAGGACTATAGTTTTCTGGAAAAACAGACGCAGGCAGTTCATTCCACACCTTGGCGACCCGCACCAAAATGGAACTATCGAAGCGTTTGGTTCGGATTTGGTTGGGATATCCACCATAAAGGGATGGAAGGCCTGTCTGCGTCTAGTAGTCCGATGTAAGAAGGGTGTGGGTTCAACCTCATCAAAAAGAGCATTCGCGCACTCTCCAAAATGAAATCTGTAGAAGACTGCTAAACTGGCAACTTTCCGACGATGGTCGAGGCTTTGCAGTTTTTTGGTGGTGAGGTCCGAGTTGTAAATAATTTTTCAAGCTCTTCAGTCAACTGCGTCCATCGCTTCTAGTTGGTACTTTTCAGAACCATCCCAAAGGTGGATACAGTACTCCATACAAGATCGAACTTGAGCTGTGTACAAATTAAGTAGCTGTTCAGGGCTGAAGTACCGTCGGACCTTTGAGATGATTCCCAACTCATTTAAAGCAGTTTGAGCCATGGACACAATTTGTTGCCCAAAGTTTAGTTGGGACGATATAATTACGCCCAGAAGCCCTAGGTGGTCGGTTAAGGGTATAGAAACATTTTGGAAAGTGGCGTTAGGTCGAAAATGCTCCTTTTCCCGGAGAATAAACATGCCTGTGTTTTTGACGGGATAAGTTTGACCAAGTTGGACTCGCCCCAATCGGACACTTTCTTAAAGGCCAAATCCACCCGCTCAATCATGGACTCTCTCAAAGCCCGGATTTCTTGAGGACTCGTTCGCGCATTGGAGATGTATCTCTCTACAACGGTGCTATCATCAGCGTACCCCGGCATTAATTGCCATTAAGTTAGAAGAGCAGCCGTCTAAGACTACTCAAATTGACTGTTCTCTCAGAAAATCAGATATCCAGTCACAGAGCTCTTTAGGAATTCCGTATGCTGGAAGCTTACTCAAGAGACCATCATGCCAGAACCTATCAAAAGCTTTGAAAATGTCTAAGGATACAGCTATAGCTTCAACGCGACCTTCCAAGGCTTCGCTCTCTAAGCTCTTCGCTCGATAAGAAGATCTTCAGTCGAGCGTCCACTGCGATAACCATATTGGTTATCACTAAAGAGCTCGTTGGACTCAAAGTATGCCAGGGGACAATTGTTCAATACACGCTCCATAACTATGCAAAGTATGGAGGTGATGGCAATAGGTCAGTAGTTACAACACACATGCATTATAATCTTGTTGTTTTCTCATTTAGTATTTATTCAATTTTGTTCTTTTTTTTATGTATGCGTCTTTTTTGTGATTTTAATCTATATATTTCTTTTTTGTAATGTTTGTGTGTCTGAAGTAACAATAAAGCTTTTTATCTATCTATCTATCTATCTACAAGGATATGCCCGGCTTCCCTTCTTTGGTACTGGTTGCACGTTAGGCAGCTTCCAGGACTTAGAGGCCTTTCCGGATTCCAAAGAGAGTCGATACAGGCGCGTTAGTATGGGAGACAACTCGGCTGCGCAGTGTTTTAAGACAACTGCAGGTATGCCATAGGGGCCGCTGGCCTTTTTCACGTCTAAATTCTACAAGCATTTAAGAACCTCCTTTTGGCGAATATGAACGGTACCCATTTTGGGTCCGAACTGAGATAACTGGGGTGGGACTTTACCTTGATTATTTAAAGGTGAATAGTCTGCAAAAATATTAACAAAAAGGTCTGCTTTCTCTTTTGCGGTGTGGGCTAGTGGACCGTCAGGCTTCCGGGCTTATCAGGCTTCAGGAGGTGGCAGCGATGGACGACAGAAGTTCGACTCAACCTACTTGGCCAGAGACCAGAAAGCTTTGCTTCCTAAAGGATATGACGCTGTTTTCTCAGAAGTGGCCAATGTGGTCTTCCTTGATCACCTTTTTGCAAAACTTGGCGGTAGCATTGTATCTTTTCTTCAGCTCGTGCGAATCCATGGCTTTGCTTCTGCGAGCGTCAGCTTAGGCTTTGTACGCTTCTTGCTTAAGCTTTTCAGCTGTGAGGCAAGCAGCATTTAACCATGGGCGACCTTTGGTTTCAATGGATATACCAATTGGTAGGTGAGGCCTCTCTGTCTCAAGATGGTGGTGCACAATGTTGATATTTGAGTGCATTCCTCTGATGTTGCAGAAGTGCTCTTTAAGAGAAAGGAAATGCAACCGCTCTAGAACCTTACTCTTCTTATGACTTTTCATATTAGTTGTGTGAGTGAATAGGGAGGAGGACAGAAGTTGAGTGAAGCGCTGCAAACGCAACCAAGCAGCTCGCAACAAACAATGCACCGATGGAGAACTGGCTTGGAGACTGCGGGGATGCCCAAACCTCCCCGGGGATTGTCATCGGGTTCCTCTCTAACCAGTCGCCAGCTGGCACGATGAAGCCTCCCAGGATTTTTCGCGAGGTGGCGGGGCAGACTTTCGCGTGTGGCTAGCACACTACTTGGGCCCCCTACTACCTGCGGTCGGCCAGCGGTGGACCGTTTCTTCAGATCCCGCTACCCTCCAAAACCAGTTACCCGGTGAGCCAATAAATAACGAGCTGAAGACAGTTCTCTGATGCAGCACAATTACTCAGACCTACCCTCCTCTATGGCTACACCAAACATCATGCCGGAACGCGCCCATATCAGTTGGCGGCATGGCTTTTTTTAGTGGGTGGTGACTAGCCACGGCCAAAGCCTACCACTAGAAGATACTGCTCGTTTAGCACCAACCAGTGACCACGTACTAACTATAGAGAAAACACTAAGAAAATACAACGGTAAATAGGATTTTTGTTGTGTTAACGAAAAATAAATTGGGGGTATATCCTGAGACAGCAGCACGGTTGGCAATATAAATTCGGCTTTGCATCATTTTATTACATTCTCGCTCCGATCGCCACGCGGTGCGGACGTGCAAGACCCAGCTCTCCGTTGATCGGTCCCTTCCCGCCATTCCGTGGCGCTCAGTTTACTGACGTCACAGTCTAGCGTGTTGGCTCCGTACTACGGGTTTCTAAGTCTTTCTACTCCGTCTGAGTGCTTTCGAAGTGCGATTTTTCTTTGCGACTAAGCCTCTTAGTCTTCAAAGTGCTGTGCTAAGTTGTGTTGTGCTTGTGCTGAGTGCAGTGTTGTGCCCGGCGTAAGTAGTCTGGTTTCAGTGCAAAGGATACTTAACGGTGACAACGAATTTGTACTGAACCAGTCCTTTTTATTTTTATTTATTTCTCTTCTCTATTTTATTTATTTTTCTCCTATTTTCATATTTATTTTTATCATATTTGTGTGTATTCGTGTGTATTTGTCCTTTCTGTCGGTAAAGGTTGACCCTAACGCGGTCAACTCTTTACCTGCGTACCCTTTTTTAGGTTTCTAGGTAGCGGCCTTCGGCGTACTATTGTTAGTTTTAAGTTTTTCTCCCCAGCCCCCCTACCGCTGGTAGGGAGGTTTGCCGCTTTGATTTTGCTAGGTTTTTAGGAACTAGGCATCTTTATTATACTTATATTTTTACATATTATTGTCCCAACCCTCCCTAATGGATCCGCTAATCATTATTAACGCGTTCACCCAGGCGCTTGCTGCGGCAGGCGTCTCCATCCCAAAAGACATCCTAACGCAGGCCTTGCAGGCATCAATCGCGTCCCCGGCCCCTCAGGCCCCAACCCCAGCCCCTCAGGCCTCCAACATCCAGACCCCTCAGGTCTTTAGCTCTCCCGCGTCTCCCGTTCCATCCGATATGGACTGCGCGTCGGTCTCATCCTCGTGCTCTTCTCGTAGGAAGCGTACCGCTCCCGGGAGCGATTCAGACTCCGCCGCGTCCGTAGCTTCGTCGGTCGCCGCCACCCTAACCGGCTCTCCAGAGCCCGAGTTCCAATTAGTTGCCAAACGCTCTAAGAAGCGTTCGAAAAAGGCCGCGGTGTCTTCAACACCCGAGCCAACCCCGGTGTCTTCTACACCCGCCCCCACGCCGCTCATGTCACTCGAAGTGACTGCGATTCCGTCGGTCACATCGAAGCCAGCGACGCGCTGCGCTCCCGTCCCGCCGAAGCCTCAGCTCCCTCCGCCCGTCTTCCTGCGTGAAAAAGCGCGCTGGACCGCGGTTTCAAACTTGTGCAAAGTGCACAAAATTAATTACTTAAAAGCTGCCAACGCTGGCGATACAATCAAGATTCAAATAGCGACCGTCGACGACTTCCGCGCGTTTACCAGGTTACTCGGATTAAACCAAATCGCGTATCACACCTACGCCCTCCCGGAGGAGCGTAAGATCCGCGCTGTACTACGGGGCGTCCCGTTCGAACTCAGTAACGAGGACATTCTCGATGACCTTAAGTCTCAGGGTTTCCCGGTCACAGCAGTGCACAAGATGCACTCCAACCGCGGTAGGCGTTTTCCCTTAGCGTTGGTAATCTTGTCGAATACTCCCAACTCGAGGGAGATCTTTAGAGAGGCTCGCACAATTTGCGGACTCTCAAATCCCCCGGAAGCAAAGCCCGTTCAGCCGACGCCTACTCCGGCTCTGTCTTGGAGGCAGCGTCCGGCCGTTCCGCCTGCACCTTCCCGACCCATCCCAGCTCCCGTAGCTTCCGTAGGGCCGCGTCCTTCTCCGTCATCCGCACCTCAGTCGTCGTTGGCTGAGGACATGAAGACCGTGTTCGACGTTATCCAAAACGTCGATATTAACGAAATTTCCGTGCTCGCACGCAAACTGCGAGCCGCCCGCTCTCCTCAAGAGCGTTTATTTGCTTTAGCCGAGCATCACTCGCTCCTAAGTTCGTTGTAAATTCTTTTATATTTGTATAAATTCGTATATAATAAATTATAATGTCTAGACCCGCGAATCCCGCGTCCTGTCGTATCAAACCCAAGGGCTTATCCCTAATATCTTTTAACGCTCGTAGCCTGAACACCAACCTTCCCGAGATTAAACTGTTCCTTCAGAACAAAGAACCTGACTTATTCCTTCTCCAGGAGACATGGCTTACTCCAAACCGCTCCAGGGGATTCGCTATACCTAAGTACGCGTTTATTCGTAACGATAGGCCCAACTCCGACGGTTTCGGCGGCACCGCTATATATTACAAAAGAGGTTTCCATTGCTGTCCTCTCCCTACCCCTCCTCTCCTCAACATGGAAGCCACTGTGTGTAGATTGGCTATGACTAGTCATCCGACCATCATCATAGCTTCAATCTACATACCTAGTGGTACCAGACCAATCCGCAGCGACTTTGAGGCCATTCTCGCCCTCGGCCATTCAGTCATTATGTTCGGAGACTTTAACTCCAAACATACTGACTGGACGTGCCTATCGACTAACACCAGCGGTATCGCTCTCCTCGACATCACTAACTCCCTTGACCTAGATGTCATATCCCCCATCACTCCCACTCACTATCCCAACAACCCGTCCTACTCTCCTGACATCCTCGACTTTGCAATTATCAAGCGAATCAATCTTGATCTAAGGTCTATCGAACCGCTCGATGACCTAGGCTCCGACCATCGCCCCGTTTCCCTCGTGCTAGGACCGCCGAACGATAACGCCTCATCTCCTAAGACCTTTACCAACTGGAAAGGTTTTAAAAATACGTTAGTTTCAGCCTTAGAGGCTCCGAACTCTCCACTCGCGATCTCTCCCGAACAATTAGATAGCCCGGATAAAATCGATTCATTAGTAAATTCTCTCACTGATGCTATCAACTCAGCCATCAGTGACAACGAAAAGGTTGCTAAGCAAGGCAAACCCACGCTTCCCTTAGCCGTTAGCAATCTTATTAAAGCTAAAAACGCGGCTCTCCGGAGAGCCAAGAAGTATCCCACGCCCGCCTATAGAACAGCTGCGAATCAGCTTCAACGTAAAGTTAGGTCTTGCCTCGCGGAACTCCGAGACGCTCAGATGAACGATCTCATGGCGAATATCTCTCCGTCCCACCAAGCGTACTATAGCATGGCCCGAGCCTTACGCGTAGACACCGTTTCTCACGTTCCTCCTCTCACTCGTCCCGACGGCACTACTGCCTTCGAAGTCGAAGAGAAAGCCGAATGCTTCGCCGACAGCATTGCCGCACAATGCTCGCCCAGCACGCAACCTGCTGATCCCTCACACATCCAGGCGGTGGAGGACGAAGTCCTTCGCAGAGACTCTCTTCCCATCACCGCCGACCCTGTCACAGTCTCTAATGATGAAATCTTGCTTCTCATTAGAAATCAAAAGTCCAAAAAGGCTCCGGGTGCGGATGGAATTTCCAACCACGCACTTAAGCACCTACCTCAACAGATGCTTACCTTATTAGCTATCATTTTCAATGCCTGCTTCGACCATAGCTACTTTCCAAAAGCTTGGAAAGAAGCGACAGTCATAGGCATTCCCAAGCCGGGCAAACCTCTGAACGTCCCGGCTAATCACAGACCCATCAGCCTCCTCAAGGCAATGTCTAAACTTCTCGAGAGAGTCATACTCTCTCGAATGCGGAACCATCTGTTTCCAACGGATGGCGATCCTCTCATTATTCCCCATCAGTTCGGCTTTCGCGCTAAACACTTCTGCCCTCAACAAGTCCACCGAATCGTCGAGTATATACTTGACGGTTTCTATCCGCGTCGTTATAAATCAGTCGCGGTTTTCTTTGACGTAGCCAAGGCTTTCGATAAAGTCTGGCACAGCGGTCTCGTTTATAAACTCTACAAGATAGGCTTACCGGATCGCCTAGTCAGGTTAATAGCGTCGTTTCTCAAAGACCGTACGTTTCGATTTAAACACGAAGGCACGCTTTCTGCACCTCGTCCCATAAAGGCTGGAGTCCCTCAAGGCTCAGTCCTCGCCCCTCTGCTGTACACCGTGTACACCAACGACATTCCCATCCCGCCGAAAGGCGTCGAACTCGCCCTCTTCGCTGACGACACCGCACTCTATACCAAAGGCCACGGTGTTCGGCGCCTTGTAACCAGACTCCAAAAGGCCGTAAACGCCCTTGGTGCATGGTTTCAAGAATGGCGCATCGATGTGAACCCTGAAAAGAGTTCTGCGATGCGCTTCGACCACAAACGCCGTCGTCCCGATGGCGATCCCCACGTTCGAATGTTAGGCATTCCCATCCCCTGGAAGCGCAGTACTAAATACTTAGGCGTCACATTAGATCCGACGCTTTCTTTCAAGCCACACGTTGAAAGAGTTTCGAAACTCGCTCGTCACTATTTAGTCCGCCTAAATAGCATGTTAGGTAGAAAAAGTAAAATGTCCTTCAGAAACAAACGTACACTTTATAAGGTCTGCGTTAGACCCGTCATGACGTATGCCTCGCCAATCTTTGCCCACGCCAAACCCTCCCTCCTGCACAAACTGCAGGTAGTTCAAAACCTCTTTTGCCGCCGAGCCACAAGCGCACCGTGGTACGTGCGTAACGCGGACTTGCATAGAGATCTTGAACTGCCTACAGTACAACAATATCTCAAAACACTCTCTGAAGCGTTCTTCAAACGCTCCGAAACCCATCCCAATCCTCTAGTTCGTGATTCTGTCTCATATGCTGCTCCTGTGTTAGACTCGAAGTTCAAAGTCGCTAGGCCTAGAAATGCGCAAACGTACTCATCCACCAGACTGTCACGCGATCTCGAGGCCCTTCTGGCCGCAAATTCTAATTCTAACGTAAATTCTAATTCTAACGTAAATCCGAGTTAATGCATATTTAATTTTTCAATTTTTAATGTTTTCATTATTTACTTTTCATTTTTAATGTTTTTATTTTACTTTTAATTTTTGAGCACCTTCAGTGCTATGTAATCCCAGCGGGTGACCCCTTCTGGGCCCCGCTAGCGCGGCCTCTTTCTCCAATTGGCCGTCGCTCCGATGAAGGCTGAGTGGCAAAAATGCACGAGCCGACAGGGGGTTTTTAGTGGGTATGGTCCTGGTAGGCGTCGGGACGAGTCCCACATAACTTTGGAATCGCGCCAGAGTATGCGTCAGGGCATTTTTATCCTCCTGCCCTTCCCGCGGAGGGGAACAAAAAAAAAAAAAAAAAACATTTTATTAACATACATGCAATATTACCGATGCCGATAGTCGTAAGCCAAAGGTTAATTCAATTTCTGACGAAAATTCTCATAGATTACAATTTGTAATGAAAAACGTTCATGTTTTATCTGTATGAAACTAAAATTTTAAAATTTATTTAAGATTATTTATAAAACTAGCTACAAGCACATGAGTAGATAAATGGAACAGAGACAAAGCTTGTTAAGAACGTGAAAAATTGTTACCTATTTTGGTACGGTTTTCACAATAGGTTTGTTTAATAGTTAAATAGTACATTTGTTAAATAGTTCTATTATTCAATATGATAGAATACTTCACAAATTACTAGCTCCAGTAATTTATTTTTTTATATTTTGTTTTTTGATATTTTCTTATTTCTTTTGATGGTGTAGTGAATTCTGAATCTAACATACAGTTTTTTCAAGGAATTTAAAGGAAAACACTCACATGGCATATCAAATTTACAATCTTTAATACGCTCAGGTGTTTCATTGCAAATATTTGGGAATTATCTCGAAGGTCCGACGGTACTTCACCGCTGAACCGCTACTTAATTTGTACACAGCTCAAGTTCGATCTTGTATGGAGTACTGTAGCCACCTTTGGGATGGTTCTGGAAAGTACCAACAAAAGCGATGGACGCAGTTGACCGAAAAGCCCGAAAAATTATTAACAACTTTGACTTCACCACCAGAAAACTGCAAAGCCTCAACTATCATCAGAAAGTTGCCAATTTAGCAGTCTTCTACAGATTACATTTTGGAGAGTGTGCGAATGCTCTTTTTGATCAGGTTGAACCCAAAACTTCTAATCCTTTTTCAATAAAAAAAATATATTTATTTCAAGATCGAAAAATTCGCTAAACTTTTGCTCGAGCAATTCAATTTAATTTTTTCTAGTATTAATCATACACACAGTACAGTAAACAACCATTATAAATAATTAAATACCACGTCTTTACATTAAAATATTTAAACTTGCAAATAACAAAACAAACAACGTGCGTCGCAATGACCCTGAGATCAACTTGCTGTGCATTTTGACAATCTCTTTTGACAAGTCTCGCCGAGTACGTGATAAGCGGCCAATAGTCACGCACACACGAACTATGCTCCGCCAGAGCTACGAATCGCTATGTAGGAGAACGTGAAGCCTTAAGTTTACGGGCTAAAACTGAAATTTACCTAACATCAGTATGTTTGATCGCATCGCAAACGGTACGCATATCGTCTGCTAGCGAGAGTTGGGATGTAGGACTGGATGGGTGAGAAGCCGGGGTGGGAATCGTGCGTGCAGTGGAGCGCAATCTCCAGTTCTCTGGAGCAGGCTTGGACTGTGTAGGCTTTGCAGCCGGAGGAACCTCGCTACGCAGCGGCGGAAAGTTTATCTGAGTAAGGGGCGAGGCCTGTTTGGGTGCCACCCTCTTAGATTTGGAACGTATGGAACGGGGTGCACGAGGGCAGCCCCTGTAAGTTTGCAGTGTGGTCGGACTCGCCACAAAGCTCGCAATCAGGAGGGGAGGGAGTTTCAGGAGTGCGATTGCACTTCTTGGTGAAATGGGGCACCAGGCACCTTTACGCACCTGGCACGGCGCAGTTGGCCACCGCATGCCCGTACAACTGGCACCGGTGGCACTGACCGGGGTAACCGCAGCAATGAGGCGCCTCGATCGAGATCCCAGAGAGGCCGCATATCGTGCTGACCTCTGTGAGAATCTCCCTGGACTTGGGGACGTTGGCGAGAGTCACCAAAGCGAGAGGGTGACGCCTTCCGTACCTGCTGTGCATTTTATGCACAGCGAGTGCCGGAAAGCTTTGGGAATGCAGGTTCTCTAGGATAGCCTCGTTCGATAATTCGAACGGGACTCCCCTGAGTACCGCTCTGAACTTACGCTCTTCTGGGAGAGCGTGAGTGTGGTAAGTATACTGCTTACCGATAAGGAGCTTTGTCAAAGCGCGGTAATCGTCTAACGACGGGACTAAGATTTTAATGGATTCACCCGAGTTGGTCGCTCGGGTGTATAGGATCTTGTGCTCTCTGCACAGTTGAAACCTTATCCCGAAGGAATACGGGTGGTGGGACCTGAAGCTTGACTGAAGCCTGAATAAGTGGGGCCGGGGCGGGTGTTGCAGGCACCGGGGTTGCTGGCGTTGTAGATGCCGCGGAGGGTGTTGAAGACACCGGGGTGGGCGTTGAGGGCGCCCGGGCCTTGTTTCGAGCACTTCTTAGAGCGCTTCTTAACAAGGATGAATGAGGGTGACTTGAATGAGGGAAGCCAGTTGGGGTGGCATCCGAGGAAGATTCGGTCGTGGGTGCACTCTTGGGAGCGGTGCACTTACAACGCGAAGTGGCGTCCGTTTTACACTCCATGTCACTGGAGGAGGGGCACGCGGGAGGGCCTAAGACCAGAGGTGTCTGAGGGACACCTGGTAAGGGTGTTACCTGGGAGGGTAATGCCTGTGGCGGAGTGGCCATAAACTAAGTACTTCGTAATGTCCGAGGAGCTTAGCGAAGCCATTGCAAATATATAATAACCTTGACCTTAGTAGATCAAAATGTTATATTTGCTCATACAGCAGAAAAACCCATCCCCTTGTTTATGACTACACAATTGACAACGAGACTATAACAAGAGTAGAGTCGATTATTGACTTAGGCGTTACCCTTGACTCAAAACTTATAATTTTAAAAATATTTTTTTTATTTTAATTTTTTATTGACATTGACATAATAATTTCTCACAAACTCTTATGAAGACTCTGACACCTAAACTGGGCTAAAAAATCCCGTATCTCAGGGGTCAGTGGCTTCTCCCAAGTTATGCTAACAATCCGCTTTGAATGGAAATATTACGCTTATATCGTAATAATTTATTTAAAAATAAAAATAAATGTAGACATATACTCACATATTTATTTATATATAATAATATATTCTTTATTACCTCTAGGTTTACAGATCAAGGAAGTAGCCAAAGTTCCATTTCGAGCGTAAACTCATGCCAGGAAACTTTTCCCTTTAATATCACACACAATATATATTTTAACAAGCAATTATCACATCAAGTTTATTTTTATATTTTAAATTAATAAATTCAAATACAAGTAATTCAATTACTTAAAACTAAAGTTTAACACTCAATTCATAAAGTGGGTACTATGAGATTGGTATTTAACTTTGACAAGAAAATAAAAACAAAGACTGATTGATAATGCAGCTTTAAACGGCGGTAGATTAACAAAGTTGTGTGGTACAAGTGACATGATATTTTAATAGGTATCTACATTAAATTGATACTTTTCATATATTATACAAATGTCATTATAATTTATTCAAAAAATAAATAAAAATAAATACATCCATAAATATTATATATTAATAGTTGGTAGTAGCCCGTTTCTTAAATAAATAGATCCTCTGTTTCTTTATAGTTTAAGGACAAAAGCCAAGTCTTAACAATGGATTTTCATTCATGAAGTGAATGTGGATAGAAATTAAATTTTTTGTTTATTTTATTATAGAGAAAAACTGACCGGTATGCTCGCTGTCGCCTTGGAAGAGCAGTCCGGAATGCAACTGGGGAAAGTACGTTTGGTGTAGGACGTTTATTACGGCATATCTCTGGGTTGTAAGAGGTTTGGACATGCTGTTGGATTATTATATTATAAACGAATAACTGCCTAATAGTAAGTAGTCCACACTGTTTATATAGAAGTGTGGTTGAAAATCTGAAGGGCTTAAAGGTCATTACTTTTAGTAAAGATCTTTGAGCTCTTTCAAGTTGCATGAGGTTTCTTGCAGGCTCCGCCCCACACTCTCACACAGTATCCGATTACCGATTGGAATTGGAATAACCGATTGGATTATGTTTGATAAACATATTGACAGAGTTGTAAACAAGGGCGCTAGGGCATTAGGTTTTGTATTACGCATATCCTCTGAACTTAAAAGCATTAAAACTTTTAAAATCTTATACTGCGCTTTTGTCCGAAGTCCGTTTGGAACCCCTCATATAATATCTATATTAATCGCATCGAAGCGATTCAGAAGAAATTCATGAGGTTCATTCAGTTCCGGTGCGGTATTCGTGGCGCTGATTATTTTTCTAGGTGTAGGTGCCACTATATATTGCTTTTAGCAACACGAAGGAGGATAGCGGATACGTACAAAATATTAAAACTACTAAATGGCAAGTTAGATGCCCCCGAACTTCTTTCTATGATCGGTATTTGCACACATACAAAACTTTACAGAAATCCTGCTCTTCTCCATGTTTCCACTGCAAATACCAATTATAGAAAGAATTATTTCATAGCGAGGGCGTGCGAGCAGGTAAACATAACATGTCGAACTCATCCTCACTTTGATGCCTTTCATGCCAGCATCCAGAGCGTTAAGGCGACTCTGGCAAGAGAATTTTTCTCCGATGCAATTCAATAACTACCTATCTACTTTTCTTTTTTTTAATATTCTCACCAACCTATGTGTAACAATATACATTATCTCAGTCCATGCGATTGGCTTTTAATCTAAATGTTTAAAATGAGTTAATGGTATGTAAATGTTTTTCTTTTTATGTTTGGTTATAGTCTTTGTATGTGTTCTTGTCTGATTACTATCTTTTTGTTATAAGTGAAATCTTTTAATTGTATTTCTTATAATCATTTGTTTATTTATTTAATAATCTAGCTGTTAGATTACCAAAAATTTTAAGATAAAATAATTTTATATTTTTATGCCGCCAAAGCAACACCCTCACGGGAGGGAGGTGGAAGATGCGTCGTGCATACCGCCCGCAGGAAAATACCGTCTTCTTCGGGGGGTTATGTGGGACTCACCAGAATGGCACCTACCCACTAAAAACCACCTCTTTGGATGTAGTAAAGTTTTACCGTTAGCCTGCATCGGAAGCGACACCCGTTGGGAAGTGGGCGCGCTGGCGGAGACCCGCTGGCGGATCTTCCACCGGATGTGAAATTGCACTGAAGGTACTCAAAGGGACATGAGTTGGTGGCCGTTCGTGGTGGCGCAGAGGTCGGCCAAAGCTTGATTTAGGGATCAATTCATTTAAATGAACCTATAATGAATTGAGAAGGGAACTATGCTCCGTCGGAGAACGTGAAGTTTACGGGCTAAGACTGAGATTTCCCTAACATCGATATTTTTGATAGCGTCGCAGACTATACGCATATCGTCCGCTACGGAGGGTTGAGGAGTGGATTTGTATGGGCGAGGAGCCGGGATGGGATTTGCTAGTGCAGCGGGGCGCTGCCTCCAGTTCTGTGGAGCAGGCTTGGGCTGAGTAGGCTTTGCAGCCGGAGGAACCCGGCTACGCAGCGGCGGAAAGTTTTCCTGAGAAAGGGGTGGGGACTGTTTGGGTGCCACCCTCTTAGAATTGGAACGCATACAACGGGGTGCACGAGGGCAGCCCCTGTAATTTGTGGTGTGGCCGGACTGGCCACAAAGCACGCAATCGGGAGGAGAGGGAGTTTCAGGAGTGCGATTGCACTCCTTAGTGAAATGAGGGACCAGGCACTTTACGCACCTGGGCAGGGCGGAACAGTTGGCCGCCGCATGCCCGTACAACTGGCACCGGTGGCACTGGCCGGGGTGACCGCGGCGATGAGGCATCTCGAATGAGATGCCAGAGAGGCCGCATATGATGCTGACCTCTTTGAAGATCGCCCTGGACTTGGGGACGTTGGCGAGAACCACCAAACCCGGTAGGGGAGTTGGGGATGACGCGGAGTGGTGCCCCTAATTTGGGCAGCACTATTCCGTTACCTTGGGAAAGGCCCAGTGCTCTGGGATCGGGACTTCTGGTTTCTTACGGCCTGAAGGGCCAATAAAGCGCACCGGGGCAATGCTAACAGGCTTTGTTGGCACAGTTAGTATCCACCTGTTCACGGAGAACTTACTCGAACTTGAAGACTCGAAGTCCTGGAAAGCAGAGCTTGCCGGAGCGGCGACGGCGATGAAGATCGGCGACATTGAGCTGCAGGAGACGATGTTGAGAAGACGCTCCTTTGAATATAGGACGTTACGGAACGAAACTACACGTCGTGAAAACGACGGTATGAAAATGGGGGCGCTCAACTAATGCGGGGACTAGATAGAGGGCGGAATCGAGGTACCTCAGTAAGCGTTCTTCATACATGACTACCGAAGATAGACTGTGCAGAGCAGACCCGATCTGAGTCTGACCCGTTCGCACGTGTATCGCTGTATGCCTTCCACTTTTTTAGCCCCCGCTAGCTAACTGTGCACAAATTTCACACGTCGTTTTCACGACGGAGGTCGTACCGTACTTTCTAAATTTCATTAAACCGCCGTTTTCACGGCGATCTTATTTCATAGGAACGCCGATTTTACGGCGAACCATTCACCGTTCTCCATGCTTCGATCTTCGGTAATCTTCGAACAAATTTCTCGACTGGCTCACGTTGTGAAGCCATCCGGGCTAGCATGGTTATTGTTTTCAATTAATTTTGGCAACACACTCCGTACTATATTCCCGCGTTGAGTAGGTTGCGAAGCCTGCTAGCGTTGACCCGGTGCGCTTTCAAGGCCCTTCAGGTCTGACCCGATCCCATTGCACTTGGGCCTTTCCCAAGGTGACAGTGCAGTGCTTGTCCGTATAAGGGGCACCACTTCACATCCTCCCCAGCCCCCCTAGCGTGGGTAGGGAGGTTTAGGTGCTAGGTCTGTTAGGGAACCTAGGAATTTTTATATATTTATATGTTATGGATCTCAGTCCCAAGCCCTCCAATGGACAAGCAAAGCTTAATAAACTTTGCTAGGTCTTACGCCGAGGCGCTTGTTAAGTGCACTGAACCCACACGTGAGACATTCATACCACAACCCAAATTATAATTACTGACTAAGTCTTAATAAGCATTTATCTTATATAAAAACCCTAGGTTTAGATTATAAGTTTTTTTAATATTAATACTATTGTTGAACTGGACAGTTGTAATCCTGAAATTAATCTTTTTTTTTATTAATCAAGTTGTCCGTCATTTACCTGGCGCAGCCGGTAGGATCTCTTCCGTTGTGTCGCTGCGTGTCGCGATATTTCAGCAATCACTCATCGTCCGTATCTACGGTTAAGAGGAGACACACCGAACAAATAAATTTGTTAATTAAGACAATAAGGATCATAAAGGACAAAGGATTATATAACGGAAAGTACCAAACAAAGTATAATATTCATAAAGGACATGGGATGATCGGCGAGTTTGTGAGTAAAACTTTTCACTTCCTTTCACGGTTCCCTTTATTTTATTTTAAGTATACGTGTTCAAACAACTATTATGGGTGGATATTTTTCTCCTCACATATTTTTAAGAAAATTTTTTTCCCTCTTTTAGATACTTTTATTGGAATAATTTTATTTTGTCACACACAAAATAAAATCCGTTTTGATTGTTTTGTGCTTTTGACATCCTATTTTAACTATTTCTCGTGTGTCGCTTGATATTTGATCTTGATTTAACTCTGGACGGCCTAACTCGTATCCCTCCAGACTTTATTAATTTAATACCAGTGTTCGATGGTGATATTAGGATACTGCCGCTTTTTATAAAAAAATGTGAATATATTCTTTAACATTTTAAAGGCAACAACTTACAAAATGAATACTTATTCCATATCATAACGAGTAGGTTGTCAGGCGAAGCCGCAAGCGTAGTCGGACATAGGGACCAAATACAAAACTGGGATCAGCTAATACAAAAACATTACTAAACCAACACTTTGGCGATCCTAGAACTGAAGATTGTCTTTCTATGGAATTAGAAACTATGAAAATTAATAATGGCGAAAGTTATTTAGAGTTTTTTCAAAGACAACAACAATTAAGCAGTATTTTATTTTCAAAATTAGCGAAACGATTATCGATTCAAATTTACGTTAAGCCAAGCAAACCATATACAATAACACGTTTTTAAAGTTTTTATTTGTAATTTACCCCCGTATCTTTATAAGTTAATTAGACATATTAAAATCAGTATATTAGAAGACGCTTTAAAGGTAGTTATGGAGGAACAAAACTTCCAAACAGTTTACATAAGCAGTAACTGTCAACTAAATCGATTCAGTAATAAAAATAAAAATATCCCGCAGGAACCACCAAGACAAAACTTTTTGCAAAATAGGGTCCAACCCGGGCATAATTTCCATCAAAAACGCTTTAAAAATTTTATTCCGAATTCACTACCTAGTACTTCTAAATGTAACGGTAGAAGTTTTTCAAACAAACACGGAACCCTAACGCAAAACCACAAAATAATTCTAATAATTATAGCGGACAATATCGTCAGTCTAGGCAGCTACAAACGCATCCTCAGCAGTCGACGTTCAGCAACCCGCGTATGACCCAGTTTCCGTTAGGTAACAATACAGACGTCACGATGCGATCGGCTACTAGTAAGTGGATTAACTTTACTGACAACGCGTCAAATTATAATGTAGGAAATAATAATGTAGGTCATAATAATTATAATAATGAGACGTTTATGCCTGATGACAATTGCATCGAAAATTTTTGCATAGACGCCTCAAACATAGGGAGAAAATAAAAATTAATTACGAAAAAAGGCTTAACCTACCACATATTTTTGTACCCGAGTTAAAATCAGTATTTATGATAGATACAGGCAGTAAACGTTCCTTTATAAGTCCATTAGTAGCAGAAAAATATTTTAATAGTTTTAAACAATTCGAACCGTTCGAAGTCATAAGTACTCACGCGGCGAGCCAACATAACGAGGTAGTTAATATTGAATTACCTAAAATTTTAATTGCTCACAGAGACATAAGTTTTACGTTTATAGCGTAGACAGCAGCTATGATGGGTTATTAGGTAGTGATCTTTTAAAACAACTCGGTGCGAAGATTGATATGGAATCACAAAATCTGTTTACGAAAAACGCAAAGATTCCAATCATCTACACGCGACCACTTAGAGAAATTTACCAGCTTCAGGCTAGAAGTGAGACACGAGTTAAACTACCGGTCAACCTACTAGATGGCGAAGCTATATTAGAGTTTAAACAGTTTACCGAAGGTATTAGGATGCCCACGGCATTAGTTTCTTGCGACAAAGGTTTTGCATCCACAATAATACAAAATTACACGGATAAAGACAAAACCCTTACTATAATTGCACCTTTTAGAGTAGAACCATTTACAGAAACCCACATAGACGTTAACTTTTTAGAAGATAAAAATAGAATAGATGAGTTATTATCAAAAAATTTAAATAAAATAAGGTTAAGTCAAATGAATGAGGAAGAAAAACAGACTATATGGAATTTGTGTGAGGAATATAAGGACATATTTTATTGCGAGGATATACCCTTATCCTTCACAAATGAAGTAAAGCATAGCATTAGGACAAAGAACGAAGATCCAATTAATTTAAAAGCTCATAGGTTACCACCAGTACAATCGGTTGAAATAAAAAACCAAGTTTCAAAAATGTTAAAAGATAAAATTATTCAGGAATCCCACTCTCCTTGGAGTGCCCCAGTCCATTTAGTACCAAAAAATTAGATGCATCTGGACAACAGAAATGGAGAATGGTTATAAGATTACAGACGACTTAACAATATCACAGTAGACGATAAATACCCTCTTCCTAATATAAACGACCTTTTTGATATGCTAGGTAAAAGCACCTATTTTTCAACCTTACTTACCTTATAAGCTTACTGCTCCCGGGAGCGGTTTGGAATCCAAGTCCAAAGCGGCGTCGAACGCTGCTACGTTAACCGGCTCTCCTGAGCCTCTATTTTAGTTAGTCGCTAAACGCTCTAAGAAGCGTTTGAAACAAGCCGCGGTGTTTTCAACACCCGAACTCTCCCCGGTGTCTTCAACACCCACCCCCGTGCCGTTAATATTAGGTGTAAAGAACTTTATTCTCATAAGAATTTACAATTTCACTTACAATGGGTTATGAAAACAATTTTAATATTTAACTGTTAATTTAACTATAGGTGCTCTGAAAAATTTGTAGTTTAAGTTTATTTCTAAAAGTATTTATATTTTTAATAAATTTTATATCATTTGGCAGTTTGTTGTACAACTGTGCTCAAATAATATTGTTTTTTTCGCATAGTTCGTTCTTGGTATTATCATTTTAAAGTAGTGTTTATTTCTCAGTCGTTGCGTACTTAAATTTTTTTCAATTTTTATATTAGACTGTATTCATTTCAAGGAGATTTTCTTTAACCCCTCCCGCGACGACTCGCAAAAGCCTAAAATGCCCTGAATGCGTCAGGTTTTTTTAACAATATTTTTTTGTTGGAGGGCCTTTAGAAAAACGGAAAATTTGACAACAATAAGATGTATATACGGTTTATAGGATACCTTTTTGGATTCGTTATGAGTTTATCTATCTAATTATAACAATGAATAAACAAATCAAACTGACCTTGTTACATAAATATGCATTATTTTATCATATTTTATGACTTTCTTTCACATAACCTTGAAACTTTAGCACATTATATCAAATTTACGTAAATATTCACAAAAACAACACTTCATTATTATACTTTGTATATCTATGTAGTCAAAACACTAATAAGTTCACTTCATATCCATCTGTTTACACAATAAAAACTTATTTATCTAAACTAAGAAAAAACAACGCGTAATGGCTGTCGCGTGCGAATGCCGTCGGCTCAACATAATTGTCTATATGTACCGTTAACACAAAAACGCATTGATTGCAAATACTTTTCAATCAATGAATTTCTTATTCAAAGTGATAAATATTATTGTAATTTTATCTTATTTTATTATTATTACTTTAAATTAATTGTTACTTTGTCGATAATATTGTTTTAATAATATAGGTATCTATTGTTTTTTTTTTCAAATCAAGATAATAAACCGTTTCTATCATCGTTATTATCATATTGTGTGACAGCTATATAGAACAATTTTGTCTCAATAATGTCTAAATAAATATAACAACAAGAAATACAAGTGATTAAAATAGAATTTTATTTCAATAAAACGTAATTGTAGGTTAGTTGAATAATATCATGGTATTCTCTAGAATTGTTAAGTAGATAATAAAGTTAATTTTATTAATATATCCTGCATTACTGTTAGAAAGAACGTTAAAAACTTCACACAATCCTACTTATTGTATACTACAAAAAACACCTGATTTGTTCGCGAGCTTTCGCTTACATAGTGTAGTATCTTAATATATACATACAATTATTATAAACGTGTGTTTGGATGAAATTTTGTGTGCATATTTTAATGGGTTCCTAGATGGTTTGAAAACTTAATTGGACCCTGTAGACCGTGCTGCTGTAGCTACGAAGTCCGTCAAGTCAGCTAGTATATACATATTTAAACTAAGCTAGTGAAATTTTAGAACGCGTAAGTATTTGTCCAAGGCGTCATTTTCACTCCTATCTGCGGTAGCGTCCGGGAGACGGGTCGCTCAAATCCCTCTATCAAGGTTGGGAAGGGCGATGTCTGCATTCGCGTTATACTCGTGAACGGCTGCGGCAGACGGGGGTCCGTTGTTTAGAGAATATTTGGTGTAGAAACCTTGCCGAATTGACGGTCACATGTAAAAAATGAATTTGTAATCCTAGTTTCAAACACAAACTTGTAAATATAATTTTAAAAAATTGCTTCCGTGAAGTTTCTTGCCAGTTCTTCTTGACGAAGGTCTTCACTTCAACTGGTGGTAGTTTTAAAAAGTATGGTGACAATTTTAAGTTTATAATATATCCCTATGAAATAAATATATTTTTGACTTTAAACGCATATTTCGTGTCTCTATAGAGCGACTCTTACCAAGAAAAATGCTGAGGTAATTCTATGATCTACAAATTTTATCGAAGCTTTTTTAAGATAAGGCTAACGTATGGCTAAAAATGGGGACTATTGGCATTTAATTTATAATGGTATTCTGACCGTCCGTACCAGTTTTAATCTAAATACGAATCAATGTCACCTTAACCCCTATTTTTAGGCTTGACCAGGCTATCTCCTGTTTGCCATATTCACCGACATTCTGCAACTACCTCCAGTGTTCCTCTAAGTCTTATAGATCTTAATAAATGGTGTAGGCGTTTGATTTCCATCTTACCTAATGGTCAGTGACAATGGAGATAAAGAGGTTACACGCCTATCAACAAGGTACCTATTCACTCTTATTTTGATAGTTTCTGGACTATTTTTGTCTGAGAATGTAAATGGGCAGCAATATTATTTAGGGTCGTTTTTCCAGCCACGGCTTTCAATGAGTGCTTGGCTCGCAAGCGAATCATTTTCACTTGCGGGTTCATTTGGAGGCATGAGCTGGCAAGAGAACTCAACTTTGCGTTTCTCTCGAAGCGTGAAATTTGTAATGTGAAAAGCAAGACTAATGGTTTTTTCTAACTGTGAAAGGTTCAAAATAAAACAATAAATTTTTATTAAGAATTATATTTTGCAATAAAAAAAATTGTATAAAAATGTATATTGAAGAAATGCAACATGCAACTGTATTGACATGCAAGTACAAAAAATATAAAGCCTTCGTAACCATTACTATTTATTTACCTACAGACACATTAGTTCATAATGCACTGATACTCAGACTGACATATACAAATTTGTGATACTAAGACGTTTTACCACAAACACAAATACTTGTACAAAATTATTACAATCCAACATTTTTAGAAAAAAAAAAGTATTTTAATCAAGCAGCAAACATTCAAACAGCAAACAAATTCAAACAGCACCCGTTCACGAGTTAATGCGGAATCCAGCATCGCCCTCCTCGACCATATTAGAGGGAAGTGAGCGACCCTTCACCACTTCGCTTCCACCACCGCTGTACGCCGCCACCACCACCACCACCACCCGATGACACCACCACTCCACAACAGAAGCAGTGAACGAAATCTAATAGGGTGTGGCTATTGAAAAAAGACACTGAAAAAATGTGGCAAACTTAATAAATACATGTACGGCGACACGTATGTTAGTACAAAATATCTGAAATACCTTTTAATAATAAATAAAAGACATCTCAGGTATTTTGCAGTAATATAAGAGTTGCTATGTATGTATTTCTTAAATTTGCCATATTTTGTCGTATCCTTTTTCAATAGCCAGACTCTATACGGTTAATCGTCCCCTACCGTCGAAACGTGACCCTCAATTGAGGGCCCGGCTCACCATCACGTTCACACAACAAAGATTCATTCATCTAGATGCCTCCGTTTCCGCCCATGTATATCTTTGCCTGGGAGGTCTGCTGCAGTATGCCATACAGTCCAGCAATCCTCCTCAAAGCAAATATATACATCACACGGAATGCACCTAGAATGAACCAATTTTGTTACATCCTTTCGGTAACACATTACACACCTTTTTCTCTCATTCCGTCCTTTCAAATACTCCGGTCTATGGACAATATCTTGCCTCAGCCTCATGAGTGCCCCTACTGGCCTGCTAATCTCTGATAAACAGGGACGATGCCGTTTAACCAGCGATGCAGCAAGATCATAGCGAAACTCACGATGCGTCATAGGCAATTTATTGCGCGGTTTGAGCGAACCCACATATATAACAAGAGCATTGTGAATTGTCACATTCAGCAACCTCTTGAACATCTTCACATACCATTTCAGTCCCCTCTTTCGCTCCAATAGATACATAGAGAGTTTTTGATCTTTGAGATCAACTCCCCCCATGTTTCTATTGTAATCTTTCACGCAAATCGGTTTCACAA
Source organism: Marasmarcha lunaedactyla (assembly GCA_923062675.1). NCBI lineage: Eukaryota > Metazoa > Arthropoda > Insecta > Lepidoptera > Pterophoridae > Marasmarcha > Marasmarcha lunaedactyla. The sequence continues at coordinate 27,755,057 of OV281340.1, read as the reverse complement.
GCGGTTTACCAGCCTTAGTTCCAGCGTAAGTATCGGGGCCGTGATAGGTGGATATAATATTCACCATTTTGGAGTCCATCCATGCAATGATGGATACGTCTCCACAATGGCGAGCTATTATTGTCCCCTTGCTCACCTTCCTCGGTACTTTAGCAATGTCACTAGGCACGTTTCGACGGCATGCACGCAGAGTTCCTAAGCAATCAAAGCCCAGACTCTTGAGGTATCGTGCTAGTGCTGGACAATTGTAAAAATTGTCCATCACCACACAATGCCCTCGATGTTCCAGACCTTGCAATAGCTCAAGAACCACTGCAGTGCTTTTCCCCCCCAAATTGACGCCAAGTGATGGCTCACCACCAGATCTGTCATTCTTACCGGTGTAGATTTGGAATCTAGCCATATAACCTGTGCTGGACTCACACAATTCATATGACTTTATTCCAAATCTTGCAGCCTTTGACCTTATTGTTTGAACCCAAGACAAACGGCCCTTGAATAAGGTCAAAGACTCGTCGATGCAAATGTCAGACCCTAGGTTGTACAGATCCTTAAACATCTTTTCGAGATGTTCAATTATAGGAGCCAACTTTCTCAGCTTAGCCGATTTTGCTGAATAAGCTTCTCCATTTTGTGGCAATTGCTGACTTGCGGCAGCGGTATTGTCGACAAAGTGAAGAAACTTATTCAGCAAAATATACCGATTATAGGACATAAGACTTCTGAACCCCGGTTGTTGGAGAACTTCATCTTGTGTCCAATATTCAGCAAGTGACGTCCGCGGGACGATGGCCATATACATGAACATCGCGAAAAGAAGCATTATCTCGTCTGCATTCGTGTCAATCCACGAATGCAGACGAGATCTTGCTTTTAAGGTACCTGCTGCACGCTTTGCATCGATCGTCTGCTGGGCATATCGGTTTGTTTCCCGGACTATCAGCTCTATGATAGCTGTACCCCATATGTCGGTAAAGCTATCATAGGGCGTGTCGTAATCTTTGAGTGGTCCAGGAGCTGGTCCGGAGAAATTCTCAGGAACAGCCCTGAACGACTCAAAGTCAGACGTCCAATTGAAACTTGCCGATGTACCCAGTAAACGATCGGCTGCGTCATCCATCCCCGTAATTACTTCGCTCACCAACTGTTGGATTTGTTCCTCCAACTCCTCAGTGTCAGGAATATCTTTCCTGGCACTTGGCATGACCTCAGTGGCATCGAATTCATCATCGAACTCGCTGTCAAGGTCACTGCCATCATTCCTAGGCGCTCTTCTTGATGTTGTTGTCATCCCCGAAGTGGATGGTTTAACATCAACTTCGGTGGTGACAACTACATTAGCTGTAGCGCTAGGCATGATAGGAGAAGGAGAAACCAACGTATCATCGGGCGCTCCAACGTTCCTCAGCCATCGACGTACATGCCACGGCTGCTCCTCCAGCAACTCCTCCGCTTCCTCCTCCGACATGTCCATCGCCTCCACGCGCTCAATTACATCCAAACTGAAAAAAAGTAATTTCATTATTGTAAGAATATTACCAAATATTAACATTTATTAGTAATATTATGAAGACGAGCTAACCTACCTCATAGGCACAATCGGTGTACATCGTACGTGTCCTCCAGGAGTTCTCTCTATTGGTACACATCTGGAGTGTACAACACGTAGAGAACCGCCTGGAGTACCCTGAACAGGGAACGCGTGGAGGCTAGAAAAAAAAATAAAGTTATTGCACCGAAATTAAACAAATAAAAAAAAATAAAAAAAGTAAATCCCCAGACAAACACACCAACTGTATGGCCCCAAAGTAAGCAGAGCTTGTTTTATGGATGACCATACAGCGAACTGGGGGGGAATCCAGAATAAATATACATATATAAATACAAACAACCATGACCCGAGAACAAACATCTGTGTTCATCACACAAACGAATGCCCCGGCCGGGACTCGAACCTGGGACCTTCGGCGTATGAGGCAAGGCTACTTACCACTACACCACTCGGTCGTCTGTACGCTGTACAAAAATACATACCGCGGAGGCGAAGGGGACAGTTGAGGATCAGGGGGAGGATTTGCGTGCACAAGCCCCATAATTATGGCGCGCCTGGCAACGCACTCCCGCGATGGTCCATGCGGTCCATTCTCGACCCTAGAAGGGGTCACGCTGCGCGACCTCAGTCTCTCCATACTAAAAAATATCACAAAATTAACTATTTGTAACAAACTTGACACCATATCTCACATTATATATTTATTTTGTTTTCACAAAAAAATAAACAGTAATAAAAAAAACGGATGCAAGAGTGGAGCGTCTTCTGCGGATGATTTATTTATTTATTTATTTATTATATATATCATATCAACAAACTACACCCATATGATTTTCGATTTTATATCATAAAATTCATAATATAAATTTTAAACACGACTTACAAGAAAATAACAACTAAGGTTATGCATGTACAAACCTAAAATTACATACAAATTGAAACCAAAATACATCATAAAACAAATAACATTAATTAATTCCGAACTATTGAAAAATTTTACTTTTCAAATTTTTTAGGTTCCAAATATTGGTCGGAGAGCAAACTTTATTCAGAATAAAATACCTTATATGACACCTCCTACGTTAAGTAAACATAAAAAAATTGATTGATAGATTGATACTTTTACCGACGTTTTTGCACTTCGTACTTTTATCATAATATTGCTTTGATTGTTCGGAAATTCATATTTGAAATATGATTGCGATGAAATTACGCAATATTATGAATAGCTGTTTGTTATATTATATTCTTACATAAATGAACTACCAACTTATAAATAATTTAAACCACATTTAAGAAAATTAATATAATATATATTGTAAAATATGGCGGACACGGCGTCGAAATTTAGTGCATTACAAAAGTTTTGTTACTTTATCATTGTAATTATAATCATTTTCAATATAACAATTACTAAAAACAGGTTCTACACTTATTTCTCAGTAATTCTATATATATGATATAAACAATTACTTACCGATTTCTTCTTGAATTCATATTTCAATAACACAATTACAACACAACGCACTTCAACTTTTCATACAAAACTGTAATGGCGACTCGGCGTCGGCATTAGTTTTTTTTTTCGTTCTTTCGTTCGGTATATCAGTATTACCATTAAAATAATACTCGAAAATGGTTAAATATGAATGAATGAATCGATTACATTACTTAGTTCGTATTGCCAGTGCAAATATATTGAAGAAAAGAGCGACCAATTGCAACCGACTCGTTATGTACACCATGTGTACGTAACGCGCTTGGAGCATTTTTCCTTACGTACACATGGTGTACATAAATCGCGCGACGGGTTAATAACACGCATACAGAAAATTGGTACAGTTGCGTAAGGTTAAATAAGTTAGTTTTACTATATAATTGCTTTGTTGATATTAAGAATGGATAATTAAACAATACTATGATAATTTTGTTTTGTATTCTTTTAAGCGGATTAATATGAGTTATTGCAGCTGATCAGCTAGATCAGCTGAAATCTGGGGATTTCTAACATGTATTCTAAGTGTGATTTTACTAAAGATTAATTTGACTTTTTTAGGAATACAGTGAGATATTTTCCTTAGTGCACCCAGTACAGAAATTAGTTTTGATTTGACGTGTTCAATGTGTGGCTTCCAAGTTAATTTATCATCAATCAAAAGACCTAAGTATTTTTCCTGGTGTGATTGTTGTTTTATTTCATTATTTATTAGAATAGTGATTCCAAGTGACCGCGTCCCCGTCGGTTCCGGCAAGCCAGCAACGTACTGCGCTCCCGTCCCGCCTAAGGCTCAGCTCCCTCCACCCGTCTTCTTCCACGAAAGAGCGCGATGGACCACGGTTTCTAATCTGTGCAAAGAGCACAAAATTAACTACGTTCTGGCGTCTAACGCAGGCGAAGCTATTAAAATTCAGGTTGCGACCATCGACGACTTCCGGTCTTCTACTAGGCTTTCATCAATTAAACAAATCGCTTATTACACCTACGCCATCCCGGAGGAGCGTAAAATCCGAGCAGTTTTATGGGGCGTCCCGTTCAAGCTCGCGAACGACGACATTCTCGAAGACCTTAAGTCCCAGGGCTTCCTGGCTGAAGCTGTGCATAAAATGCACTCAAATCACGGTAGAAGTTTCTCACTCGCGTTAGTCATCCTCTTCAACACTCCCAAATCAAGGGAGATATTCAGAGAGGCTCGCACAATCTGTGACCTCTCGAATATCTCCGTCGAGTCTCCTCACCGTCGCGGTCACCCTGGCCAATGCCATCGTTGCCAGCTTTACGGCCACGCAGCGGCTAAATACTCAACTCCTTCTAGGTACGTTAAGTGCCTTGATCCTCACATCACGAAGGAGTTCACTCGCACTCCCGAATCCACTTCCACCACTGCTTGTGTGTTGTGCGGCCAGTCCGGCCACACAGCTAACTACAGGAGTTATCCTCGCGCTCCTCGCTCCTCCACCAAGAGGGCCGCGCCTAAACCGGCGCCACCACTCACTCCCGCCAACTTCCCGCCACTGCGCAACCAGTCTCCCCCGGAAGCAAAGCTTGCGTGTCATACTCTCTCCAATGCGGAACCATCTGTTTCCAACGGATGGCGACCCCCGCATCATTCCCATCAGTTCGGCTTCCACGCTAAGCACTCTTGCCCTCAGCAAGTCCATCGAATCGTCGAGTACATACCCGATGGCTTCTATCCGCGGCGTAACAAAATGGTTTCAGTTGTTTTTGACGTAGCCAAGGCTTTCGATAAAGTCTGGCACAGCGGCCTCATTTATAAACTCTATATAACTTTACTTACCGGATCGTCTAGTCAAGATAATCGTATCCTATTTCAAAGATCGTACGTTTCGTTTTAGACATGAAAGCACGCTTTTCGCGCCTTGTCCCATAAAGTCTGGAGTCCCTCAATGCTCAGTCCTCGCCCCTCTTTTGTACACCGTGTACACTAACGACATTCCCGTCCCACCGAAAGGCGTCGAACTCGCCGTCTTTGCCGACGACACTGCCATTTACACCAAAGGCCTCAGTGTCCCGGGTCTCATCACTAGACTCCAGAAGGCCGTAAACGCCCTCGGTGCATGGTTTCAAATATCGTATCGACGTATCGTATCCTAAATATCGTATCGACGTGAACCCAGACAAGAGTTCTGTGGTTTACTTCGACTGCAAACACCGTTGTATCACCGACAATCTCCACGTTCGCATGTTTGGTATTCCCATCCCCTGGAAGCGCAGTAACAAATACTTAGGCGTCACCTTAGACCTAATGCTTTCTAAGCCACACGTCGATAGAGTAACGAAACTCGCCCGTTTTTACTTAGGCCGCCTATACAGTATGTTAGGTAAAAAAAGTAAAATGTCTTTTAGAAACAAACGTACGCTTTATAAGATCTGCGTTAGACCAGTCATGACATAGCCTCGCCTATCTTTGCGAATCATAAATTAATAATCATAAATACGAATCCCGAATATCAAAATTCTGAATAATATTACTGCAATAACAAACGCCTTGTAAAACTGCAAAAGCATATCAATTTAAACATTCGAGCATTCAAGTAGTCAGCTGGAAATGAGAATGTTTATTAAGTTTTTTAGCCGCAGTAGGCGTGATGGACCACAATTGTCTGACACCACCCCTGAGTTGGGGGAGGCTGATATCCCTCCAGTGATTTTTATTTTTAAGAGTATTACCACATCAATCGATCGTCCGTCGATCGACGTCGACGGGTCGACGTAACACCCTTAGATACAAAATCTGAATGTCAGCATTGAATTTTTGTAAAATTAAAATTCGGAATACCATATTTCGGACTAGTAAGATAGCGGGTTTTTAATTCTTCGTACTAATGAAAGTCGGAAAATTAAAATTTCGGATTTATGAATTTCGCTAAAATAAGAATCGTGTTTTTGAATATACGGAATTAAGACTCTTCGGGATTGTGAAATTAGGAATTCAAAAAATCGGAATATTCAAATTCAGAATTACATAATTCGGAATTTTTGGGTGTTCCCAAAATAATGTAATAGCACTTTTCTGTAATAATTAATAATGTATATCTACGAGTAAAATCTTGCGAAAATTACCATTTTCTTTTACCAAAGAAGCAAGTACCAAAACTCATACTTGCTAAACACCTACAACTAATCATTTCAATGGGCTTGGATGCCACTCACCATCAGCTGGTTCGCGTGCTCGTTTGCTGGTTATACATATAAAAGTAAAAAAAGCTAACCGAAAGTTGATTTGAAAATATAGATTTTTGGTTGACCTGTCCAAAACCTGTTAAAAACGATAATCTATAATCAAAGGAAATCATGACCTGAAAAAGAAATTCTTCGCCTTAAAATCAATTACTTAATATTTTCCGGCATACAAAACGACGCTTAAATAATTATCAAACTTCTGCTAAATCTGAGAGAACCCTAATAAAATCGACAATCTTGGGAAGACATGATCAGGTTCATCAAGAGAACTCGGAAAATTAAAAAATATCTTTATTCCTTTTGATATAAGGTCGTAAATTTATTGCAAAACAGTAATATTAAATTAAAAGAAGAGCGTTTCATTATAACAACCAAATCGAGGTAAAATATTATATCATTTTGAAAAATCTGGTTCTCTTACGAATTTAACATTACTTCTTTAATATTTCGACGCTAATTCGCTGTGTTAAGAATAATTCACCGAAATCACTGAACAAAAGGCGATCGCAAACTGTCTCGAGCGTGTGTCTTTAACCAGCACGCGAACCAGCTGATGGTGAGTGGCATCCAAGCCCATTGAAATGATTAGTTGTAGGTGTTTAGCAAGTATGAGTTTTGGTACTTGCTTCTTTGGTAAAAGAAAATGGTAATTTTCGCAAGATTTTACTCGTAGATATACATTATTAATTATTACAGAAAAGTGCTATTACATTATTTTGGGAACACCCAAAAATTCCGAATTATGTAATTCTGAATTTGAATATTCCGATTTTTTGAATTCCTAATTTCACAATCCCGAAGAGTCTTAATTCCGTATATTCAAAAACACGATTCTTATTTTAGCGAAATTCATAAATCCGAAATTTTAATTTTCCGACTTTCATTAGTACGAAGAATTAAAAACCCGCTATCTTACTAGTCCGAAATATGGTATTCCGAATTTTAATTTTACAAAAATTCAATGCTGACATTCAGATTTTGTATCTAAGGGTGTTACGTCGACCCGTCGACGTCGATCGACGGACGATCGATTGATGTGGTAATACTCTTAAAAATAAAAATCACTGGAGGGATATCAGCCTCCCCCAACTCAGGGGTGGTGTCAGACAATTGTGGTCCATCACGCCTACTGCGGCTAAAAAACTTAATAAACATTCTCATTTCCAGCTGACTACTTGAATGCTCGAATGTTTAAATTGATATGCTTTTGCAGTTTTACAAGGCGTTTGTTATTGCAGTAATATTATTCAGAATTTTGATATTCGGGATTCGTATTTATGATTATTAATTTATGATTCGCAAAGATAGGCGAGGCTATGTCATGACTGGTCTAACGCAGATCTTATAAAGCGTACGTTTGTTTCTAAAAGACATTTTACTTTTTTTACCTAACATACTGTATAGGCGGCCTAAGTAAAAACGGGCGAGTTTCGTTACTCTATCGACGTGTGGCTTAGAAAGCATTAGGTCTAAGGTGACGCCTAAGTATTTGTTACTGCGCTTCCAGGGGATGGGAATACCAAACATGCGAACGTGGAGATTGTCGGTGATACAACGGTGTTTGCAGTCGAAGTAAACCACAGAACTCTTGTCTGGGTTCACGTCGATACGATATTTAGGATACGATACGTCGATACGATATTTGAAACCATGCACCGAGGGCGTTTACGGCCTTCTGGAGTCTAGTGATGAGACCCGGGACACTGAGGCCTTTGGTGTAAATGGCAGTGTCGTCGGCAAAGACGGCGAGTTCGACGCCTTTCGGTGGGACGGGAATGTCGTTAGTGTACACGGTGTACAAAAGAGGGGCGAGGACTGAGCATTGAGGGACTCCAGACTTTATGGGACAAGGCGCGAAAAGCGTGCTTTCATGTCTAAAACGAAACGTACGATCTTTGAAATAGGATACGATTATCTTGACTAGACGATCCGGTAAGTAAAGTTATATAGAGTTTATAAATGAGGCCGCTGTGCCAGACTTTATCGAAAGCCTTGGCTACGTCAAAAACAACTGAAACCATTTTGTTACGCCGCGGATAGAAGCCATCGGGTATGTACTCGACGATTCGATGGACTTGCTGAGGGCAAGAGTGCTTAGCGTGGAAGCCGAACTGATGGGAATGATGCGGGGGTCGCCATCCGTTGGAAACAGATGGTTCCGCATTGGAGAGAGTATGACACGCAAGCTTTGCTTCCGGGGGAGACTGGTTGCGCAGTGGCGGGAAGTTGGCGGGAGTGAGTGGTGGCGCCGGTTTAGGCGCGGCCCTCTTGGTGGAGGAGCGAGGAGCGCGAGGATAACTCCTGTAGTTAGCTGTGTGGCCGGACTGGCCGCACAACACACAAGCAGTGGTGGAAGTGGATTCGGGAGTGCGAGTGAACTCCTTCGTGATGTGAGGATCAAGGCACTTAACGTACCTAGAAGGAGTTGAGTATTTAGCCGCTGCGTGGCCGTAAAGCTGGCAACGATGGCATTGGCCAGGGTGACCGCGACGGTGAGGAGACTCGACGGAGATATTCGAGAGGTCACAGATTGTGCGAGCCTCTCTGAATATCTCCCTTGATTTGGGAGTGTTGAAGAGGATGACTAACGCGAGTGAGAAACTTCTACCGTGATTTGAGTGCATTTTATGCACAGCTTCAGCCAGGAAGCCCTGGGACTTAAGGTCTTCGAGAATGTCGTCGTTCGCGAGCTTGAACGGGACGCCCCATAAAACTGCTCGGATTTTACGCTCCTCCGGGATGGCGTAGGTGTAATAAGCGATTTGTTTAATTGATGAAAGCCTAGTAGAAGACCGGAAGTCGTCGATGGTCGCAACCTGAATTTTAATAGCTTCGCCTGCGTTAGACGCCAGAACGTAGTTAATTTTGTGCTCTTTGCACAGATTAGAAACCGTGGTCCATCGCGCTCTTTCGTGGAAGAAGACGGGTGGAGGGAGCTGAGCCTTAGGCGGGACGGGAGCGCAGTACGTTGCTGGCTTGCCGGAACCGACGGGGACGCGGTCACTTGGAATCACTATTCTAATAAATAATGAAATAAAACAACAATCACACCAGGAAAAATACTTAGGTCTTTTGATTGATGATAAATTAACTTGGAAGCCACACATTGAACACGTCAAATCAAAACTAATTTCTGTACTGGGTGCACTAAGGAAAATATCTCACTGTATTCCTAAAAAAGTCAAATTAATCTTTAGTAAAATCACACTTAGAATACATGTTAGAAATCCCCAGATTTCAGCTGATCTAGCTGATCAGCTGCAATAACTCATATTAATCCGCTTAAAAGAATACAAAACAAAATTATCATAGTATTGTTTAATTATCCATTCTTAATATCAACAAAGCAATTATATAGTAAAACTAACTTATTTAACCTTACGCAACTGTACCAATTTTCTGTATGCGTGTTATTAAAGAAAATCTCCTTGAAATGAATACAGTCTAATATAAAAATTGAAAAAAATTTAAGTACGCAACGACTGAGAAATAAACACAACTTTAAAATGATAATACCAAGAACGAACTATGCGAAAAAAACAATATTATTTGAGCACAGTTGTACAACAAACTGCCAAATGATATAAAATTTATTAAAAATATAAATACTTTTAGAAATAAACTTAAACTACAAATTTTTCAGAGCACCTATAGTTAAATTAACAGTTAAATATTAAAATTGTTTTCATAACCCATTGTAAGTGAAATTGTAAATTCTTATGAGAATAAAGTTCTTTACACCTAATATTAACGGCACGGGGGTGGGTGTTGAAGACACCGGGGAGAGTTCGGGTGTTGAAAACACCGCGGCTTGTTTCAAACGCTTCTTAGAGCGTTTAGCGACTAACTAAAATAGAGGCTCAGGAGAGCCGGTTAACGTAGCAGCGTTCGACGCCGCTTTGGACTTGGATTCCAAACCGCTCCCGGGAGCAGTAAGCTTATAAGGTAAGTAAGGTTGAAAAATAGGTGCTTTTACCTAGCATATCAAAAAGGTCGTTTATATTAGGAAGAGGGTATTTATCGTCTACTGTGATATTGTTAAGTCGTCTGTAATCTTATAACCATTCTCCATTTCTGTTGTCCAGATGCATCTAATTTTTTGGTACTAAATGGACTGGGGCACTCCAAGGAGAGTGGGATTCCTGAATAATTTTATCTTTTAACATTTTTGAAACTTGGTTTTTTATTTCAACCGATTGTACTGGTGGTAACCTATGAGCTTTTAAATTAATTGGATCTTCGTTCTTTGTCCTAATGCTATGCTTTACTTCATTTGTGAAGGATAAGGGTATATCCTCGCAATAAAATATGTCCTTATATTCCTCACACAAATTCCATATAGTCTGTTTTTCTTCCTCATTCATTTGACTTAACCTTATTTTATTTAAATTTTTTGATAATAACTCATCTATTCTATTTTTATCTTCTAAAAAGTTAACGTCTATGTGGGTTTCTGTAAATGGTTCTACTCTAAAAGGTGCAATTATAGTAAGGGTTTTGTCTTTATCCGTATTTCAACCTTACTTACCTTATAAGCTTACTGCTCCCGGGAGCGGTTTGGAATCCAAGTCCAAAGCGGCGTCGAACGCTGCTACGTTAACCGGCTCTCCTGAGCCTCTATTTTAGTTAGTCGCTAAACGCTCTAAGAAGCGTTTGAAACAAGCCGCGGTGTTTTCAACACCCGAACTCTCCCCGGTGTCTTCAACACCCACCCCCGTGCCGTTAATATTAGGTGTAAAGAACTTTATTCTCATAAGAATTTACAATTTCACTTACAATGGGTTATGAAAACAATTTTAATATTTAACTGTTAATTTAACTATAGGTGCTCTGAAAAATTTGTAGTTTAAGTTTATTTCTAAAAGTATTTATATTTTTAATAAATTTTATATCATTTGGCAGTTTGTTGTACAACTGTGCTCAAATAATATTGTTTTTTTCGCATAGTTCGTTCTTGGTATTATCATTTTAAAGTTGTGTTTATTTCTCAGTCGTTGCGTACTTAAATTTTTTTCAATTTTTATATTAGACTGTATTCATTTCAAGGAGATTTTCTTTAATAACACGCATACAGAAAATTGGTACAGTTGCGTAAGGTTAAATAAGTTAGTTTTACTATATAATTGCTTTGTTGATATTAAGAATGGATAATTAAACAATACTATGATAATTTTGTTTTGTATTCTTTTAAGCGGATTAATATGAGTTATTGCAGCTGATCAGCTAGATCAGCTGAAATCTGGGGATTTCTAACATGTATTCTAAGTGTGATTTTACTAAAGATTAATTTGACTTTTTTAGGAATACAGTGAGATATTTTCCTTAGTGCACCCAGTACAGAAATTAGTTTTGATTTGACGTGTTCAATGTGTGGCTTCCAAGTTAATTTATCATCAATCAAAAGACCTAAGTATTTTTCCTGGTGTGATTGTTGTTTTATTATCGTACGATCTTTGAAATAGGATACGATTATCTTGACTAGACGATCCGGTAAGTAAAGTTATATAGAGTTTATAAATGAGGCCGCTGTGCCAGACTTTATCGAAAGCCTTGGCTACGTCAAAAACAACTGAAACCATTTTGTTACGCCGCGGATAGAAGCCATCGGGTATGTACTCGACGATTCGATGGACTTGCTGAGGGCAAGAGTGCTTAGCGTGGAAGCCGAACTGATGGGAATGATGCGGGGGTCGCCATCCGTTGGAAACAGATGGTTCCGCATTGGAGAGAGTATGACACGCAAGCTTTGCTTCCGGGGGAGACTGGTTGCGCAGTGGCGGGAAGTTGGCGGGAGTGAGTGGTGGCGCCGGTTTAGGCGCGGCCCTCTTGGTGGAGGAGCGAGGAGCGCGAGGATAACTCCTGTAGTTAGCTGTGTGGCCGGACTGGCCGCACAACACACAAGCAGTGGTGGAAGTGGATTCGGGAGTGCGAGTGAACTCCTTCGTGATGTGAGGATCAAGGCACTTAACGTTCCTAGAAGGAGTTGAGTATTTAGCCGCTGCGTGGCCGTAAAGCTGGCAACGATGGCATTGGCCAGGGTGACCGCGACGGTGAGGAGACTCGACGGAGATATTCGAGAGGTCACAGATTGTGCGAGCCTCTCTGAATATCTCCCTTGATTTGGGAGTGTTGAAGAGGATGACTAACGCGAGTGAGAAACTTCTACCGTGATTTGAGTGCATTTTATGCACAGCTTCAGCCAGGAAGCCCTGGGACTTAAGGTCTTCGAGAATGTCGTCGTTCGCGAGCTTGAACGGGACGCCCCATAAAACTGCTCGGATTTTACGCTCCTCCGGGATGGCGTAGGTGTAATAAGCGATTTGTTTAATTGATGAAAGCCTAGTAGAAGACCGGAAGTCGTCGATGGTCGCAACCTGAATTTTAATAGCTTCGCCTGCGTTAGACGCCAGAACGTAGTTAATTTTGTGCTCTTTGCACAGATTAGAAACCGTGGTCCATCGCGCTCTTTCGTGGAAGAAGACGGGTGGAGGGAGCTGAGCCTTAGGCGGGACGGGAGCGCAGTACGTTGCTGGCTTGCCGGAACCGACGGGGACGCGGTCACTTGGAATCACTATTCTAATAAAGTTTGCAAGTCTTAACATCAGATCCAGACATTTTCATATTCGACACTTCTGGCCACCCTTACAGAGAAGGCTGCCGGCTACGTTAGGAGCAGTACGTATGTACCTGCTACAATTACATATTTTAAAATATTTGTATGTTGAACTGTATGGCGTTTACGTATCTGTCTATGGGTTGAGCTGGATTATAAATAGCTGGATTTATTATTTTTATTATTATAGATTGCAACCGCTGACCACCGTTGCAGAGCTTAAATTAGTATTATTTAAGAAAATAACTGCCTAGTTTCAATTATGCAGTAAATATGCAAGTTTATATTTTAAATGAATTTGTTGGTGGGTACATTCGCACGACAGCCTTAATAATCCCACGTAGGGACATCAGAATCACCCAACTAAGGGGTGGCATTGCGCAACTTGTAGTCCACCTCGCTCGCTTACTGCCGGTTGGGAGACTGTACACGTTACTTCGAAATAATTTCTTAGGTATGTAGGTTTCCTCGCGATGTTTTACTTCACCGCAAGAGCAATCGGCTTTATGTACTTAAGTTGTACAAACTTATTTGGGATCTTAAGATCGAGAAGCCAGTGCCTTAACCACTGCATCACCGGCCCACAGGCACCACATACGTAGTATGATGATAACAACAATTAAAAAATATATTTTACAAATTCACGTATCGTAGCATCTTGTGACAAAGTCCCGGGACATGACTAACGCAGGGTGTTTGTGCGACGACTGTAAATACCCCGAGTGCTAGTAGTTCATATTGAAATATATGATATGTGGGGTCAAATCATTTACCCTTTCTCCTCCATATGGCAGCCATTATAAGTTTTAAATTATTTTAAGCATACTAAAGTAAAGGTTTACTACTAGCCCCTAAACTTAACCGAAGTGCCCCGAGCTGACTGGGTCAACACTTCTTATGCAGCGTCAATTAATTAAAACTTTAATCGTTTTAAATATAAAAAGACTTCCCATAGCTACTTTAAGTTTTCGAAAATTTTGATAGTTTTTTTTTGTCTGCAGACTAATAACGTCATGTTATATCTTAGTTTTAATGTATTTTTTAATGAAATCAGTGGTAAGCGAGCCTCTGCGTTACCTGGTGTTAAGTAATCACCACCGCCCATAGACACTAGCAATACAGAGGTGATTACAGTTGAATTGCCAACCTTGTGAGGGAGGCGTACGCTTTTTTCTTAAAGGCCTGAAAATCATAGTTGTGTGGAAAGACAACAAATGGAAGTTCGTTCCATAGCTTCTGAGTATACAGTAAGAAGCTTCGCGTAAAACGTACTGCCAATCATCCAGATGATGAGCATAGAATGTTGGCGAAACTTAACCTAAAAGGCTCGAAACGATCCAAAAAACTCCACTGATCATTCTTTGTCAGAGAAGCTACACTCTGCGTAGGGCCAATGGGGCTATGTTGCAAGAAGTTTCGTCTTAGCGGCGAATATGACGTCTCTACGTTGTATACGGTCAAAGGTATGCAATAAGTATTGGGTAATTGTCTAAATATTGTTTATTACATATTCAAATAGTTTATCATCAGTAAGAAATAATGCAAAAGTATGTTTACGTATGTTTAGAATCAAAAGTTTTGTAGATACAGCAATATGTTTGAGGAGCTGCTGTGAGGCGCCGGAAAACGCTCCATACAAAACGGTGACGAGTTGTGACGTCACAATTTGTAAATCATATTAAGAATTGTATGGGCGTTTGGATAAAATATACTGTCATTGTAAACATTTTTATACTTAATGTCAGTAAGCTAATTATATTAAAATATAAAATATGTTGTATAATAAGTTCTTTGCTCCTTTTTTAAGTTTACTAATCTATATAATTTCGATATTAAATTCAAAACTTTACTTTCAAAAAAATTGTTGGGTCAAAATGTCTTATATTTTCGACTTTGATTTATGCTTTATGAACAATCACTACTCCTTCCTCCAGTCTCTTTACCCAAAACGTCTAAGCTCACACCTTGGATCATCTGTCGAGACTGCAAGTTTCACATTCTCCTTTTTCTTTTACAGCTATCTCTTCAGATGAAGTCAAGAAATCCATCCTGTCCATCTCCTCATCTGCCGTTGGTGATGACAATCTGTGCTCAAGAACGGTCGTCATGATTCTACCTTTCCTTTTCCCAACTCTCACATATATTCTCAATCATTCTTTAAGTTCCTGCATCTTTCCTAGAGCTTGGAACGAGCGCACGTTATTCCTTTACCTAAAATTCCCAATCCTACTGCCTTAACCCATGTACGCCCCATTTCTTTTCTACCTTTTCTTTCGAAAGTTCTTGAGCACATTTTCCATAAACAACTGTCAGCTTTCCTGTGTATAAACAACATCATCATCCAATTTCAGTCCGGTTTCCGCCCTGGCCATAGCACTGTTTCAGCATTAATTCACGTAACTGATGATATTCGCTTGGCCATGGAAAACAACTCCCTCACCTTGCTTATAACGCCTTCAACGCTGTTGATTTTGACATCCTCCACTGTAGCTCTGTCCTGGTTTGACTCTTATCTTCGGGGCCGGTCGCAGCAGGTCCACCTTGATGACAAACAATTTTATTGGTGTGATCTAGTTGCTGGTGACCCCAGGGGGGTATCTTATCTCCTATTCTCCATCTTTATCAACTCCGTCACCAAAGTCATTTCTTCCAAATGCCACCTCTATCAGATTACTTGCAGATCTACCGCCATTTTGCGGTATGCGATGCTGAGGCAGCTGTTACAGCAATCAGTTCTGATTTGGGTTGAATATCCGACTAGGCGAGGGCATTTGGTGTTCTAGTGAACCCAAAGAAGTCACAGGCCATGGTGATAGGTAGTCGCTATATGCGTAGTTGCCTTGACTTTTCGGTTTTATCTTGCGTCTCCATGGACAATGTTCCGACTGCTTTCACTGACACAGCTAAGAACTTGGGAGTCACCTTAGAATCGAATCTAACTTGGAACGCGAATATCAGTGAAATCAGTCGGAAGGTCCACGTCACTTTTCACTCACTTAAGGCCTCACTCACTTAAATATAGTATTAAAGTATATTAAGTCGTAATACACACTATCATTGCTTTTTGACCAAACTTTCCAGTCTTGGGTCTGCTGGAAGAAATTTCTTTAGAAATAAGCTGTACTTTTGTACTTACAATATTTTGATTTGTTTCTATAAATTATCTGTTTGTGTGTGTGTACATAAATTGTTAAATAAATAAATATATTTTCTTAATAAATTATAAACTCTTGGAACTTCAAATGGTGTCAAATACGCAATTTAGGTGCCCGAGCCTTTATTTACTTCTTAGGTGGCCGAACCTGTGCTTTATAGAGCTAACGACATTGGTTTGGATGGAAGTACCGCTTACATTTATTAAGTTCCCCAAACTTTTTCGAGGCAAGTTTGGCTTTTAATAATAAAGCCGCAGACAAACACGCCAAAAAATCCTCTTGCGATTGCTAGTGACCGTGGAACTGCGCGTCAGCAGATACGTCAACACCGAGAGTTTGTAATGCTTACCTATGTTTTTAGAGCCATTTTTATTTTATTTATTATTATTTTCCATTTTCCTGTATTTATGTTGTTTACTTTTTGACAAATCGTGTCAACTCAATTTTTTATGACAGCAATGGAGGCTACCAAGCAAACTAAGCTTGTTACACAGGGATTCTTAAAAAACTATTGTAAGAAAATATACTTGATTTCCGGCTAATAAGATTAAATTCAAAATTTCAAATTGCGGTTCCAAAAGAGTGCGATCCCGGCCATATAAGCCGATTGCTGGCCTTAGAACGGCCAATGTTCGCGCAGCACGCAACCCGCGGATCCCTCCCACATCCAGACGGTGGAGGACGAAGTTCTCCGCAGAGAATCTCTCCCTATCACCGACGACCCTGTCACAGTCTCTAATGATGAAATCTTGCTTCTCATTAGAAAGCAAAAGTCCAAAAAGGCTCCAGGTGCGGATGGAATTTCCAACCACGCACTTAAGCACCTGCCACAGCAGGTGCTTACCTTGTTAGCTATCATCTTCAATGCCTGCTTCGACCATAGCTACTTTCCAAAAGCCTGGAAAGAAGCGACAGTCATAGGCATTCCCAAGCCGGGTAAGCCTCTGAACATCCCGGCTAATCACAGACCCATCAGCCTCCTCAAGGCAATGTCCAAACTTCTCGAAAGAGTCATACTCTCTCGAATGCGGAACCATCTGTTTCCAACGGATGGCGACCCTCTCATTATTTCCCACCAGTTCGGCTTTCGCGCTAAGCACTCCTGCCCTCAGCAAGTCCATCGAATCGTCGAGTACATACTCGAAGGATTCTATCCGCGTCGTAAAAAAACAATCGCGGTTCTCTTTGACGTAGCCAAGACTTTCGACAAAGTCTGGCACAGCGGTCTCGTTTTTAAACTCTATAAAATAGGCTTACCGGTTCGCCTAGTCAGATTAATCGCGTCGTTTCTTAAAGACCGTACGTTTCGATTAAAACATGAAGGCACGCTCTCCGCGCCTCGTCCCATAAAGGCTGGAGTCCCGCAAGACTCAGTCCTCGCCCCTCTGCTGTACACCGTGTACACTAACGACATCCCCATCCCGCCGAAAGGCGTCGAACTCGCCCTCTTTGCAGACGATACCGCCCTTTACACTAAAGGTCAATCGATCCCGTATAACATCACCAGACTCCAAAAGGCCGTAAACGCCCTCGGTGTTTGGTTTCAAAAATGGCGTATCGATGTCAACCTAGAAAAGAGTTCTTCTATTCAGTTCGATCACAAACTTCGTAATCGCTACAACGATCCCCACATTCAAATGTTAGGTATTCCCATCCCCTGGAAGCGCAGTATTAAATACTTTGGCGTCACCTTAGATCAGACGCTTTCTTTCAAGCCACACGTCGATAAAGTAACGAAACTCGCGCGTTTTTACTTAAGCCGTCTATATAGTATGATAGGAAGAAAAAGTAAAATGTCTTTTAGAAATAAACGTACGCTTTATAAGGTCTGCGTTAGACCCGTCATGTCATATGCTTCGCCAGTCTTTGCCCACGCCAATCCCTCCGTCCTGTAAAAGCTGCAGGTGGTTCAAAATCTCTTCTGCCGCAGGGCCACAAACGCACCTTGGTACGTGCGCAACGCGGACCTGCACAGAGATCTTGAACTACCTACAGTGCAACAGCACCTCAAAACACTCTCAGAATCGTTCTTCAAACGCGCCGAATCCCATCCCAATCATCTTGTTCGAGATTCAGTCTCATATACTGCTCCTGTGTTAGCTTCGAAATTCAAAGTCGCTAGGCCGAGAAACGCGCACACTGGCGAACCAACGCAGTTAACTTTAGATCTCGAGGCCCTTCAGGCCGCAAATCCTAATTCTAACGTAAATTCTAATTCTAACGTAAATCCGAATTAATGCAATTTTATTTTTATCTTTAAGGTTTTTCTTTTTTACTATTCAAATTTGAGCACCTTCAGTGCTATGTAAATCCCAGCGGGTGACCCCTTAAGGGCCCCGCTAGCGCGGCCTCTTTCTCCAATTGGCCGTCGCTCAAATGAAGGCTGAGCGGCAAAAATGCACGAGCCGACAGGGGGTTTTTTAGTGGGTATGGTCCTGGTAGGCGTCGGGACGAGTCCCACATAACTTCGATCGCGCGCGCGGAGTATGCGTCAGAGCATTTTTTATGTCCTCCTGCCCTTCCCGTGGAGGGGAACCAAAAAATAAACAAATTAGAACGGCAGTCTATTTCAAGCTTTCCTACCGATAACATTTCGAGTCTATTTCAAGCCGACCTACCGATAACATCTCCAGTCTTCTGCACGTAACTCTGCAAGTCCTCCAACTCATACTCATGCCGAAGCTACCGGACTCTGAAGCTACCTCATGCTGAGGCTACCTGACACTGAAGCTGCCTCATGCTGAAGCTACCTCACGCTGAAGCTGCCTCATGCTGAAGCTGCCTGAAGCAGGAGCTACCTGAAGCTGCCTCATGTTGAAAACCCCGACATTGACGCCTGATCCTGCTCCTGCTGCTTACCCTGATGATCCTGCCTGCCACCTCCTCCTGCCTGCTGATCCTACCTGCTCCTCCTGTTCCTGCTCTTACTGATCCAGCACGTGCCAGAGCGCCAGTCGGCGCCTGAGCGTCTGCCGCTGACCCTGCACGCGCCTAAGCACCGTGGAAGCCTTCGCGGTGACCCCTCCGACGCATTCAAAGTTTTTTTGAATAAAAACTTTTATTACGTGACAAGTTCCGATATAATATATTTAGGGGAATGCCCTCGAAGCAGGATGATAACTTAAATGGCATTGTCTCAATGATAAACTTGTGTCTTTGAGAGAGTAAATTGGACCAGGTTGCTTCTACCCCATTTCGAAACTTCCCCCAATGAAGGTTTGATTTCAGACATATACACAAAAACAATAATAGTTTTGAATATTGTCATTTATTAATGATAAAATAGCGTTTAAATCGGTACTTTCTTGGTTTTTCTACCTTAAACTTAAACTACTTTTATGATAGTAAATTAAAGATGAAAATTCTGATATTGATAAGTATAATCATAAAAAAATAAAAAAAACCTTAAAAATACTGCTAATAAATTATTTCTCACAATATTAGTGCAAAGACTTACTATTATAATGATGTATTTACGCTGTTTTTATTATGAAAAAAGTTCGTTTAAATTTGTATAAAAACATACAGCTATCCTGTAGAAACTTATCTCAGGTTATCTAACTATTATGTAATGCTGCTACTTCAAGTGGATTTAAATGTAAGATAATACAGTAATACTTACGGCTTACGGCTCAATGTTCCGGCAGAAATGAATTACGTATTTATCTACGGATAAGGATTGCTATCGTCACCATCGTTCCAAAATGTTAACCATTTTCATATAACAACACGATTTACAGGAAATATTTCGTCAGAATGACTAAATTTGCAGACTCTTTTATTTGACTTCTCTGATTATTTACAAATTTATCCAATACAAGAAGTCGCTGAGCGATTTCAGAAGCGTAGGTTCTGAAATAAGGAATTCTTGGACAATACAGTCTATTTTACTTTGAAAGATTTTACTTTCTCTTTAAAATCAATTGAAGAGTGAAGGATAAACCTCTAAAAATACGAGTGCAACTTTCAAAAACAAAAGGCGTAGTCAATTATAATGATTGATTTAAAATTTAATCATCATTATAGAGAGTAACTTGATTGCTGAATATAGATTGCTAGATTTTTCTTTACTGTTATTATGGCTAACAAACGACCTACCTTGTGGTAAATACCAAACGAGCCCATGGACATATATATGCCCATGACCATCAAATACTAGTTCTTTTAATTTCACTGGCGTTCAAAACAGAAAGGACTCCAGTTACGTCTTAATAGAATAAACTCTACTACCACTCCACTATACTACTGCGTGGTGATCTCATTTCATAGTTTATGACCTGTAGATACGATATACAAAACAGAGTTAGAGTTTTTATCCAATTAATTTAGAAATAATGAGCATTTTGTTGAAAACAATAAAAGGCAATTAAAAGCTGAAAGTTATGTATTACGCGGCTGTGGGAATAAAATGTAAAATGTGTCTTGGATTATTTATTAGAAGCAGATCTTGCATAGAACAAAATATTTATTTCTTAATTCTGAGAAGCATTGGTTTGTTCCTGGTAGGTGGTAGGCTTTAGTGGTTGACTTTGTGTATCAGGAACTCTTTTTAAAGTCTTTTCAACGAGGCGTTAATTAAGTAGGAACAAACTAAAAGTATAAAAATCTTTATTAAATACTACATTTAAAAACAGATTTTCAAATTGTTTAATTTGCTGCGAAGGGTGGAGTCAGGTTGGTGAAGAAGAGATAGACTCCTTTTTTTCTGAAAAGGAAAAAAAATGTGTTAGGAAGTCTGTATATTTCAAATACGTGATATAGAAAATCTAGAAAATTCTTCAAAATCCTTTTTTCTTATCATTCTGACAAAGAAAAAAACAACAAACACAAGTTGATAAAGAAATAAAAATATGGCATTTGCGAAATTGTGCCTGCATTACTCTTATCATTAAAAAATTCGTAGTCATATTGCAAAATATTATGATAAATAGGTATGTAGTTTATACGGACACGAATAAACGTTTAAAAAACGTCTTTTTACTCGTAGATTAGACTGGAACCAAGCAAATTGGTGAACCACTAAGGTAACTAAGCCATAGAGAGTTCAATAATAAGGTATATTAAAATATTTAAGACATACATCCACACATATCATAATATATACATATCTCTAAGGAACCATTTGTTAAAATGTGTTGTTAGTATTAGTTACATATGAAATTGGCGTTTTGTAAGGGAGGAACACAAAGTAAATTTTTTTTAAATATAGTAAATTTATTAAGTCAAAGTATGTACCATTGCTATCCATGTACTTTTGCCATCTCATAGGTAGCCAAACAAAATTCATCATACGCCTTTATCAAAATTGCAGGTAACAACGATATCGCATGAAAGTAAAAATACTTAATTACTTTTAGACTTAAAAAATACACACATCAAAAAAGTCTAAGCAGCACACATTTCAAATTTATAAATCAATTATTACATCTTTTCTTACCAAGTAGGTAGTACTAAAGAAAACTTTTTTGTTCTAGATGACAAACTGGCTGGTTGTAAAAAAAAAGTTCGACTATCATTTCGATTTTTGAATTTTAATGCGTTTTCTTTGTGTGGCGTGAGTGATGGAAATCATTTATTATTATTAATTTATATTGATTAATTGAGAAAAAATTTAAATGTAAGACATTATTTACGACATGGAGCGATCATTTGACCTCACACGAAACGCTAAGAGCCGTAGGGATGTTGGAAGCGGGAAGCAATCAATCTGAGTTATCACGATATTTTGGTGTCAACAGAAGCGTTATTTGCCGTCTTTATCAGTGTTACACTAACACGGGAGATCCTGCCGAGCAGCGCCCAGGCCGCGGAAGGAGTAAAACCATTCGGCAACACCGATACATTCAACTGACCGCAAGACGTCAGCCGATGTTAACCGCCCCAGAGATATGTTTAAAGCTACAAAACACAAGTGGTGTTGTTGTTAGCACCCAAACCGTGCAAAATCGACTGCATGAGTACGGCCTACATGCACGACGACCAATTAGGTGCCCACCACGTCACAGGAATCGCGCTCGTCGAAATGAATGGCGTAGAGAACACATAACCCAGGAGCAATGCGATAAATTTTTATTTTGCAATGAGTCTCGATTTGGGTTTAGGCCTCATACTAGAAGGGTAAGAGTGTAGCGTCGTTCTGGAAATACTGAGATGCTCAGGTGCGTTCAAGAAGTTTATCCATAAAACGGTTCATATGATATGGTATGGGCGGGTATTATGAAGAACAGACTGAGCTCGTTTTTGTAAATGGAAACATGAACGCTGCAAATTACGTTGAGGATGTTCTAAGGCCTTATGTCCGTCCATTTGCACAAACCCTTGGCTTTGATAGTACTTTGGTGCAGGACAGTGCGCGTTCGCATACAGCTTTGCACACCAAGGACAACTTTGGCAAGGGAAAAGGTCCGGGTATTACCTTGGCCTGCACAATCGCCAGACCTCAACCCCATCGAGCACGCATGGGACATGCTCCAAAGACGTGCTTTAGAGGACTTGGACGGAGTGATAACATCCCGACAACTGATGTACTTACTAAAATTTCATTGGGACAATTGCCGCAGGATAACATAAACAGTTTCATCGATTCTGTGAATAAACGGTGTCAGCAAGTTCTCAACAACAGAGGCGGCCACTCTTTGTATGAAGTTATCCAATTTCTTTTACAATAAATTAATTTGGATAACAATTTTATTAGGTTTTTAAAAATTTTAGTTGCTTAGGCATCTTAGTTTGTATTACGTATGATACAGTACTTGCGATAGTGTTAATTTATGTTATTAAAATAAAAATTATAAAACAACAATTGATTTTTTACTTTCAAAAGACACTCAAGAATAATATAAATAATAAAATACTAACGATTTAATGTGAAAATACATTGTAAAATTCAAATTTGTATATGTTGCTTAGACTTTTTTGATGTGTGTATTTACAAAAATTAAATAAATCAAAACTTTATGTTTTGGTCTCACCCGGATATTTGCTGACTTCCACCAAAGATAGCATCTCTTTCTCCATTACACAAGAAATTAGCAGCAGCCTCGTAGCTCTCGCACTGAGTTCCGATGAATTTGGGGCCATTGGTGGCTTCGGCTGTGATAGATTCAGCGTAATAAACGTACGCATAAGTGCGTGAGCAGCTATCAGTAGAGCCACATCCGGGCTGCACAGAGCCACCGTTTGCGTAAAAATCAAGGTCTCCCAAAGGTAAATCATATCCGGTTGTGCCCGCTGTAGTGTGCAGAACTTCTACGATGTCTGCGTCGTCAGCGGTCAGCTTCTCTGGGTGGTGGCTCCAGCCAGCTAAGGCAGGGTTTAAAGCTGGAAAAGAAAGGGTGAGTATGGCAAATAGACAGTTTAATGGATTTATTTGAAAATTCAAATTTAATACAAAACTCATATAAATAGCTAAAGCCTTCGAAGGGTGGCCTATTTTTTGTCTACTGTAACGGGTGCTGTTTGATACTGTAACACCTAAAAAAGACACATTTAAATTTCGATATGAAGAACGCACTAGACAGCTGTCATCTGCTGAGAATTTAACGCTTAGTCCTTCGCATATTCATCAGCCTGTTTTAGTATATCTTGTTAGAGCTGTGTCTTTATGGAATAAATTACCTTTCGATTGTTACCACACTCACATTACTTTACCAATGAGTTAGCATGAATGGGAACATCCCTTGCAAAAAAACTTACTTGACGGGTTTTTGTTTGAGTTGTTCTTGTTTTGATCTATGATTGTTTCCATGTTCATTATGATAAGAAAGAGTAATAAATAACATATTATGTTTGTAATCGAGAACGAATGCTAAGAAAAACCTAATTTGGTTTAAAGGCATTAACAACTAAATATGTATCTTGTATTTGCATTTGATAATTAAATAAATAAATAAAATAAAAACTTGTTGTAAATAAACCATTTTTTGTCTAAATTATATAACTAACTAGCTAGAATTTTCTTTATATCTCTATTATTGTAAAAGAACAATTTTACCTTTAAGCAGTTTTTTTAGAGTATCAGAAGGTATGAAGGTGAAGAAGCTGTTGGCATTGGTTGCCTTGAAAAAAATTCTGTTAAGCAATTAGGCCGCCGTGTTGTGATGCAATATATGTTACTCTGTTTTTTTTTCTTTATCTTAACCTGTACAACTAAAGAGTAAATAAATCAAAATAAAGTAATAGAAAACGAGATCATCAATGCTTATATTAGGTATTTAGGAATTAAACTGCTGATTTTCTTTTGTGACCCTTACCGACAATTCTGGAAACAGGGCTCACAGCCCTTCTTCCAGCAATGCCAGCAATATGCGCCCCCAAGCCAACACCAACGATCTCAATATTGCTAGGGTCATATGCGAAACTGTTCGCCAAAATGTTGATAAAGCTGGCCACCACTTCTCCGGATTGCGGTGCGTTGCCAAGCCCGAAGGTATAGAGGCCTGCTCCAAGGCTCCAGTCAACGGCAATCACGTTAACGTCACTTGCAGACAGCCAAGCTGTAAAGATACAGTATCTTTAATCAATAAGTCTCTTAAGAATTAAAGATTATACGTGCATACACAAATGCTCAACCGGGTTATTTAGCAATTTGAATTTATGATGTCTATTTGTCTATATCTAATCTGTTTTTAAATCCAAGAGACAGTTATTAAAACTTGACATGAAAGGGAGATTATGTATTTCACTCAACATCACTATGAATTCTTTGATTCACATGCATTTGTTTATCGACGTGGCGACTATAGTTT
Organism: Marasmarcha lunaedactyla; assembly: GCA_923062675.1. Taxonomy (NCBI): domain Eukaryota; kingdom Metazoa; phylum Arthropoda; class Insecta; order Lepidoptera; family Pterophoridae; genus Marasmarcha; species Marasmarcha lunaedactyla. The sequence continues at coordinate 27,730,288 of OV281340.1, read as the reverse complement.
TATTCAATTCATAGGACTTATGACGACTTTTAAGGCTGTATTATTTTTTAATCTCTAATTACTCTTGACACTTACGGGATGATTAAACATCATGTTTATTGTATGTATGTAATATGTCAATAATCGTATATCAATTTGTAATATATTTATTTTACAATTTTTATTAAGTGTAATCTAAAATGTTGAGGACTTTCACCCATAGTTACGCGCCAAAAAAATTTTATATTAATTACTCAACAATTTGTTACCGTTGATAATAAATGCGTTTACGTTTCCAGCAGTGCCTTCATCGTAGTCGTGGATGGTGATGATGGTCTTGACAGTCCTCGAGAAGGAGGAGGTAGCGATAGAGTTCACCGTGGGTAGCAGAGGTTGGCTCTGACTTGGGTTGTTCCTGATGTAAAAACAAATACTTTTCATTAATATTATAATTGTGAAAATAACTTTATTTGTTCGTTCGTTAGTTCGTCCATCTTTTCGTTAATTTGTTTATTTGTTTCCTTACTTGTTTGCTTATTTGCTTATTACTCTTTCACACCTGAACGTTGTTCAAGTAATTTTGCATACCTACACGTATAAAGGAGTCGAGAAAAGGACACACTCTTCATCCAGACACTACTGCTTCAGGGATATGCGAGCCATGACATGGATATAACCTAATAACTCCACTAAGATAAAGAATTAAGGCTTTTTCAACGGAAACGTACGATCAGCAGCTTTGTTATTTACTGAATAATCCTATATAAAGATCAATTAAACCTCGCGAGCTCTTTTGTCAACTATGATAAAGCTTAGAAATATAATATGTCTATTTTTATTATTTTCTTGTTTATTTTACTTTTATCAAAATAAAATTAACATCACATTCATTAAAATCTCATTTGTGGCTTATATTTTGTGCTTATTTATAATAAAAATCACATATAAAAATAAGTCACAAAATAGAAATGTGCGAAATAAATAAATGTGTTTTGAATAGTATTCTACAAGTATGATTTAAATAAATTATAGTTGTATTATTCAAAAACAGTTCATTGTAACCATAACTTACGCAAAAACTGTATCTTTTGCTATATCTATGTATTTCATTAAATAATTTTACTATAACTTAATTTTGTAGCCAGCTTATGTATTTAATATATATTCAAACATACTAAATATACATCATGGAGTTTTCGCATTTTATGTACTTACGTGTATGCAATTACTATACATTTCTACCCTAACTGTACGAGTAAATTTACACGGCTTAGCCTGAAGAGCAGCGCTGCTGTAAAAGTTACTTTTTCCAGCAGCACAATGCTGATGCTTTGCCCTTTTTGTCGCAAAAGAATTCTCTAATATAATGATTGTGCTTCATTAATTTATATAGAAATAATTGTTAGTTGGATGTTTTTGTGATAATAAACACATTTCCATTTCACTCATTTTCATATTTACCTAGTGAACAGATGGAAAACAACGTCTTGACTTCCCAGGCTATACGAGGAGGCTGAAAAAAATAAACATGGGGCATTTACAAACGAATTTAAGTAGAAAGATGAAATATGCGTTTATGACTGAGAACTGAGAAGTGGAATATCCGGTTATATTCTACTTTCTGTAAGTGTATTTTTCAAAGTAACAATTTTATTGCGGTTCTGTCAAGTCCAAATAAAGGGCTTGTAAACTTTGTTGGAGAAATAACATGACTACGATAATGAAACATGCCCACCAAATAGATATCTATTTTACTCTTGGTTCGAAAGTCGTAAGTATATAATATTTTTATCAAAGCAGCCGCATAAAAAAATAACGTAAAGACTTTGAAAACATCCTATAATGTGCATTCTAATGTACGTACGAAAATTATTTATTAATCTACTTAAAAAGATAAAATACGCTTCTACACGAAAAAGATTATTTTTGTTTAATCCAATACTTACGTCATGTTAAGTACCTTCACTGGCATTGATCTTTATACAATGAATTACGTGTACATGGGGGATAAGGTTTTATCGATAAGCAGTTACTAAATGTTTTTTTTGCATTTCTGATCGTTATACAATTTTTTTTGTCATAGAAATTAAAAAGACAATACGGCAGACAATTATAGCAAAAACAAGAAAAAATTCTTTGCAGATCCGCCATTCTGTATTTGAATTTTGATTTTGTTACATATATTACAGTTTAATAGACCTACCTTTTAATTTTAATTATTAGCTATGTTTAGGGAATATAATTTATTTATAAATTCTCTTAGTACCTAATATATACTAATCATTTATTTATGTTCACTAAACACGTTTAAACATACAGTCACAGGTAGCATTTAGAAATGGCAATGTGTGATAGTCAATAAAGTTTTGTTGTGACCTTCTTCTTCTCGACGGGAACACGTGCTCCATTTCTCTACGTTCAAACTTTGTTGTGGATAGTTTCAAGCAGATAACAAAATAGAATACATACCTAAGCTGCCTTTTAAAAATTCAATCTTTTTATGAAAATTTCTTGAAATCATAACGACAAAATCTAAACCCACCTGCAGATGCGGCTACCAGCAGCAGAGCACACTGCATCAACACCGTCATGATGTCAGAATTTGTGAACAAAACTAATAAGTCGATGATTAAACGGTAGCCTTTTATTAGTATTAATCATTTCGGAGTTAATCCCATCTAAGATAAATGTTAAATTACTGTCATAAAACAATATATTTCCTGTCATGGAATAGTTAGGTACAGAATATAGATTATATAAAAATAACATAAAATATTTTAAATTAATATGTTATTGCTAACTGAAAGCGTTGTTAGGGCCAGCAATTGAATTCATTAAAGTTCTTTGTTTAAGGCATAGATATCAGAAACAAAGAGATCGGTTACCGGGCGCAATTTGTTCGAGTCCTGATGTCGCCGCAAAAATTCACACCCACATGCACATATAAATAAACACACTGCTCCACGCATACATTGACAAATACTTTTTTATTTTTTTATTATTATTTTATTTTTATTCTTTATTTATTATTGAGGGTTTCTTCCAGTTTAGAAGACTTCACCCTCATAATTCTTACAAAATACAATCAATAAGAATAAATCAACCTAACTTAACCTACGTTTAAAACACATCATAACTAGTTTATAGAGTAATTTTGCAGATTCAGAGGTAGGACGAGCTAATATACTGTTACATATACCCGCTTCACCATTAAAATCAATCTTAATAAATAATTCGTATCTTTCCGGCTCGTTCCGGACACACTCCATCATAATATGGTACGCATCTTCAAACACATCACACTCGGCGCAATTCGGAGAAGCCGTCTTACGCAGTAGAAATGCAAAATTGTTTAGGGGAATGTGTCCGCAGCGAAGCCAGAAAGCAGTAACTACGTCTCGCCTGCACATGTTGCTTCCTTCAAACCAGGGGGATCTGTTCAAGACTGGTTGAATGGTTCTGTACCAGATCACCGCGTTCAACGACATTTCGTCAAAATAATCGCTCCACACTTTCGTATAATAGTTTTTCACTTCAAATAAAAGTTCATGATGAAATGTCAAACAATCATATTGTATCCCCTCACTAATAACCTCTTTAGGCAAAGAGTCGACAACCTCATTTTCTTCGAGACCAACATGTGCAGGTATCCACTGGAGAACGACCTTTTTATTAGTACCCTCCAACTTGCAAATCAGCTTTAAAATTTCGTAGCCTAACGGAGAGCCTCGAGCGCTCGAGGTACAAAGAGATACATGTTGCAATGCGCTTTTTGAGTCTGATAAAATGACAAACTTATTGTAATTCAAAGATTCCACATACGAAAGAGCTTCGAATATTGCGATTATTTCCACCCGCATTATATACAGATGCATGAGATACATCAGCATTGATGCTAAACTTACAGTGAGTGTTGTGTTGGGGGTCAAAAAAGGCCGCTCCACTGTTACAGTTCCATCCCTTTAGACCCATCGGTAAATATTTTAAAGTAATCTGAATAACTTTTACGTATAACATGATGACAAATTTGTTTCAGATTAAGCTTACTATACATCTTTTTACATTTTTCTATTAATGTTAAATAATAGGTCTTTACCTATGAAACTGCCGTTTTGCCGTACTGGCCATTTCAAATGAAAATATTTTTTTTTTGACTGATAATTCTAATTTCAAATTAATTTTATTTGACAAACATGGAATTCTTTTTCTAAAATCGTCATTTGTTTAATAGTTAGTGTTTTGTTTTCAACGCATTCGAACATTTTTCGTCATCATGGATAAGTTAAAAATTCGAGTAATTATGGAGTATGAGTACCGTCGTGGCAGCAAAGCGGCACAAGCGGCACGCAACATCAACGACGTTTACGGAGCGAACACTACAAACGAACGCACCACCCGTTATTGGTTTACCCGCTGCCGTTCTGGAAATTTTGACCTGAAAAATGAATCCCGTGGTCGTCCGAAAACTTTGGTCGACAATGACGAATTAAAGGCAATTGTGGAAGCTGATGAAACTCAATCCACGGCTGAATTAGCAGCAGCTTTTGACGTTAGCATCAAAACAATATTGGTCCATTTGCGTCAAATTGGCAAGGTAAAACAGCTTGACAAATGGGTACCCCACGAACTCAATGACGGCCAGCGCGAAGTACGCGTGGAGACGTGCCTTGCACTGCTCTGCAGGCATACAAATGAAGGAATTCTGAACCGCATTGTTACTTGTGACGAGAAATGAATCCTGTTTGACAATCGTAAGCGCTCAGCAAGTTGGTTGGACCCTGGTTCAGCACCCAAACAATGCCCTAAATGAAAACTTACCCCTAGAAAAGTGATGGTCACTGTTTGGTGGTCTAACGCGGGTGTAATTCATCACAGCTTCTTGCCAAACGGGACAAGCATTACTGCAGATGTGTACTGTGAAGAACTGAACACAATGATGGAGAAGCTCGCACGTCTCCAACCAGCTTTGGTCAACGCAAACGCGCGACCTCATACTGCACAGCAGACGGTCTCCAAGCTACAAGAGTTGGGGTTGGAAGTTCTCCGTCATCCGCCGTACTCACCAGACCTTGCGCCTACAGACTTCTACTTTTTCCAGAATTTGGATAACTTCTTGGCGGGAAAAAAATTCAATACCCGAGAGGCAGTACAAAATGCCTTTGAAGAATTTGTTGCCTCCCGTCCAGCTGATTTCTTCAAGAAAGGCATCAATAAGCTACCAATGCGTTGGCAAAGATGCATTGATTGCATGGGTGATTATTTTGATTAAGAGAAATAAAAAATATATAAAAAAATTACGCTTCATTTATTTCGTGAAAAACGGCAATTTCATAGGTAAAGACCTAATAACATCTAATATCGAGATCCACATTGCAGACCCATGTATCCTATATATGAGAGGAGGGACACACAGCTCACTCTCCATCACGTGAATGGGAGTGGATTTAATAAAACCTCCAACTAATCTTATACATTGATTTTTCAGTTTATCAATTTTGTATAAATTAGACTGATAACTACTATTATAAAAAACACAGCCGTAGTCAATCCTACTTCTTACCACCGCTATGTACAGTCGACGTAAGTGACTTTGATGCACTCCCCAACCTGGACCTCTTAATATTTGCAATACATTTATAAATTTACAAACTCTCTGCTTTAGTTCATTTATATGATTTGACCATGTAAGACCACGATCTAACCGAAGACCTAAATATTTTATATTATTTACAACTTCTATGTCATTATTATCAATTTTAAAGTTAATCTGGTCCCTTTTGTAACCTTTCTTAAAAACGCATAATTTTGTTTTTCTAAAAGATATCTCTAGTCCAATTTCATTTAAAAATTCTATTAAAAGTCCCACCGCTTCCTGTGTCTTTTGGATACTTTTTAAAATGTTGTATCCAGTAGTGTATATGACAAAGTCATCAGCATATTGGGATGTAAAAACATTTTTGATTTCATTACATATTTTATAAGTTGCTATATTAAAATAAAGCCCATATTTGTAGTTCTCACAACTTTAACTGAATCTAAATAAATTTTTAAGTTTATATGTTTAAGAAAGTTACACAAATACATGCAAAGCTTCTTTCCTGCTCCAATTCGATCTAAAATTGCAAGTAACGAAACTATATCGATATTATTGTACGCATTGTTAATGTCAACAAAACATGTAACCGTTGACTCCCTCTCAGAAAACCCAATTAATATCCTGGTAACTAATGTACTTAAAATGTCGTAACACCAACTAGCTTTTCGGAAACCTGTGGTATTTGGTGAAAATAATTTTATTTTTTCACAAAACCATTCCAATCGTTTTCTCAAAATATAATAAAATACTTTGCAAAGACAAGACATCATAGAGATTGGCCATAAAGATGTAACATCATTTTGCAATCTCCCTGGTTTTGGAATCGAGATTATGACTATGTCTCTCCAATGCGAAGGGATAAAATGTTGTTCAAAAAATCTGTTATATAACTGCAACATTATCATTTTAGCATTAAGAGGAAGATTTTTTAACATTAAATAACATATTCCGTCATCTCCTGGGAAAGTATTTTTGAAAGGAATACTTTTATTCAACTCTGTTAATGAAAATGTAGAATTTATTTTGACATTTTCTGAAGAAAATTTAGGACAATCGGGAGTTACAAAATTGGGTGTTAAACTATAAAGAAGTTCTGTAGCTACATTCTCATCTACATTAAGTTTAGGCTGCCTATATCCTTTAATCCATTTCATTTTCGACCACAAATCAGTAGATGAAGTCGAATGGTCTACAGAAGAACAAAATTTTTGAAAATTAATACTTTTTGCTTTGCGTATTAGGTTTTGAGCCGTTGCAATTTTATTCTTTAAAATATTATAATTATTCGGGGTAGGGTTTCGGCGGAATTTAGAAAGAGCCAACCGGCGCTCTGCTACTGCTTGAGAAAGATAGCACTCCAATATGGATGTGGAACAAATTTACTACACGGGTTTTGATTGAACTTAACATATGGAATACATAGCTCAGCGGCAATGTTAATAAAATCCACAAAAACATCATAATTCTTTTGAAGATCCGAATAAAAAGTGAAGTTCTTAAATAAATATTCTAAAACGCTACAATAAGAATCCCAATCAGCCTTTTTAAAATTTCTTTTTGTCTTTGGATTATGATTACCTGTAGGAAAAATTGAAAAACTTGACTTACAAAAATGATGGTCAATACCCAGAGTCTCATTTAGAACTTTAAAATCAAATTTAAGCGTTATATCAGATGAAATAAATGTGATATCCGGACTTGATTGCTGCAAGCGCCCGTCTACTAATTTTATTCTAGTAGGAGAGCCGTCATTCAAACTAAAAAAGTGATTTTCAGTGGAAGTGTCAAAAATGTGAATTCTTCTGTTATCTATTTTATTTGACCAATTAGTATGGTGACCGTTAAAGTCACCCAATATCAAAGTTTTTGAATTTGAAACTGAAAATAAAGTCCCCCAATCAGACACAGAGGTACGCACTGTAGACGGGCAATAAATAGCTATGACTGTTTCAATATGTACACAATTTAAAATTTCAATTGATAAAGCTTGAATTCCTGTATTGGACAAAGTTATGTTACTTACCTTAGATTTCAAAGTTTTGTGAACAAAAATGGCTACCCAACCATATGAATTACTTCGGTCACATTGATAGATATCATAACCATTTAATTTTAAAAAACTACCAGGTTCCAACCATGTCTCTGATACGGCTGCAATGTGGATCTTTTCCTGGCATAAAATATTTTGAAAACTAATAAACTTTGGTCTGAAACTTTGCGCGTTCCAGTTTATAATATTTACAGCTATATTTTTACCAAACTTATCCATTGAAGTAATCTAAAACAAGTTTTAACATCGGCCACTCCACAACATTACCAACCACTATTATAATAAACCATTCTAAACAATATTTGATGACATTTTTAAATTTATCCGAAATAGATAAGCTACTTAAAAATATAATTTCTTTTAGCCTCATGAGCAACTCCGAAAAAGATGTACTTTTAGGTTTCGGGGCTTCTTTTACTTCTTTATACGAAGACTCTTCGTTTGAAACATATTCGGCAAAATCAGTGCATACCGGGTCCTTGGCTTTCTTCTTTGCTGATCTATCCCTTTGTCGAGTTTCTGGCTTTTGTTTGGATTGATGTATGTCTGCTTGGACATTCAAAACATTTACAACAGAAGGAGTGTACAATGGTGATTCTTTTAATTGAGTATTAAAACATTTACCAAAATCCGGCACAGAAGGCACAAAACCTTCTTCCTTCATGATGTGTGGTTGAAAATATTTAACTTGCGAGGTTTCTCCACAAACATTGTTAGTGCCCTCCTATAATTACAATTATATTCTGACATTAGGTCACGGATTCTTTTCTCCTTCACACAAGCTGAGCAACTTCTACTTAAAGATATGTGGTTCCCTTTACAATTCACACAAGAAAATTTGGTTGTTTCACAATTTTGATGGAATTTACCACACTTTGGGCATACAATTTGAGTGGAGGGGCACCTCGAAGCTGTATGATTTAATTGCTAACAACGCGAGCACTGGGAAACCGGAAAAACGTAAGGGTCTACTTTAATACGTAGGTTGTCTACATAAACATATGTTGGTAAATATGAACCTTTGAAACAGAGCCTATCAGATTCGCAAGGGACCCACTTTCCTTCATTGTCTCTTCGCTTCATTCTCAAGACAGAAGAAATAGTAGCTCGTTCATCATTACACATGATTTTCTCTAATATGATTTCTTCTTTCAGCTCTAAGTCAACATTTCGAATTACACCGTAAGTATAACTTACATCAAAGGCTTTATGAAATTTTCATCCTTTATTTGCGAGTTCTTCACAGTTCATCGTCTTTTCCAAATGTGATTTATTTTCAAATTCAATTCGTATTTTATACGGTGACAAATATTTCACTCTAAGAATTTTCGTAATATCTAAATTTTAAAAAATTTTTGCCTTAGAAAACTGTTTTGGTAAATAATCTGTACTTGAGACGTATAGTTCTATTTTACTTTCAGTCTTAATTTTCTTTTTCCTTTGTGTAATTCATTCCCCTTCGTTCATATTTTCTTCTTCCGATAACACTTGCATCCCTCTTTTCGTAGCCTCCATTTGTATATATTCTTTCCCCAAGTTCTCCGCAACTTTTTCTAAATCTCTCTCCCCCTCCGATATTATGGATCTTCAATTTGTTCTATAATCATATCATTCACGTATTTCAACTGTTCTTTACAAAAGGCTGACGGGCTTGGTGTCCTTAAATCGCTATCACCAGTCCGATTCTCTAGTAATTCATCCATTAGGATAGATTAACATAATAACGCTCACTGATACTAGCATCCAAGATCGACGTGAACAAAAGAACGCGCGATATACTACTTGCCTACCGCACGAACTGTTCACTAGTAAAATCTCTCGCCACAAAAAACACGTCTTCCGCGTACGCTTACCGCCGCGCAACTGATTGAAAACATTATTTTGTATCCTGAGCCAATCCACTGAAATCAAATGACAGGATCGTGTGATCTTGATTTATGATTGACCAAGATTTATAAGACTAAGATTACCTGGTCTAGTATTGCCTGCGAGTGGACCTCTGCGGCTGATGCGGCGGCTTGCGTGACAACGGAACGTATTGAGCGTCACACATAAGTCGTACTGCATCCATGAGACGCTTAATTTGTACGTTGTCTTTTTTTTTTGGCACCCAGCGCCTGCGAAATTGCTTCTCCTTCTACAAATCTACTAGCTACATTCCTAACTCACGACGCTAAGCAGCGCGGCCGCACCAAGCTGTGCAATGAGAGTAGGCGTTTTGATTTGCGCAGTATACATTACGTGACCGAAATGTGATTGATAACAAAAATTCAACACCTGCCAAGCAATGTAATACGTTTAGTTGTTCGATTGAAATTTTATCGCGTACTAGCTGAATGGAAGTTTCCGGAACAATATTTTTATCAAACTTGAAGTTTTTTGTTCTTATGTACGTAATATATTAATAATAATAATATAGTTTATTATGCCACAGAAAGGATAATTTTACAATAGGTTCTTAGTAATTAGACTAAGAACCTATTGTACTTCAGACACATAACACACATTGTACCCTAATGTTACTGGAGCCCATTACTAAACTATACAATAGTCTGTGTTAAGGGCCCAGTCCCCTCTCCCAGGAAAAGAAAGCCTTTTCAATTCATTAATAGATAGAGAGATATATAGAATTATGGCAAACTATGTATTATTCTAAATACTATTTTAGTACTATTACTAAAATAGTATTTACAATAATACTATTTTACTACTATTATAGTACTGACTTATGGTAAGTAATACCATAACGTTATATATCCCTTGTAGCACTTTTGTTTTTACAAACAATCACTGAACAACTTGGCATTTTATAAAAAATACTACCGTGTTACGCGTACGCTAATGAACTTCCGACTGACAGCCTTTTAGAGCGATGTTACTGTTTTGCCCGTATTGCGTTCTTACCGGCAACGCCCCCGAGACCACTCTAGTGGTTTCTTAAACTCTGTGGACTCGTCTGGGACGATACTACTGTTCTACCTATTTTGACGCCATAATAACCACGTGTTCTGATATACAAGGAGAAACAGCCGCCAGTGAAATTACATATACTGAAGCCTGCCGTCGCACCATGAATGAATATTACCACTGTTTAATATCATGTCTGTGAGCACGGGTATCACCTAGCACAAGTTGCAGCATACACTTGTTTGTCACCTATGAAAGAAATGTCAAAGTATACACGGTGACTTGTAATTCGACGTATTCCTCTAGGGATGTGATAATAAAACTAATTTCCAACAAAATTAACTATAATGTACCTAATACCAAGGAGGCTCGTTATCGAGATATCCAATATTTTTGGTTTTGATCAGAAAAATCCCGAATTATCTACAAAAAATTCAATAAATAAAAAACTAGTGTTTTGAATAAAGTTGTTAAAATTTTTATCAGTTACCAATACATCAACAAACATTTATTAATACTAAAACTGGCACAAGTATTGAACATTTTAAAATAGCAAGTGAATTCTTATAAAATTTTTTTTGATTCACTAATTTGGTCAATAGAAAAGTGGATTTATTTTGAAAAATGAACAGTACATTAACGGTACAAACTACTCGAAAAACTTCCTTGTTCTATCAGCTATCCAAACAATTTAAATTATTAAGACATGAACAACATTCCCCAGAAAAAAACGTACGTAGAGCACGTGCATTGTAAACCTTTTGTTATCGTACCGCGGCTTAAGTTGCAGAGTTGCAATAAATTCCTGGAACTTTTTAGATGTTATTGTTAGAAGTTGGATGGGAGTCATAAACAATCATTTGATTGGACCCCACTTTTTGCCCAACAATTACATTGTACATTGGCATTAGGTGCAATTTTACGTGGTGTACATCAGTCGTCAGCTGATCGCTTAAGCGAAATGTCGCCGACACCATTGTTTACGCGCGAGGGCAATGGCCTCTAATACGATGAAATGCAATTCGTGTAATATAGTGATATGTGAAGTTCTCGCATTTGTGCAAAACAAAGTGCCTGTGATGGACGAAGACACATAAATTAGATTATGTAAAACCTCTTTCTCAGAGGAGGAGGTGTTTTCTGCGAAGAAATTATTGTATGAAGCTGTTCAGGCTAGAGGAATGAAATTGCGGCGAGTCGACAAGGCACGTAAGGATTTGAAGGATATTGTTGAGCTTTTTAAGAAAATGGATGCGTCCGATCCAGAACGCATTCCTATCTTTGTTGCCAAAGAATTGCATCGTTTGCCACCGGTTACCTGGGATCACCTGGACGCAAGTCGTATCCTTAAAGATCTGCGGGTACTTCAAACTGAAATCGTTAAGATAAAAAAAGAATACGTCACGAGGCGGGAATTTAAAAATACTCTCCAAAAGCCTATGTCAGGTATATCTGATAACGGATTTGTTAATAAAACAAGAGGAGCCTGTTTCGATAGTTTTGAATTTGACAGCGGGCCTATGGGGCTTCAACTTGGCCAATTAAATTCAAATCTGCCGCCTCCAACGAATCAACATTCAATACCCGTTGAGTCCGAATCCGAGTGCGATCTTGTGAATTGCATGACGATTAAACGCGCGCAAATGAGCGCGGCGTTCTCGAACAGTAGCAGCCAGGGAGACGAAGCGGTGCCAGGCGAAGGGGCAGCGGGCGCGGGAGCAGACGGCTGCGGGGCAGCGGGAGCGGAGGCGAGCAAGCTGGCGGTGGGGTACACTACGACGACGAACGTGAAACCGGTTCCAGAAAGCTCGAGCGCAGGCGCTTGTAACCACCGTACTCAATATAGTTCACAGGTTACAATGGCAGAAGTGCAACATTCTCGCTCCGATCGCCACGCGGTGCGGACGTGCAAGACCCAGTTCTCCGTTGATCGGTCCCTTCCCGCCATTCCGTGGCGCTCAGTCTACTGACGTCACAGTCTAGCGTGTTGGTTCCGTGCTACGGTTTTCAAGGTTTTTCTACTCCGTCTGAGTGCTTTCGAAGTGCGATTTTTCTTTGCGACTAAGCCCCTTAGTCTTCAAAGTGCTGTGCTAAGTTGTGTTGTGCTTGTGCTGAGTGCAGTGTTGTGCCCAGCGTAAGTAGTCTGGTTTCAGTGCAAAGGATACTTAACGGTGACAACGACTTTGTACTGAACCAGTCCTTTTTATTTTTATTTTATTTCTCTTCTCCATTTTATTTATTTTTCTCCTATTTTCATATTTATTTTATTATATCTGTGTGTTCTCGTGTGTATTTGTCCTTTCTGTCGGTATAGGTTGACCCTAACGCGGTCAACTCTTTGCCTGCGTACCCTTTTTAGGTTTCCATGTAGCGGTGACAACGAAGTTGTACATTACCAGTCCTTTTTTTATTTTTATTTTATTTCTTTTCTCTATTTTATTTATTTTCTACCTTTTACATATTTATTTTTATCATATCTGTGTGTTTTCGTGTGTATTTGTCCTTTCTGTTGGTAAAGGTTGACCCTAACGCGGTCAACTCTTTACCTGCGTACCCTTTTTTAGGTTTCTAGGTAGCGGCCTTCAGCGTACTACGGTTAGTTTTAATTTATTCTCCCCAGCCCCCCTACCGCTGGTAGGGAGGTTAGCCGCTAGGGTTCGCTAGGTTTTTATTTAGGAACTCTAGGCATATATATATTGTTGTCCTTCCCCAACCCCTCCGCAATGGCTTCCCTGAACCCCGAGGAGGTTCTCAATAAGCTGATCGCTGATTACGACGCCCAAGGCACTTATTGCCCTCCTCATATGATTCGCACACTGCAATCCTTTCTCCCTCTAATCATGGCACTGATCACACCGGCCCCTCAGGCCACCTCCGTCCCTCAGACCGCTCTGGTCTTAGGCCCTCCCGCGTCCCCTTCCTCCAGTGACATGGAGTGCGAAGTAGACGCCCCTCCGAGCCGCAAGCGCGCACCCGCGACCGAGTCGTCCTCGGACGCCACCCCAACAGGCCCTGAGTCTCCCTCTTTTACGCTTGTTAAGAAACGATCCAAGAAGCGCTCGAAACAAGCCCCGGCGCCCTCGATGCCCGTCCCTACACCCCCTGCGGCGTCTTCAACGCCAGCTGCCCCGGTGTCTTCAACACCCGCTCCGGCCCCAGCTTCTGTCAAGGCCAAGGTCCCACCACCCGTTTTCCTTCGGGAAAAGGGTAAATGGACTGAGGTTTCGACATTGTGCAATGAGCACAAGATCCATTACACCCGAGCAGCCAACTCGGGTGAATCTATTAAAATCTTAGTCTCGTCGATAGACGACTTTCGTGCTCTAACAAAGCTCCTCACCGATAAGCAATATGCTTATCACACTTATGCTCTGCCAGAAGAGCGTAAGATCAGAGCGGTACTCAGGGGAGTCCCGTTCGAATTATCGAACGAGGCTATCCTGGAGGATCTGCAGTCCCAAGGCTTTCCGGCACTCGCGGTGCATAAAATGCACAGCAAGTACGGGAGGCGTCACCCTCTCGCCTTGGTGCTTCTCGTCAACGTCCCCAAGTCCAGGGAGATCCTAAAAGGGGTTAGCACTATATGCGGCCTCTCTGGGATCTCGATCGAGGCGCCTCATCACCGCGGTCATCCCGGCCAGTGCCATAGGTGCCAGTTGTACGGGCACGCGGCGGCCAACTGCCGCGCACCGCCCGGGTGCGTCAAGTGCCTGGTCCCTCACTTCACTAAGGAGTGCAATCGCACTCCTGAAACTCCTTCTCCTCCCGATTGCGTGCTTTGTGGCCAGTCCGGCCACACCGCAAATTACAGGGGCTGCCCTCGTGCACCCCGTTGTATGCGCTCCAATTCCAAGAGGGCGGCACCCAAACAGGCCCCGCCTCTTTCTCAGGAAAACTTTCCGCCGCTGCGTAGTCGGGTTCCTCCGGCTGAGAAGCTTACACAGTCCAGGCCTGCTCCAGAAAACTGGAGGCTGCGCCCCGCATCGAATCCCATCCCGGCTCCTCGCCCATACAAACCCACTCCTCAATCCTCCGTAGCAGACGATATGCGTATCGTCTGCGACGCTATAAAAAATGTCGATGTTAGTGAAATCGCAGTCTTAGCTCGTAAACTTAGGGCTTCACGTACTCCGACAGAGCGTTTGCTAGCTCTGGCGGAGCATAGTTCCCTTCTCAATTCATTATAGGTTCATTTAAATAAATTGATCGTTCGAATTGAATTGAAGCGTTCTTCAAACGCTCCGAAACCCATCCCAATCCTCTAGTTCGTGATTCAGTCTCATATACTACTCCTGTGTTTGATTCGAAGTTCAAAGTCGCTAGGCCTAGGAATGCGCAAGCGTACTCATCCACCAGACTGTCACGCGATCTCGAAGCCCTTCTGGCCGCAAATTCTAAATCTAACGTAAATTCTAATTCTAACGTAAATCCTAATTCTAACGTAAATGCGAATTAATTCAATTTTATTTTGCAATTTTTTAATTTTTGTTTTAATTATTGATTTTCATTTTGAGCACCTTCAGTGCTATGTATTCACTTTCAGTGCTTTGAGCACCTTCAGTGCTATGTAATCCCAGCGGGTGACCCCTTCTGGGCCCCGCTAGCGCGGCCTCTTTCTCCAATTGGCCGTCGCTCAGATGAAGGCTGAGTGGCAAAAATGCACGAGCCGACAGGGGGTTTTTAGTGGGTATGGTCCTGGTAGGCGTCGGGACGAGTCCCACATAACTTTGGAATCGCGCCAGAGTATGCGTCAGGGCATTTTTATCCTCCTGCCCTTCCCGCGGAGGGGAACAAAAAAAAAATGGCAGAAGTGCTTAAAATGAATTCAAATGTCACAAAATGTGCGGAAAATACGAGTGATCGTTGGATAACGGTAGAAAAGCGTGCAAAATCGAAAAGGTATAGGTTTCACAGTTCAACGGGAACCGCAAATCATAGTGCTAAGTTTCGGGCTGCGGAATCTGAAGTGCCCTTATTTATTTCTAACGTATCTAAAGAGACAATTGAACAAGACATAGTAGACTATATACGTCACAAGCTACAGGTAGTTGTGAATTTAGAGACAATTAAATTTACTCGAGAAAGGGAATATAATTCTTTTAAATTGCTTGTACCTAGAAATAAAATGCATTTATTTCTAAATGATAGCTTGTGGCCCGTAGGGGTTAATTTCCGTAATTTTGTAATTTTTAATAGTAGGAAGGGGAAACTTTCTCCTAGAACGAGTAAATAAAAAAAAATATGTACATATAATTAACACACTTATGGGTACAAATAGTGAGATAAATAATATTAATGATGTATGTCCGAGCGTTAAAATTGTGACTTTCAATTGTCAGGGATTAAAGCGATCTTTAGAAAATATTAGAGTTATGACAAGTAAATACGATGTAATTGTGTTACAAGAAACTTGGCTTTTGCCTTTTGACATTCCAATATTAGGATCAATTGATAACAATT
This sequence comes from Marasmarcha lunaedactyla, assembly GCA_923062675.1. NCBI lineage: Eukaryota > Metazoa > Arthropoda > Insecta > Lepidoptera > Pterophoridae > Marasmarcha > Marasmarcha lunaedactyla. The sequence goes on along the minus strand of OV281340.1, from coordinate 27,714,296 downwards.
TTGAATACGTTGGGAATTCCTTGGTTGATATATCGATGGGTCCCTGGATAGGTAGACCCTACGGAGGCTGAGGTATTTTATGGAGGAAAGGTCTATTTCAATCTGTGACACTTCTTCCCTCCATTAATGACCGCGTGATGGCGATAAAGGTGCATATAGGATTGGGCCGCAATATCATTATCTGTAACGTATATATGCCTACGGATGAGGCACGCAATATCGCACAGTTTACGGATTGTTTAAGCCAGATGAGTGCGATCGTGGCAAGTAATGATGTTGAGGTAGTATACTTATTAGGTGATTTTAACGCGCATCCTGGGGAACCGTTTTGGATGGAAGCATGTAATTTTTGTTTGGAGAATTCATGGGTGTGTGCGGATACTGAAGTACTAGGCTTGCTTTCCAACACACACACTTTTGTCAGTAAACAAAATGGTAGTTTGCGTTGGTTGGATCATTGTTTTGTGACGCAGTCGGCCCGACATACAATAATTAATGCGTGGGTGGGTCGAGACGTTTACTGGTCTGATCACCGCCCTTTAATACTGGAATGCGATTTAAATATTGTGTTACCTAAACTTGAAACTGACGTGTCGTCAGATAATAAAGTTTCTTGGCGTAATAGGTCTGAGGAGCAGGGTAGGTACCGGGACCTCTGCAATGCAAAGCTACGTGATATAAACTTTCCAGAAATGTTTATTTATTGCAAGGAGAGCATATGTAGCGAGAAATCGCAAAGGATTGAGTTAGATCGACTTTATGAGAACATTGTAGGTATTCTCGCAGGTGCGGCGGCGCAGGTTAATGTAAACACGGAGGGAACTCGTCAAAAGAAGAAACCGATTGTAGGTTGGAATAGGTACGTGCGTGAGGCATATGAGCAGGCTCGGTTTGACCATCAGAATTGGTTGTTGAACAATAAGCCTAGAGTAGGCTTGCTTTGGGACAGAATGAGTGAAAGCCAAAAACGTTTTAGAGGCAAACTTAAATGGTGTCAAAAACATCAAGACCAAATTAAAATGGATCTAATTTCATATCAGAGGTCTACAAATAACTTTAATAAGTTCTGGAAAGAGACAAATACACTGACTGTCAGGCCGAGTCGGCCTGCCACTGTAAACAACTGCACTTCAGAAAAAGAAATCGCTGAAATGTTTAAATCGCATTTTAATGTAGAATCGCCTTTGGGTTCGACGCAACAGGAAACGAACCCTGATGGTCAGACTGTTCCTGATGGGAACTTGATTCGTTTTTCTGTCAAGCAAGTGGCTTGGGAGATTAAAAATATGAAAAAGGGTAAATCGCCTGGGTACGATGGGCTGAGCATCGAGCACCTCAAATTCGCGGGTCCTCACCTGCCTCGAGTTCTAGCTATGTTCTACTCCTTGTGCATCAATCATTCTTATCTACCAGAAGCAATGTTGCGGGCTGTTGTTGTTCCTTTATTAAAAAACAAAACTGGAAATATAGCCGACCATACCAATTACAGACCTATTTCTCTGGCACCAATTATTGCCAAGATCTTAGACAGATTGATGGACAGGGAGCTGGATCAAGCTGTGGAACTACATGATGCCCAGTTTGGATTTAGAGCAAACTTGTCAACTGAGAGTGCCATACTATGCTTAAAACAAACTGTTAGGTACTATACAGATAGGCACACTCCAGTCTATGCCTGCTTCCTTGACCTATCTAAGGCATTCGACCTGGTGGTTTATGAACTGCTCTGGAAGAAACTTGAGAAGGCGGGTGTCCCAGTGTCAATCATTAGATTGTTTAGACATTGGTACGATAATCAGTTAAATTATGTTAGATGGGGTAACTCGTGCTTCAGTCACTATGGTTTGAAGTGTGGAGTGCGGCAGGGTGGGATTACCTCGCCGAGACTATTTAACCTCTACATCAATGAATTAATTAAGGAACTGAGCTGCAAACCAGTAGGCTGTAAGATAGATAACACAAGCATAAATAACCTGAGTTACGCTGATGACATGGTACTGCTGGGTCCAACGGCCGGCTCGATAAGGGAGCTATTAAGTGCATGTGAGGAGTATGCAAGATCTCATGGCCTGGTGTACAACACCAAAAAAATGGAGTACATGATCTTTGGGGTTCCTGGTAAGCTAGTTAACTACGAGCCGAAAATCTTACTTAACGGCTTGCCATTAGTTAGAGTAAAGAAATTTAAATACCTAGGACACTACTTATCAGAGGACCTCAGTGACAATGCCGATATTGATAGAGAGCGAAGAGCACTGGCGGCGAGATGCAACATGCTGGCACACAGATTCGCACGTTGTAGTGTGGATGCTAAGGTTTCACTATTTAAGGCTTTCTGCCAATCATTTTACACGGCGGGTCTGTGGTCGCATGGTCGCGGCTCAAAGTCATCTTTGAGAACTCTTAGAGTTCAGTACAACAACGGCCTGAGAATGCTGCTGGGGTTGCCTCGGAGCTGTAGTGCATCGGCCGTGTTCGCGTTAGCAAGAGTCGATGACTACTACGCTGTCATGAGGAAGAAAAATGTGTCACTTATGTGCAGACTACGCTCCAGTACTAACACGATATTAAAACTATTCGCATCTAAATTAGAACTACCAATATGGCAGCAATTTACTAATATACTAATATGAATGGAATTTTTAAATCAAATAATTTATATATTTTTATTTCATAATAATCCATCTGACATACATTTTTAATGACATATAATTTTCTTAATGACATAATATTTTATAAATTTTGAAATACAATTGTTTATATGGAATAACTGAATTTTAATTGACATTTTCCAGTTTTCTGACATCTTATTGACATAGCAAATAATTATATTTATTTATTTATAATTGTTGTTTATTATTTACTAATCTAATTGAATATAAGAAATATTATTTATTAAATAGACATAGTCAATAATTGAATACTATTTAATTTAGGTAGTTATCACTTCTAAATTACACAAAAGCCCTTTACCGCCATCACAGTCTTAATTTATTATTTAATTTACAAATTTGTTTTGAAATAGTTTTGAAATAAACCTGCTTTGGATTTGGTGTTTTATTATTATTATTTTTTTTGTCGTGTGTTATATATGTGTGAATTTAATGATAAGGATTTGCAGAACATTTTTGTTTCATTAACATAGTTATTAAGCTTTGTAATATTAACACGTAGGCCTAGTTGCCACAATAAAGAAATTTATTATTATTATTATTATTATTATTTAACTAAGATCTTGTTATCATCATCCTGGAAATAAATTTATTAATTTAATTTGAATTTGGTGAGGAAGGCTTCCTGTCAATCCTTCCATTCTTACTATTTCATTTTGGGACTTACTTATCGCTGGCGAGAGTTTTATTTTCGTCAGCAATTCAAAATCCCGAACAATATGGTATATAAAATGTTCAGATACTTCTTTCGTTTGGTATTAAAATACGTATTTACGTTACAAAATATTATAATACGGATAAAATAAAAATAATTGTAAAAAGCGTATGATAACAGATCCTTTTTGCTTATTGTTTTAAATCGATTGAAAACTTTGGTGATAAAAATATCACTAGGTTGATAATATTAGTTGAACATTTATCATTGTCGTATCGTAAGTTCCTCGTTAAAACAGATTTCACCTAGTGAGATGAAAATGTACAGTAACGAAATTATAAAATAAGTAGAATACATCTTACCTATTCCCGGATAAGGTTTAAGAGTATGACCCATTGGATGGTTACGTAGGAGTGTGTTACTATCCCTGTATGTTGAAAAGTTAACCAGATAATATTTTTCAATTATTTTCGTGTTACAAAACATATTTGCAGCACGCACATAGTGGTAACTTAACTTTTTGGTGTTTTTTTAAAGGTGTAACTCTGCATTCGTATTTTGTGTAACTATACAATTTCTAAACGTACTTGATGACTTGACAAAACAAAAAGAAATAACTAATCTGGAATATATTTGACTTTATATACCTATGTATATACACAGTATATACCTATGAGATCACATTTTTTGTGATTATATTGCAATTAGGTTCAAATCCACTACGATTTTCTGTTGAAATATGTGAAGAAGTATATTGTTGAGTATTCTCAACAGAATATTTTCAGTGTAATGTGCATTTGCCGCAAATGCGCAAATGTTTTCTTCTTTATTTCATTTTGTTGATATATATTCACTCTATGTTTATTCATACATTTACTAGTATTACATTTTTCTACAACTGAAATTATCAATTTATTCCTTATCATACTGACTCGCTATGATTCAGTCCATGCGTAGTCGGTCGGTAATAGCTCTTTGAGAGCACCTGCGTAGTGCGTAAAATGTATTCTGTAAAAAGTGTGCAATATTAAGACTTTCCATTGATCAATGCGTATATATTTCCAAGGAAAAACTTAATTTGAATTAATTTCCTAAGACAAGTAATTACTTGTTTATCATTACGAGCGTTAAAGCAACACAGCAGACACCCAAGAAACTTCCCGCGTCCTTGCAAATTATATCACTGGTTAGTAAAAGAATATAATATACCAAAAAAAATTAAAGAAGTTGAATGATCCAACGAGTACTCGGAGGAATCTTACCTTCATCTTATTTTTTTCTGTTTTTACAGCCGGCAATTCTATTTTTATCTATTTTTAGGCAATTCTATTAGTGAGTTATCATTTTAATTTTCAACTTAAAATTTCAAATATAAAGTGGTTGTTTCTTCGCTGAAACTATGAAAACTAATCGTATAACATACATAGGGGTGATTCAGATAACTCTCAAAACGAGGCACCTAAAAAAATTTTTTGAACGTTACTTTTCTGCCCACCCTGTATATATATGCTTCCTATTCACATGGTAAATAAAGATTTATTTTAAAACCAAATTTTAACGAGGATTTTTTACATATTAACATTGAAACAAACTAAAAGTAGCTATTACATCTCTTTTAGAAAACAGATAATCGTTTTGCATCATATTGTACCTACTCTTGATATCATAGATAACATACGTGATTCATCGTATCTATTTGAAAAAAACACAAGCACAACTGCAAAAACAGAAAAAGTCTCTAACTTTTATCAATGAGAATGGATTACATTGATTATTTTTTGATAATTTTGCCATAAAAACGACAAACAGATAATGGTAACTTAGTTCTTGTGCTAAGTAACAATGAAGTTCCTTGTGGTCCTTGCGGCAGTCGTAGCGTGTAAGAAAAAATATAACATTAATCAATGTTTTATTCATTTCATAAAGTTATATACATTGTATATACAACGTTTTGTTGGTTTTTAGTGAGTGCTGAATATTCAGTCCCCCTTGTCCCATGTGATAACAGTCACTATGTAGAGGGAGGGAGCTACGTGTGGATGCCTAATGATGAAGACAAACTACATTTAGTCGACTTGGAAGAACCCGTGGACTATTCTGCAGAAACCAGGAATGGAGCCAATAATCAATACTGGCTTTATACGAGGTAATGATTATCCATTTAAAATAATTGTTTTTATTTTCATTTTGTTCGTTTATATTATGTACGTAGTCACTCATACCCGTTTTGTTTTTTTTTTGTTTCAGACAAAATCCTTCAAATGCACAGACAATAACATTAAACAATGTGAATAGCATCTGGGGTTCAAACTACCTAGGAAGTAGACCTATAGTGGTATACGTCCACGGTTGGAAAAATAATGGGAACTCACATCCAATCATAAGAGAGGCTATTTTGGCTCAGAGTGATGCCAATGTCATCGTTGTGGACTGGAGAGCGCTTGCTAGCGCTAGTTATACGACAGCCGCAGCTGGTGTCCCAAGTGTGGGCCAGCATGTAGGCACGTTCCTGACGTGGCTGATCAATTCTGCCGGCGGCAACTGGAACAACGTGCATCTTGTTGGCTTCAGTTTAGGTGCTCATGTCGTTGGCGTCGCTGGCAGACAAACTGGAGGAAGGCCTGCAAGAGTGACCGGTTTGTACCTGAATTAAATATTTCTTACTGCTTGTGATAAATATACTTATGAAAATATTTGCAGTGAAAATATTGTATCTCAAATAATCAGTGGGGTTCACTTATCTTTCTTTGAGCATCCTTTTGAGTCTTTATTAATTATCGTTAATTAAAATTTCTAGGTTTAGACCCAGCGTATCCGGGATGGGAAGGCAGTTCAAATGCAATATCTATAAACGCAGGTCAATACGTGGAGATCATCCACACTGATGGAAACATTCTTGGCCTTTTTCACCCAGTTGGACATGCTGACTTCTACCCCAATGGTGGAACTAACCCTCAGCCGGGATGTCGGATATCTGACTGTTCTCATGGTCGTGCCGTTGAGTTTTTCGCTTCAAGTGTCAGAACCAACCATTTTGTTGGAAGAGCCTGTCCTAATGTTTGGGAGGCAAATCTTGGAACGTGTTCTGGATCGTCGCTCAACATGGGTAACAACATTCTAACAAAGCGTGGGTAAGTTGGCTGTATTATATAAAACCCAAATTTTCACTTATAATTAAGTACCATTTAAAAATGAGAGAAATAACTTATACTGCAAATGTTTTTTATTATTATTATAACTACCATATTTTACATACTTTTTTTTAAAATTCTTCTTTAATTTTTTTCAGATCTGGAATTTATCATTTACGTACTGGAAATTCTTGGCCGTTCTAAATACCTGAAGAAAAATTATTTATTAAAAAAGTAAATTACTTGAATTATTTAAAACAACTGAGATTTTTATTGTGATCTTAAAAAATTTATAGCACAAACAACAAGTATGCCTTCAACTCTATGCATATTCAAAACTTAAAAAAAATGAATGTTACTGTGGAAATCAAAAAGAAATCACTAAATCTGGAGCTAAACTTGGGCTATACGAACATTTGTACCGCCAAATTAGAGTGAGTGCAATAACTCGTAGGAAAAAACGCCATGGACGCTTCTCCTTGGGCACTCGATATTTAATTTTCCGAAGCTTTGCGGAAGACAAACTTAGCCAAAGCATTGCCTAGTAACTGGTCTTCGCATTTCCATAGACATATAATCACAAGTTGTTTCTTGGTAACGCTCCAATACCGAATTAAAAAATGTTGTTTCTTGTGAGAACCGTCAGTTGTAAGTTTTTATCAGTGAGTTCAAGATGTGAAATTCTAACCCATGGACACCTGAGACATTATTAAACTTTAAGCACAATTTATATTAAAGATAAAACTGATTTTCCCATCGCAAAATGATTTATGACTTAGTTCACACGTTTATAATGGCTCAACTTTCCACAATAACTGTTTCTCCTAATTTTAAGTATTAGTATAATAAAAGTATTAATGAAATTAAAACATTGCTGTCAAGACATGTGTCCGAAAACCTTTCCGACGTTACCGTAAGAAGAGATATTTTAGTGGCAATGACACTTCATATATAAATCGTTCAACAACAGACGCTGGGAAATTAGGAGTCAACAGGCATCTTAATGGTAACAAGCTGATAATACAGTTCTTATTGGATAACTGTAAATTGCAAACTTCAAGGGAGAGCCCTCATCTTACAACTGGAGAGTAGAATTCGTTCTACAGCGTTCGTTGTTAATATTATTCTCTAACTATGTGTTAACATAACTGCACTTTAGCAATTTTCATTATTTAATGACTTTATTAAAACTACCTTCACTTCGCAGAAAAGGGCGATTTGCGGATATTGGAATTTGGAAGTAAATCTTCTTACATGGGAGAATATTTACATTAAAAAAAATTGTCCAGTAAAAATGATACACCGAGAAAAACCCCAACTGGTTGTTACATGTGACCATACGAAAAAGTCTAGGTTTTTTTTTTCGAAATGGAGAGTTTATTTATGGCCCTATGGGCCTTTTAAATTTCACCGGACTTTGTAGCTTAGCGCTGACGGAGCTTAGCTGGAACTTAAACTACTCCTACATACGATGTACCTAAGGGCACCCGAGAGGGTACGGACCGCGGCTTAAGACGTCGTATATTGAAACTACCACTGGTTCGGAAGGATCATCTACTGCCAAAGAACCAGCAAGAAACTCAGTAGAAACGACGCGTTAGCCTGGCCCACCGGTAGATTAGGCGATTCGAATGCCGTGTTGCCTATTTCTAACTGGAACACCGGCGTTCCTTGTTGTAATATCATCGTCGGGATCTGTTAAGACGTTACGTGGACGCCTAAAACGAACCGCGTCTGGGTTGGCTGTGTATTCAGATGACTAATTTACCAGCGGGTTGGGATGATGGGGAGCATTATCGAAGTAGCGTCTAGACGCCAACTTGCCGCCAATGCGGCAATGGTGGGCAGCTCGAGATCCTTGTACAGATCTAAGTTGCAGACATAGGGCGGGGCCCCGACGCATTTGCGTAAGAACCTATTTTGAATAACCTGCAAGTGATTGAGGTTCGACTTGCTGGCGTAAGCAAAAGCCACACTGGCATATGTCATGATGGGGCGGATGCAAGTTTTGTAAAGTGTAAGCTTATTTCTAAGCGACATTTTACTCTTCTTGCAAATTAGATGGTGCAGTCTACCCATGAGGAAGGCGGCTCGGTCCCGGACTCGTTTTATGTGATCCGCGAATGTTAGTCCACTATCTAAAGTGACTCCTAAATGTTTGACTTTTTTTAGCCCATGGGATCGGAGTACCAAACAAGGTGATCTGACCTAATCTTTTGGAGGGTTTCCTAGAGGTTGTCCTAGAGCAGGTCGAGAGAGAGAAGTACACTGCTGCACTTTTTTCTGGGTTTACTTCTATTCTCCATTTCCTAAACAAAGCGCCTAATGCGTTGGCTGCGGATTGAAGTATTCTAGTTAACCTACGTAGATTCCTATCAGATGTGTATAATGCGGTGTCGCCTGCAAAGAGCGCTAGGTCTACTTTCTCCGTCCTTGGTATGTCACTAGTGTATAGTGAAAACAAAGTTGGAGAAAGCACCGAGCCTTTTGGGACACTGGCTAATACAGGACGGGGATTGGAGAGTGCACCTTCCAATCTGTAGCGAAAGGTTCGACAGAGGAGAAAGTCTCGTATGATGTGTACGAGGCTGTCTGGCATGCCTAGTTCAAAGAGCTTATATAATAAGCCGTTGCGCCAGACCTTGTCGAAGGCTTTAGCCACGTCAAAGAAAAGCGCACCCGTGCCTATCGGATTTCAATTTAACGTAAAAAAACGTTGCTCCAAGATGTGCTCCGTGATGCGGTGCACCTGTTGGACGCAGGAGTGACGGGACCTAAAGCCGAACTGTTCTTCCGGTACATCCACAGGTGCTTCGAATGGATGACCTCTCGGAGCCTGTTCAAATGATCCTTTCGTATAATTTACCTATCGCGCTAAGCAAGCTAATAGGACGGCAGCTTGTAGGTAGATTAGGTTTAGTAGATTAGGTAGAGTAGCTTTGAAGTATAGCTTTATCTGGTGGTTGGTAGATGGATGCCAGCGTGATTGGCTGATGGCCGCTTATCGCTATTCTACAACAGGAAAATACGATGTTCTCGAGCTGTGGGGGATCAACAGGTATACAATGTAGTGACCTTTTGTAATAGATGAGGGTACCGCCTTCATCAGCGGTAAGCCTATCGTTACGAACGATGTTTAGTTCGCTATTTTCGGGTCCTTTTGACTAGATTTCAAAAAGGTTTCCTGCACAAGTAAGAGGTCGAATTGGAATTCTCGAAGGAGTTCATGAATTTCATTACGCTGATGTTTAAGACCATCGGCGTTGAAGTAGCCGATAGTAAGGAACCGGGGTTTTAATTTAGAGGACGCCATTTAAAAGTTTAATTTATTGAATTGTTGGACGTTGTCGATAAGCGCCTGGTGTTCGATCGCGACGAAGCACGTCGCCTGGAAGTCACCCTTTGCGAGCCAAAGTGGTGATTTCTCCCAAGTCTAAACTTGAGACGAATTCGCTTACAAGTGCGAAGTGTGAAAGTGGCTCTCCATGGGACCTGGCCGTGAGAGGAGAAGGCATGCAAGAAGGTGCTGACTTGACCTGCTGTACCTGAGAAGACGGGAGGTTGAGGGCTTCCATGGGTTTCTTCACCATGGTAGGTGGGGTCACCCATGTGTTCTTGGGAGGCGGTGGAGGACCGTGAGGGTCACATAGCGGAAGCTGCGGTTTATTGGGTAGGCCGGGCTTTGCAGCAGGAGCAGAGGGTGGACACCTTTGCTTTGGCTTCTGCGTCTTTTTGGGGTTGGGCTTTGGGGCCATGGGGCATCCTAGGTAATTGGCAGTGTGGCCAACCGACTTACATAAGACGCATGCAGGAGGTTCGACAGATTGCGGGGTTCGCGCGCAATCCACGGTACCATGATCACCCAGGCACTTGACGCAGCTGGGCAGGGTGGGGCAATTTCTGGCCATATGGCCATACACTTGGCATCTATGGCATTCGCTGGGTATACCACGTTTGAAAGGGATCTCAACGGTGATCCCCGAAAGTCGTGCTATAGTTTTAAGGTTGAAAATCCCCTTGCCCTCAGGGGTGTGATCAGTGTTATTAACACTAGGTTATACGGCATACGATCTTTGCCATACATACGGTGGACAGAATCCGGGTGACCGGGAATCCCTGGTCTTTAAGATCCTGGAGAAGGAGGTCTGACTCAATCTCCTTCGGTACGCCTCTAAGGACGACGCGTAAAACTCGCTCCTCCTCGAGCGCGTAAGTGTTGTACTCAATGGATTTCTCATTCAAGTACATGGTGAGGGCGCGGTGATAGGCGGGTGCGACGGTCGCCACGTGGATGCCGATCGCGGTATTTTTTGCGTGCGTATACGCGATTTTTAAATTTGACATATGTGTGGACACAGATGTCCACTTCGCTTTATTGCGGATAAAAATAGGAGGCGGATGCCGACCGGTTGGCTTGGTCTCGGGGTAGGAGATATTATAATTTGGATTTGACGCGGGCATAGACTGCGGCACCCGCTTTTTCGGAGTTTTGGACTCATCGCCGGATTAGTCCGAGGGTTTGGCCCTTTTTTGTCGTTTTGAAAAAGTGGAGGATATCACTATATATTTATAAAAATAGTATGTGTTAATTAATAAATGTTAACTTAGAAAGATAACCATGATAATTATTTATTGGAATGTCAATACGTTATTTAAATGTTTTAGCTTTTGATGGTTCATTTTTCTAAATAAATTTATAAAATTGTTCCAGTATTTTACGAGTTTTCAATCAAAGACAAAAAAGGCTGCAGCTTTAAACCGTTGAAAACAGACTTATAATAATAATGTATTGTTAAAACCAGGATTGTTGATATATTGAAAATAAATAAATAGAAAGTTAAACTTAAGTACAGAATAAGTAATTTATTTTTACGAGCGTCCCCCTAAAATCTAGCGGCACCACGCACGGGCTCAGTCACGGTGCAGTTGACCTTGAAGCAAACTGTATATTTATGTATGTAATGCATTTTAGTCTATGCTTCATTCATTTCATAAATGAAACTTTAAACAAAACATCACATTTATTTCCATAAAGAATGAAAATTTGCTTCTTAGTTATTGAAATGGCACAAATTTATTGGTTTTAACCACATCTCTTCAACACAGAGCATTTTTAAATTTACGAGGGGCGGTCAAAAAGTTCTTGAAATGCGGGGGAAAGTGATTTTTTCAATATATTCGTCCTAAACCCTGATATCTTTCCCAAATCTTGTAATACCCATGAATTAATTGAATACTCTATCCGCTTATCTTGAGTGCATGTCGTAACTTACGTTTTACGTGGAAGTAGCCTCTTTGTACAATTGCTAAAAAAAAAATTGTATTATGGCCTAGGTTTTAATTATTTAAATAAAAGCCAATATGTTTTAATGTTTTCTGTCTAAGGCTTATCCCATGCTTAAACAACACTAATTCTAAAAGTAAGTGACAAAAAGCAAAAATACACTTGCGAGCTTTAGATTGGAATTACTTCATCGCGGGTTGCTCAAGACAAATTTTACCATTTAAATGCAATAAGCTATAGCTTTTGTTACATCATTTTAAAGGTACTTTTGTTAACTTTTCAATAATATTACATAATTTAAAATTGATATCACTTTCCTATCAAAAATCAAGAATTAACTGCAATAGGTCAAATAGAAAACGAAAATCAAAGAAATAATAAAAATGTTTTAACAATATTGCCTTCAGTATTTTATGTTACCCCTCGGGCCCTAATTACTGCTTGTAAACGGGTTTTAATTGACCGAATGAGTTTCCTGATGGATCCATGTGGGATTTCTTGCCACTCTTCAATTAAAGCTCTTTTAAGTTCTTCTATCGATGCTGGAGCTGGACTTCTTCCTTGTACCCGCCTTTTCAGCTCGTCCCACAAATGTTCTATAGGATTCAAGTTGGGACTGCGGGCTGGCCAGTCTATTGTGGCAATCCCAACTTGTTCCTTGTACTGTCTAGTGATGGCAGCGGTGTAGCAGCGAGCATTATCATGCATTAACTTGAAATTTTCGCCAGTAAATCTGGCGCAACGGGAGCACATGGGTAAGCAGAATGGCTAATGTCGTTGATGGATCATACTGCGGTTAGCCTCCCTCTCCAACCTCCACCAAGTATGAATAACAGCTCCATTTTAGCTGCAATAGAAATGCCCGCCCACATCATACTCTCACTTCATCATCATAGACTCTTCGTCGACGGTCGCTACCATGCAGGCACATTCTGGTATCGTCCGAGAACAAGATTCGGCTCCTTTGCTTCATATTCCAATTTAATTGGTCGCGAACAACCTGTAACCGGGCTTGTCGGTGAGCTGGGGACAATTTGTGACGGGGACGTCTGTCCACTGTCCACTCGCTAACAGCCCTCCCTCGAACTTCTCTGATTGTGATTATCTGAGTGTTAATTGCGCAGAAAAGTGGTGACAATAAATCGGTCATCTCGCACCGAAGTGCATCGTTTTCTTCCTGATCCTGGTCTTCGGACTAAGTTACCAGGCTCAAATGAAGTTGTGGAGCGATGGCACACTGAGACAAGACTTGCCAGATAAGGGCAACGATTTGAGTGGCTTCTGCAGGTGTGGTTTCCATTTTCTTAGAGCTTCAGTATTTCCAGTGACGTGAAATTTAGGACTGAATACCAATTTCGTAACAGTTCGCTTTTTATAGGGTTTTAGGATTTTTGAACGATATGGTTTTTTTGGTATGAAAATTGATGCCTTTTGTTTTTACGTTTTATGACGTAGAATGATTTTTTTTTCTCTATTATATTGAAAGAAGTTGAAAGCTATAAAATTCCCTTTCAAATGATGTAACTTAAGATATAGTTTATTGCATTTAAATGGTAAATCTTTGTCTCGAGCAACCTGCGATGCAGTGATTCCAATTTAAAGCTCGCAAGTGTATTTGCTGCAGAAAAAAAGGTGTTGCAGCCTAGCTCAGATCTATCTAGTTAAAAAAAAATAAAGAAAATTTGCGAAATTACTATTATATAGTTACCCAGAATATTGCTAGTCTCTGACCGGACACTAATTAGTGACACTCAGTAGAGTCGCTTAATATTTAACATTTTAAATAAGATTTCGCAGGTTAACACATTCATTTGGTGTATCTAACTACTTTTAATACACCTTTAATATTAAGAATAATAATTAAATCATTAAGAATAATCATCAAATTATTTGATGATAATAAATTATTGCATATCATTAATTAATTGAAAACATTATAATCTTATCAAACTTTCGGAAACAAACAAAGCGTTTCGTTACATGAATTAAACCTTTTAGATAATGACTTTAATAATTCTTTTGATTACAATAATTATGTGTTAATACTCTATATCACCATTTTATCAATTTATTAAAATTTGTGACGCTTGAGGATTATTCTGTTTGTAATATTCGTTGGTGGGACAAATTCACTTTGCCAAGCATGTTGAAACACAGCGTACTGTTTATTTTATGCATTAACATTTCTTATGGTGAGTGTATTCTTTAAACCGTTAATCGTTTGAAATGTCCCAGAACTTTTTAAATACGATTTATTCAACTCATTACAGACTGTTTCCATGAAAAATTTACTTGATACGGCTTGTTATTTTTTTCATGATTGATGGTGGGTGACTGAATTTTTTGAGTGATTTGATGATTTTACAAATCGCTATATTATTAAACTTGATAGCTGTCATAGCAGGGTTACATGCTTTATTATTTCAACAATAGAACTTTCATCGGTCTTATAATTTGGTAAAGATAAAGTAAGAAACACCTAACCTATTTCATTTCAGTTCTTGGAAATAATGTCAATATTTCCGAAGGTATTCAATTTGATCCAGAGAGGAGTAACGTATACCACCTCTTCACCAGGTACATTTCCAAAAATAAGCTTTCAGTTACGGACTTTCAGTACAGACGGCCTGTTTGGTGTGGAGGTAAGTAGCCTTGCCTTCTATGCCAGAGGTCCCGGGTTCGAATCCTGGTAGGGGCAGATGTATTATTATATTTGCTTTCTAGTCATGGATGTGTATTTACGTTTATTTAAGTTTATTTTTAATATATTTATATATAAAAAAAAATATCTATGTGTGCTTATATATTTCTTAAGTTTATTTATTCGTTATCTAGTATCCATAACACAAGTTCTTTAATGATAGTTAATTTGGGCTAGATAATGTGGTGTGATTGTTAGAAATATTTATTATTATTATTATTATTAGTTACGATGATTTTGTGTGTAAAGTTCTTTCATAGTTTCTTTCCTTCATTTTATATTAACTGTAATCATGTTTACTTTTGTAGAGCTATTCCTGGAATCAGTCAGCCCCTTGTTCTGTACAATAAAGACCTTCTAGAACGATCAAATTTTGACGGCAGCAAGAGAACGGTGATTCTCATACACAGCTGGTTTGGATCAGCCCTGTCTAATGTCAACTCTGTTCTTGTTCCTGGTAAATTATTTATTGATAATATTTTTTACAAAAAAGAGTTTGGACCAATTTAATTTGACTTTTCGGCACCTGGGATAATCTAACAAGGACACGGACATAATAAAACTATCAAACAAGAACATTTTTATAGCGCAACATTTCTTAACTAACATTAGCAAGATTCAATCCCTTGGCTGAAAAACAGGGTCAGCAATCACCAGCTACAAGGCCGACGAAGTTATTCTTTGTAATATATGTCTCCGTAATATTTACAAAACCGTAATGTAAAAATATTACTTAAATATAAATATTACTTGAAAATGTTCTTGTAATGAATCAGATGTTTGACAAATTACAATGTTACCAGGCCTAGTAGTATGTTATATTAAGGGTTTGACATATTATAAATTGCAAAATATGACATTGAGCGGTGGTAAAATTAGCCAATGATTTAAAAGGCTGTACGTTGTTCATCAAAATGTCGGCATGCAATTTCGATTAATGTGTAAAGCGCCATTGTCACTGATGTACGAGGGGCGGCTGATAAGTTCGAGGCCTAGGGTAAACAAAATCATATTTCTTTTTCAAATCAAAATCAAATCATCAATCAAAATCATCCTTTAATAAAATTTTTTTGCTACGCCAAAAAATGGTCGCCATAATATTGGAGGCCGACTTTTAACTTTAAACTTCTTTGGTGGCTTTTCTCCCTTTTTAGTCCACTGCATAGATTCTTGTTTGGACTCCGAATCATACTGACCTATCCAGATTTCGTCTACGGTTACAGTGCGATTACAGACGAAGAGAGACGAACAGAGAAACGACGCGATTAACCTGACTAGGTGGACAATAGGACACGCCTATTTTGTAGAGTTTATAAACAAGACTGCTGTGCCAGACTTTATCGAAATCCTTGGCTACGTCAAAAAAAACCGCGACTGTTTTATAACGACGTGGAAAGAAGCCGTCAAATATGTACTTGACAATTCGATGGACTTGCTGTGGGCAGGAGTGCTTAGCGTGAAAGCCGAACTGATGGGGAATAATGAGGGGATCGCCATCCGTTGGAAACAGATGGTTCCGCATTCGAGAGAGTACGACTCTCTCGAGAAGTTTAGACATGGCCTTGAGGAGGCTGATGGGTCTGTGATTAGCCGGGATATTCAGAGGTTTACCCGGCTTAGGAATACGTATAACTGTCGCTTCTTTTCAAGCTTTTGGAAAGTAGCTATGGTCGAAGCAAGCATTGAAAATGATAGCTAACAAGATAAGCACCAGTTGAGGCAGGTGCTTAAGTGCGTGGTTGGAAATTCCATCCGCACCCGGAGCCTTTTTGGACTTTTGATTTCTAATGATAAGCGAGATTTCGTCATTAGAGTCTGTGACGGGGTCGGCGGTGATGGGGAGAGAGTCTCTGCGAAGGACTTCGTCCTCCACCGCCTGGACGTGAGAGGGATCCGCAGGTTGCGTGATGGGCAAGCATTGTGCAGCAATGCTGTCAGCGAAGCATTCGGCTTTCTCTTCGACTTCGAAGGCAGTAGTGCCATCGGGACTAGTGAGTGGAGGAACGTGAGAGGCGATGTCTACACGTAAGGCTCGGGCCATACTATAGTACGCTTGGTGGGACGGAGACATATTCTCCATGAGATCGTTCATCTGAGCGTCTCGTAGTTCCGCGAGGCAAGACCTAACTTTACGTTGTAGCTGATTCGCAGCTAATCTATAGGCGGGCATGGGATATTTCTTGGCTCTCCGGAGAGCCGCATTCTTAGCTTTAATAAGATTGCTAACAGCTAAGGGAAGCGTGGGTTTGCCTTGCTTAGCAACCTATTCGTTATCACTGATGGCTGAGTTGATAGCAACAGTGAGGGAATTGACTAACGAGTCTATTTTATCCGGGCTATCTTGAGAATTGGGTGAAATCGCGAGTGGAGAGTTCGGGGTCTCTAAGGCTGAAATGAACCTATTTTTAAAGCCTTTTCAGTTGGTAAAGGTCGTAGGAGAAGTAAAGTTGTCGTTAGGCAGTCCTAGCACAAGGGAGACGGGGCGATGATCAGATGAGAGCCTAGGTAATGTAGCGGTTCGATTGACCTGAGATCAAGGTTGATTCGCTTTACTATCGCAAAATCGAGGATGTCAGGACAGTGGTTTGCGTTGTCGGGATAATGAGTGGGAGTGACGGGAGAAATGACGTCTAAGTCGAGTGACTCAGTAACGTTAAGGAACGCGACACTGATGGTGTTAGTCGATAGGCACGTCCAGTCAGTATGCTTGGAATTGAAATCCCCGAACATAATGACTGAATGGCCGAGGGCGAGAATGGCCTCAAAGTCGCTACGGATAGGTCTGTGCCACTAGGTATGTAGATTGAAGCTATGATGACGGTTGGATGACCAGTCATAGCCGAACACTATGGAAACACATGGAACACAGTGGCTTCCATGTTGAGGAGAGGAGGGTTGGGAGAGGAGAGCAATTGAAACCTCTTTTGTAATCGATAGCGGTGCCGCCCTAACCGTCAGAGTTGGGCCTATCGTTACGAGTGAACGCGTATTTGGAAATAGCGAATCCCCTGGTGTGGTTTGGAGTGAGCCACGTCTTTTGGAGAAGCAATAAGTCTGGCTCGTTGTTCTGAAGGAACAGTTTGAGCTCAGGGAGGTTGGTACTAAGGCTACGAACTGTTATGAGGCAGGAGGTTGGAGAGTTTTAAAAAAAAACTCTTTTATTCGAAACACACTTGTTTATTGTAAAACTTTCCAGAGTCACAACTTTTAATTAGGGATGTTGATTAGTGTTGTCAGTTTGGAGTCTAAACGCGCACTGATCGTTAAAAACAAATTATAATTTACATAAACTAAAAATGATGCACAAACAAAATTAAAGTAGGACGTTAAGTAGTAAACAACTAAAAATGTTTGTTCAGCAATATACCCATACTAGGGTAGGATATAACAGCCCCCCGGTTAAGACGGAGCTTTATCCCTTAAAATGGAAAAGCGAAGTTATTAAAACATTCCAAAAATAATCAATATCCCTTTACAAAACAATAAAATAAAACAAAGACACATGAGAATAACTTCAAAATTAAAAACACAAAACATAGCTTTAAATTTTACAATTTAAACATAAAACATGAAATAAAAATTCAAAAGAAACAGTACACATTTGTTATAAAACTAAAAATTATCAATATTTCTAGAGGATGAACTGAAATTAAGTTTTTTTAGATTACATGAAGATTCAATAGACTTATGATCTTCTTCAGAAGATGCATCAAAAGTCATTTCAATACAGTTTGACAATTTAGACCGATTTCTAATATTCTTTTTATTATTACATTGGTTATAGATACTTATACAACATAAACTTCGGTTACTAGTAGAACAATAAAAATATCTAAATACCTTATAGAAAATGTAAAGTAAAATACAAACAATTAGAAAATATGTAAAAGAAGAATAATATGTACCATAGCGTATAAAATGTGACTCCTCTTGAGCCTTATTTATTTCATTTTCTAAATAATCAAGTTTATGCGAAGTGTATTGTTAATTATCTAAATTAATATTCGACAATTTAATAGGCAATAAGTGCGGTAAAGTATGATTAAAATTTTCCTTTTTACAACATTCGTCGTCCAAAATATTAAAATTGATATTAATATTACTTTTAACATATAATTTCTTAGAACTAGAAGGTAAAAGTTGGTTTGTTTTCGAATAACCGATACAGTTGTCGGTAAGTTTCACAATACCAGTACCTAATAAAGTCTGGTCATACATTTTATCATCGCATTTAATTGTTAGTTTACATGGTTTGGATTGAACAAAGATCCACTTGTTATTATTCAAAATTTGCCATATGTCAATTAGACCATACAAAAGTTTGCTATTGCATTCAGCTGGCAAAGATAAGATGACTTCTGTTAATAATTTACTTTCACAACAAGGATTATTTATACTTGAACGGATATTTATTAAAGGACAGATAGAAAGTTCATCATTTATTAGTTTACAATTATTAAAATCATCCATAAGAACATAACTTAGCTTATCGTCTGATAAGGCTATATAAGACTTAGAAGGTTGGATCAGCGAAAATGTATTGACCTTCTGATCATGAGGAGTTGGTAAAGGTATATTTTTATAAACAATATACCTTTCATTATAAATTAAAGGAATTTCTAATGTAAAAATAATCTTTTCATTGTAATAAAAACAAGTTAGCTTGGAAACATCAATTATCGTGTTAATGTTTGCAAGTGATAACGATACTGGGAAGTCAGTAAGTTTATTTATGAAATGACGACCATTGTTAACTAATTCAGAATACAGCTTATTTGGCTTAATACAGAAGGGTGTAAAATATTTACCTTCGCAAATAAAATAGAGTTAAGAATTACATCTAAAAAGTTAGAGATAGTTATTAAAGAACTCTCCACTAAATTAACTAAGCTATTTATTCTTGTTACATAAGATAATTTATTGTTTTGATCTGTAACTTGAGTAAGAATATTATTTAAAATTGATAAATGAGAATTTAGTTTAACTTCATTATCGTTAAGTTTACGTATAGTAGAATTAAAAGTATTTAAACTAGACTTAATTACATGGATATTATCCTTCATTAAATGAAATAATTCAGATTCGCTCTTTTGACAAACTTCAATAGCTGCGTCGTATTTTCGCGCATCGTCGGCGTCTAAAGTGCCAAAAAATATTTAAGGATTTCTCCTCCAAACTCTAATGATCTTTTATACTTAGTTGAGTTTCTCGGAATAACATGCGACAAAGAGTTTAATTTTTCATAATTCGACTGTAACAAATTTTCAATAGAATTTGTAATATCCTTACAATCAACAAAATCATTAGGTAAAGTTTTAAAACATAAGTTACTGGTTTTTATCAATAAATTTTCAATACTTTCAAGATGAGGTTTAAAAGATATAACGTCGACATGAGTAACGACTTTCCAAAAATTGTTATAAAAACTAATCGAAGTTGTGGGATCAAAGTATATCCCAGGACTATGAACTATCGGCGTCACCTTACTTTCGCTTACACAATGACGAAATAGTAATCTGAAAATAAAATTAGAATAGAAAAATAAACAACTTATTAAACTAAGTTTGAGCTGGTTTTATCTGATCAACGTGATATTTGACGTGTTTACGCCCAATACTCAAAGTTACATTATTCTTATTATTAACCTTAACTATCTTAAAAGGGCCTTTCCACACTGGGGAAAGTGCTTTACGTAACCTATGGTGTTGCTTAAGATACACCATATCTCCTAATTTATATTGAACTGATCTACTGGAAGAATCATAGTATTGCTTGGAACTTTCCTTACTTTTCAAAATATTTTCTAAAGCTTTTTCTCTACTAAATCTCATCCTATATTGTACTGCTCTTACATATTCGTTATAAGTAACATTATCATTTGTTTCATAAAGAGAATTAGGTATGTTCGGTTTGTGACCGTATAATAATTCGAAAGGAGTGTACTGAGTAGTACTATGAGGAGTAGTATTGTAACATAATATGGCTGTGGCTAGATAACAGTGCCAGTCATTTTGGTTTTCGTTAACAAAAGATTTTAAATATTCTTTCAATGTAGCATGACTCCGTTCGAGTGCTCCATTCGTTTGAGGGTGATACGGAGTCGAAAATAAAGATTTAATTTTAAATATTTCTGTAATTTGCTTAAATAACTCTGATGTAAAACAAGTCCCGAGATCTGTTAAAATCATTTTCGGTATTCCGAATAGGGACATAAAATGAACTAAATTGCGAGCTACCTCCTCACTTGTAGCTGATATCATAGGATACGCGCATGAAAATTTTGTTAAGTCATCTTGTAAGGTTAAAATAAATCTGAATTTCTGAAAACCTGCTTCTGGTAAAGTACCAACGATATCTAAAGATAGGCGCTCAAAAGGCTTCGTACTTGAAGATGTAATAACCATCGGAGCTTTATTACTTTTTCTTAAAGGTTTGTTTACTTGACAAAGCCTACAATTTTTAACATAATTTTCGATGTCCGATCGCATCGACTTCCAATAATAAGAAGCTTTAATCCTGTTAAACATTCGATTCATGCCGGGATGACCCGCTATGGTTGAATCGTGATTTTCTTTTAAAATCTTCTGTACTTCTGCTGGAGTAGGATAAATTAATTGATTTTTGTAAATATGAATTCTTATATTAGTATTGTGAAATACAAAATTAATAATATTATAAACTTTAATAAAAGATATTTTAGAGTAAGGTTCAGAAAAATCTGAAATTGCTAAGTCGGTTAAATCAGGATGTTCTTGTAAAATTTTACCTCTAAGTTTAATTAATAAATTGTAAATATCTTTATAATTAGTTTCATCATAATGATGCACCTTCGTAAATAGAAAAAAGAATGTTTTATTTTTGTTATCAATCGATAACAACGAACCGGCCTCGCGCTCGGTATTTAAAAGCTCAGCAGAATTCTCGAACTGTGATAATATTTCTTCACAGTTGGGCATAGAATAATCGAAATCTAAAGAGATAGGACACGCAATCGCATTATACTTACATGAATGTAAGTTTTGTAAATGTTCTTCAATTTTAGTATTAAGGTCGGGTAAATTTTTTGTAAATTGTTTTTTCCAATAGTCTTCGTAACTACACTTATTTAAATTATTTAAATCTATAATGTTAATGGGAATTCTGGATAAAGCGTCGGCGTTTGAGTTTAATTTGCCGGGCTTATAAACTATTTCGTAATCATATTCCTCAAGTTTGAGGCGCCACCGGATTAATCTGCTGCCGGGGTCTTTTACATTAAAAAGCCACGTTAATGGGCGATGATCCGTTACGATCTTAAATTTAGTCCCATATAAATAAGGACGAAAGCTTTTAACTGCAAATAAGATAGCTAATAACTCTTTTTCTGTGGTTGAGTAATTACATTCTGCTTTATTCATTGTTCTAGACGCATACGCTATAGGTTTGTCCTTGCCTACAGGACCTTGTGAAAGTACAGCACCAACCGCAAAATTACTCGCATCGGTTGTGACAATAAAAGGTTGTGTAAAGTCTGGGTACTGTAAAAGTGGAGCTGAAATTAATTTCTCCTTTAAAATATTAAATGATTCATTTTGTTCATGAGACCAATGAAAATTCACGTCCTTTTTTAAAAGTAAAGTTAAAGGTTTCGTTATCTTACTAAAATTATCTATAAATCGGCGATAATAGCCAACTAATCCTAAAAATGATTTGACTTCTTTAGCATTACGTGGAATCGGAAAACTAGAAACTGCTTTGACCTTGTCTGGATTAGGATGTACACCTTTATCAGAAATAATGTGTCCTAGATAAGCGACCTCGCGCCGCAAGAACTCACACTTGTCGGGCTGGAGTTTTAAATTAAATTCTCTAAATCTACTGAATACTATATCGAGTTTTTCAATGTGTTTGTCCAGGGTTTCCGAAAATATTACGGCGTCATCCAAATAAATAAAAGCATGAAGGCCTTGTAAACCCGACAGAACGGTATTCATTAACCGTTGAAACGTAGAAGGGGCATTTTTGAGCCCAAAAGGCATCCTAGTAAACTCAAAGTGACCTGAAGTGCCGTTAGTATTGATAATAGTGAAGCCAGTCTTTGCTGCATCTTCCTTTTTTAATAAACATTGGTGAAACCCGGAAACTAAATCTAGGGTACTAAAGTACTTAGAACGACCTAATTGGTCTAAAATATCATTAATTAATGGAATTGGAAAAACCTCGGTAACTGTTACATCATTTAAACGCCTATAATCAATAACTATGCGCCATTTTTTCTGTCCAGATGCATCTAACTTCTTAGGAACTATCCACACTGGGGCGCTCCACGGGGAAGTTGAAGTACGAATAATATTTTGGTCTAACATATTTTTAATTTGTTTATCAACTTCTTCCTTATGACATTCTGGTAACCTATAGGATTTCACGTTAATCGGTGGAGAATTACCGGTATTTATGGAGTGTTCGGCCGCATTAGTATACGATAACCGATCTCCTTCAAGATAAAAAATGTCTGAATATTTACTACAACATTCAAAAAGTAATTTCTTCTCTTCGTAATTCAAATGCTCGTGACGGATTAAATCAAGGACTCGTTTTTTACGGTCTGTATAATTAATAGATGTATGATTAATACTTTCAAAACAATTATGAACATTTTCAAAACATTGGTAATCAATCTGTGATAAGTGAACTTTAAAATTATTAATTTCGACTGGAAATTCCGTCGTATTCAAAATTGAAACGTTTACCCTTTTATTTGGTTTTAAAGATACCACACAATTAGCTAAATAAACACCATCACAAATTTTTTGATCTAATATGAGCGCTTCTTTAAGTTGAAATAGTTCGGAATCAGCGTTACTAACACAGCATTCTATCACAGTTTCGCTTCGTGCAGGAATGACATAAGTAACCTGATTGAAATGAATAGGTAAAATTGAACCGTGTATACATATTTCATTAGAACTATAATTAATATTGCAATTAAAGAATTGAAAAAAATCGTTACCTAAAATCCCGTCATATTGTAAATTAAGGTCATCATTTATTACATGAAATTTATAAACAATATTATTTGAAAAATCAAAATTTAAACGTAGAGAACCTAAAGTTTCATAAAAAATATCTTTATTTTTATCATTAATACCTTTTATTTTTATTTTTTCCGAAGAAAGTTTCGGACTATTAGTTAAACTAGAAAATTTTATCAAACTAACACTTGCACCTGTGTCAATTAAAAAACATAATTGCTTGTCAGAATGTGACTTGGCATTAATATAAACATGTGGTAAAGACACTTTCTTAAATAAAGTTTTAGTTTCAAAAATAGGTATGTCTTCCTTAATTTTATTCTCACATTCTTGAGAAATATTCATCTTAACATTATGACTCGACTCTATTTTGGAGCGAGATGAAAAAGGACTCAACTCTCTTTTGGAGCGAGATAAAAAAGCACTCAGCGGCTTCGGCTGAGATGCAAAATTATTATGACTCGACTGTCTTTCAGTTCGAGACGAAATTTTACATTACGACTCACCTGCTTTTCAGGTTGAGATGAAAAACTATAATTACCACGACTCGTCTGTTTATCAGTACGAGATGCAAAACTTTTATTTTTAATATGACTCGCCTCTTTCGTGGGTCGAGATAAAAACTTAGTATAATTATTAGAATCCCTGTGCAATATTTCGATAATAGGTTTCGTATCAGTGCAATTTTTAAAAATCTCACTATTAGAATTAGTGCCATTTAAAATGCTTGATTTCGGCAGGCACGAGACTGAAATCTTTTTTAGTTTAAATTATCGCTATCGTTATGATCATTTAAAACATTGTGAACACTGCGCGGACTCTCTGTAACTGGAGCCCCGGTATCGTGTTGTGTATAGTTAGACTGACTATTCTGAAAATGCCGCTTACGGCAAAACTTGACCGTGTGACCAGGATTTTTACAATAACTGCAAAAATACTTATTTTTATTCTCATGGGAATTAGAAATGTTGTTTTTATAATTAGAATCAAATGAATTCGGTTTAGAAGTATTATGATTTTTTAAATGAAAAGTGTGAAAATTAGGTTTTCTTTTAAAACATTCAGAACTTAAGTGTCCTTGCCTATGGCAAACTGAACAACTTTTGATATTTTTAAAATTTGACTTAGATAGCTTAAAAAGTTTCTCCTCCTCCACGGCAAGCGTTATCGCCTCCGAAAGACTGGTTGGATGTCTGCACCGAACATTATTTGCAAAACTAGGATTAACATTTAAAACAAAAGTATTAAGGGCAAGATCTTCCATTGAAGCTATACGGCCCACTAATTCCTCTTTAATTTTACAGGAATGATGAATATCGGCTTGAATACGTGTTAAGCATGAATCTAATCTAAGGGCATACTGAGTAACGTTTTCTGTAGGTAATTGCTTGCAACTTTGTAATTCGATTAAAAGATGTGTCGAATGCTTTTTATCACCAAAAGTAACCTTTAAAAATTCCTTTAGATCCTTCCAACACGTAAAATTTCTTAAACAACAAGCAATTTGCGCTTTTCCCTCGAGTTGTGATATGATATACTTATATAAAATAGATTGTTGTTCAATATTAGCTAGACTGAAAGCATTATCACAATTCGTGAGAAACGCTGTAAGGGTTTCTCTATCACCGTTATATGGCTTAATAAATTTAGTAAGAACATTCAAAGAAACCTTCTCGGTATTATCTTTCTCGATTTCTTGTTTTCGAGACATATTTTAAAATAATTTATAACAGTGATTTAGAAAACAAAAATATTAAAACACGTTTAAAATAGAGAAAGTAAAAATAAAATAAAAAACGTTCAAAATAGTAAAATAACCGCAAAAATTTTACCTTCAAATTGCACTTAAAAATTGATGTTTGCACTGATAATAAAAGAACTCACAGAATAACGAGCCGGAACATACTGCGTCGATTCAGGAACAGGACTACCTTAGTCCTAGATGGAGATGAGTGGCGTCGTTTTTGAGATGCGGGCTCACGGCGACAAGCCGGAGACTGACCGTCGATCTGCTCCAAACTCTGGTAAGAAGATGCGGGCTTAGCGGGTTTCGCTAAGGCTGACCGTCGACCTTTTTGTGATGCGGGCTCAACAGGGTGTCGAGACTGACCGTCGATCTTCCTTTGGATGATGCGGGCTCAACGAGGTGTCGAGACTGACCGTCGATCTTCCTTTGGATGATGCGGGCTCAACGAGGTGTCGAGACTAACCGTCGATCTTGGTGCTTCTCAAGATGCAGGCACTAGGCTAGGTGGCTTACTGTCGATCTTCTCTGCCTCGCGTAGATTCGAGATAGATGGGTATCTTCGGACACCGCTTACTCTATCCCACCGCTGCCACCAATTTTGTTATGAGGCAGGAGGTTGGAGAGTTTTAAAAAAAAACTCTTTTATTCGAAACACACTTGTTTATTGTAAAACTTTCCAGAGTCACAACTTTTAATTAGGGATGTTGATTAGTGTTGTCAGTTTGGAGTCTAAACGCGCACTGATCGTTAAAAACAAATTATAATTTACATAAACTAAAAATGATGCACAAACAAAATTAAAGTAGGACGTTAAGTAGTAAACAACTAAAAATGTTTGTTCAGCAATATACCCATACTAGGGTAGGATATAACAGAACGTTAAAAGAAACTAGGGATAAGCCCTTGGGTTTGATACGACAGGACGCGGGATTTGCGGGTCTAGACATTATATTTATTCATTAACGAATTTATACGAAAAATAGAATTTATAAAGAGCTAAGTAGCGAGTGATGCTCGGCTAACGCAAATAGACGCTCTTGAGGAGAGTGGGCGGCTCGCAGTTTGCATGCGAGTACGGCGATTTCGTTAATGTGGACGTTTTGGATGACGTCGAACACGGTCTTCATGTCCTCAGCCAACCATGACTGAGGCAAAGACGACGGAGCGGGACGCGGGCCTACGGGAGCTACGGGAAGGTGGTGCAAGAGCGGCCGGACGCTGTCTCCAGGAAAGACCCGGAGTCGGCATCGGCTGCTCGGGCTTTGCTTCCGGAGGACCCCGGTTGCGCAACGGCGGGAAGTTAGCGGGAGTGAACGGCGGCGCCGGTTTAGGCGCGGCCCTCTTTACGGAAGAACGCGGAGCACGTGGACAACCCCTGTAGTTTGCTGTGTGGCCGGACTGGCCGCACAGTACACATGCAGGGGGGGAAGTGGAGTCAGGAGTGCGAGTGCACTCCTTTGTGATATGCGGATCGAGGCACTTAACGTACCTGGGGGGAGCTGAACAATTAGCCGCTGCGTGGCCGTACAGCTGGCAACGATGGCATTGCCCAGGGTGTCCACGACGGTTGGGCGCTCGATGGAGATATTCGAGAGTCCGCAGATTGTGTGAGCCTCTCTGAAGATCTCTCTCGAGTTTGGAGTATTAGATAAAATAACTAATGCTAACGGAAAACGTTTACCGCAGTAAGAGTGCATCTTGTGCATTGCTTCAGCCGGGAAGCCCTGGGACTTAAGGTCCTCGAGGATTTCCTCGTTCGCAAGCTCGAACGGGGCACCCCGTAATACTGCGCGGATCTTACGCTCCTCCGGGAGGGCGTAGGTGTGATAAGCGATTTACCTAAGCGATAGGAGCCTAGTGAACACGCGGAAGTCATCGATAGTCGCGACCTGAATCTTGATAGTATCGCCTTCGTTGGCGGCTTTAAGATAATTGATTTTGTGCTCTTTGCACAAGTTAGAAACCGCGGTCCAGTAGCTTTTTCGCGGAGGAAGACGGACGGAGGGAGCTTAGGCTTCGGTGGGATGGGAGCGCAGCGCATCGCTGGCTTCGACGGGACCAACGGAGACGCGGTCACTTCGAGTGACATAAGCGGTGAGGGGACGGGTGCTGAAGGCACCGGGGCGGGATCGGGAGTTGAAGACATCGCAATTTTCTTAGAGCGCTTCTTGGAGCGTTTAGAGACCAATGTGAATAGGGGCTCAGGAGAGCCGGTTAAAGTAGCGGCGCCCGACGACGGTTCGGACGCGGAATCGGTTTCGCTCCCGGGAGCGGTACATTTACGCCGCGATGCGTGAGATGACGTGACCGACGCGCAGTCCATATCGGATGGAACCGGAGACGCGGGAGCGCTGGTAAAGACCTGAGGGGTCTGGGAGTTGGTGGTCTGAGGGGCCGGGGACGCGTTTAGCGCCAATAAGGCCTACGAGAAGACCTCATCTGATATCGGGTTATCCGACGCGGCGAGCGCCTGGGCAAACGCTTTCGTGAAGTTTATTACGTTTTGCGAATCCATGAGGGGTTGGGACTAAGGTATGTATAAATAAGTATATAAAGATGCTAACAAACCTAGCGAACCATAACAGCTAACCTCCCTACCAGCGGTAGGGGGGCTGGGGAGAATGACTTAAAACTAACCGTAGGCCGCTACGTAGAATCCTAAAAAAAGGGTACGCAGGTAAAGAGTTGACCGCGTAAAAATTAAAACAAAATATATAGAAAAAATAAATAAGAAATAGAAGAAGGAATAAAATATAAATAAAAGGAATGGATTTGTACAAATTCGTTGTCACCGTTAGGTATCCTTTGTACTGACACCAGACTACTCACGCTGGACACAACACAGCACTCAGCACAAGCACAACACAACTCAGCATAGCACTTTGAAGACTAAGAGGCTTAGTCGCAAAGAAAAATCACTACGATAGCGCTCGGACGGAGTAAGAAAACCCAGAAAAACCGTATCACGGAACCAACACGCTAGACTTTGACGTCAGTAAACTGAGCGCCACGGAATATCGGGAAGGGACCGATCAATCGGAGTGGTCTTGGAACGTCCGTACCGGGCGGCGATCGGAGCGAGAAAGTTGCAAACCGAATTAAACAAAGGGGTATTATTTATACTACCACTTAGTTGGGCAACTAGTGTTATCAGTATCGAGATGATTAGTCATCGCTAAGTACCTCAGGTCGCGAACTTATCAGCCGCCCTGGTACGTCTTCTTACGGTAGCGTCGGGTGACGGGTCGCTCCCTTCCTTCCATCTGATATGGTTGAGGAGGGCGATGGCTGGATCCCCCTTGCCATTTGAGGGTGTTCTTCGTTTAGATAATTGGGGGGAGGGAGACTTGCCGAGCTAAGAGATGCAGATAAGAATAAGAAACATTGTAAATTTATTTTGAAATAATTATACCCATGAAGTTTTTGCCAGTTCAGCTTCACGAAGGTTTTTTCGAACTGCTGGTAAGTCATGCTTTATTTGACGTCAATAAGAACAAGTAATTGACAAAGTGAAGAAATAATTATTTAGATTTCGGATTTGTTTGACCTTGCTGAAGAACTGCATGATTCTTAATTATAGTCGTTCTATTGTAGTTTTGGCGCTAATTTTCTATAACTTCTGAACTCACATAAGGTGTGTTTTATGTTATGGTTCCAAAATATACCTATTTATTTATTATATTAAATATTACATAATAAATAGAAATAGTCAACAGCTTTTTACCGCTATTACAGCTTTTCTTGAACAAGAAGATGTGAACGTAATAGTTGTGGACTGGAGCGGTGGAGCCAATTCGATCGTCTACAGATTAGTGATAGCTAACACAATAAGCTCTGGGCGAGCTGTGGCCAAATTCATTGATTGGGTGAACGAGGTCACTGGAGCCAAGCCTGAGGATTATCACATTATAGGACATGGGTTTGGAGGTCATCAAGCTGGTATAGTTGGCAGACATGTCCAGGGTGATATTGGATACATTACAGGTGCGTTGAACATCCTTCTTTCTTCTAATATATATATATAATAATTATATATATATATATATATATATATATATATATATATATATATATATTAGGTCTTTACCTATGAAATTGCCCTTTTTCACGAAATAAATGAAGCGTAATTTTTTTATATATTTTTTATTTCTATTAATCAAAATAATCAAAATGCCAACGCATTGATAGCTTATTGATGCCTTTCTTGAAGAAATCAGCTGGACGGGAGGCAACAAATTCTTCAAAGGCATTTTGTACTGCCTCTCGGGTATTGAATTTTTTTCCCGCCAAGAAGTTATCCAAATTCTGGAAAAAGTAGAAGTCTGTAGGCGCAAGGTCTGGTGAGTACGGCGGATGACGGAGAACTTCCAACCCCAACTCTTGTAGCTTGGAGACCGTCTGCTGTGCAGTATAAGGTCGCGCGTTGTCAAGCAGGAGCAGTGGAGCCGAACGATTGACCAAAGCTGGTTGGAGACGTGCGAGCTTCTCCATCATTGTGTTCAGTTCTTCACAGTACACATCTGCAGTAATGCTTGTCCCGTTTGGCAAGAAGCTGTGATGAATTACACCCGCGTTAGACCACCAAACAGTGACCATCACTTTTCTAGGGGTAAGTTTTCGTTTAGGGCATTGTTTGGGTGCTGAACCAGGGTCCAACCAACTTGCTGAGCGCTTACGATTGTCAAACAGGATCCATTTCTCGTCACAAGTAACAATGCGGTTCAGAATTCCTTCATTTGTATGCCTGCTGAGCAGTGCAAAGCACGTCTCCGCGCGTACTTCGCGCTGGCGGTCATTGAGTTCGTGGGGTACCCATTTGTCAAGCTTTTTTACCTTGCCAATTTGACGCAAATGGACCAATATTGTTTTGATGCTAACGTCGAAAGCTGCTGCTAATTCAGCCGTGGATTGAGTTTCATCAGCTTCCACAATTGCCTTTAATTCGTCATTGTCGACCAAAGTTTTCGGACGACCACGGGATTCATTTTTCAGGTCAAAATTTCCAGAACGGCAGCGGGTAAACCAATAACGGGTGGTGCGTTCGTTTGTAGTGTTCGCTCCGTAAACGTCGTTGATGTTGCGTGCCGCTTGTGCCGCTTTGCTGCCACGACGGTACTCATACTCCATAATTACTCGAATTTTTAACTTATCCATGATGACGAAAAATGTTCGAATGCGTTGAAAACAAAACACTAACTATTAAACAAATGACGATTTTAGAAAAAGAATTCCATGTTTGTCAAATAAAATTAATTTGAAATTAGAATTATCAGTCAAAAAAAATATATTTTCATTTGAAATGGCCAGTACGGCAAAACGGCAGTTTCATAGGTAAAGACCTATTATATATATATAATTAATATATACAATTTTGGATGTTCTTTATTCAATAAAGCAAACGACTGAAAAATAATATAAGTATGAATTATGATATATAATTTTTTTAACAAAAAAATAATTTTTTTTTGTAAGAAAAATTATATCATTTTCAGTACTTGTATTTGCCTAGGACTTGGTTTGCAAACTCCTGCTCCCGGAAAATTTTGGGTTCGTGAAAAATGGGGTTGGTGGGTGTTGAATTCACATTCGAATCCCCTGCAGTGTTGCCGCCCCTTAGTATGCGGAGCGCCTACAAAAGACCGAACAACGTGCAAGCGATTCATCATCATTCTCGCTCCGATCGCCGCCCAGTGCGGACGTGCAAGACCCCGTTCTCCGTTGGTCGGTTCCCTCCCGTTATTCCGTGGCGCTCAGTCTACTGACGTCACAGTATAGCGTGTTGGTTCCGTGCTACGGTTTCCAAGGTTTTTCTACTCCGTCTGAGTGCTTTCGAAGTGCGATTTTTCTTTGCGACTAAGCCCCTTAGTCTTCAAAGTGCTGTGCTATGTTGTGTTGTGCTTGTGCTGAGTGCAGTGTTGTGCCCAGCGTAAGTAGTCTGGTTTCAGTGCAAAGGATACTTAACGGTGACAACGAATTTGTACTGAACCAGTCCTTTTTATTTTTATTTATTTCTCTTCTCTATTTTATTTATTTTTCTCCTATTTTCATATTTATTTTTATCATATTTGTGTGTTTTCGTGTGTATTTGTCCTTTCTGTCGGTAAAGGTTGACCGGTTGACAGGTCAACTCTTTACCTGCGTACCCTTTTTTAGGTTTCTAGGTAGCGGCCTTCGGCGTACTACGGTTAGTTTTAAGTTATTCTCCCCAGCCCCCCTACCGCTGGTAGGGAGGTTTGCCGCTTTGATTTTGCTAGGTTTTTAGGAACTAGGCATCTTTTATTATACTTATATTTTTACATATTATTGTCCCAACCCTCCCTAATGGATCCGCTAATCATTATTAACGCGTTCACCCAGGCGCTTGCTGCGGCAGGCGTCTCCATCCCAAAAGACATCCTAACGCAGGCCTTGCAGGCATCAATCGCGTCCCCGGCCCCTCAGGCCCCAACCCCAGCCCCTCAGGCCTCCAACACCCAGACCCCTCAGGTCTATAGCTCTCCCGCGTCTCCCGTTCCATCCGATATGGACTGCGCGTCGGTCTCATCCTCGCGATCATCTCGTAGGAAGCGTACCGCTCCCGGGAGCGATTCAGACTCCGCCTCGTCCGAAGCTTCGTCGGTCGCCGCCACCTTAACCGGCTCTCCTGAGCCCGCCTTCCAATTAGTTACCAAACGCTCCAAGAAGCGTTCGAAAAAAGCCGCGGTGTCTTCAACACCCGAGCCAACCCCGGTGTCTTCTACACCCGCCCCCGCGCCGCTCATGTCACTCGAAGTGACCGCGTCTCCGTCGGTCCCATCGAAGCCAGCGGCGCGCTGCGCTCCCGTCCCGCCGAAACCTCAGCTCCCTCCGCCCGTCTTCCTGCGTGAAAAAACGTTTCTAACTTGTGCAAAGAGCACAAAATTAATTACTTAAAAGCCGCCAACGCTGGCGATACAATCAAAATCCAAGTAGCGACCGTCGACGACTTCCGCACGTTTACCAGGTTGCTCGGGTTAAATCAAATCGCGTACCACACCTACGCCCTCCCGGAGGAGCGTAAGATCCGCGCAGTACTACGGGGCGTCCCGTTCGAGCTCGCGAATGAAGAAATCCTCGAGGACCTTAAGTCCCAGGGTTTCCCGGCCGAAGCAGTGCACAAGATGCACTCTAACCGCGGTAGGCGCTTTCCGTTAGCTTTAGTTATCTTGTCGAATACTCCCAACTCGAGGGAGATCTTTAGAGAGGCTCGCACAATTTGCGGACTCTCAAATATCTCTGTTGAGCGTCCCAACCCCCGCGGTCACCCTGGGCAGTGCCACCGCTGCCAGCTCTACGGCCACGCAGCGGCTAACTGCTCAGCTCCCCCCAGGTGCGTTAAGTGCCTGGATCCACATTTTACGAAGGAGTGCACTCGCACTCCCGAATCCACTTCCCCCCCTGCCTGTGTGCTGTGCGGCCAGTCTGGTCACACAGCTAACTACAGGGGCTGCCCGCGTGCTCCGCGCTCCACCGCCAAGAGGGTCGCGCCTAAACCGGCGCCGCCGCTCACTCCCGCTAACTTCCCGCCGCTGCGCAACCGGGATCCCCCGGAAGCAAAGCCCGTTCAGCCGACGCCTACTCCGGCTCTGTCTTGGAGGCAGCGTCCGGCCGTTCCGCCTGCACCTTCCCGACCCATCCCAGCTCCCGTAGCTTCCGTAGGGCCGCGTCCTTTTCCGTCATCCGCACCTCAGTCGTCGTTGGCTGAGGACATGAAGACCGTGTTCGACGTTATTCAAAACGTCGATATTAACGAAATTTCCGTGCTCGCACGCAAACTGCGAGCCGCCCGCTCTCCTCAAGAGCGTTTATTTGCTTTAGCCGAGCATCACTCGCTCCTAAGTTCGTTGTAAATTCTTTTATATTTGTATAAATTCGTAAATAATAAATTATAATGTCTAGACCCGCGAATCCCGCGTCCAGTCGTATTAAACCCAAGGGCTTATCCCTAGTATCTTTTAACGCTCGTAGCCTTAACACCAACCTTCCCGAAATTAAACTGTTCCTTCAGAACAAAGAACCTGACTTATTCCTTCTCCAGGAGACATGGCTTACTCCAAACCACTCCAGGGGATTCGCTATACCTAAGTACGCGTTTATTCGTAACGATAGGCCCAACTCCAACGGTTTCGGCGGCACCGCTATATATTACAAAAGAGGCTTCCACTGCTGTCCTCTCCCTACCCCTCCTCTCCTCAACATGGAAGCCACTGTGTGTAGACTGGCTATGACTGGTCACCCGACCATCATTATAGCTTCAATCTACATACCTAGTGGTACCAGACCAATCCGCAGCGACTTTGAGGCCATTCTCGCCCTCGGCCATTCAGTCATTATGTTCGGAGACTTTAACTCCAAACATACTGACTGGACGTGCCTATCGACTAACACCAGCGGTATCGCTCTCCTCGACATCACTAACTCCCTTGACCTAGACGTCATATCCCCCATCACTCCCACTCACTATCCCAACAACCCGTCCTACTCTCCTGACATCCTCGACTTTGCAATTATCAAGCGAATCAATCTTGATCTAAGGTCTATCGAACCGCTCGATGACCTAGGCTCCGACCATCGCCCCGTTTCCCTCATGCTAGGACCGCCGAACGATAACGTCTCATCTCCTAAGACCTTTACCAACTGGAAAGGTTTTAAAAATACGTTAGTTTCAGCCTTAGAGGCTCCGAACTCTCCACTCGCGATCTCTCTCGAACAATTAGATAGCCCGGATAAAATCGATTCATTAGTAAATTCTCTCACTGATGCTATCAACTCAGCCATCAGTGACAACGAAAAGGTTGCTAAGCAAGGCAAACCCACGCTTCCCTTAGCCGTTAGCAATCTTATTAAAGCTAAAAACGCGGCTCTCCGGAGAGCCAAGAAATATCCCACGCCCGCCTATAGAACAGCTGCGAATCAGCTTCAACGTAAAGTTAGGTCTTGCCTCGCGGAACTCCGAGACGCTCAGATGAACGATCTCATGGCGAATATCTCTCCGTCCCACCAAGCGTACTATAGCATGGCCCGAGCCTTACGCGTAGACACCGTCTCTCACGTTCCTCCTCTCACTCGTCCCGATGGCACTACTGCCTTCGAAGTCGAAGAGAAAGCCGAATGCTTCGCCGACAGCATTGCCGCACAATGCTCGCCCAGCACGCAACCTGCTGATCCCTCACACATCCAGGCGGTGGAGGACGAAGTCCTTCGCAGAGACTCTCTCCCCATCACCGCCGACCCTGTCACAGTCTCTAATGACGAAATCTTGCTTCTCATTAGAAATCAAAAGCCCAAAAAGGCTCCGGGTGCGGATGGAATTTCCAACCACGCACTTAAGCACCTACCTCAACAGATGCTTACCTTGTTAGCTATCATTTTCAATGCCTGCTTCGACCATAGCTACTTTCCAAAAGCTTGGAAAGAAGCGACAGTCATAGGCATTCCCAAGCCGGGCAAACCTCTGAACGTCCCGGCTAATCACAGACCCATCAGCCTCCTCAAGGCAATGTCTAAACTTCTCGAGAGAGTCATACTCTCTCGAATGCGGAACCATCTGTTTCCAACGGATGGCGATCCTCTCATTATTCCCCATCAGTTCGGCTTTCGCGCTAAACACTCCTGCCCTCAGCAAGTCCACCGAATCGTCGAGTATATACTTGACGGTTTCTATCCGCGTCGTTATAAAACAGTCGCGGTTTTCTTTGACGTAGCCAAGGCTTTCGATAAAGTCTGGCACAGCGGTCTCGTTTATAAACTCTACAAGATAGGCTTACCGGATCGCCTAGTCAGGTTAATAGCGTCGTTTCTCAAAGACCGTACGTTTCGATTTAAACACGAAGGCACGCTTTCTGCACCTCGTCCCATAAAGGCTGGAGTCCCTCAAGGCTCAGTCCTCGCCCCTCTGCTGTACACCGTGTACACCAACGACATTCCCATCCCGCCGAAAGGCGTCGAACTCGCCCTCTTTGCTGACGACACCGCACTCTATACCAAAGGCCACGGTATTCGGCACCTTGTAACCAGACTCCAAAGGGCCGTAAACGCCCTTGGTGTATGGTTTCAAAAATGGCACATCGATGTGAACCCTGAAAAGAGTTCTGCGATGCGCTTCGACCACAAACGCCGTCGTCCCGATGGCGATCCCCACGTTCGAATGTTAGGCATTCCCATCCCCTGGAAGCGCAGTACTAAATACTTAGGCGTCACACTAGATCCGACGCTTTCTTTCAAGCCACACGTCGAAAGAGTTTCGAAACTCGCTCGTCACTATTTAGTCCGACTAAATAGCATGTTAGGTAGAAAAAGTAAAATGTCCTTCAGAAACAAACGTACACTTTACAAGGTCTGCGTTAGACCCGTCATGACGTATGCCTCGCCAATCTTTGCCCACGCCAAACCCTCCCTCCTGCACAAACTGCAGGTAGTTCAAAACCTCTTTTGCCGCCGGGCCACAAACGCACCGTGGTACGTGCGTAACGCGGACTTGCATAGAGATCTTGAACTGCCTACAGTACAACAACATCTCAAAACACTCTCTGAAGCGTTTTTCAAACGCTCCGAAACCCATCCCAATCCTCTAGTTCGTGATTCAGTCTCATATACTACTCCTGTGTTAGACTCGAAGTTCAAAGTCGCTAGGCCTAGAAATGCGCAAGCGTACTCATCCACCAGACTGTCACGCGATCTCGAGGCCCTTCTGGCCGCAAATTCTAATTCTAACGTAAATTCTAATTCTAACGTAAATCCTAATTCTAACGTAAATGCGAATTAACTCAATTTTATTTTGCAATTTTTTTAATTTTTGTTTTAATTATTGATTTTCATTTTGAGCACCTTCAGTGCTATGTATTCACCTTCAGTGCTTTGAGCACCTTCAGTGCTATGTAATCCCAGCGGGTGACCCCTTCTGGGCCCCGCTAGCGCGGCCTCTTTCTCCAATTGGCCGTCGCTCAGATGAAGGCTGAGTGGCAAAAATGCACGAGCCGACAGGGGGTTTTTAGTGGGTATGGTCCTGGTAGGCGTCGGGAGGAGTCCCACATAACTTTGGAATCGCGCCAGAGTATGCGTCAGGGCATTTTTATCCTCCTGCCCTTCCCGCGGAGGGGAACAAAAAAAAAAAAAAAAAAAGCAAGCGATTCTCATTCTCGCTCCGATCGCCACGCGGTGCGGACGTGCAAGACCCAGTTCTCCGTTGATCGGTCCCTTCCCGCCATTCCGTGGCGCTCAGTCTACTGACGTCACAGTCTAGCGTGTTGGTTCCGTGCTACGGTTTTCAAGGTTTTTCTACTCCGTCTGAGTGCTTTCGAAGTGCGATTTTTCTTTGCGACTAAGCCCCTTAGTCTTCAAAGTACTGTGCTAAGTTGTTTTGTGCTTGTGCTGAGTGCAGTGTTGTGCCCAGCGTAAGTAGTCTGGTTTCAGTGCAAAGGATACTTAACGGTGACAACAAATTTGTACTGAACCAGTCCTTTTTATTTTTATTTTATTTCTCCTCTCCGTTTTATTTATTTTTCTCCTATTTTCATATTTATTTTATTATATCTGTGTGTTCTCGTGTGTATTTGTCCTTTCTGTCGGTAAAGGTTGACCCTAACGCGGTCAACCCTTTACCTGCGTACCCTTTTTAGGTTTCCATGTAGCGGTGACAACGAAGTTGTACATTACCAGTCCTTTTTTTATTTTTATTTTATTTCTTTTCTCTATTTTAGTTATTTTCTACCTTTTACATATTTATTTTTATCATATCTGTGTGTTTTCGTGTGTATTTGTCCTTTCTGTCGGTAAAGGTTGACCCTAACGCGGTCAACTCTTTACCTGCGTACCCTTTTTTAGGTTTCTAGGTAGCGGCCTTCGGCGTACTACGGTTAGTTTTAATTTATTCTCCCCAGCCCCCCTACCGCTGGTAGGGAGGTTAGCCGCTAGGGTTCGCTAGGTTTTTATTTAGGAACTCTAGGCATATATATATTGTTGTCCTTCCCTAACCGCTCCGCAATGGCTTCCCTGAACCCCGAGGAGGTACTCAATAAGCTGATCGCTGATTACGACGCCCAAGGCACTCATTGCCCTCCTCATATGATTCGCACACTGCAATCCTTTCTCCCTCTAACCATGGTACTGATCACACTGGGTACGTAATAAGTACAATATAGCGAAGTAGACGCCCCTCCGAGCCGCAAGCGCGCACCCGCGACCGAGTCGTCCTCGGACGCCACCCCAACAGGCCCTGAGTCTCCCTTTTTTACGCTTGTTAAGAAACGCTCTAAGAAGCGCTCGAAACAATCCCCGGCACCCTCGATGCCCGTCCCTACACCCCCTGCGGCGTCTTCAACGCCAGCTGCCCCGGTGTCTTCAACACCCGCTCCGGCCCCAGCTTCTGTCAAGGCCAAGGTCCCACCACCCGTTTTCCTTCGGGAAAAGGGTCAATGGACTGAGGTTTCGACATTGTGCAATGAGCACAAGATCCATTACACCCGAGCAGCCAACTCGGGTGAATCTATTAAAATCTTAGTCTCGTCGATAGACGACTTCCGTGCTTTAACAAAGCTCCTCACCGATAAGCAATATGCTTATCACACTTATGCTCTGCCAGAAGAGCGTAAGATCAGAGCGGTACTCAGGGGAGTCCCGTTCGAATTATCGAACGAGGCTATCCTGGAGGATCTGCAGTCCCAAGGCTTTCCGGCACTTGCGGTGCATAAAATGCACAGCAAGTACGGGAGGCGTCACCCTCTCACTTTGGTGGTTCTCGCCAACGTCCCCAAGTCCAGGAAGATCCTGAAAGGGGTTAGCACTATATGCGGCC
The DNA here is from genome assembly GCA_923062675.1 of Marasmarcha lunaedactyla. Lineage (NCBI taxonomy): Eukaryota > Metazoa > Arthropoda > Insecta > Lepidoptera > Pterophoridae > Marasmarcha > Marasmarcha lunaedactyla. Next base: position 27,676,284 of record OV281340.1, on the reverse strand, counting down.
TCTCTGGGATCTCGATCGAGGCGCCTCATCACCGCGGTCATCCCGGCCAGTGCCATCGGTGCCAGTTGTACGGGCACGCGGCGGCCAACTGCCGCGCACCGCCCAGGTGCGTCAAGTGCCTGGTCCCTCACTTCACTAAGGAGTGCAATCGCACTCCTGAAACTCCTTCTCCTCCCGATTGCGTGCTTTGTGGCCAGTCCGGCCACACCGCAAATTACAGGGGCTGCCCTCGTGCACCCCGTTGTATGCGCTCCTATTCCAAGAGGGCAGCACCCAAACAGGCCCCGCCTCTTTCTCAGGAAAATTTTCCGCCGCTACGTAGTCGGGTTCCTCCGGCTGCAAAGCCTACACAGTCCAGGCCTGCTCCAGAAAACTGGAGGCTGCGCCCCGCATCGAATCCCATCCCGGCTCCTCGCCCATACAAACCCACTCCTCAATCCTCCGTAGCAGACGATATGCGTATCGTCTGCGACGCTATGAAAAATATCGATGTTAGTGAAATCGCAGTCTTAGCCCGTAAACTTAGGGCTTCACGTACTCCGACAGAGCGTTTGCTAGCTCTGGCGGAGCATAGTTCCCTTCTCAATTCATTATAGGTTCATTTAAATGAATTGATTGTTCGAATTGAACTGAAGCGTTCTTCAAACGCTCCAAAACCCATCCCAATCCTCTAGCTCGTGATTCAGTCTCATATACTACTCCTGTGTTAGACTCGAAGTTCAAAGTCGCTAGGCCTAGGAATGCGCAAACGTACTCATCCACCAGACTGTCACGCGATCTCGAAGCCCTTCTGGCCGCAAATTCTAATTCTAACGTAAATTCTAACTCTAACGTAAATCCTAATTCTAACGTAAATGCGAGTTAATTCAATTTTATTTTGCAATTATTTTAATTTTTGATTTTCATTTTGAGCACCTTCAGTGCTACGTATTCACCTTCAGTGCTTTGAGCACCTTCAGTGCTATGTAATCCCAGCGGGTGACCCCTTCTGGGCCCCGCTAGCGCGGCCTCTTTCTCCAATTGGCCGTCGCTCAGATGAAGGCTGAGTGGCAAAAATGCACGAGCCGACAGGGGGTTTTTAGTGGGTATGGTCCTGGTAGGCGTCGGGACGAGTCCCACATAACTTCTTTAAAAAAAAAAAAAAAAGCAAGCGATTCTCGCCTTAGCCGGAGCCTTCGCCGACTTCCCCCACCCTGTACCCGTTTTTTACATTAAGAATTTGGCAAGTTTCATCTCATTATTCGGTTTCAGTTTCATTGTTTCACCTCACCTAATAGAAAGTGTCATATAAAACATTTTAGGTTTGTTGTATTAGAAGTATTGAAAACTACGAATCAAACAATGTCACTTTTACCTTTATTTATAGTTAATTTTTTTTTAAATTTAATTTCAAGAAAATAATTTTACTAACATGCTCTTAGTAAAAAAAATAAAATTTCGTGTGACATGATTTTAAAACACGACATCATAATAATATAATAATAAACTTAACTTCACTTATAATACTTCAATAATCAAAAACTATTGCTCTTGAGTCTAGCATAAAAACGTGTAAATGCTTTAGCAGCACATTATTATAAAAAATTAAAAAGCTATAACAAATTTAATATAGGTAATTAAAATGTTCTATTCCAGGTTTAGACCCAGCTCTTATCGGTTGGGTAAACAACATCGACCGATTTGCCTCGAACGATGGGCTCTATACCGAAGTGATTCACACCAACTATGGTATGAATGGGTACCTTGGTGACTTAGCTCAAGTCGACTTCTACCCCAATGGCGGCATATCGATGCCTGGCTGTTACTCTAACGCCTGCGACCACGACCGGAGTATTCACTATTTTGCTGAATCATTATCCTCAGGAGAATTCACTGGAAGACAATGCTTGAATAACTACGCGGCTGTGTTGAGTTTGTGTAATAATCTTCCGGGAAGATTGCAAATGGGTGGTGTGAAGCCGAAACCTGGGTGAGTTACTTTAATGAAGTAAATAAACGTAACTGAGATACAGTAGACATTTCGTATATACACATGTGTCAGCTATATTTAATGTGTATCCATACCAGGATTCGAATCAATAAAGGATAACTACAACTCACGACACTACACGATTTGCGCTATAGCATGGTGCGGGTAACAGTTGCCTGGATGAGACGTTATGCAATTCATTTTTATCGCTAACGATACTCGCAGCATAAATCTAGTTCGCTTTAATATTAATAGTTTAATTTAATACCATATGGACGACATTCCATTCAAGAGTAAGATTATTGACATACTATAGTCACAGTGCTCGTAACATTTACAATAAAATATATATCTAATTTCAATAAAGTAGTAGGTTATACATATTAAAACGGACCTAAATATTGCTTTCATTTCAGGTCTTCCGGCGTATACTTGTTGGAAACAAATGCCTCTCCGCCATTTTCTCAAGGATAGTAAAAATTTCAAACCATGTTGGAGAGAAAAATAAAAACAACGATAGCAAATTTGTTCTTATTTATTAAATAGCTAAGTTAACAAATGCGAGCAATACAATCTTAAGATCAATAACTACACAGTCACTCTCTATGCAAAGCAATGAGATGTTGGCAAGCTAGCTACAATTAAACTAGGAAATGCCGATTTGTACAAACGTCTTACAAATACACGCTTTAACCCTGCAAATCGCTTACAAATTCCTATACGAGCGAAATTTTTAATTTCGTTGCCTTTATACTAGAATCTAAATACATACGAAACAGTTATGTACGTATGTAAATCTTATTATAAATTAAATTATATTAAAGCCTATCACAATTGATTAGGATGTTTAAGATTCTTTGGAGCCCTTTGACTTGCCACCGTCGATTCTTCAGGTTTGTCAGTTGCGTTCTGTATAGGTTTAGTGGCGTTCAATTTGCTGGGTAAGTCGAGAAGGCTGCTTAAAAAAGCCACTCCTTGTTCTGCAGTCTGATATACATTTGTTACAAATGATTCTACGTCAAAAGAGTCTTTACCGTCGTCTCCTTCAGCAGTTTCTCCTTCAGGGTCAGTTCTGAAAGAAATAAGTATAATGGTTACTGTTAAGTGCCGCATGTTTTGAAGTAGGTTAAAAAACAAATGTTTGTTTTATTATTTGCACATTGAATTCAACTTGAGCGTGAAACTGTAGAAACTTACTCGTCTTCAGGTGGATCCTCCATTTCCATGGTACCTGCGTTAGATTTAAAGCAGCCAATGGGGAACTCTAGCTGCGAGTCGCCAAGGAGTTTCGGCTCAAGTTCTAGGCAGCCTCGTAAACCGTCTGAAGTAGGGGCCAGTTCACTGAACTTGGCACAAACTTGGGCGAATTTGCCGAATACTTCAAGGCAGATTGGCGCTGGATTCGAACCTGGAAAATCAAAGATTTGCTAGGGTAAGATCGTGGTGAAGTGTAGAAAATAAACAACAAATTATCAAAATTGCTCTATAAATGACAATCTAGGTCACATGATTCTCGTTGTATTAAACATGCACAAAGACTGCATTTCTGTTAAAATACAATATTTTTCAGTAGGCTTATAAAAAAGTCTACTGAAAATATTGCATTTTTTAAATCAGAAATACGTTTGAGGGAAGTCTTGAGGAAAAACTAAAATTCTATGAAAAATCAGCATTTAAGAAAGGCTTGTGTTTAAGCATCTACCAAAAATGTACCTAATTACGTACCAATATAATTCGAAACGCTTACCAAAACGGATATTGTGTTTCCTAAAATATAATAAAACATATCCAATTTTTTTTGTATTAAATTTCATAAAAATATATGAACGCCTTTAAAAATGAATGTCAGACCAAATATTAAACATTGTCACTAAATAATAATAAATCCCCAGACAAACACACCAACTATATGGCCCCAAAGTAAGCAGAGCTTGTGTTATGGGTGACCATAGAGCGAACCTGGGACCTTCGGCATATGAGGCAAGGCTACTTACCACTACACCACTCGGCCGTCAAAATAGATGTTACCAATATTTTAAGTCACTAGCTTTAATTTCAAAATTTTTCCTCTAACGTCTCCACTACTGAACTTTACTGAACTTAAGTTCAAAAGTATAGAAGTACGATGTACATAAGATTGAAAGTTCACTGTAGCGAAGTATGGAATTCCGATGATCGTGCCATATTTTTTTGTTTTGAGCCAAAGTTGCTTTTCTTGAAAAGCTGGAAATAGTACTTAATTTGGTCCTGGCGCGTGTATTAACTACATACAAACCTAACCTAACCCACTTGAAAGTCGCTAGAGCGAACTTTCGAATTAATGTACATCGTAAGTCTATACTTTTAAACTTACATACATCGCGATTTTGTAATTAAAAGTCCAGTAGCGGAGTGTGATCTAATATTTGGCGAGCATTTATCCATTTTGAGTAGCAAACAGAATATTTGTACAAAACGTGCAATTATTTTATTGTGTGTTTATTTATTTTGGATAATGGTCCATATTCATATCCATCCGTAATATGATACCATATCCAATGGTAACATATTATACTTTAGGACCTTTTTATAAAAACCTTTAATTATATTTGGTACTTAGGCTTTACTTTAGTGTCTTAAAAATATTTTTGGTGACCGTTTAAATTGTACCCTTTAAGAAATGTTTGTTGGTCAAACCAAAAATACCTTACGGAACTTGCTCGTGTCGTTCCTAAATAAGAAAAATAGGCACTAAATAATTGCACCTTGCTTTAAGAGTGGTTAGTATAACCTCTTGTTAAGATCTCTGGGGCGGTACTACAGCCCTCCCTGTTTTGACCGCCATAATAATCACGTTTACGTGGCTGTGTGGGGGTTAAGAGAAGGAATAGCCAGCGTAATATGCATCAAAGACGATTCCAACTTACACCTACGGTCGGCAATGCATCATTAATCAATAATCAAGAAATAACAATATAATTAATCAATTACACCCACGATTAATGGCTATGGGCACAGATGCCACTAGCCATCAGGTGGATCGCGTGCTCGTTTGCCGAATATGACAAAGTTTAATTGACGACCGAATAATTTCTGTTTCGCTAAAACTTTTTTACAAAACTAAAAAAAAAATTAATTTTTATTTTTATATTACCTTGTAATTTGAGTTACCTTGGATTTTGGAGCTGTGGATTAAGTTCTTCCCGTAGGACACGTTTACAGAAAATCCATCCTCGGGTGACAGGTACTTCATGTGGACACAGCCTGAATGAAACAAAAACTTAGTCATCTTTCTCTCTCTCTCTATCTATTATTATTATATCTATTATTAGCCTATAGATACTGCTGTTTGTAACGAATAAATAGTTAATGTTATGAACGTTGGTAGGTAAGTGTAATTTAACTATGTATTAATTTTATACTTTCTACCTATATACAATTTTTAAATTACCTTAAAATGAAACTCAATTTTTAAAAAGAATTCATAAACCCTAAAAGAATTCCTTCATTTCTTAATGTTCTTTTTCAATTAGAAAATCATCATTATTACATTACAGACAAACACAACATAACAATCTACAATAATTATAACTTAGGTATTACAAACTGCAAACAAACCGCAGTTATATCCATTGTTAATTTCACTGCGAAAATGATTAGAAATCGTGTTAAGGCCAAGAAAGTAGGTAATGCAGCAGGAGAATTGCCTGGATTGTTCTGTAGAAAGTCGACAGACCCTAGGAAAGCCGTATTTGGACAGTGACTGTCAAGCTGTTGCAGCAAATAGAAAGTTCTAGTGTTTATTTTACAATCTATTTAGGAAGTAGTTATAGTGGCAAAAAACGTGGCACGTAGATTTTTGATATTCGTGTGCGAATCCATTAAGTTACGTTTTTTTTTGTCACTCCACGTTTGTTGTAGTTAAATTTTGTTATCTTCGGTTTATTTGCATTAACTGGAATAACTAGGTTTAAATATTGTTTAATTTTACGTTTGAGAATAAACGATAACTTACATGTATGTTCCATTCATGATGCTGACTTAAGTTCGGAACTCGTGGTAGAGTCATGCTTTATTTGACTTCGATAAGAACAAGTAATTGTCTTTGTTGAGAAATAAATATTTGAATTTGGAGTTGCCTAAAGCTTTCCGGTCTGAATTTTTGTTGGTATCTCTACCAACCTTTTATGTGTTGGACACTGATATTTTTTTCACGGATCACTCAAATTAACTATAACTTATCATGGATACGAATACAGAGATCTAACAGAATCTAGAATGCGCATAAAATGTCTAAAGCAATTGAAATATACATTATGTAATATCTTTATTCTCTGCTCCAGCCATGTGTACAGTTACCCATAAAATAAGCTTTTGTAAAGGTTCGATACAAATCCTTAACTTTATAACTAAATAATTAATTTTCCTTACGCTAAACCTATCTACTACTATGTACATTATATATGTATATAGAATAAATTTACTATAAAATGAACTTCAAAGTTATCGTAATATTATCAAAGTGCTATAATACCTATTACCTATATAATATTAGGTCTTTACCTATGAAATTGCCGTTTTTCACCAAATAAATGAAGCGTAATTTTTTATATTTTTTTTATTTCTATTAATCAAAATAATCACCAATGCAATCAATGCATCTTTGCCAACGCATTGGTAGCTTATTGATGCCTTTCTTGAAGAAATCAGCTGGACGGGAGGCAACAAATTCTTCAAAGGCATTTTGTACTGCCTCTCGGATATTGAATTTTTTTCCCGCCAAGAAGTTATCCAAATTCTGGAAAAAGTAGAAGTCTGTAGGCGCAAGGTCTGGTGAGTACGGCGGATGACGGAGAACTTCCAACCCCAACTCTTGTAGCTTGGAGATCGTCTGCTGTGCAGTATGAGGTCGCGTTGTCGTGCATGAGCAGTGGAGCCGAACGATTGACCAAAGCTGGTTGGAGACGTGCGAGCTTCTCCATCATTGTGTTCAGTTCTTCACAGTACACATCTGCAGTAATGCTTGTCCCGTTTGGCAAGAAGCTGTGATGAATTACACCCGCGTTAGACCACCAAACAGTGACCATCACTTTTCTAGGGGTAAGTTTTCGTTTAGGGCATTGTTTGGGTGCTGAACCAGGGTCCAACCAACTTGCTGAGCGCTTACGATTGTCAAACAGGATCCATTTCTCGTCACAAGTAACAATGCGGTTTAGAATTCCTTCATTTGTATGCCTGCTGAGCAGTGCAAGGCACGTCTCCACGCGTAATTCGCACTGGCGGTCATTGAGTTCGTGGGGTACCCATTTGTCAAGCTTTTTTACCTTGCCAATTTGACGCAAATGGACCAATATTGTTTTGATGCTAACGTCGAAAGCTGCTGCTAATTCAGCCGTGGATTGAGTTTCATCAGCTTCCACAATTGCCTTTAATTCGTCATTGTCGACCAAAGTTTTCGGACGACCACGGGATTCATTTTTCAGGTCAAAATTTCCAGAACGGCAGCGGGTAAACCAATAACGGGTGGTGCGTTCGTTTGTAGTGTTCGCTCCGTAAACGTCGTTGATGTTGCGTGCCGCTTGTGCCGCTTTGCTGCCACGACGGTACTCATACTCCATAATTACTCGAATTTTTAACTTATCCATGATGACGAAAAATGTTCGAATGCGTTGAAAACAAAACACTAACTATTAAACAAATGACGATTTTAGAAAAAGAATTCCATGTTTGTCAAATAAAATTAATTTGAAATTAGAATTATCAGTCAAAAAAAAAATATTTTCATTTAAAATGGCCAGTACGGCAAAACGGCAGTTTCATAGTTTACCTATCGCGCGATCACGCTCGTGATGCGTGGACCGAACCGGTACAGCTAGCTGCGTACGGATTTCACGAGAGGGCCCCAGCATTACCGAGCGTGGAGCGTTGAGAACGCACGGCTGCTGACCGCTTGTTTCTATCTTTTATCTGAGTCTGGACTAAAGCTGTTTTAGTGCAAGCTGTGCGAAGTTGCGAGAGAAAATTGACCTAAAATTGTTATTTCCGGAAATAAGAGTGATCCGATTTGATAGAATTGGTATACATATTTATTTGCATTGTCATAATTATATTTATGCCTAGCGATAGTCGCATAAATTCAAAAACACTAAAATTTTCTTTAAAGTATTGCTATTTATATATTTTTGTTTTCATAGACCCTAGATCCATTCTATTTAACTTAATCATAATAATAAATCCCCAGACAGACACACCAACTGTACGGCCCCAAAGTAAGCAGAGCTTGTGTAACGGATGTCCAGGCAGCGAACTGGGGGGACCCAGACTAAACATAAATATATAAATATCGACGAGCATATCATGAAAACAAAGATCTGTGTTCATCGCCCCGACCAGGACTCGAACCTGGGGCCTCTGTAGTTTTGTATTTTATCAACTGCTAAACAAGCAATACTCTTTAATAAATTAATAACTTCCTTACCCGGTCCTCCCAGATCCACAAATGTGATGTTGAAGTCGACACAACACATGCAGGCAGCTCCCTTGCACATGCAGTTCCTGTTCGGCTGGTCATTGCGCAGCTCCGGCGTATCAATCAACTGCTTGGCGCTGTCCCATGTCAGGTAGTCTGTAAAAGATAAATATCAAATTTTTTGGTTATTTTTAAATATATGACAACTCCAATAGGAAGTGAGCACTGCAACAAAATGATAAAAAATGTAAATGAGATAAGTTAAAATACCGAGTGGCGTATTGGGTAAAAGCCCTGCCTCATACGCTGGAGATCTCAGGTTTGAATCCTGACCAGGCCATTAATATAAGTGATGTGGATTATGGTCGTTTATAATTATATAAGTTTATTCTGGGTTTATTGTGTTAACGCAGGGTACACCATGTAGGGTAGCGAGGGGGGGCCATCGCTATATAGTCATCCATAACACGAGCTCTAATTACTTTAGGACAAAAACAGTTGGTCTATTTTTCTGAGATTTTATAATTTATTATTATACTAATTATCTAATACTTCAGCATAATAAGCAGGCCGTATTGTACTTAATTTAACCACTTTCATAAACAAAAAGGCACAACATAACCGGCCATTAACGTCATAACGCCTGCTCTAAATGCACATCATATAGTAATATATAATTTCGTAAGATCTCTACACAGCTAAGGGCATTGTTCTGGTCACTTTCACGCACGCCTCGTTTCTACTTTCTCGGCGCGCCTGCGTAGAAGTAGAGCGTTAGCCGCGGTGATGTCAGAACCGTGTTCTTGAGTCTTATGTAATATCTTAAAGGTTTATGATGTCAGTAATAGTTTTATGTTGCTGTTATTGTCATGCATGGTTCAAAAAGATATTTAGCTTTTTTCTTTGTTTTTTTTTAATAGTTAAGCGTGTTAAATACTGAATTTGAGATTTGAGTCACCCATATAGCCCTACTAATCGCAAACGCAGTATCTCAAAAAAATATTAATTTGTATGGCATTGGATACCTTAATGCAAAATGCAACTAATAATCTAAAAAATCGATTTTTTTTAAGATAGCGCTTTTTGCACTTAGTTCTAATCTTGTACAGTTTTATTAGCGCGATTTATTTGAAGTATCATTGCTAGAAGTAAAAAAAATTATAGGTGGGGTTGATGTCATCTGTTTAACAGAAACATTTTTAAATAAAGGTACAGAAACTAATTAAAAAATTGAAAATTACTCGCTTGGAAGTTCATTTTGTCGACAAAATGAATGCAGGGGTGGTTCATGTATTTTAGTCAAAAATGATTTATGTTTTAAAAAAATCAACATTTAAATACATTTCCATAATCTTTTGAATGTTGCGCTGTTGAAATTCTTAGTTATAATATAATTGTAGTGTGTATTTACAGAACTAAAACATTTCTATGTGAATTGGATACATTATTTAAAAATTAACTAGGACACATAAGAAACAAATTATTGCTTGTGGAGGCTGGAACATAGATATTTTAAAAAAATCCTCATATAGTGATGAGCTGCAAGCCATTCTGTGTAATTACAATTTCATTTCACACATAACAAAACCAACAAGAAAAAATGCTTGTTTAGATCTTATAAATAGCAATTTAAAAACAGTTTCATCTAATTTATATAGCTTAGCCCTTTCAGACCATGACAAAGGACAAAGGAAAAATAAATCAACTACTTTGGCTTGTTTTTCACTTGTTAAAAGAATTACGGAATGTTTAGGTCAAAAGCTTTACCCTACAACACTTCTACTTGATATGAGCAAAGCTTTTGATTTTGTGTCATATAAAATACTTTTAAATAAATTGAAGCAATACGGCATAAGAGTTATTGCTCTAGATTGGATCGAGAGCTACCTAAAAAAATTGAGTAAAGCGTGTTGTGGTAACATATTTAAACAACAAACTTTAATTAAGCTATAGATTCAAATTTCTTTTAAATGGTAGAGGCGCTAGTAATGTAATTGGTTCTGACTGGCTTAACGTGAATAATTTAAATACTAATTTATCGAAAACAAATATAATTCAATTTCATACAATCAATTTGAAAGTTCCCGAATTATGTGTAAACTATAATGCTTTTAAAATTGACAGTGTAAATGCTACAATTTTTTTAGGTTTTACTTTAGACAAATACTGCAATTTGAAAGCTCATGTAATGGATATAAATAATAAGGTTGACAAATATGTATATGCATTAAGACGTATCAAAAATGTATCCGATGATATATATCATCTATTTTAAGGTATGGGATTATTTTATGTGGAAATTGCGTCGATATAAACAAAGTATTTCTTGCACAAAAAAATGTATTAGAATACTGTGTGGTGCTGTCATTGTAAACCTCTTTTTAAAAAACTAAAGATACTACCTGTGCCCTGTTTGTATATTTTTGAGATTGGCATATTTGTACGAGCACATCCATAATATTTAAAAAGAAATAAAAAAATGTTTAACTGCAGATGAAGACATAAACATAAACTATATGTACCTGCTCAACGACTTCATATATTTTCAAAAAATTTTTATTGTATGGCTGTGCGTATCTATAATAAATATATCTATATAGATATACCAAATAATATTAAGAACTTGACATTTATTTAAAATAAATTTATTTAATTATTTATTAGATAAGTGTTACTACTCATTAAATGAATATTTATCATAGATTTAAATCCTTAGCTTAAAAAAATTATTGTTATAAGTTTTTCATTGTTGATGTTGACATTTTAAATTTATAATTTGATAGTTTGATTGAGGACTGATTACATGACGTCGCAAAGGTTTGCACATCGTTTGACACGGTTAAATATGCTGTACTTAAATAATTATAACACCTATTGTATCGACCATATTTTAAAAATAAATTGATTTGATTGATTGATTAGATCAGAAGAGTTACAAATTGAATCACACAAATCTTTCTAAAGAATCTTGTAAACATGTATCCAATGAGGGTTTAATTGCAAGAACGAAAATAGTGGTCGGGTAGCGCCCTTGTAGCGCCCGGTCAATAACAGCATAAGGTAAAATATATCATACCAGCATAGAAAAACATTGAACAAAATCTTTATATTCTGTATATTTACTCGCTCGCTGGTCATGAGTTCTGATGATTTTAGTTGTTTAAATATTTTTATTGAATTTGATAATCATTACTAAAGTAGGTAGTAATAATCTTTACTTTCTACATATGGAATTACTTGCGCAGGCCATCAAGGCTGTCATCGTAACACATACTGTAATTTTAAACCAATTATTACACACAAAACAAAATGTCGTGTACAGGAATAGGTCCGTCACTCAAAAGGTTTCTACTAGACTAAGTTTCATCATACCATGGTGTAAGGGAAAACGGCATCTTCACCACATCGTGAACTGTATAATAAGTTAGAGGACACATATCCGCAGTGTTAGGGACCATCGCAAAATCTGAATCTTTGAAAATTACAAAAATTTAATCCCATATTATAAACCTATAATGAAGACTTAAAAGTTATGGAACTGACTAAGAAAAAATATTAATAATATATATATTATAATAATTTTTCATTGTTCATTATTTGTTTTTCGTATCTACTAAAAAGCCGAATGCATGATAAATCCCACCGGTGGGCCAGACTAAGGCGTCGGAGGCATTCTTACTGAGTTTCTTGCTGGTTCTTTAGCAGTAGATGACCCTTCCGAACCAGTAGTAGTTTGAATATTGTACGTCCTAAACATAGGTCCATACTCTCTCGAGTGCCCTTAAGACTATCGAATGTAGGAGTGGTTAAGTTCTGGCTAAGCGCCCTAAGCGCTAAACCACAAAATCCAGTGAAATTTAAAAGGCCAATAGAGCCTTATATAAATAGAATAAATAAACAGTCCATTTCAAAAAAACATTAGGAAGAACAAAAATATTAATAGCTGAATTACGAAAGGGCGATCTAACCACATCAGTTAGAATTAAATGAAACGTGTAAAGTGCTATGGATGGATAGATATTCCATAACTAACCAGGTGGATATACCACAAATCTGCATCATTAGTTTATAAGTAGACACAACAGATAAAACTTGCGTTGATTAGACAACGATGGCTTAAGTTAAATTGGTTGTATGAACTTGATTAATTAGTTTACGATGTTCGAAACACACTGACTGAACTGTCATGTGTCGAGCAAAGATATTAATAAACACTTTAATTCATTAAGTATTTATAAAGAAGAAGTTCTCTAAAATAAAAAATGTGTATTTTTTTGTAAAAAGTATTATGAAGTCTCTTAATCGGAGTTACTATGTATCTGTTCCATGTTCAAGCATGTTCAACCATGAAAGCCAACAACTATGTCCATCTGTTGTTGGCCTAGGTAGAGCATAGGTATATAAAGAAGAATTGATATCCATCATTTGAAAAATTTCAATACAAAGAAAACCAAAATATTAATTCCCTTTTTGCATAATGACACGGCAATTCTTTATTTTAGGAAGGACACCAGAACTTAATCCATATTTGTTTTGAAATAAAAGAATATTTTTATATACATACACATCTTCGATGTAAAAAATGTGTAACAATGTTGCATAAGTTCTGTACAATATAATATTGTTTAAAATACCTTTAATTAATAGCATATACAGCAACTTGTTTTTTTTCTCTCACTTCACTGTGATGCAAGCAAATCTGATCCATAAAATAGCTGTAATAACCTTTGTATAATCACTATGAAATAAACGTAGCTTTTCAGTGAAGGTGTATTTCAAAATTCTCAATCAAAACAACATTTTAAAATTGCTTTTTCAGTATACGTTTTAAATACGATAACATTTTGTCACTGTATAAATTTGTGTTGCAATCGCGTTGGACGCCTAAATCGAACTGGGTACCCTCACGGCCTTACGAGCACGTCAGAATGCCGCGATATTTTAGTAAAAAGCTCGATATAAATTAAGAAGAAATTAATTTAAATTTGAATATCGAATAATATAAAGTAATTAGAAACAATAGATTCCGACTTGCTCCATCGTTGGAGTAAGATGTAATAGATATCTAGTCATAGAAAATAAATTCAATAAGTTATTTAAATAAATATTTCTATTTATTTAATAATAATAATAAATATTTCTTACAATCACTCAACATTATCTAGCCCAAATTCAGTATCATTAAAGAACTTGTATAATGGATACTAGATAACGGATAAATAAACTTAAGAAATATTTAAACACACATAGATATTTTATATAGATTACATAATATTAGAAATAAACTTAAATAAACGTAAATACACATCCATGACTAGAAAGCAAATATAATAATATATCTGCACCTACCAGGATTCGAACCCGGGACCTCTGGCATGGTAGCCAAGGCTACTTACCTCCACACCAAACAGGCCCGTCAATTTTAATTACCTCCATTACCACGTAGAACTTTAGTGTACTTAAAAACTCCCCATCATGTTACACGAATAAAATATATTTGAAGGGTGCATAGAAACAAGTAGCGTATAAAAATTAACACAAACATCACCAAGTCAACTTGATTCAACACTTGCTTGTGTGTCGTGTAGCATCCTTTTCTTGATTCGTTAAAATATCTTAATTACCTATTTTTAGTATATCCCATCATTATAAATCGTGATTTAATCTGCAATTAGGACTATATAAAATTGGAACCTTAGTAACTGAAGTAAAGTGTCTCCAGTTGCTTCTGAACAAGTTGATATAATATACATTTACAACAGCGTTGGAAAAAGCAATCTATTCCAAAACAATAGAACTTACATACGGTAACGGTGGAACAGAAAAATCTAGTATTACTCCAGGTTCTTAAAAAAATGCCCGCGATCGAATCCTGTACCTGGGAGTTGTTTACATCCCCGTTTCAACCCAGTCATAAACTAGTTTCTATTCCAGTTTTTCGACTAGTTGAACGTTATTGAAACTAAAAGCGGCCATTTTGTTAGACTTACTTACATTATAAAAAATAAATTAAAGGAGCGTTTTTCTATAAAGATAATTTCAAATTGGGTCTGTTTTGGTACTTCATATTTCATTAGATGAAAATTACCCACAATTTAATTAACCTTACTATGCGCACTACAAAACTTTTTTCTCAAAAAATCTTTACATTATACCCGTCAATTTCTCCTTATAAATAAAATAGTACAATTTTTAATTGCTAACACTGATCACTTAACACTTAATTTCTATTAAAATACTAAAAAAGCAAGAACTTTAGAAACTTACCCAAAATACTATGTGAATGTACCGCCAACAACCAAGCTGAGAGCACCAAAAGAGCAGGCTTCATCATCGCCAGTCACAAAAAAAAATCACAAGTTAAAATGAGAGTCCCTGCGCACGAGTCGACCGAGCGACTTTTTGAATAGTGAGCGTTGTGCGCGCGCCACCGTCACTGCTCCTTTCCTTCGATCTCGAGCGTTTCACCTCTCATGTAACAGAAGGTGAAATTTAAATAAAGCATGACGTTGTATATAATGACATGCACCGGCGAGATGCAGCGAGAAAGCGGTTCTGATATGAACTGGCTTGAAGCGAGATGCATTAAAAGTAATGTAACGAAGGTTGTATTGTTGGAGTTTCTGACTAATAAAGTTAATTGTAGAGAAATTTCGGACTCTAATTCTGTGAGAGTTAACATAAATTAATAAAATTATAATTTAGTTATACCTTGTGAAGGATATGAAGGGGTTTTTGATATGAACAAAAAAGGTTTGAAACTACGTAATGTTTATTTAGCTCACGGGTGAATAAAATATAATTTTGATTTAATTATTCTATTAAGTCGTGGTAATATTGGTTCAAAAGTAAAATAAAAACCTAAACCTATTTTTAATTGTTTACTTAATATTAAGCATGGAAGTTACGCGGTTTAAAGGACAAAATAAACGTAGGACAGTTAACAAACAATTACGTGCTCAACCTCAAAATACAAATTTTTTCTAAAAGTTCCTTTGATATGGCTCATAGAATACATAATAATTTACCAAAAACCGTTAAGTACATTAATAATATATAAATACTTTCTAATATAAATTAAATAATGTTTAGTTCATCAGTGCTTCCTTACTGTCCACGACTAATTTATCGATAAGAATAGTTGAAATAAATGAATGTAAAATATAATTGTATCAAAATACAATTTAATTTAAAAATAAGTATATTACTAAACTTATTGGAAAATTTATACAGCCAACTATATTAATACGCGCCTTTTAATAATTTATATGGCCAACACAATGAAATTATAGTAAAATCTATTACAAATGTGTTTAAAACCTGTGTATGCGCTAACAGTAGATAAAAATAATCTAATTATACGATTCAATTCAATTCATCAATATGCGATTTTTGAAATGCGATGAGTGAGTGAACGTTCATACAATAACTTATTTTTCCCTTTCATGTCGTAAGTACCAAAACGAAATTCCACCAAAAGTCATAATTTCGGTTCTTTACTACCAGAAGCTGATGATGACCAAGCACTGATATATATTTTTAACACTAGGCCGGCTTTTGACAAACAATTTATTTAACGGCGGGGTACTCTCGTACTAATATCAATAAATTAAAATACACCAAGGAACTAACCCAGTATTCATACGAATTTGGGCCTCGCAGTACAGAGATAAAATTAGGCAACTTATTGGAGCATTTAAAAAAGCAATATCAATTTTAAACCTGTTTTAAGCTCCTGACATTATTTTTGTAAAATAAAGTAGTTTCTAATTTATTTTGTAATTATTTTAGCATATAATCTAAATTATGTTGGGTTATGATAAATTATTTCTTAAAATTATGATAAAATATACAAAAACAAAACTATTGCTCATATTGTAGGTATTTTAAATAACTATCATTTTTGAAAAATACTTAATTCTCAGTACTTGGCCATTTAAGTCATTTTTAAAACGTATTAACCAATTAAAAATACCAATTTTTGTGCATATTTAGTCTGAGTCTGCCAGGCCCGAAATCAGGTTTATCTTTTAGAATATGACAAATGGTATTTAAGTTTTGTCAAAAAAAGAGTGAGTCTAGTTAGAGGCACTTAAAATTGGATCAAAAAATTTGCTGTAATTTTGCATGAGAAAACCTGTTCAGTTCAATGTAGAGGTCAGTGGGCCTCAGCAAAAGTTTGGTTTTTAAAGAAAATACCCAGATTCTAATTTAAAAACCATTTTGAGATATCATTTTTCTTAAAAATTTATTACAATACAATACAATATACAACTTACAAATTCAATGATAGATATAAGAACATAAATAAGAACCTTTATATTAACATATTTCCCAAAATCTTGACATTTTAGCGTATCAGTGGACATTATGTTTACAAATGTTTTAAATTCCCTTCTGATTGTTTTAGAAGAAATCAAAAATTGCTGAGCTTATTTATACGATAATGTGCAAAATAATTTAAATCTCACTCGACCTCTGTATGACGTCATCTAGTAGAGTTATCTTCTAAAAACTGTTTAGTTACACTGTCATGCAATGTTTGCGCTAATTATATTTCGTCGCTTTATTGTTCTCTTCAGATAGTATATTATTAAACAGGTGGTCCTTTTCAGGTACTAGGTAACTTCACACAGTTTTAGAGTATGTCATTTGACTTATTCAAAAAATTTTCAGTGTTTTTTACTTGATCAAATTCTCGGCAAGTCTATATTCTTTTTTCGTGCGTGGTTACAAGCACACGTCTTATACCAACGACTAACTTTACAGTTTCATAATAAATATGCTTTAAAAGTTATACTAAAAGTGTACTTAAAGTTCGAAAACTAGAACTTACAATAAAGAATAAACGATAGCGACTCGTTATTTCTTGCGATGAGGTAAGCACTTTTTTGTTTTTTTTTTCATAAGTGATCGCGGGTATCTATAAACTCTAATTTAGCTTCATCGGAAAGATGCAGAAAACACGTGTTATCTATAAAAGATATATTATGTTATGCGCCTTAATTCCTGGTAGTCTTCTACCTGATGTTGTTTATTATAAACTATTTTTTTAATTAACAATTTATGCACACATATAAGCAACAATAAAAGAAAGAAGAAAAAACAGATTTATTTGTACAAAGGTACTGCTTATTTCCTAGGAAATTTCTTCCAGCAGACCTGTGACTGGAGAGTTTCGTATACAGCAAATAAGTGTGCCATTATGCCATATAAATACAAAACATTACATAAGTACAATTTATACATATTTACTTATATAAAAACACATATTACGTACATACATATACATAAAACAGTACATACGTATTGTGTACTCGTAGATTACAACGATGAATACTTTGGCATAGTGATAAATAGTGCTCTCTTCCTTTACTCTTAAAAAAAAACAGTGTTTTAGCGTCGCGCATCTGGTGAGGCAGCTTGTTCCACAGCCTGGCTGCATGGACGGTGAACGAAAAAGAAATGAAGTCAGTTTTGTGGCGAGGAGTCACTAGTAAGTTTCTTTTAAGGCCACTTAAAGCTGCCTGCAGATCTCATCACCTGTGTGAGTGTAGGTAAAACGGTTACGTAAATATGGTGGAGAGTGAGGGTTGCTAAGCACATTAAACAAAAGATACAAAGTGCGAGTATTCCCACGGAACCGTATATGCAGCCACATGAGTTTCTTGCGGAAGTGGGAAACATGATCATACTTTCTCAGTCCGAAAATGCAGCGAATGGATAAGTTTTGTAGGCGCTCTAGTTTGTTCAAACACAAGTTATAAAAAATCTAAAATAGCATAGGTGACAATAGCCCACCTTGAGGAACACCTGCAGTTAGATTACACCATTCCAAATAAGTCTGATCGACACGAATACGCTGCGAGCGGCCACGGAGGTCACAGTCAAAGGAGAAGAAACAGTCAAACCAGCCTAGTGCAGAAGTTGACGCGTTAATTGACTTCAGAACTCCGAGTAGTACCTCGAAATCAACAGAATTAAAAACATTGCTGAAGTTAAGCAGGATCAAATTATATACTTCGAGTATTATATATATATGTGGCTGAGGTTGCTGTGATTCGCCTAGGCTCTAAGAAGAGATTTTTTAGGTTGTAACAATTAAAAAGATTCAAGAATCGTTTACTTTGTGACGTCTCTACTAATAAATCAATATTAAAATCACCACAATTTTTTTTTAATTTTTTTATTTACTCTATGTAAAACCTCATCCATAGTGCTGTCAAATACTTCAAACGGTGAGGATGGGGGTCTGTATCCCCTTCTCAACAGAAGCAGCGGTTGTAGTCAACAAATTGACTGTTATGTATAAAACATATGATAGCGAGTATGCTATCTATCGCAGGTCATAATTGTACAAATTGTACCTAACATTGGTCATATAAGGCTTATTAATAAATTTATTTGAATCAATAAACTGAAACTTTTCGCTAAGACGACATGGCATATTTTGTACATCTATATTTAGTCGATGATAATCGATGATATCTTCCGATAAACAGCTGAATTAAAATTAAATTATTCTGGTTATTAATTTAATTAATTTAGCAATCACCAAGTGCATGATAATTGCCTAAAGGTTACTGGATTCTTTAATTATGTACTAAAGTTTTATTTATATAAAATTTAATGAATAAACGTACTTAAACAAATTATAACTTGTAAAGACATAAGAAAACAAATCATAGTCTCTAAAAATCTATCTGTTTAATAGAATCTGAAGAGAAGAATGAAGCGACGAAATATAATAGATGATTAAACGAACTTCCAAGTGAATTTCTATCGCTATTATATGAGTCGCTTCATTCGAAGATATATAAAAGACCCGTCCCTCCCGGAACCCATACAAAAGTTTTGTTTTGATCTCTAAAAAATTAAGACTTGCCGGGAACTTGATCAAGTAAAAAGACGGAAAGTTTTTTGAATAAGTCAAATGACATACTCTAAAACTTTGCGAAGTTACCTAGGAAAAGGACTACCTGTTTAAATATAGCGATAGAACATCACTTGAAAGTTCGTTTAATCATCTATTATCTGTTATCAAGAATCCATAAAAGAATTGTAGAATTGTTTATTCCCGGAGTTGCAATTAACTATGTAAGGCGATTTTAAAAGGTAACTTCTCCGTAACGCCATCATATGGATGGATTTAAAATTTATAACTGCGCAGAAATCAGAAATATTCAAATAATTTTTTCAAAATAACTCGTTCTTTTAAAAATATAACTCGAAAGTAACTTAAAAAAGGACAAGTCAAAATAACTTTACGTACGTATAGAATTGAGAAATGGCGGCCGGAATTAAGAAACACGAAAGGAGTAATCTTCCATTATGATAACATACAACAAAACTGTTTTCTTTTTGCACGTAAAATACAAAGAAACTTTTAAAATTAAACAAAAAGAAAAAAATATGCTAAATATGATTTCTTATGAAAGTTTGGTTTTAAGTTTTGATGGTCGCGCATAACACCTTCATAAATCGGATCTCTTCGATACAAACTCGTAAAAATGAATAAAAATCTCGTAAAGCGTTACTGTTCCGAGTTATGAGCTGTCACAGATGTACAAGTGGAGTATTTTACCTTCTCGAGAGGTAACATAGGGCAGGTACATTTTACATCGACATTCTTGTAGAATCGGCAGCTATGAAATGAAATGAAATATTTATTTCTCAAAATTGACAATTACTTGTTCTTATTGATGTCAAATAAAACATGACTTTACCACCATTCAAAAAACCTTGTGAAGGAGAACTGGCAAGAAACTTCACGGGTATATTTTTTCCAAATTAATTTACAGAGTCTCTTTTTGTCTATACAAAGTTATTCTTATCTGCATCTGTTAGCTCGGCAAGGCTCTCTCTCCTCAAGTATCCACACGACGACCACAGGGAGAAACCCCGCAGGGCCATGGACCTATACAACTTATTATATTTGTTTGCGTTTTATTTGTAATCGATTAACTTTAAAACTAATGGACCGACTTTGAAAATACTTTCACCATTAGAAAGCTATTTAGGAATAACATGGGTGATATTTTATCCCGAAACCGCGCTGAGACCTCTAATTTATTACAAAGTTTTATTCAAGAACTAGGTTGAAGCTAGTTCATGAATTTGTCACAATGAAAATATTTTTATCTGATAGGTGTGATTAAGCATAGGAATTTGAAACACAATACTCTTCTGACAACGTAATCTTGTCGGTAATATAAATAATACATCAGTTATAAAAGTACTTTTCCAGTTTATAAATAACTCAAGTATTTCTTTTTACTTGTACAATTCATTCATTAAACTAATTATCACAGTCTTGAAGGGCTGCTGGGGGGGGGGGGCAGCTAATAAAATTGTTACCTGCTTCTGACCTTGTGTGGGAGACGTAGGCCCCCCGCCTTAAATAGTAATTTATCCGTACTATTCTTCAAGCCTCAACAAAAACCAGCTCGTCGTGCATGGATCAGCCTTTATCTCTTCAAGACAGTGATATGTAGTTAGTAGTCCTGCTATCCGTCGAGTATCAAGAAAGAGACTTATCTTCCACTTAGTCAAAATTCGTGAGGTTTTGGCGATTCGGTTCTCTATAGCTTCTCACAGGTGAGATCCCCTAGCTAACATTCAAAAAGCGTATAAGCTACAAATTATAAGCACTTAGAATATACGGTACCCTCAAGTAAAAACCCTACTCGTGTTTTTGTACAAAAAATATTTCGCGACAAATCTTGCCATCAACTGTGGAGCTGTGCTTCAGGACAGCAGTCCAAGCAGTGCTTTACAAGCACAATCAGTCAGGAAGTCAGTAAGGTTACAAAGTATGCCATCGAAAACATAATTGTACAATGCATGACAAAATTACGATGAAAGAATACTAATAATGAAAAGTTTAGTTATACAGCGCTGACCACACATTATGCCACAATTACAAAGTTCAAATTAAAACATTGGTTTTGATTAAACGTGGGTCATGGTTTCATTATCAAGGGTGACAATGAGATAAACCTCGGTGGTTGCAGACTCCAGAGCGGAAACGGGAGCACATCACAGCAGCTTCTGTCTTGACCACCACCGCCGCAGAAAGGAACGCACGGATCAAACCTCAGCGGAGGCAAAGCGATCCTGCTAACCACAGCAGCCTCCATAAGCAATAAAGAATGCGTTTTTTATCTCATTTGTTGAGAATTTGTTTCCTTCTTGATTTAATGTGACTCCTTGCAATTTATGCGTATCTGGAAGATCAATTCTACATACACTACAACACAATAACCGCAATTATAGTTTCTGTAGCACTAAAACACAACATTAAAAAAATTATAACTACTCAGAAGTTGGAAATCACTTGCTTGAAGAAAATATGCTTGGTATGTATGACACTCATTGAGATATGCTAGAAAGCACTTGAAATAATGGAGAAACAAAGTGACTACAAAACTGTTAAGTACCTACATTCAGCAACCATACACTTTTACATAACGCACGGTGCAATAGGACGCGTTCTACACAAAACCGTGTTATATCAGGCGCTTCATTATTCCTAATCGAGTTTGTATACTTTAAAAATGAAATTAAAAATGAATGTATTAAAATGTTCTCTTGTCCTCAAATTCACATAGCTGAAGAAGAACGCAAACACTACCGTGGTGGTAGAGGATTAAAATAGAGAATAATACACCGGATGTGTTCAAAATTAATTAAAGAAAAACAGCAAGCACAATCGCAAGCAAAAAAAGCAAAGCAAAAAAAACATTATTCAGTGACTAGATAAAAACTTGCATACATCGCTAGATGTATAATGTGTAAACGCAAATTTGAAGGTATGTAGAATTGCTATGCAAACTCGTTCAAGTATCTTAAACAAATTGAAATTCACATTAATCAACAAACGGTTTTCATTTTCATTTTTCATTTGATTAAATCTTAAATAATAATTAATAATAAACAATAAGTTAAATAATAAAAAATTTGTAGCTATGAAGTCGTCACAAAAAACTGTTGTATTTTAACTACAATTTTTTTAATTGTCTATATAATGTTTAGTTATGACTTTTATTTGACTTTTATTTAGGTTAAATACAACTTTTGCATCTAGTCGAAGAAAGTGGTTATATTACACCTCAGAGCTAAAAGGCTTTTCTTAGACCTTACGTCATGTCAACACCTCAAAATCACAACTGTTTATGAATATTATAAACATAATAAAGGTTTGTCAAATATATAGCTCATCACAAACGTTCCAATTACAATCACATGTACTTTAAAGCTTACTTGATTAGAACGATGAAAGAAACTAAGAATGCCTATCACAGACTCATACAAACAACTCGATGCGTATGCGCCCCGATCTGTCACGGCCAAGTGCAGTGCGTCTCACTGACACAATTAGAGGTCGTTGTCTTCTGTCGACGCGAGCGCAGCTGGATAGACGAGTTGTCGATAGACAGAAGCGAAAGAAAGGCGTTTGATAAAATGTTTGATCGGGACAAAGTTTACGATGAATGTGTGCTTTAAGAACTTTCTTTTTAAGATAATCTAGTTTTTTTTTATTTCGGGTTTTAAATTTTGAGTAATTAGCTATGGATTTTTGGCATCTAAAACAAATATTTTTCATGCTGTTGTAGCTAACTATATGAGATAGGATTCATATAATTATGTTGACAAATGACAAGGACAGCAATAATTTCATAATTTTTATTTTTTTTAAAGATGGACTTCTGAGTTTAAGATCCAAAGCATCTTTGAAGCATATATTTGAATCTGCTAATTCTACGAAAATAAACAAAATATAAAATCTCTAACACTTTAAGCAACAATTGATGAAATCTCCACAGTAGAAAGTAGGTACATACAGCCAATTGTTGATAACATTATCTATATAGGTACATTAATAATATTTTTATTATTTCCTCCTTGAGACTTAATTAAGTAAATTTATTAAGGAAACGACTCTAAGAAGCATTACTTTCGAAGACAAATTATTATCCGGTCCCATCAACTTTCACCTGGAGAAAGTGACTTCCAAATTGGATGCAGCGGCGGCGCCCGCATCGCTATACTTCCTGTGGAACCTTCGTAGAATAAAGTGTAAAATAATTTATATTTGTTAGTAGATATTCTTTTGTTCAGAATAAATAAAAGCAATTTCCAGATTCTACAATGAATAAGGTAAAAATTTAAGTCTAACGTAGGATTTCAACGCGTCATTGATTTCAATAAATGAATTTAAAAATGTTATTAATTATATTTAATAATGTCCTTTGACTTGCTTTATTTTAAAAACTTTACTGTCAAAATTAATCAATACCCAATAAATGTATTTTTTTTCCAGTTCATACCATGTTTTCCACATAGGAATTAACACGACACCGAATTCTTATAATTGAAAGTATTGTTTAAAGAAATTTCTAATGTTTCCTGTGAGTGTTTGCGCCATTTAACAATTTTTACCCGACTTTTTGCGCATTTTTAGTTACATTACAATTGATTATCATTCAACGATTAGGTATGATAGTCACTGATCACTGGTGTGTGAAATATTTTGCTTCCTGACTGATTAATATTATATTTTAATCTTTATCCACACTGCACAAGGTAGATAATTGCAGATCTGATATTTCTATTATAACCCGTGGCCCGTGTGAGTATCTATAATATGTAATATCGATTATGCACTAATATTAATTGAAAAAACTAAATTCAAACGAAACAAATGTGTTAATTTAATAAAGCTACGTTTTGCAGATAATGTTATTCAGAAATCTTTTACTCTCGATTAAGGATAAGAGGCATAGAATATATTTGAATGAAGATATAATGTGCGACACAAA
Organism: Marasmarcha lunaedactyla; assembly: GCA_923062675.1. Lineage (NCBI taxonomy): Eukaryota > Metazoa > Arthropoda > Insecta > Lepidoptera > Pterophoridae > Marasmarcha > Marasmarcha lunaedactyla. The sequence continues at coordinate 27,652,046 of OV281340.1, read as the reverse complement.
TCATTGAAGCAAGCCTTCGAAGATGGGAAATATAATTATGTTTTTATCTTAGATAATATTTCTACCTTAGTTTTTGAAATTTTTATATGATTCGCGGCGAGACACACAATCGAATAAAAGTAGACAATTCAAAGCTTATACAATCATAACTAAAATAATATCGAAGTGAGGTAGCTAAATACTGTAAATGTAACTCAAAATCCTAGTATATCATTGTGTTAGAGAACATTTTATAATCTAAGTACTGGCCAATAGAAGTTGTAAATTTAGTTTTATAGGTATAGAAATAGAAATTTCGTAAAAAAGTGGTTCGATAATTCAAAATAATCCGATGTTGGTCGGAAAATTCTATAAAATTGAGAGTTCATTATAATTTTTATTTATTTCTCGAGTAAAAAGTGGTGGAGACCACTACTAATTGTAAATTTTATGACCGTCGGCGTTCTGTTACGATGTCGTTTAATGCAAGAATAATTGTTTAGGTCTGTGGGTGTAAGCAACTGATAACTGTGGACGCTATCAATACGCAACCAAGCGTAAGTCTCCAATTACTCCATGAAGTGAATCTTCAGGTCGCTGAGGGTTTCAGCTTTTCGACGGGTGACGGTCGCTCACTTCCCTCTAATTTGGTTGAGGAGGGCGATGGCTGGATCCAGCGTTAACTCGTGAACGGGTGAAGTTTGAGTGTGTTCGTCGTTTGGATACTGAGATGCAGATAAATGGGTCTGCTGGAAGATATTTCTTTAGAAATAAGCTGTACCTTTGTACTTACTTGTTTTGTATTATTTCTATAAATTATCTGTTAACATGTGTGTACATAAATCGTTAAATAAATAAATAATAAATAATTTTGTATAGACATAAAGAGATATTGTAAATTTTTTTTTAATATATACGTGTGAGGTTTCTTGCCGGTTCTTCTTCACGAAGGTTTTTCAACAAGTAATTGTCAATGTTGAGAAAAAAATATTTGAATTTGAATTCGACATGTGTTTTTCACGTGTATTTAAAAAATGGAGTCCGATACGACGTAGACAATGTCAGTATGCCGAGAAACTCAGTGTGCCACGTGGGTGTAGAAGCGTTGCTACCTTAACCGTTCTTTTCAGTACCAAAATATCGTTTATGCCGTTTGCTTACAGTTAAATATATTATTTTTTCGTTTTTTAAACGTATTGATTACCGTAACAAATTACATAGTTAAAATTTTTCATTTTAATTACGTATTTCGATAAAATGATGTACAGAATATAGACTTTGTTTAATTTTGTACTAATATAGATAACTTTTAATTGGGCTCCCGAATATAAAAATACTTAATTTAAATCATATTATTTAAGCTATTAAATAAAAGAAGTTGACAAAATATTATATAAATTACAAACAATAATAAATCTAAAGTTTTGTTGTGACACATGTCGAATTCAAATTCAAATCTTTCTTATATGAAAAACATTTAACTACGAGATTAAAACTCCAGAAAGCAAAGTGACTTATCAAAGAAAGTTTTATCAAGACTCCAAATTATACCGCTAATGCCTGCTACCGTCCTTTAACACCATTACAGCAATCTACGCCTTAGTTAATATACTTGTTTCTAATCATGCACTTTATATTTCTTTGAAGTCTTGACACTAAAGCCTACATACCCGTCAGCGTGTCAGGCGCTTTCACCTCTCTCTCACGGTGTTAGTAAGTGTGAGCGAGATGGTAGAAACAGACGTGGAATGGATAGTAAGCTACCTGTAATGTGTGGTTTGGCTACCTATGAAACCATCAAGTATTTAAGGATTACGGAGAGTCAAATAATTTTAAATAGTTTTGCGTATCGCTAGCATACTCAAAGTAGGCTTTCTAATCAATAATAATATTTACTTAAAATTGTCTTTCTCGGAAACCTCGGAATTTTTTTAGTTTAAAAGACTATAAAATCAAAGTTATACTACAATAAGTACAAGTAAAACTAGCGGTAATTATGAATGCACTAGGGTTGTGTTTACAATGTTTTATTAAATATTAAATAAAAATCATATACCAGCACAAACCTAAAAAAATCATTTACGTAACTATCCATTTCCATACACCATAAACTGCACACGAGTATCGAACACCAATCAATCTTACTGGCTTTCCCCTACTACGGTGCAAGTTTTCCTTTCTCGAAGCGTCACACGTTTCTCCACGCGAGGCAGTTACATCAAACACGCATCGAATCCGCCCGGTGTTGCCGCGGTTTTTACAAATCAGTTTTCTAATCGTTTTTAATTGATCGGGAACTATTGAAGCGGTTTGACGGACGTGTGAAAAGTGGAAATTTTTTTTTTCGGAGAAAGAGAGACTGATTGTTTTATGAGTGAGTTTTTTTTTATTTGTTTGAGCTTCTTGATTTTATCTAAGAGAGAAAATTTCAGGCGTGTTTTATCCTAATTATTGTATTGTAAGTGGAACAAATAAAAGAATAAAGATAAGAAAAAATATACATATTTTAACTGAGTGAGTAACACGTTAGATATAGAAAAGACATCAACGATGCAACAACGCAAGAGTCTTCTTTTGCCTAGTGTATGGTTAGCCAAATATTTGTTTTTATAAAAATAATAAAACGCTTAGTGACTATAGTATTTACAGTTTATTTTTGATGATCTTTTAGAAAATATAGAATTTTTAAATTTGTACATGTTGCGCTTAAGATAAATAAATAGAGCTTCGCTAACTGCACGAAATAATGTGTAATTGGTTAGTACACACATATTTTAACAAAATTCTCAAAAAGCTAAAAAAAAACAGTATTACTTAATTTTATTTTTACAAATGAGTTCTGCCAAAAATAATTTCTTCTATAAAAAAAACCATTGTACAAAATTCCCAATCAGCACCTTTAAAATATCTAAAAATTACTAATATCCAATAACTTATAATTATATATTTATAAACCATAATGTCTCATGTTTATGCGCGTACGCATAATTTATGTTTTCCCGCTTATGAACCGGAAAACTTTCTACTGCTGCGTCCGTTTCAACTAGCAAGCTTTTCTCGAAAGTTCCTTACTTTTCTAGTTTTAATGTAAAAAAATTAAAAGTTGTATTTATTTGAATTAGAATGTCATCTGAAGCTATTCATAGTAAAAGATTACGATGATTTTTCGCATAGGGGATTATACATATTCTAAGCAAGATAGTTGTTCATGTTATGAATCTGCATATACTTGTATTATGCCGTTACGACTTACAGAGTGTTTAAAGATTACATAATTCTTTAAGGCGTATGTATTAAATAACTATAAAATAGTAAAAACGGGAATCGCATTCTTATGTGTTATTGCAAAATCACGAAAAATGGTAATTCATAGTGACACAAAATTCAGAAGGTCGTATCCGGCACACTAGATACGTTTTAATTTACATTCAATATTTTAAAAAAAACGACATGATTTAAATGGGTAAACTACATAAATCCGAAAAACTTAATTCTTTATACTTAATTCGTTATAATCACGAATTTCAAAATTCCAAATTTTATAACACCAATTGGTTCAAAATTCCGATAATGCAAAATTCCATGTTTCATAATTCCTGATTTTTCTTTTTCGAAATTTCGAATTCCAAACGTTTATAATTACGAAAATAAATATGCCGAATTTGAAAATACCATACCATAAAACATCTGAATTATTAATAATCCGCAATATCATAAATACGAATCCTGAATATCAAAATTCCGAATAATATTAGTTGCAATAACAAACGCCTTGTGAAACTGCATGAGCACATCAATTTATACGTTCGAGCACTCAACTAGTCAGGTGGAAAATTCGTTTAGTTTTTTGTACTCAGTTATTTCTTGAGTAAATAGGTTATGTACTGAAATTCATATCCCTTTTTGGCACTTCGCCGGCCGCTGCCGCGGAACGTTCGCTGCGCTCGCTCGGTTCGCGCTGCATTATCTACATACAGACTAACTGCTACTCCTCGCTTCGCTCGTCGTCGCGCCTAATTTGCACCTAATACTTTCAAAATGTAGCTTATTAATTTTAATTTGTGTCACAGGACATTTAGATTATAATTTTGATATATCCCCGTTTAAGATACAAAATCTGAATGTTAGCATTAAATTTTCGGAAAATTAAAAGTCGAAATATCATATTTCGGACTAGTAATAGAGCGGGTTTTTAATTCTTCGTACTAATGAAAGTCGGAAAATTAATATTTCGTATTTGTGAATTTCGATAAAATAAGAATCGTGTTTTTGAGTAGTCGGGATTTAGTCTCTTAGGGATTGTGAAATTCGGAATTTTAAAAATCGGAATTACATCATTCGCAATTTTTGGGTGTTCCCGATTTAAATCATAAGTTATTCTATTGTAAATTAAGTAATAATAAACAAAATAATTTATTTTTTCTTTATTAATTATTTCGATAAAAAGTTGGTTCTAAAAACTTTTCCGTTTATTATTTACCAATAACAAATTAATAATAAAGAACGTTAAGTAGGCCAGAAAGTCACACATTGCGGATATATCGTGATGTGACCAAATTATGACGGATTATCGGAATATCTATTTAAATGCTCAATGGTCACGCGAGGGGCAAAGTTCGTCCATTCACTACTTCTAGGTTAATCAGGTTAATCAAAAAATATACTTCTTTTTATTGCCAATTTTTAGGAAGAATTGACGTTGTATTTCATCGGTAATTCTTTGCTATTTTTTTGTTTTTGACGCGTACTATTTTTTAAATAGATGTTGATCTATATCAATTATTACTTTGATATAACTCGGTAAAAATTTAGTTAAATATAAAAGAGGCAATATGTTTTCAAATACCAAGGCGAAGAAAAGCGAGGAAAGAGAAAAGTTGAGCGAGAATTAAAAAATATAAACAAACAAGATCAATCAAAATTGGTTTCCATCACTTACTTGCCCTTAAATCGTAACGATGCTCGATAACTAGCCTATTTGGAGGAAGACTTATGATTTTAAAAGCATTAGCAGTGTATCTTGTTAATAAAGATTCCAATCGTTTTCCAGAAGGGATCCAGTCTTCGCCATGAAGCTGTCCCTGGTGTTTGAGCTGCTGCTCATATTCGTCCTACTGGCGTTTGCCGCTTCAAAAAGTATAAGTAAGTAACATACTTAAATCTTAGCCTAATCTTAATGACTATGACTGATGAATACACGTAAAATAAATTTCAATAACTTGAAAATTAGATTCGATTAAACAAGAATATTGAGTCTCCAAACAAATGTATATATTTTCATAGATTACATGCAAAGAAGTCATAACTATTTTTAGATGGATTTAAACTCTCCAGCATTAATTAGAATGCAATTATTTCACAGTACACTTAATGTGCAATGGGTACTAAATATTATTATTATTATTTGCTCATCGATCAATGACTGTATTTTAAGTAATCTTGTTTTTATAACTACCTAAATATATTTTCCAGAGAAGAACAATAAAAAAGCTCTGGCTGTCAAAAACGCGGAAGACAAGCAAGAAGAAAACGGCATCAACAAGTATTGTAAGTGTTCGGAAGCCCATTGCAACTGCTGCCGGGAGTTCCAAGTGCCATATGTTAATTTAGATGGGCCAGGTAAATAAACCCCATTCTATTATAATTACGGTTTTTCGCAACATAGTATACTTTAACAACACTATAAATTTAAACCGTTAAAAATACAAGAAATAAATAGGTATCGCTTATTTATCACTCTTAGGGTCAGTTGCGCCACAGGCTTGTTATTGTTGTAATCAAAATTACCTTTGAAAAAAAAACGACATTGTCATTTGTATTTCATGTTTTTATTCGTCATTGTTAAAATATATACGTCTATACTTTGAAAGTTAACTTGAGCAAAACACTAGTATTAACCGGTAAAATTGAGCAGTTATCATATATCGACATCATTTAAAACATTGCAAAAATTGTGCAAGCTGAACATGGCGTTAGCATGTTAAACTCAAAAATGTGTCTTATAGGAAAATTACATATAAATTCACACAGGGTACAGTTTTTCTGTCTTATGTCACAAATATGATAAAAAAATACATAAGCAATTCGATAAAAAAATGGAACGTAGCTTCATTTCAATTACGTGAACTGATTTCGTTCATAACTACATTGTGTAATGAGGTTATATGAAAAATAATCCATGAATACAATTATATGTAGTTTTGTAATAACCAAACTGTTACTTAACATTTTAAAAGCTTTCGAAGATTTAACAATACGTTGTAACTGTATGAAATTGCGTGGTAAAAATTTTATTTAGAACACTTTAACAGCGGAACTTCACCTTTTTTTCGGGAACGTTATTGGTATGTTTTGTTAAGCAATTGCAATGTTACTTTCAACACCAAAGAATCATCATATAAATTTATCAAAGCAAATCCTAATCTTATAAAAGTGTCCATGGGTGATGATACCACTGAACGTCAGGTCCATCGCGCGCCGGCTATGAAAAAAGTGATAATTTTGTTCTGTGTACGTTCCAAAGCAAATGTTGTTTGATTTGTTTTTCGGCAAATAACTGAAGGTCGGTCACCTAACAAGCCAAATTAATTTTATCAAAATTCCTATACGGTGTGTTTTTACTACGTTATCACTAGGTATGACTTTTTAGATCTCAAATGTAAAATACTTTACTAGGGATGATTTAATATTAGGTAGGTGTTATCTTTCATGTTTTTGATAAAAATGTATATATTTAAAAATGTATCTTCTGTATTAATAGGGCTAACACAATTTTAAAAAGTCAATTTATGCTTGCTTTTATAGTGTATTACAATTTATCAAATATATCAAAATTTCTTAAAGAATATGTTTAAATCATAGACTGGACTCTGGAGAAAAAGGGACTAACCGGCGTTAATAATGCATTGTATTTTCTTAGGAACGCTGCGCTGAATGTGTACCTAAATGTTCTAAATAGTAAATAATTAATAAAATATATAAATGAATTAATCATATTGTTTTTTTATTTTCAGGATGTGCTTCGCTCATGTATTTGGATGGCGATAAATTATCCGTGTCATTGAGCTTCGGCAAAAAAGTCATCACGAATCGAACCATTTCAAGTAAGTTCGACTCATACGAATTTATTTCATTTAAATATTAAAAATAGGCAAATGACTAATAATGTCATGTTTCAGAACTTGGCTTGAATATTTTTTTTATTGATTGTTCGCTCAGTACGTATGACGTCTTTTTAGGAAGGATTTACATAAATAATTAACGAAATGCTTATAAAATTAAAATGTTATATTAAATTATGGAACAATAAAACTCCAAACTTCGTTAAGTTTACGAATAAACAACGCAAGTTAGTTAGTTACGCAATTCAGATTTGATATGTTTATCAAAAATACATAATATACCCAAAGAGATTAATATCAATTCTTACTCGTTTTGTACGTAATTTCGCAGGTAAAAAACCTGCCCCTGTCTGTATGCCAATGCCTGGTGGAGTTTCCAAGTTCTGTGGCAGAGTTTACAATATTGCCAGAGCAGGGGAGGACTTCCGCGCTTGTCTCGGCTTGGAACTCCAATCCAAGAACACCGTAGAGGCAGCTGTCAGAGTCTCGTGCTTCAAGTTTGGCCCCAAAGGAGTCAACTTAGAACACGCCGACCCGTTGCCGCTAGTCAATGATCAGAAAGCTGAAGAGGATGATGATGATGATGACGATGATGATGACGAAGAATTTGACCTGGGAGGAGTCGATGACGATGATGATGATTTGGATGTTGATGACGATGATGATGATGGTGAGTTTTAGAGATTTTTTGAACTTGTATCTTAGTTAAGATTCTTTGTAACTATTAACAAATTTACTGTCAGTATTTTTATTTGACATTAATCTTTACGTTACAACATGTTATAGGTTGACGTCAAGCTTCTGTAATTTTAAAAACTATATTACTGTTTTATTCCGCAGGCGATGCTGATGCAGCCAATGATGTCGAATCTGCAGACTATACAGGATTCAGTCTTTTGGATGGAGACATTTTAGGAGATCTATTTGGTTCATCGGGTGACAAGAAACCAAATAAAAATAAGAATAAAACCAAGAACAATAAACAAAAGCAAGCACCATCTTCCACTACCACAACCACAAGTCGTCCAAGACCTACCAGGCGTACAACAACAAGAAGACCAGCGACTGTTAGAACTACTACTCAGAGGATTGCTACCTCGAGAACCACTACTGTGAGAGTGCGTCCTGGTAATCGCAGGCCTACAAGAAGACCAGGGAATAGAAGACCCGGACATAGAAGAAATACCACTACCACAACAATAATTAGTGCCTCAACTGAGGCACCAATTATTACTGTATCCACAACTGAACTAACCACGCCAGTGCCTGCCATAGGAGTCCGCACTACAGAACGTTATATTTACGCTGATGCTGCAAGTGACCAAACTTTTGAACCAGTTGTGATTGTTACACAAAAACCCTCGTCGGTGATGCCCCCTAAACCAGTAACTGGTTTTGAAGATACTAGCATTGAAATGTCTTTAGCACAGTTAACTGGACAACTATCAGGTATGCCTGTCACACCAATACTTTCTAATAACAATAAAGAAGAAGGTAAAATGACAACGGCTCTTGATACGAACTACGAAAAAATTGTAACAGTAACTGCTAAAGCACCTACAACACTGTCTCTGGATATGTCTTCGGAGCAAGCTGTCCAAGATGATTTAGTACAAATCGTGCAGAGTCTTGAATCCAATTCGGAAGAACGCAAAGAAACTTTAGCACCTGAGGAATCCCGAGCATATCACTTCGTCAGCAAAGATGTAGTGGCGCCATCAGAGTTCTATTCAGGCATTGTATTACCTAAGAGAAAACCAAAAGCTGAAAGTTTCGAAGTAGAAGACTTGGATGTACTGGATTTGACCAAAATCGGTGAAAGTGTTGGCCAGGAGTTAGGCATCTTTGGAAAAGGAAAGAATAAAAAAGGAAACAATAAAAACAAGAATAAAAATAAATCCAAAGACAAGGAACCTGACTGTAAAGATGGTTCCTTTGACTACGGGGATATTGGTGATTTAGATTCAATTGATCCAGGATTCGATTTTGCCGATAGAAAACACAAGGGAAGATCATCAAAAAGACAAAACAAAATGATGAGGGGTGATTGGTCGTAATAAAAGTCATAGTAGTAATAGTGAAATATAGACTGTATTATTTATTTTAAATTATTTATTTTGTACATAGCAAAGTTGTTGTATAAGAAACAGGTACTATCTAATAAACAATTTTTACTCTATATTAGTATTTTTATTTGCTGACCTGGAGTTATTCCACAGCAACAAGCCTGAAACGAGATATTAGTGACTGTGTAGTCCCAACAACTACACGGCAAAATGCCTAAAATTCCGTCATTGTTTAGTTTCATTGAATTTACCTTCTGCTCTCCACTAGAACGTTCTAATGTAAGTCCAAACTTTAAGAAGAGTATCTCGAAAAAAATTTTACACTCTCCCTTTGTGGCCAAGCGCTGGGGGTGCAATGCCTTACGACCAAGATTATCCAAAAGATTTGTCGTTGGAAACCTTCAATTTCTTCAAACATTTTAAAGTATCAGTAACACCAACATGACTCCAAATCCTCATGTGAGTAGTCTACTTGAAAACCTTTTAAATATTAAGGTCGGCATTCAACATAGCTACTGTATTATCACGGGCTACGTTAGGACTAAAATGGCATTGAATTCTCAATACTCTCGCAAAAGTCGCTATAAACAGTGATTTTATTAGCTTATAAAATTTAATTCGACATGCTACTAAATTGATGTTATACAAAAAAAAAATGTTCTGAATATCGTAATTTTAAGACGCAACAATTTAATTAGGTTATTCACCTAATCGTTGCATTGACTACTCATATAAAGTATATCCAAAAAGTAAATTATACAAAGATAACAAGCTAAACAGTCTATGGGTAATTTTATTTCATATTTCGAGAATGAAAAGGTCTGATGCTTGTATTCGCGGCCTTGCACTTTCACTGGACGCGTTACAAAAAAAAATAGAGTAGAGTGAATAGGTACCTCTTAGACAGGCGTGTACGATCCTCGTCTTCATCGTCACTTTCCATCAGGTGAGATGGAAGACAAACGCCTGCTAATTATTAATAAAAAAAAAAAAAAAAAAAAACCAAAATGCAGCGCACAATATATAGTTTATGTATGTTGATTGGGATTTTAATAGCATATTGGCTTGTATCTTTATGTTCCTTATAGTGTCCCCAATCCCTATACATATGCAGGCGCCACACTTGAAAGTAAACTTGAGACTTGGAGTCGGAACCAAAATTTTCAGAACCTTAAATTTTAACCCACGAGAGCTGCAGTTAAGAGTTTATGTGTGGTATTAATATGTAGTTTGTTACAGCCAGTTTCAAACCATGTATATATTCATTAAAAGCTATATTATTATGAGATCTATTAAAAGTTGGCTCGAAAAATAAGTTTTAAAAACTCCGAATATATTTGATAGAATTTATAAATTAAATAACTTAAGTTTTAATACAATGTAACTGTAGTAAATCGAATGATGGATAATAAAATATGACTTACTGAACTTCTTCAACTTCAGATATTTACATTACCTGAATTATTATATATATAAAGCCGAAGATCATAGTGTGAGATTAGATACATGACAGTTGGTTTTATAATCAAAACGACATATGGACTAACACAAATACAACTAGAAATTTCAAACAAAAGGTTAATGTTTTCTAGTATAAGCTACAAATTTTAAACAATTCAACAGTTTTTTAAGTTTTACCTTTTGCGAACATGTATTGTTTTACAAAAAATATATTTTTAATCCATATAAGTTAAAAAAATATATAGAGATAGTTATATGATTAATTTCCTTTCGGTAGGATACAAACTATGTTTGTTATTAAACTACTTGACCGTCACTGGAAGCTTTAGTATGACAGAGCATATCCGTTTCCGCCGAAATGTACCCCTCCCTAAGTATTCTATTGACTTTATCCCCACTACTTTTCTAGTGGCGCCACATAATTTTTGCTAAGCTATTTTATTACATTGGCGTTTCAATTTTCGTCGAAGCAACACATATCAAAACTAAAGTCCAAAGTAAATCGTTAAAAAGTTAAAAAACTAATCGTGACTACTGATACGTCGTGTTGGTAAGTACACTCATATTACAGAAGTGCATTTTCTAATGAACTGCTTTTGCAAATTATGATACGAATAAAAATTTAAATTAACGGTTCACCGTTCGACAGCTTGTATACTTTTAGATAGATACTTTAATTATTGACTTACAGCTTTGAAAGAATTGATTTTAAGGTGTCATTGTAATCTGCAAAAAACTGTCAGTATTACAGGATGGAGCAGAATCCCCCAGGGTCTATGGGCCAACAACCCGTAGCGGGCCCTAGTAAACCACAGTAGCTCAAGTAGCTCCGATAGCAGCTCTTCTGGTGTTTCATCGAGCTCAAATAGTGCGAGCGATGGAGGTAAGCGACCTCGTACGGGTCATAGAAAAAACAAGCAACCTCGTCATTCAAAAATGATCAGAAAGCTTTTAAAAGGAATGGGCCAACTACGAAAAAATATTTAAAAGTAATTTGGATAATTGTAATGACGCTATATCACTTTGTTCTGAAGTTAGTGGAAATTTATACGAGACCCAAAATGTTTACGCGAACGAGTGCTCTAGTGAAAGTTGCGCGTTAAATTCGGATTTTACATTTGATGTAGTTACTAAACTTAAGGAATCATCAGTTCCACAGAGTCCAGATTCTTTTTTATCAATGTTAAGGGATATTCAACGTTTAGGTGATGCTTCTTGGAATGAAGTTAGGTTGAGGGGATTTTTCAAAAAGGTGATTTACATAAAACTTCTTCGGATTTATTGCAAATGGTTTGCGGTCATCGAGCTGAAAGCATAGAGATGCGTCGTGAAACTATTACTAGTTAAGTTCGCAGTCCACTAGTTAAAGCTTAATTAAATCGTATTCCTCCATCAGCAACACACTTATTTGATTTCGTACCGTTTACTGCTGCACTAGAAAAATAAGGCGGTGTTCGTAAAACTTTTTGGGTCAATAAATCAAACGAGCTACCCCAATATAGAAAAATCATGGCCGCCCCTCGCGGGGGCAAGGCAACAAGCCAGCAAGAGGTTTTCAACCTACCTTTCATGAACCAGGCTTATCTTTCTACTGGCATGAACCCAATAATCTACCCTCGCGGGGTAATGTGTCACACAAAGAGCAAGGTGGTTTCAATACTCAACCAAACTTTCAACGTGACCAACAGAGTAGAGGTTCATTTCACAACCGGAAAATTGACAACAAAAGACCGAGACCTGAAAGACAAACAAACACTATTTCAAGACGCTTTCAGCACTCCCTGGAACTACCCCCTCGCATGGGTTTCTCCTCCGCCCTTCTTGGTTCCAATAGTACTGATTCACCTAAACCAGTCAACGGGAATATTTCTCATTGTGGTACCGCGGTGGGAGAAAGTATTCTCCTAGATGAATCTGAATAGACATCTAGTTGACACATCGGCACGGCTGCCACGAGAACATCAGAGAGGAGAACATCACGCTCGAGATCTAGAAATGTGGGGGTGGTCTGAAGCTGTAAAATCTTGGAATACTGAGCAGGTAAAGTTACTTAAAAATGCTTGCAGAAAGTCTACCTTAAATACATATGAGGTGGCTTTGAAACGTTGGATTTCGTGGTGTAAATCAAAATGCATAAACTTTAAAACCCCTACTGGATCAGAACTTGCGCAATTTTTGTCCGATTTATTTCTTGTCTATAACTTATCGTACAATATAATAATAATTCTGACGCTTTTACCGCTTCTTCTGGTGGGAACAAGGATCTAGGATAGGACCGCTACTATTCAACGTTTTTATCAATGATGTGGGCGTATGTTTCAAAAACTCCGACTATTATATTTTTGCCGATGATCTAAAAATCGTTAAAACCATTAGATCCATTGAAGATCATATCAGGCTCCAAGAAGACTTGGATAGATTTGTTGAGTGGTGTACTATTAACGGAATGTACTTGAATACCGATAAACGCTTCCACATGCACTTTTCACGAAACCGTAATGACCCATACCATGACATAAGATTCAGTGTTGATGGCAAGACTTTATCCAAGGTTTCGAAAATTAAGGATCTTGGAGTGGTCTTTGACAACAAACTTTAGTTCAACCATCACATTGAACACATTGTAACGAGGAGTTTCAGGATGCTAGGATTTATTATGCGTAACTCCAAAAACTTCAAAAATCCGCATACCATCTTGCTACTTTATAACGCATTAGTACGTAGTACCCTTGAATATTGCAGTCCTGTATGGAATCCTCACTATGCTGTCTACACAAGTTGTATAGAAAGTATTCAAAGACGGTTTTTATGGCATCTGACTTATAAATATAAATTGGCTAAACAGATCCCACAGTATACTGACAGACTCAAACATTATGGGATGCAGTCACTTTCAGATCGCAGACAGTCCATAGACCTAATTTTCCTTCAAAAACTTCTAACTGGTGCTATTGATAGTAACGATCTCTTGAACAAGGTTTCATTAAATGTACCACATAAACTACGCAGAACACAAAACCGAAAACTCTTTTACGTAAAAGTTGCCAAGACAAATTTAGGATATTATTCGCCAATTATAAGGATGTGCACTGCGTTTAACAGGATACCTAACGCGGGTGAACTTTGCATCGTGTCCGATAAAATCAGTATGTTTAAAATTAAATTAAAAAAACATTTGACCACTGTAACCATTTAGTACCGATAATCTAATCTTTTTTTCTGTATTTTCGTATACATTTTTGATCTTTACGTTCTTATTTTTGTAATAAAGTGTTAAAGTTAAGGCATGCTCTATGCGCCTATAATTGAGGGCGCATTTAACTAACATACTATGCTTAATATTGTAAAGCAAGTATTAATGTAAGCCCTTGTTGGAGAATCTAAATAAATAAATACAATACTAGTACATAAATCTCTTGTTTCTACTTTGTGTAATGCAGATACAGCTAATCAATTACGTGCGCATGTTCTTGTTAAACATATAATTACAAAACTCAAATTCTCAGAAAAATCCAAAGTATCCAAAGCCACCTTTTTGGGATGCGAGTAGATTAACTTAATTTTTTACTAGTTACAGAATTGATATAAATAATCCCTTTCAAGTAATGCGTCATACCGCAATTTTATTGCTGCTTTTCTCAGGTAGACGCATTCACGATTTAACATTGCTTAGAATTGATTCTAAATACTGTCAATTGTCTAAAGATATCATAGTTTTATGGCATCGGTTCGGTTCTAAAACTGACAGTAGAAATTATAGACAATCTGGATGGAAATTACTCAAAAACCCTAATAATATTAATCTAGACCCTTTGTTTTGGATAGAAAACTGAATAACATTGTTAAATGATAGACGTAATTCTGCAAAATTATTCAATTTGTTTATTACAGTCAGAGGTTCAGCCAAACCCGCCTCGCGCACTGTCATTGCTGGTTGGATAAAGTCTTTGTTCAAGGAAGCGGGCATCTTTGCAAACCCTGGGAGCACTTGATCAGCAGTCGCTTCCTATTGGCTGGAAAATCATTCTCTTGATAAAATTGTGTCTCGGGGAAATTGACAATCGGCAAATACATTCAAGAAATATTAAGGACGAGAAGTTGTTGTGAAGAAGAAGTTGAAAGTGTTAATTCAGATACTAATGTGACATATCTGTTTGAAGCCATCAAGTAACCTGCTAGTGTTTATATTATTGTGATTGTAAGAATTATAATGTTGTGTTTATATTGTTTGAGAGTTAAAATTTTAATAAACGTGAAATTATGTATGATTTATTTTGTGGTTATTAAATTGATTAATAGGAGTATTTCTCTTGTTTTATTCTGTAAAATATCATCACATTGGCTTCAGCCTAATTTTCCTGATTCTTAAACTTTTCAAGTGCCGTCACCAGGTGATAAAAAACAGGCTCTCATAATAAAGCTTCCAGTGACGGTCAAGTAGTTTAATAGCGGCGTTCTACCTGAAATAAAACGCATATTAAAATACTTACCTCACTGGAAGCTTTCATTTTATTTCTACCTGGTGGAATCGAACCAATGAAATAAAATAGCTTAGCAAAAATTATGTTACATAAAGGCAAGCTAACACCAGGTGTCGCCAGTGGAAAAGTAGTGGGAATAAAGTCAATAGAATACTTTGGGACCATTTAGGATCAAATGTACCCCACATTTTGGCGAAATCGGAAATGCTCTCTCATAATAAAGCTACCAGTGAGGTAAGTATTTTAATATGTGTTTTATTTCAGATTAAACGCCGCTATTTATCAAGATAAATAAACGTTGATCTTTCATTATCCATTAGTTGTAGAAATTACATAGCGTAACTCACTACCTAAGGTATACCTAAGGTTTACAAAGAAGCAAAAGATGGTAATAAACAGCATATTGATATATTTTTTTATAGCAGGTATTTGCATGCAATCTAACGATGCTTTGTAAAAAGTGTGTAGTATAGTATTCAAATTACTTAAAGTAATTTAGTTTATAAATATTACTAAAAAGAAATCATGGTACCCGGGCTTGCTTTAGCATTTTTTGTCAAATGCCAGTATGTAAATAATGTATAATATGTAATAATGTAAGTAAAATATGAGGGATCAATGTTACGTTTGGTTATGTTACGTTTTATGAAAACTAAAATTGTAGATCTGTAATAATAATAATAATAATAATAAATCCCCAGACAAACACACCAACTGTTTGGCTTGTGTTATGGATAACCATACAGCGAACTGAGGGGAACCCAGAATAAACATACATATATAAATACAAACAACCATGACCCGAGAACAAACATCTGTGTTCATCACACAAATGAATGCCCCGGCCAGGACTCGAACCTGGGACCTTCGGCGTATGAGGCAAGGCTACTTACCACTCGGTCGTAATTTTTATGCGACTTAAATAGTGGCGTATAAACCTGTAATACAAAATTGACAAAGGGTCCCGAGTTAACCCACACAGAGTTATGAATAAATGTAAGAAGTTAGATAAGTATGTAGAATAAATCTTTATTTATGAGTCGTTTGTGTGCCTATTAATAAGCTAAAAAGGGAAATCGTTATATAATTACAGACCATAAGTTAAGACGTTCATATTGTTATTTGAACGGATATTTTTTCATTAATCACATACAAGCAGTGTACCGTATGACGTTTTTCGCATATATATATTTGCGCAACTTGCTGTCATTGAAAGTGAAAATGAAGCTACTTCAAGACAACTTTCACCAAACGAGCATTGAAATTCAAAACTTGTTCCTGTCGGCCGTTGATTATTAATTTGCGGCAAGTCGGAGCGTTGGACTTGGCAAGTCCACAGCCGTTAAATACAACGAAGTAGCTTGCTTCACGTTCAAGAGCTGCTGGAAAGTTGACGCATTCAACTGTTTTATTTTTACGCTCACTTTCATTTCAACAAATGGGTTCGTTAATGTTTTGTTTACATATACTTCTTTATGCTGTTTTTAGTTGTCTGGTTTACGGTAAGTTATCATACTATACCTAATCAACAAAATTTTTGATTATTAGTTTTTTGGGTCAAAGTTTAATATCGACTTTTTTTAAGGTGAAATAATCTTAGGTATAGACAAAGAGTATGAAGTCATTAAATTTAGTATTCCTAAATCCGTAATAGACAAAGCAATAAGACCTACTCCTATTTTGAAATCTGCTGTCACTATGACGGTGCCCGTGAATTTAAATGAAGAAGAAAATGACATCAAGGAGGATGAGTTAGAATTACCTGTAGTCACCGAAGCAAGTACTTTCGTGGAGGCTGGTGTACCGGAAGAGCCAGTGGTTCAAAATCAGAATTCACCCCAACTACAAGCTGACGCAACTGAAGCTCCAGTAGTGGATGAGGAGTTAGGGAGCACCACAGCACCGCAACAGATATTCGGCCAAGTCATCAGATTCCCATGCTCCTGCGTAGAAGGACAATGCGGCTGCTGCACTGGAACCATTTTGGAACGGATGAAAATGAAAGCGTGTGGAAATATTACTTTTATACCCAAAGACTTCGTATTTGATGTTAGGATGACGATGAATAACAAAACTGTTGTGAGACAAAAGGTTTCAGGTACATTGAAAAAAAATGTTACAATATTTAAAATAACATACCCATTATTTTAAGTTCGTCATAGCCAGCAAACGAGCACGCGATCCACGTGATGGTAAGTGGCACCTTCACCCATGGTCGTCATTAATCGTAGGTGATATGATTGGTGTTAATTTATCGATTAACGATCCGTTGCTGACCGTATGCTTAAGTTGGACTTGCCTTTGTACCAGTAACTGGATTGGTTGATATTTCTGATAAATCTGACGTAAGTTTTAAAAAAGAAACGTTATGACCTTTAAAAGAGAGCATACGAAAAAAAAAAACAAAATAATTGTATAATTTTTTTTTTTATTAATTTTCAGCAAGCGATCCACCACCGATTTGTTTCAACCCAAGACGGTTCCCTATTTTGCGCATATGCGCTGAAATATCTAATATTCGCATACGGAACAGGAACGCATTTGCTTGCCTGGATATAAATGCGGATATTGCTGATTTCCCGGTCTATTCAGCGTCGTTTAGATGTTTTGGGTAAATAATATGATAAGATTACCTAAGGTTTTTTAAATGGTAATCATTGTTTTTGATTCAATTCTTTTGTTTCCAGCTTGGGCACTTCAGGGGTACAAACGGGCTTAAAACCCAAACCCACAACATCGTCAGGGCCAAAACCAATCAATCTGTTTGGAAGTGGTGGAAGTAGTGATGATGGTGGAATTCTGGAAAATGCAGCAGAAACAATTCTTGGCGGAGGTGACGGAGGCGATAGCGGCGGTATCCTAGGTGGAGGTGGTGAAATATTTGGACAAGGAGGTGGTGGTCTCCTTGGTGGAGGCGGTGGAATCTTTGGCCAAGGAGGTGGTGGTCTCCTTGGCGGAGGCGGTGGAATCTTTGGACAAGGAGGTGGTGGAAGCCCCTTTGCTGCTATAGGAAACGCTGTTGGAGGCTTATTTGGAGGAAGACATCATGAGTGAAAATTACCCAAAACAAAATTAAGCATTTAATTTATTTTATTTATTACGACCACATAATCATAAATAGAAAACCAAATAAAGTTGTTTTAAATCGCCAATAAAATACACGTTTCATTTACATTGATAAATCGTTCCACACAGATTATAGTATCAGGGAAAGTAGTACATTACTTTGGTTACTAATTGCGAATCATTCACAATCTACCGGTAACCCGTTGAAATCTGTGCAGGCGAACTGAATGTTTATTTTGAATCCGTCAGTCGGTGCACGCGCCTGTGCAGCTTCAAGTTAAAGATGAAAGCTTTAATACTGTTTATATTGCTGTTTAACGTTTCAAATATACGAACTTATGAAGAAAGCAAGTATTAATTAAATTATTTGTAAGTATTTTATTTTATTTTTGTATTTAATGGTTGTGTTTTTTGTAGTTGAAACTCGACAAGATCTTGATAAAAATATCGATTCTAGTACGGAAAATGAGGACATGGAGGTCCCTGAGAGTGCTCTAATGCTATTCGATGAAATTGAAGACGAGCAAACATCAACAATGGCAAAATACGCTCGGGCAAAGGCAACGCCTAAACCTGTAAAGACACCTGCCAAGAAACCAGTGAGAAAGAAAACACCGGTCAAACAAACAGTAGTCGCAGCCAATATTACTTCAGCTGCGACAACTACCTTAGTAAACACAACAACTATATCATCCACTCCGTCGTCATCTGATGATGATGATGATGATGATGCAAGACCTTCTAGGAGATGTTTGTGTGAGTTGGGAGTGTGTAAGTGCTGTACGGGGTTGATATTGGACCTATTAAATCAAAAGGCCTGTATGAAGGTCACCTACCACCCTGGTGACTTTGCTTTTGACGTTTCCATGTCTTTTAATGAGAGGATTCTATACGAGACTTCCTTATCAGGTATGTTGATAACAATATGTATACTTTAAATTCTATAAACTTTTAAAGTTAACTTATTATTTGGAATTATTTATTGCACAAATCCATTTTTAACTACCAAAAAAATACTGCAATATGTTGTTCATTACCCGTAATTGTTTAATAATTTTCTGTAATAGATAAAACAGTAAATTTCTGAACAAAACGAAATAAAAGCATTCAATATATCAATTTTATCATCTCGCTTGAGTTTAAAGTTATGCCTTGGTGGAAACACGGTTGTTCATAGATATCTAAATCGGGAATAAAATGGGTTTTCCATACTCGATGGAACTGAGTAAATATAATATTAATACCATTTTTAATCCACGGAAGATAATTGTAAATATTACATAATTAAAGTGAGTTCTTTGTTTATAGAGACAATGAATTATGGCTTTATGGTATTTAGGAAAATAAATACTTTTACATTTATAAATAAATAAATACACAACATTTCGTCCATTTACAAGCGATTAAAACATTTCACAATACCATACTATGTGTAAATTTTTTCAATAAGATAAATAAACAAATTGAGAAATATGAAGATAAACAAATCTTAAGCTAATAAGTAACACTTTATCAGTAATAGTTATGTTTAATTTAGAGAGATTCTTTTCAGAAGCTTTTTATATGTGTACCTGAAAATATTTTATTGTATTTATAGGTAAAAGCCCGAAGCCAATTTGTTTAGGTCCACCGAGGTTTCCGAATATAAAAGTCTGTGCAAAGTTCTACGACGTATTTTTCCCAGGGAGAAACTTTCACTTTTGTTTACAAATGAATGGAAAATTCGGAAACATTGATCTTTTCAACATGAATTTTGATTGTTTACGGTAAGACTTAGAAAACGTACAAACTTTCTTTGAACTGAGAGGTCACAAACCTATTTTATACCTTTTTCAATGCTGGCAAAGGAGCATGTGACCAACTTGATGGTAAGTGACATCCACTCATAGACACCATTATTCGTAGATGTACGCAGGTGTATCATTAGTCGATATAAATAATCACATTCAATATTGATAAATTAAACATTGAATGTTATTTTTACATCGACTTATGATTCGTTGCCGACTGCAGGCTTCAGTTAATAAACTATAATAATAATGAAAATGTTTATAACTTTATTTTAAGGTTATTATGGCGGTCAAAACAGGAAGGACTCTAGTACCGCCCCAGACGAGATGTTAACTTAAGAAACTCTACTACCACTAAATAATATGAAACTACACGTTTTTATGATAAATTGTCATAACTGTACGTTATTAAAAAAATTGCCACATGGTAAAACTATACGATGTTATATAACAAAACAAAATTCTCAATTAAGAAAGCTTTAGTTTTTCTAAGAAATCCTCCTGTCAAGAACTCTACAATAAAAATGCTAACGTGGTTGAGTGAACCTTAAAGGGAAAGAAACTGCAGTTACCTAGTA
Source organism: Marasmarcha lunaedactyla (assembly GCA_923062675.1). Classification (NCBI taxonomy): domain Eukaryota; kingdom Metazoa; phylum Arthropoda; class Insecta; order Lepidoptera; family Pterophoridae; genus Marasmarcha; species Marasmarcha lunaedactyla. The sequence continues at coordinate 27,631,504 of OV281340.1, read as the reverse complement.
AAATTATAGGAACAAAGGCGTTTACAACTTATGTATAAGCTAGGCAACGCATTATTAAATAATTAATAAAGCAACAGCCGTACAACTTAACACTAACACCGTAACGTATGTCCACGGGCTTAGACGACAATTATCATAAGGTGGATCGCGAGCTAGTTTTCTAGCTGTAAAATAGTGATACCTATATACATTTTCTTCTGTAATGAACTAAAAAAATATTTATAAAAAGACCCAACAACTTGAATCCTATAAAATCTCAGCTGTCATTTTAACTATAAAACAGTGGATTTAAGTACCTATTTAGAATAATAAAAATCATGAAATTTTACAGAATGGGCGCAAATGGTATAGCCCATATGAGTCCAGAAGATAACGGAGGAATCGTGATACCCAACCCTCAAGGCGGAGTGGATGCAGTTATCGACTCCGGCGACGACGACATAGAGTACTATGACGAACACGCCAAAACTCTCCTCGATCTATTCCAATACAAATAGAAATCCTATTAGCACTTAGTTATTTATTGAGTAAACCATAATCTTCAATTGCCTTTTTTGCTTTCCTCGACCATTGCAATAATCCAGAGAGAAATTCAATCAATGACGGCCATTAGCGTTAGTGGCTATATCGGTGGAATTTCTCTAGAAAGTACCGCAAGCGAGGTGCGCATACGCTAATCGCTTGCATACAAATAGGATCTCAGTAACTTGGTGTTGTTACATGAATCGTTCACTTGTTTACCGTCCCTGGAGACAGACGTGATTCTAGATCTAGATAGATTGTGTAGTGCGGTAAAATGAAGTGTGTATGTGTGGTTTTGTTTACGTTGTGCTTGTGTGCGACTTCCTTAAAAGGTAAGGTAACAGTTTTCGGTTGTTGTGACTCGCCCGTTGTTTTTCTTTATTAATATTCGGAGTAATAACGCGTGGACGTTTTACATTTACTTAGGTTTTATTTTTATTTTATGACTTGAAATTAGTTGCTGCATGTTTAAGGTACAGAACCGCAAAGCAACGATGCTGGGAAAAGCAAGTGGAGCGACGTTATGGATGTGTCAGATTTTTCCATATACTACGATGTACAAACGAATCAGGTACGTTTAATATTAAGAAAGATATCAAGTTATGGCGATAATATTATCAAACGTGCTTGAAAAAAAATTTTTACGGAGCAGCGCCTGCTAGTTCTTCAAATATATAGACATACCTCATGTATGTCAATTAACTATTTAGCTTATATTTTGTTTGCTTAATTCTAAAACGTTTTGTTTTGATGGTAGTTACAGATAACCTTTATCTACTTGTTGAAATATAATAACATAAAATAATATTTAAGTATCTACAATCCTTTGATTTAATTGTTTTTCCAGATATTTGCAATATTGACAGTTTAACGATATACATGATAATACTTGGCAATGGAATATTTTTATATAATAATAGGTTCACATGTACACAAATTGACATAAAGACTGGAACATTTTATGTAACATGTACCATTTCATAATAAAGTTTTACTTCTACTGGAAATATTAGGTAGGTACTATAAGAAACGAAAACCTACAATATGAATCGCATAATTAAACTTGTCTACACACATTACTGATGTGTCAATTTCTATTTTGACATATTCCTACCGCGAGTACCTACCAACTACAGGAAGAACTCCTTCTTAATGCGGTCGTGCGCGCTGGTGAACAAAGCCAATCTAAAGTTAGAAAACTTTGACCTATTTAACACTAGTGTCTCGAGTGTCAGGTTGGCTTTTGTAATTGATAAAACTAAATTAGAATTTTTAATCTACAATTGTGTACGTTTTTTTTCTTTTTGTTTTCTTTGTATATATGTATATATAATATAAAATAATATTATATATATATGTATAAATATATATATACATATATATATATATATATATATATTGTTTACTTATTTTGTTTATCTGTGATTTTAGATTTGTCTTTGTTGTTACCTGTATATGCATTAGCTACTGTTTAAAGTTATTGTTATTGTAATCTTTTTTTTCTCTCCTTGTTCTATAAGTGAAAACTTATAATTGGCCTTTTTCTTCTATGTGTATACTTATACTATTTTTAGCAGTTAGTTTTCCGAAAATGTGAAAATAAAATAAAATAAGTAAAATATTATTCTCGAATTCCGGTCCTCGTCGAACAGCCCTATTTCAAACATCGGGGGCCTCAGGTTAATATCCTGCCGAGGATATAAAGCCGTCGGTAGCTGCATAAAAAAATGTTTTAATTAGTTTTGGGTGATGGGTCATTTACTCTCAAAGAACTTCATGATTTCATTTTGTGCAATTAAATGGTATAAAATTTATGGTGGAAGGAAGAACACCGCCGGAAAATACTTTTGCCGAAAGGGCTCATTACATAGATTAGTAGGATTTCAACATTCCCTAAGATGACTGCCTCTGCTACTCCGTATGGTTACCCATAGTTATCCTGCTAAATTTATGATGCCGAAAGTTGGTTTCAACTAAAACCTTATTACCTGGCATTCCTTAAACCTCAAGGCGCCGTTTTTTTCCATTCTCAGACGATAAAGAAGATGTTGCCTCGTCCGTGGTACAAGCCAGGCTGGTTGCTGCGACTGCCCTTCAGCGGTGGCCCTTGCAACTGTGAGGGCCTGAAGTGTGAATGCTGTACTGGTATACGAATCCCAGCTGTAAATTTTGATAGACAAAGTAAGTATTATAGATTGTTGTGCACTCGTATATTTCATAATTTTAATGTTTCATTTTGAATTTGCAAGAGACAAGTAGTGAAATCTTCATTTATGTATGTAAATCAGGTCATCAATGACATGAAAATTCGCATATTATTAAAACTTGGTAACTCTTTATTTTATTATCAATATGTTATTTTTTTTTTTGCATTATTTGTAACAAGATTTTGTTTCAGCTTGCACTATATTAAACTTTGAGCCAGAAGAATCTTTCATCAACATGGAGGTCATGATGAACAACCAAAGCATCTACAAAAATACATTTTCTGGTAAGAAAACGCCAAACGACCTTTTAAGCCCACTTGCACAGACTTGTGTTACTAATTAAACCCGTACTTAGCCATAACCCTGAGCTTAAATGTACATTGTATAACTCGTAATATAAGGATTGAAAGAGACATTAGTCAATAAAATACCACTGACAAACCCGCGGAGTATTATATACCTTCCATAAAAACACAAATTAAAAGGTTAACTGGTAGCTAACAGCACACATTACTTTTAAACGACTTAGTTGATGTAATTTTTTCTTAATTCATTCAGCTTTTAAAGTAATCACAATGACATACACAAGTTAATCTTGAGACACCCCTCTTTTTGCATCGGAAGTTTAAAATTTATATGTGCTAGTGTATTACATGGCAAACAAATCAAAGATTACCAAAATTAAAGTAATATTTACTGTCACCAAAATTAAAAACAATTACAATAATCGAGATGTTAGGCGTGCTGTAAGCATGTAGCAGAACAAACTCAATATGTGTACCAACACAGTGAGACACTGTGAGACAAGTGACATGAGAAATACCTACCAACAAGTTTTGACCTGACAAGTTTAACTATGCAATTCAAATCCTCGGTTTCGGGGACCTTGAGTTAGTACAGTAAGTTATTTAGATTTATTTTTAGGTCTGCGCAACCCAACCAGAGGTTTGAAAGGTTGATTTGCATTCATTACTAAATCCTAATGTTAAAAATTGTCTGAAGTTTTAAGAATCCTCTTTTTCTCACAGCCAGAAACCCAATACCCATCTGCATACCAGTACCCGTGCCCTACCTTCCACCCGGTCTGGTAGATATGTGCTTGCGCATATTCGATGTTAACCTCATGGACCAAATGCTACACATGTGCCTTGATGTGGACACTAGAGTCGACAGGGCTCCGGTGTTGGTGAGTTATTTGATTTTACACAGATTCAATACAATGATCTTATCCAAGATGTTGGCTTGAATGCCTTAGTGGTAGAAGGTGTACTTCACACACCATAGTAATATCGTACTTTTTGTTGAAAAATGAAATGTATTTATAGGGAATACTCGTACGTATATGGAGCAACTCGTACTGCAGACAGTCAACAGTAGCCGTTATAACCCGGCAGCAAACACTTGGTATTTACTGACACAAATACTCTCTACTGGGTAAAATATACCACATAATACATATGGCATTATCAATAAAAGGAGTAAGTTCTTTGTAACTTCAAGGGATGGAACTGTACTATACGTGTTATTCCTAATAAATAAAATTACCTTGAGAAAATCTAAGGACGCTTTATAGATTCCAGTCTCAAAAATAGACTTACAACCATGAAGAAAGATGTTCTAAGCAATGTGGCAGTCTTTTACAATATAAATAAATAAATCCCAAGACAAACTCACCAACAGAACTGTATGGCCCAAAGTAAGCAAAGCTTGTGTTATGGATGACCATGTACAGCAAACTGGGGGGAACCCAGAATAAACATACAAATAAAATATTAACAACCATGACCCGAGAACAAACATCTGTGTTCACCACACAAATGAATGCCCCGACCTGGGATCTCCGGCGAATGAGGCAGGGCTACTAACCACTACACTAAAGGGCCGTCCAGACAGGTATTTTTATAAAGCGCCGCCTAGTTTCAAGCAGAGTAAGTTAAAAGAGTTAATTTTCATGCCAAAATGTCAATGGTGAATCATTTTTGTTTGCATTTTATAATTCCTAATGAACAAATTATGTCATTTTTTTTTAATAATTTACGATTTTTAATGAAAATTAATACGCAATTTGATATTTGTGGCCGAGTACAAGTTCAAAGAACGCTACTGAGACGTCCAAAGTTAACGGCGAATATCTCCATAACAACATCGAGAAGCGTGATCACCTCTATCATGTATTCCAAATTTATGGAAAATTAGACAAGTAGATATATTTTACATACATCCTTACAAAATGTTAATGTCATAGTAAATGCTTTCCGAATACAGCGACAACATGGACTTGACTTTCTCTGTTGTCCTGACAACATTGTCTGTGACATCTTTATCATTCGACAGCAAGACTGTTATCTCCGGGAAATGTTATCAGTAAAATAATGTATAAAAGTTAATAATAAGTTAATAATGTATGAATTCTGGTAAATCTGATGAGTTTCGTCTGTTCTCTTGTCGGTTAAAGAAACATCGTATGGTTGGAGATCATTAATTTTAAGTTTGTTTCAAAACATTGTTATTAATACTTTTGAATATACAATGTTTCATGTGAAATCATAATTTAACCTTAACATAACAAACTTTACTGTTAGTCACGTCAATCGTCCCAGCAGTCTGTTTCAATCTTCGTAATTTTTTACTTCGTATTTAAAATGTTTCTAGCAAACCGAAGAATCAACTTTTTTTTACCCTACAGAGTTTTTTACCCTAGGTCTACTTTTCTCATCATAATCTGAATAGCATCGAAACCTATTTTTAATTTTTGAAAAGCAGCGGGTTCCTGTTCCACATCATCAAAATCAAGCACGTTATTGTGGTACATTGTTTGGGATTGGTAATATAAATGATTTCAATGCACGCATAGCGACTCAGAAGCATTTTCAGATCACATTTTATATCTCGCACTGAATTGCTCCAAAATGCCGTTTCAAATTAATAATAGAGCTGTTTCTGCATACTTCTTCTACACATCTTTTCGAAGCGGTGCATAATCTTACTGTCCTTTTCTGAAGATATGATGTTTAAAGTTTCTACGATTTCAGAATATCCCTCCCCAATAATAATTTGTGAACTCAAATCAAGAAGACCAACGATTATAACTTTTTGCCTTCATACACTTATTTTATGTATGTATATAAATTTTACATAATCATATTTGATAGCCTGAAACAATCCCTAATGTGACGAAATATTTTAGGGACGAAGCCCCTTGGACAAATATGAGTAGCATAATATTAAATACCCTGACCCACCTAAGTAATCTTACTTTGGTTTATTAGCTCAAAAATATATCAAAAATAACATTTTGTGCTGTCAAGGGCTTCAAACATAGCAGTCCATTAAAAGGATACAATTACTTCATTCTCGCCTATACCTAGGAAATCTAGACCCACCACTAGATCTTTAAATAATAGGTCTTTACCTATGAAACTGCCGTTTTGCCGTACTGGCCATTTCAAATGAAAATATATTTTTTTTGACTGATAATTCTAATTTCAAATTAATTTTATTTGACAAACATGGAATTCTTTTTCTAAAATCGTCATTTGTTTCATAGTTAGTGTTTTGTTTTCAACGCATTCGAAAATTTTTCGTCATCATGGATAAGTTAAAAATTCGAGTAATTATGGAGTATGAGTACCGTCGTGGCAGCAAAGCGGCACAAGCGGCACGCAACATCAACGACGTTTACGGAGCGAACACTACAAACGAATGCACCATCCGTTATTGGTTTACCCGCTTCCGTTCTGGAAATTTTGACCTGAAAAATGAACCCCGTGGTCGTCCGAAAACTTTGGTTGACAATGACGAATTAAAGGCAATTGTGGAAGCTGATGAAACTCAATCCACGGCTGAATTAGCAGCAGCTTTCGACGTTAGCATCAGAACAATATTGGTCCATTTGCATCAAATTGGCAAGGTTAAAAAGCTTGACAAATGGGTACCCCACGAACTCAATGACCGCCAGCGCGAAGTACGCGTGGAGACGTGCCTTGCACTGCTCAGCAGGCATACAAATGAAGGAATTCTGAACCGCATTGTTACTTGTGACGAGAAATGGATCCTGTTTGACAATCGTAAGTGCTCAGCAAGTTGGTTGGACCCTGGTTCAGCACCCAAACAATGCCCTAAACGAAAACTTACCCCTAGAAAAGTGATGGTCACTGTTTGGTGGTCTAACGCGGGTGTAATTCATCACAGCTTCTTGCCAAACGGGACAAGCATTACTGCAGATGTGTACTGTGAAGAACTGAACACAATGATGGAGAAGCTCGCACATCTCCAACCAGCTTTGGTCAATCGTTCGGCTCCACTGCTCCTGCACGACAACGCGCGACCTCATACTGCACAGCAGACGGTCTCCAAGCTACAAGAGTTGGGGTTGGAAGTTCTCCGTCATATGCCGTACTCACCAGACCTTGCGCCTACAGACTTCTACTTTTTCCAGAATTTGGATAACTTCTTGGCGGGAAAAATATTCAATACCCGAGAGGCAGTACAAAATGCCTTTGAAGAATTTGTTGCCTCCCGTCCAGCTGATTTCTTCAAGAAAGGCATCAATAAGCTACCAATGCGTTGGCAAAGATGCATTGATTGCATGGGTGATTATTTTGATTAATAGAAATAAAAAATATATAAAAAATTACGCTTCATTTATTTCGTGAAAAACGGCAATTTCATAGGTAAAGACCTAATATATCAAACTATATAATGCGGTTTTTGAACTGAATTGAACTGAATATAACACATAGCTTATTATACCAAAAATAAAATAAAATTGGTTATTTATATACAGGGTGTCCCAAAATTCAACGTCAAGCCAAAACTGGATGATAGTATAGATAGAAACCATCATCAGAAAAAACATCCATCCCATGTTCTTTAAAAATTATGGGCATTAAACAAAAAAAAGAATTTCGCCATTTTTTCACAATTTTTTTGGTTATTGTGGTTTATATTGGGTATTTTTGTCCATTTAAAACGTGTCACCATAACCCTGAATATAAATAATACACAATTGCCCCAAATTTTCTTAGAAATATCACTTTTTGCCAAATAAAATTTTTTCAACATTTTCAAATTCTTGACTTTGACAGAGCTGAAAAAAAAAGTACCAAACTGCCTTGGCAAGTGCCATCAAAAGTTGGCACCTTTAACCAGGATACCAAAATGGTAAAACACTTGTTAATACTAAAAAATATGGGAAAAAATAAATAAAACTTGAAGTAATCCGATTTTATGCGAATACTTAGGTAAAATGTTTTTGATTCAGAATGATAAATGATGATGAGCGAGATGGATTGTGGAGTTTGGCAAGAGTGAGCGAGACAGATAGTGACGCTACTTTTATCAAAGTCAACAAGAGTAAGTAAAATTGATAAAATAACAAAAAATACAGACCTAGACCAAGCTCAGTGACTTCATTTAAATGTAGGGCGATAAATTTAGGTTCATGGAAAGCATTTCGAACATTTGTAATAATAAAAATAGCTTATATTATATGTGTGCATAAATTGTTTAATAAATAAAATAAATTATGCTGTATTACCCGTCGGAAACCTGGCTTGATGACGTCATGCAAACTGGAGAGATAGCTACGTTACGGATAGAGAGAGATGGCTACGGTACTGGATAGGCGAAAAAGGGACGAGGTGCGGGGAAGCGCATTCCAGCGAGGTTCGCATATATTTCCGACGGGTTATATCTAGAAAACGAATGATTGTAAACATCCTGTTACTCATGCTATGTTTCTTTACGGTTGATAATAAATATGTAATCAAAATCATTAGTCAAATACCCATTTCCCCTCTTTGCCATCTATACTCCATTATTTAATTTATAAGATTTCACTCACTTTTATAAACATGTAAAAGGGTACCATTGGCTATTTTCTGGTTACAGGTGCTACTGAGTAGGTAGCACATAATGCATCCACTACATAATACTACAGTTCCTACAGTTATAATCGTCTGAATAATTTTTTTGGCCTTTTCCGTAATCTGATGGTTTCCTCAAATTCGTCAGCGTCTTGCTTTGAATCATTTTTGTACCCGACGTACTCTTCCATGTCATCTACTTTCAACACATTTTCGTTTTCGCTTTCAGCAATTCTCAAATGTACTATCTCTCAGTCCAAAATCAATTATGAACATGCTGTAAAACTAAAAGTTGTTATTAGTTAACCAAAAAAATAATAACAAGAACTGTCGCTACCAGGTATTTTTCACACATTCTGACTGTATATGTCCATCCCCTATGAACCAGCTGTGCCACTGTGTGCATACGCGTTTATTATCGGCCGGAAGGTTATCGGAATCCCGTTTTGCTAGGGTGTTTAGAAAAATAATTACAATCCTGTTTAGGTAAACTGTGGTATTTTTTAGCCAATAGCAAGTCTCACCGGGTTGAAGAAACCAACATCAAACATTTTGTGTGTATAGCGAGCTGTATACCTACCAAATTGGTACTAAGCAATAAGGTTATACACATCAAATTGAAGTTTAAAAAGTTTGAGTTCTTGAAACAGAAGCCACGCAAAATTTGACATTAACACACACAGAGATCTTACATAATTGTTTATTAAAATCGCAAGAAGCTTTATAAGTACTACTATGCATATTGCATTTTCATGCTTATTAGCAATCAGCCGTCAGGACTGACTAATGACTAATCCTACCAGTGTCACATATTTGAGAAACATGAGTAGGTACCGAACCGAAAGTTAAATTACTTGTCAATTATAGCCTATAGTATGTATTTTACCGGCCAATCTAATTCAATTCTTTGAGCGGAATGGCAACCAGCTGATATTGCGCGACAGGCTATTACTGCCTGTATCACGTGATTAAATAGACCGACCAAAATAACAAACAATCCGAGAACCCGCCAACGATGACGATGATTTTCATCGACGCATCCACACAGATTCTCAGGGGTGAAAAATCGCAATTTATTAATCGCAAAAAGCACGCACAAGTATATAATCGTCTCACTGGTTTAATCGATTATAAACGATAACTTAGAAATTCATTGAAGAAAACCTATTTTAGATTATTGACGTTAAGAACGAGGTAGTTTACTAATAAAGAAAGTTATCTCGTTTCAGATCCTTCATTTTGACTGTATGAACATGGGACTCAACGGAGTGAGTTTGACAAAACCCGGAGGCCCAGGGAATCAAACCAACACTTCACCACAAGGAAGCGATGGTACCACTGCTGAGCCAGAACAAGTAAATGCAGATATTTATGACCCTGTCAGCGAGGACACCCCAACAACAAAAATTTTTGAAAACAGTATCAGATATATTTAAAATTTAAATCAGTAAAATTATTTATTTTAGGATACGAAACTTTATTGTACAAATAAAATATCTATTAAAAATAAAAGCGCTAGTCTGATTTATATAAAATCACCCATTTCTAAACATTATACTAGAAGAAGTTTTAGAGATCCATTAGTAAAAACTGTTATTCAATATCAAGAAAAGGTCCCAAAAAATGTTTTAATTTAAATTAAAAGCCAAAAAAATTCAATTAGCAACACATAGGTTTTTGTGGTATATTTCTCTCAACTAATTTTAGACTTATTGGCAAGAAATGGACGAACTTTCATTGGTTTTTCTTTCTTGTTTGTCTGAATTAGTATATAATAACGATAGTGTTTTGTATACACTCCGATATTAAACTGGTTCTTCTGCTGACCGCAGCAATTATCAGAGTAAAAAAACTATGTCGAGTATTCGTCGGAACAAGAAGTTTTTTTCGTAAATATTTTAATACACAAGTACCTATTTAATTTGCTCCTCAGTGTCCTTGTGATTCATCCTAGAAGAAGCATTCAGTTTGGTTATGTTTAAGCTCAGAAATGGTAAAGTTCAAGCAATTTATTTTATACTAATATAATAGAACGTAGAAATCTTACCATTTGGTACTGACATCACGGCTTGCAAATGATAACATTTCGAATTCAAATTCATCAGAAACAATATTTCAGTTTAACATTCACTCAATAAGCGACACTATACATAAAATATAACTTTTTTATTCATCAGAAAATTTGTTCCAGTATTACTATAACTAAATAAGCGACACTATACTTAAAATGCTATTTTTGTAGTTACGACTTCAGTAATATTAGCTGGAGATACGTTTATAACGACACCATATATAAAATGCCCCTTTTTTACTTACGACAAAAATCCACTCCGAATGCTTGTCTTCAATTTATATAGTGTCACCATATGAATTTACTACTTCGTCATTTACCCAAAAGTATAAAGTGATACTAACGGCATCTAGGGAAAAGTATTGAAGCTACGATAATGAGAGTTATTTTAACATATATATAACTTATTTTATAAAGTTATACATATAAAAAAACTTAAACCTAAATGCAAAAAAACGTTGATGGAGTTAGCTTATGCAACAGCTCGAGATTTTGCATCAGATTCGCCTATAGAATTACCTCGGATTATACCAGTACCAAAAACTGGTGGGTTCTTTCCCTTAATACCAATATTTGCTGGTTTATCTGCTATTGGTACTTTGACAGGAGGTGCAGCTGGAATAGCAAAAGCTGTTTATGATTTTAAAAATGCAAAAAAGCACAAGAGTCGGAGCGACATAATAGACAGATGGAAGCGTTATTAATTGGAAAAGGTTTACACCTCAAGATAGATTAGGCATTTATATTTCAAAAAAAAAAAACTAACAACTAGGCTACCTAATAGAGCTCTGACCAATGTTGATATTATGAAGCATTCGAACAATATTCCATTCTTCCGTGGTGTGTTCAAGAGGGATGCATTACCGAATGCTGTACTACCAATAGAATGTGGGGTTATTAATCTGGACTCTTCTAAAAACCCTAGTAATATTTTGACAGCTAAGGAAACTTGATGCCACCAAAAGAATTCATAAAATATATTGGAAACAATATTCAGTATAACTATGATAATGTACAGCAAAATAATGTGTTTAACTGTGGTCACTTATGCTTGAAGTTTTTAAAGTAATTCTGGGAGAAAAATAAACTATTCATCTAAAATACAATAATTGATTTATGTTTCTATAAAATAAATAGTTATTGTTTAATACTTGGCATAAACTTCCTGGACATAGGTGTTAAGAGACGTTATTTTTTGCTCAATTAAAATTTCGAATATTTACCCAAAAAATATCATGATAGTTTTCTATAAATTACCGACAATCAGAGTGAATTGTGATATTTCGCGTACTATATCCAAAAAAGTCAGACGCTCTAGTACGCATAAATTTAAAAAAGTCACTAAAAAAAATATAATATTCCTTAGAGATATAGGTTTGAAAGAGTAAAAATGCTGCATATTACTGACTTGCCTGTACAAGATAACTCCATTGAGAGTTATGAGATTAACAACTATAATCCATATAATGACAGTTTCAAGGAAAACGATGAAGTAAGAATTCCTATTCATCAACAAGACTTATATGTATTAGCGTTGTAATAAGTGATAAATAAAGAAGTTTTTAAACGCATATTACCTCAAGCATTGCTAGTTGTTTTTTTTTAAATCATTGTCAAAGTTGAACTTTGATGTAAAATTTATTTTGATTTTTTCACTCTATGAGCTCTACATCAGTTAGTTAGCTCTGATTGTATCTAATTTTGCTTTACGTGGCTTAAAGATGCATCAGAGACCAAAATAAAGTAAAAACATACCGTCTAAAACAGATTTTAAAAATGTTATGGAGGTAAATATGTACAATTTTGGTGAAAACCGAAAAATTTACAAAAAAATCTTGATAAAAAATTTAGAGGGTGAGAGATTTTTTTTGGCCAACTTGTATTCTCCAAACGGTTTCCCGAGCACGCTCACTTAGTTTGTCAGACCCTCTACCAAACACTCTGATAAATTTAGAAGATAAAAACTGTCCTAGTTTACTTAAACTGTATGAAAATTATTCATCTTTACCTAATATTTTTAGTTGTATTCATCATGATACAAGTGAGCGTTATAATTGGCAAACGAACGCAGCAAATTTTCACTCCTCTTCCGTCAGTGTCTTTACTGTCAATTGCTATAAAGACGATCGCTGTCGTGTACTGTCAAGTCATTGATTGATTATTTTTCTCTCCTTCCGTAGAAATTAATATTTTTCGACAATAAAGCTATTTTAACAATTCCAATGAGTAAAATACATAAGAATTATAATTAATATTTATATTTGAGTGAGTGCGCTTATGTTTTCATTAATTTGCAATATTTGTACCTACCGTTAATAGCATCTTATAATATTAACTAGTTTACGCTTAAGTTCAGCAAAGTTATAACTTTATTTTTTTTATTACCGAATAGTCATAATGGGTGATAAAGATGATTATTATGATGGTGATGGGTCAGTATTTACGTAAATATAACATGAATGTTGTGTATTTGGTCTGTCCTATTCTATTTGTTTATTGTCTAACATAACCTTTACAAATTGTAGCTGTATATACACAATTATAACGTATCACTATGGCTTTACGACTTTTGTTTAATTTTAAATCGCATGGGGCATTTACCCACCATTTGTTATCTATGTAAGTTTTTAAAATTGAGAAGTGGTGTTTTTCTTTCATTATTGTCAGTAATGTTATAACCCTCTCATTATATTGTAGTTTGACAGAGCACCAATTTTGTAACGGTTTTATGAGTTTAATGTGTTAAAGCTTTTTTACCAACTTAATGTTACCCTGAGAATTTATCCTCTTGGTATTTTTATTTAGTATAAATTGTATGCTTCAGTGCAATGGATTCTCTATCCACCTTTCCGGAGGTCACCTATAATTGGGTTGACATAACCCAAGATTTTTTCAAGCACATCCAAGGTAAAGTACTCAGTAAAAAAATTATTGTGAATTATTTATATTAGTGACAATGTTATATGAGGATCAATGGTTTATTTATAGATTTACAACTTGGTGAGTTACTTCATGATGGGCACTTATTTGGATTGTTTGAGGCTATGTCAGCTATAGAGATGATGGATCCAAAAATGGATGCTGGTATGCTGTGTAATAGAGGAAGTCCAAAACCACTCAATTTCCAACAAGCTGTTGAGGTAATCTGTAGATAAATATACAATCAAAATTTCCATAATCTACATTATGGTTTCTCAACCTTATTTTGCCAACCACCCAATTTGATTATATTTTTTTCTAGAGCCCTCTTATGTTTATTTTGCTTACCATCTTTGGCAAGTTTAAAACAGTGGATGTATACACAACTTTATTTAGGCATAATATATATTATAGTTTTAAGCTAGGTTTTGGTATATAAAGGAAAGCTCTGCAATTTTTAAGTTTAAAATGAATAATGAAAGTTCAATGTTTCAATAGGAACAACAACTGCATACATACTTATGCTGTTACCAAATATTTTAATCCACTGCACATCCTAACGAAATATGTAAATTTTAGCATATGAGAATAAAGAATACAATACCTACAAAAGCAAAAATTCAGACTAATCACCATAAGGGGCCCCTTGTAAGGCAAGGGAGAACCTTTGATCTACATCATCTCAATAATGCATATGAGAAAAAAGATTACAATACCTACAAAAGCAAAAATTCAAAGACTAATCACCATAAGGGGCCCCTTGTAAGGCAAGGGAGAACCTTTGATCTACATCATCTCAATTTACTAATTTCATTTAATTTTTATGATACTTAATTTACAATACCTAAAACTGTAAATGTTTTTGATATTGTACTTGATGTAAACTTCTGTAAATAGTTTGATGTTATATTTATAGGCTGGAAAGCTGAAAATTGATGACCTGGAACCAAGTGAGCTGATTGGTATAATTGATGCAACTAAGGCTTGTATTGTATCCTGGCTTGAAGGACATTCCCTGGCTCAGACAGTCTTCACAAACCTATATCTGCATCAGCCACATTCAATACCAAATAAAACATTGAAAGCATATTGCATTGCAGTCTACAAGTTATTGGATTGCATTAGGGATTGTATTAACAAGTAAGTTATTTTAAATTAATAGGTTTACGGGCAGTTCATGTAAAAGTGTAAAATTTTATGTATAATGCATGAAGAAGAAATACATTGAATATTGAGCTATTTACTAATTTTAAGTTTAGTAACAGGGGATTGAACATTTTGCCGTACAAAGCCATTCCTTTATATTTTTCAGAGCTCAAGTATTTGAAGAAGAAGACTTCCTACCAATGAGCTATGGTTATCGTCTAGGCTCGAACCTGCACTTGGGCACTTATGATGCAAGTTTAGATGTCAGTGAACAAAAGTGCATCTCCATGTTACGAGAGCAGGAAGAGGAGCTTACAAAAAAAGCAAGGGTTACTGGTGATGAAGTAAATATATTCATTTTCACTAAAACTAACTATTAACTGTTATTTTTTTTATTTTACCACATCTTTATTGTTCTATATTCTAATTTAAGTAGTTTATCACTTCTTTATCACTTTAAAACCATTTTATGTTAAGTAAGACTGAGTCATTAGGATCAGTTCTCAGTATTAAGATATAATATTAATTTTAATTCATTAAATGAAAGAGCATTGGATGTATATGGTTAAAAGTTTATCCAAAATAGTTAAGTTATACTTTTTATACCTTCATTAATTGTAATCGAAATTGGATTACTCAGTGCCTACTATAAGGTGACTTATTTACTGAGGCCCTCATTGCTTGGGCTCAGATCAAAATTCTAAGCAACTTGGAAAAGTTGAACACCATAGCAAAAATTAAAAAAGAAATCATTCTAAGGGTCAGCTTCCAATTTTATATGAAGTAAATTTTTCATCTTGTCTGGTTGGTGTTTTTGGAAAAGTTGCTTGGATTGTAGCCCTAACAATTTTTTTCAATGGTGAAAAATTCACCTGAAATAAAAGGATAAACTATCACTAAATCTGAATAGCTATAATAATAAAATAATAATAAATAAATCCCCAGGCTAACACACAAACTGTATGGCCCCAAAGTAAGCAGAGCTTGTGTTGTAGAGGACCCTCCAGCGAACTGACGGGGAACTCACAATAAACATACATATATAAATATAAACAACCATGACCGGAAAACAAGCATTTATGTTAATTACACAAATGAATGCCCCAGCCAGGACCCAAATTTACAAAGGTTATATTAGAGTATATACCACTCAACATCAGTCCCAATGATCTCTAGTCATATCATGATTAAAGGTCTTTTTGTGTTTGCTTAACTTTCTTATTTTGTCTATAAATTACTATATATACTGACTATATTCAATACTTAATATTTTGAACTTTCAATATTACCTTTGTAGGAACCTTTGTTTTAATATGTATAATACAGTACTTGGTTATGTCCGTGCATTTTGTTTGAAAATATCAAGGCAAAAAGCTAATACATCTGAGTAAATTTTTTTTACTGAGATAGATTAGGTATTGTCAGGTAATATGCATAAACAAAAGCTCATCTATTAGTGTCTCATTAGACTCAAATAGTAAATTATTACCTTTATATACCTTTGTATAATTCGCAACCAGGACTTGGGACCTCCGATGATGAGGTAGGGCTCCTAACCACTACACTGCTCGGTCGTCTAATAATAAAAGTGTATAGGCTCTTTGATATCATAAATATTGTGTTCAGGTCTAGTTGCGTAATGTTTACCATCCTTTAATACAATTAAAACACCTTATTTCAGGAAAGTACTTTATGGTCTGCATTATCAGCCAGAATAAGGTTCACCAGGATGTTCTACCAAGCTCTGCTGCTGATCACAAAGAGAGACTCCCAGTCAGGTGCTGATTGTGTGGCTCTTCTCAATGGATGCTCCGAAATGATGAAGGTTATTTTAAAAACTGTGGGAAAAGGAACACTACCTATAGAAAATTGTAAGTAATATTAAGACTTTGCACAGTTCATTTCTAAGTCTTACTTAAAAAGATTTGGTTTACTTTTAAACAAATAAAAAATCATGTCACATTAATATGTATCGTGAATATAAAATTTTGGAACCATTTTTATATTTCCTTAAATTAGGGTTCATTTTATGCATGCACCATGAAGACCCATACTCGTGCATATTAGCAAGGGTGGATATATATAGGTTTTTTATCCTTCACACTTATATTATAATTGAGAAAAATGCAGGTACTTTATTGTTTAGGTAATTTATTTTGTCAATTTTGTATGTTTTTGGAATATATACAAATATTATGTTTGTTAAATGAAATAAATAGTAAAGTCCGTATTTGAGATACATGACTTCACGTTTGACGGTCGTCTAGTTGGCTTGGTCACCACATGTCACGTGACACGTGATTGTAGAAAGGTGTCTTCATTTGACTGTCAAATTGGCTATGTCTTCGCTATGTATAGAGCTTCATATATATATATATCCAGGTTATATTTCCAAATCCGTGATTGAGTATCAAACATACAACTTTTACATTTATGATATTAGTAGGATAAAATCCAATTTTATTTGTGGCGGGGTACCAAAGCATTTTGTATATTTTCCATTATTTCTAAAAGTATTTTGTGTTATCTGAATCAGGTATTGAATAGCCGAATTATCCGAAAAGTCTTATGTTTTGCATTTACTTAAATATGGATGTCTTATCTATGATTCTTATCTAATACAACTATTTGTTATATTTGTATGTTTATTCTTAGTCAGAAGTTTAGAAGTAAATCATCTGTAGAGGTTCCTAACAAACTCTTTATTTCAATTCCAGCCGATTCCCCAAACCCCATGGGCTTCGAGCCGATGATCAACCAAAGACTTCTACCGCCCACGTTCCCTCGGTACACTCGCATAAAGCCCCGCTCCGAGGCATTGCAATATTTCGACGAGCTAGTCACAAGGCTGCGGCATGCTTGGAAGATCACTTCCTGTACCAATTTCCATACGGCTTTGGTGAGTTCAAAGTAAAATTTTTAATTTATTGGTTGATTATTTTTATCTACAGTTATTATAAAGTAAAATAAATAATCATGCAAAAACCAAATGTAGATATTTACATATGTTTTTCTTATTATATATTTATATACAGACGTCGTATATTTAAACTACAACTGGTTCGGAAGTAGTGGTTACTTATGTTCCACTATTTGATACTTTATAGTTAGTTCATGTATTGCAACAAGTTTTTAGTATAAAGTTAATTGTCAGGTCAAGTATTTATATGACAGTTGCGCAGCGGTAAGCGTACGCGGAAGACGTGTTTTTTGTCGCGAGAGATTTTACTAGTGAACGGTTCGTGCGGTAGGCAAGTAGTATATCGCGCGTTCTTTTGTTCACGTCGAGCTTGGATGCTATTATCAGTGAGCGTTATTATGTTAATCTATCCTAATGGATGAATTACTAGAGAATCGGACTGGTGATAGCGATTTAAGGACACCAAGCCCGTCAGCCTTTCATAAAGAACAGTTGAAATACGTGAATGATATGAATAAAGAACAAATTGAAGATCCATAATATCGGAGGGGGAGAGAGATTTAGAAAAAGTTGCGGAGAACTTGGGGAAAGAATATATACAAATGGAGGCTACGAAAAGAGGGATGCAAGTGTTATCGGAAGAAGAAAATATGAACGAAGGGGAATAGATTACACAAAGGAAAAAGAAAATTAAGACTGAAAGTAAAATAGAACTATACGTCTCAAGTAAAGATAAATTACCAAAACAGTTTTCTTTGGCAAACATTTTTCAAAATTTAGATATTACGAAAATTCTTACAGTGAAATATTTTTCACCGTATAAAATACGAATTGAATTTGAAAATAAATCACATTTGGAAAAAACGATGAACTGTGAAGAACTCGCAAATAAAGGATGGAAATTTCATAAAGCCTGTGATGTAAGTTATACTTACGGTGTAATTCGAAATGTTGACTTAGAGCTGAAAGAAGAAATCATATTAAAGAAAATCATGTGTAATGATGAACGAGCTTCTATTTCTTCTGTCTTGAGAATGAAGCGAAGAGACAATGAAGGAAAGTGGGTCCCTTGCGAATCTGTTAGGCTCTGTTTCAAAGGTTCATATTTACCAACATATGTTTATGTAGACAACCTACGTATTAAAGTAGACCCTTACGTTTTTCCGGTTTCCCAGTGCTCGCGTTGTTGGCAATCAAATCATACAGCTTCGAGGTGCCCCTCCACTCAAATTGTATGCCCAAAGTGTGGTAAATTCCATCAAAACTGTGAAACAACCAAATTTTCGTGTGTGAATCGTAAAGGGAACCACATATCTTTAAGTACAAGTTGCTCAGCTTATTTGAAGGCGAAAAGAATCCGTGAGCTAATGTCAGAATATAATTGTACTTACAGGGGGGCACTAATAATGTTTGTCGAAAAATCTCCAGTTAATCTTGATCAACCAGAAACCTCGCAAGTTAAATATTTTCAACCATACATCATGAAGGAAGAAGGTTTTGTACCCACTGTGCCGGATTTTGGTAAATGTTTTGATAGTCAATTAAAAGAATCACCATTGTACACTCCTCCTGTTGTAAATGTTTTAAATGTCCAAGCAGACATACATCAATCCAAACTCGACAAAGGGATAGATCAACAAAGAAAAAAGCCAAGGACCCGCTATGCATTGATTTTGCCGAATATGTTTTTTTTTAAATAATAATTAGCAGGCGTTTGTCTTTCATCTCACCTGATAGAAAGTGACGATGAAAACGAGGATCATACACGCCTGTCCAAGAGGTACCTATTCACTCTACACTGGAAAGCTCCAGGGCTATATTTGTCTGGAAAAGCAGATGCAGGCAAATCGTTCCACTCTTTGGCAACACGAACCAAAAATGAGCTATCGAACCGTTTAGTTCGGCTCTTCGACACGCTAACCACAAACAGGTGAAACTACTGTCTGCGTCTGGTTGATCGGTGGAGAAAGGGGGAAGGTTCGATCAGCTGAAAAAGAGCATTTGCACACTCTCCAAAGTGCAATCTGTAAAAAACCGATAGACTAGCAACTTTTCGACGATGTTCGAGACTTTGCAGTCTCGAAAAAGTAAGTTTGTCGTCACTTATGAGTCCACGGGCCCTTCGGTCGACAGAATCCATCGCTTCAAGATGGTACTTAGCGGAATCATGCCAAAGATGGCTGCAGTACTCCATACAGGATCGAACCTGGGCTGTGTACAGGTTGAGCAACTGTTTGGAGTTGAAGTACCGCCGGACCTTTGCGATGACTCCCAATTTTTTGGAAGCTGACTGTGCCATGGTTTCAATCTGTTGACCGAAATTAAGTTTCAACCGAGGAGTCTACATATAAAGAAGTAAAAGAAGCCCCGAAACCTAAAAGTACGTCTTTTTCGGAGTTGCTCATGAGGCTAAAAGAAATTATATTTTTAAGTAGCTTATCTATTTCGGATAAATTTAAAAATGTCATCAAATATTGTTTAGAATGGTTTATTATAATAGTGGTTGGTAATGTTGTGGAGTGGCCGATGTTAAAACTTGTTTTAGATTACTTCAATGGATAAGTTTGGTAAAAATATAGCTGTAAATATTATAAATTGGAACGCGCAAAGTTTGAGACCAAAGTTTATTAGTTTTGAAAATATTTTATGCCAGGAAAAGATCCAGATTGCAGCCGTATCAGAGACATGGTTGGAACCTGGTAGTTTTTTAAAATGAAATGGTTATGATATCTATCGATGTGACCGAAGTGATTCATATGGTGGGGTAGCCATTTTTGTTCACAAAACTTTGAAATCTAAGGTAAGTAACATAACTTTGTCCAATACAGGAATTCAAGCTTTATCAATTAAAATTTTAAATTGTTTACATATTGAAAGAGTCATAGCTATTTATTGCCCTTCTACAGTGCGTACCTCTGTGTCTGATTGGGGGACTTTATTTTCAGTTTCAAATTCAAAAACTTTGATATTGGGTGACTTAACGGTCACCATACTAATTGGTCAAATAAAATAGATAGCAGAGGAATTCAGATTTTTGACAGTTCCACTGAAAATCACTTTGTTAGTTTGAATGACGGCTCTCCTACTAGAATAAAATTAGTAGACAAGCGCTTGCAGCTGTAGAGATATTATAATAATTAATAATGTAATTTGCCCTATATTATGTGTACACGTGTAGCCTTAGAATGACTTATGTATCTGTATTTATAACGAATATTATGCCAATATATCTCAGTATTAATCGAGCACTCATTGTTTTCATTTCGAACCTAATCCACACCTCAAATGGCGACCCTCTACCTAAGGAGTCCGCCCGGTCGTCGCCGCGAATCTGAGACGTTACCATATTTGTCAACCGCGCGACTTACTGACGATCTCTAACATGGAGTTAGTTCAATTTTATTGTGATTTCGAACTATACGCATATCAACATAACGACGGAATAATTAATTATGGGAAAATCACAGTCTAAGGAGGACACCATAATAGTCCAGAATGCAGCTGCTGGGGACAACAAGGCTACTCTAGATGAGTTTCGTTACCATTTATCCACGACGACTATTATTTTGAGCGTTATCGTGCTGGTTCTATTGCTTGGAATGCTGTATTTTACGTACCGGCTCTATAAGAAATGTCATAGGAAATGGATAACAAGAGAAATTAATCGCGTGGCGATAAGAAGATCGCTATTTCGCCGACAGCAGCAACCGGGGGCTTGGGTGCTTCCAAAATATATCCTGATATAGAGTGAAAGTCAAGTGCTAGTGTTAGTGTAATCGTATTTATCTAAATAAAATCTAAAATATCTAAAATATGCAGAGCGTTACCATAAACGGACAGTGCGCGGATTGAACTTTGGAGTTTGAGTTTATAATTAGATTTCTTATCAAATAAATGAAATATATTATTATACATTTCAGGTATTTATGATTAACTTTCTTTTTAATCAGTATGTTGGTAACTTATGGATATTTTTTTAACTTTATATGATGACTTAAAAAAGATTAAAACGTATTTAATAAAAATTGGTCCTAATAGACGTACAGAAAAAGTAAAAGAGAATAATTTGAGTGAAGTAAATGTAATTTATCAGCGATACGAAAGTTTTTTATTACAATTTAAAGAAAAAGTCAGTGAAAAATATTTTAGCAGCGAAGATATATTGTTGACAGAAAGTTATTGTCGTAAATTTATTCATTTGAATGAAGAAATTTATCGTTGTGTCAAAGTGGTAGTTCGCTATTAGTTACAAAAATGACTTCATTTGATTTAAAAACTGCTTTAAGTCTCTTGCCGATTATGACCAATGAAGAGTCTAACACAAAACAGTTAATAGACAATATCCAATATTATGACTCATTATTAAAAGAAAATTATTTATTTGTCTTTGCTTATAGGTAATGAGACAATTAGTCACAAGTTTTATGTTTTTAATAACTTGCTAGTAAAATCAAATGAGATTTTAGGTCGTGATTTCCTTAACGAATATAAAGCTCAATTGGTCTTTAGTCAAAATAATGTAATTTTACATACAGCTACGATTAGTTGTCAATTACCAATCGTTAATACATGTGATATTATTTTTTGAAGTTCCTGCTAGGAGTGAATCGATACATTTTATTGAGACAGACTTTAAAGAAGATTGTGTCGTTTTAGCGAAAGAAATAAGTGATGGTGTTTTTGTAGCGAGTTTTATTGCCACCCCTAAAAATGGAATTATACCTATTAGAATACTAAACATTACTGAAAACAAGCTGTCATTAACTTAAATTTATCCGATGATTGAACAACTAAGTGACTTCAGCCTTTGTGTATTTAACAAAACTAACAAAGATGCTGATAGAGTAAAATCATTATTTTCTTCATTACAACTTCAACATTTAAATAAAGAAGAACAAAACACTATTCAAAGTATATGTGCTAAATATGCAGACGTATTTTATTTACCAGGTGATAAATTAAGTACAACAGATGTTTATACACGTACAATCAAATTAAAACAGAATACCATATCAGTATTCTCAAAGCAATATAGATTGCCAAATTCTCAAAAATCTGAAGTTAAAAGTCAAATAGACAAATTGTTAGCAGAAGACATAATAAAACCTAGTAAAAGCGACTGGTCTAGCCCTATTTTATTAGTGCCCAAAAAGTCAAGTTCAAGTACAGATAAAAAATGGCGACTAGTAATTGACTATAGAAAACTTAATAATTGTATAGAAGATGATAAGCTCCCACTACCAGATATTACTGAAATTTTAGAATCGTTAATGGGCAGCATTTATTTTACACATTTAGATTTGTACCAAGGGTACTACAATATTAATTTAGATAAAAATAGTAGGAAATATACAGCATTTTGTTCTGGTCAATATCAAATGACTCGTATGCCAATGGGGTTAAAAATAAGTCCAAGTGCATTTTCTAGAATGATTACTATGGCAGGTCTTAATTATGAGAAATGTCTCATTTACCTTGATGATTTAATTGTATTTGGGAGAATTTTGGAAATTCACAATAAAAACCTTCAAGATGTATTTGAAAGACTAAGATCAGTAGACTTAAAATTAAATCCATCAAAGTGTGAATTTATTAAAAAAGAAATTCTGTATTTAGGTCACGTTATATCTAAAGACGGTATCTCACCAGATCCTGATAAAATTAATGTAGTTAAAAACTACCCATGTCCTAAAAACCCTGATGATGTGAAACGATTTGTAGCTTTTACAAACTACTATCGGAAATTCATACCGAAATTTTCAGAAATCGTGTATCCTTTAAATAAGTTAAATAGAAAAAATGTTACATTTGAATGGAATGATGATTGTCAGACAGCATTTGATACTCTAAAATAGTGTTTAATATCTCTACGAATATTACAATATCCAGATTTCTCACCAGAAAATAAATTCATTGTTCAAACTGATGCATCAAATTAAAGTTTAGAATAGCGTTAGAAGAGTACAATTTTGAAGTAAATTATATTAAGGGTTTTGACAATGTAGCTGCAGATGCTTTGTCTAGAATCACAGTAGAAGATTTAAAAGAAATGCATAAAAATGTAGTTACCGTAATTACAAGAGCACAAACAAAATTAATGAAAAACTCAGATATTCGTTTGAAATGGGAGACACTGATTAGAGGCCTGCGCAACAGAAAATCGTGAATACTCATATCAAACCGAAGGAATTAGTCGAATTACAGTTCATAAACGAAAAAGAATTAGAGAATTTAAGGAAAAGTAAAGATATAACCACGGAAAATAAAATATTTTGCTATGTTAAAGATAAGAGAATAATTTACGTTAAATTTCTAAACTCTCAATCACAAATGACGCGCGACGACTTTTTGAGAGAATTAGATAATTTTAGTAACAATTTAAAACTTGAAGAGATATATTTTATTTATATTTATATTATATATTTTTTTTTCATTGTAAAAATAATAATAATGAAATATTTATAAAGAAATTATTACAAGAATTAAAGAAAAACAAAAATAGATCGGGACCGCGAATTTGTATTTTAAATAATATCAAAAGGATAATAAGGACGATAGACGTGTTATTATAAACGATTTCCATCTTTTACCCAGTAGTGGCCATGCTGGTGTAAGAAGGATGTCGAACAATATAAAGAAATATTATTACTGGCCCGGTATTGAAAATGATGTAAAAGAATTTGTCAAGCGTTGTAATAAATGCCAAAAACAAAAACATTCATTACCAACAAAAGAACCAATGGCTATAACCAGTACAGCAAATACTGCATTTGAAAAGATTTATATGGATTTGGTTGGTCCGTTAGATGTGGACAATAATAATAACTCTTATACACTCGGCGTCACAAAAATCGCACCTTTCGAAAAAGCAACTTTAAAATACTTTTACTCAAACTTTGTCCATAGTAAGGGTATGATTGTAGGATATCATTGGAAAGGTTATTTAATTGCTTATTAGAAATTACAAACATGTGTATATGTTTTTAAGCTTTTAATAAAAAAATCTTAAAAAGGATAAAAGTTACAAAAACTAAATTTAAAAAAACATAAAAAAATCTCAAATCAGTCCTTAAAATCTAGTGTTTCCTCCCCTTGCTTTGAAGACAGCTTCCATCCGATCCTCCATGGACCTCACGAGGGTTACCACTCTCTCTTGGGGTATGTTCTCCCATTCTTCCTTTACGGCATCCTGAAGCTCTTGGAGAGTGGTGGGAGCATGATCACGTGCTCGTACGTGTCTCTTTACATCGTCCCAGAGATGCTCGATCGGGTTTAGGTCTGGGCTTCGTGCTGGCCACTGCATAACAGGAATCTCAACCTCTTCCAAGTAGTCCCGCACAGAAAACGCAGTGTGGCAACGGGCGTTATCGTGCATTAACATGAAACCATCGCCAACAAAACCGGTTTGGAATTAAGGGTGTTTGCAAGTAAACAAGAGTTTGTTACGTAAACAGAACAGTTACATATATTTCACTTCCACAAAAGTATTTATAAAAAGCGATGACAGTGGATATTATAATTTGCACAAACACATACACAAATAAGTTCCGTATTATAGAGGCAAGCGGGTCCGTAAGAAATAGCAAAAATGTCCGTTAGAATTAAGCAACCGAAAACAATAGTAAGTGCAAGACAAAGGAAAGAGCGAGAGAGAGAGTACGTGCGCTCGCGTCGAGAGTAAGTTCCGACTGATGACGCGCGGCGGAAGAGAATCGAACGCGGCCGAGCGATCACGCGACCGGTGCGTGTACGCAGGCGGTGTGTTACCAGTTGGCACTTTGTTGTTTAGTGAAAATGTGAAGTATGATGTATGGAATGAATTCGTGTTAAGTGTTAATTAATATGAGGAGTATTTCTGCAAGTGTGTAAGTATGTATTATGTAATGTGAATATAAATTACATAAGAGATAATTAAATATATTAAATAGGTGAAATATAGATATTGTGTATAAATAGAAATAAATAAATATGTATATATGAAATATGTGGGAGGAGCCCACATTACCTAGAGACCTGGCTAGGGGCGATAATAGTCCGGAAACCACACATGTCTGTCAGAACGAGTGGTCTTCGAGGGCTGTCCAGGGGGATCTGGCGGAGCTAGCTGCGGAGGCAGAGAAGGTGTGGAAGGTTTGGCGGGATGTACGAATGTATTTTGCGCAAGTGTATTCGGTGAGTGAGGAATGGGATATGATTCTTCATCTTTAAGAATAAAGGCCGGCTTTAAGCGGTCTATGGTGACCGTCACCGGCTTGCCTTTCAACAGGAGCTTGAACGTTTTTTCACCTCTGTCCAGTACTTTGTGTGGGCCTGAATAAACTGGAGTGAGTGGGGGTCTCGTAGCGTCTTCACGTAGGAAGACAAACTCCGCATTACCCAGGTCTTTAAATACAAAAATGTTTTCTTTACAATGGCGAGATGCTGGTGAAGGTTGAAGCTTCTCAGCGAATAAGCGCAACCTGGCAGTAAAATCAGAAACGTCTGATGTACCAGGTGTACTGTGGTGGAAGAATTCGCCAGGAAGCCTCAAAGGCTCACCGTAGAGGAGCTCGGCGGACGACGCTTGGAGATCCTCCTTAAAAGCGCTCCGTATGCCTAGTAGCACTAGGGGCAAGGCTTCGGACCAGTTTGCATCAGCGTGGCATGCAATGGCTGCTTTCAGTTGCCTGTGAAAGCGTTCCACAAGACCATTGCATGCAGGATGGTACGCTGTGGTCCGTTTGTGCTGGAACCCGATTGCCTTTGAAAGATACTGAAACAGGGCGGACTCAAACTGACGTCCGCGGTCTGTAACAATATCTATCGGGCAACCGAATCGGGATATCCAGCCTGACAACAGTGCCTTGCCCACTGTCTCTGCGGTAATGTCAGAGATAGGAATTACCTCTGGCCATCGAGTAAAACGATCGACGGCTGTAAGGCAGTATTTGAAACCGTTGGAGACTGGAAGAGGCCCGATCAAGTCTATGTGCACGTGCTTAAAGCGTGTGCGCGGTAAGTCGAAAGTTCCCAGAGGTGCGGAAACATGACGACTCACCTTTGCACGTTGGCACGCGATGCAAGATCGGGTCCAGTCTCTGCAGTCCTTGCGGACTCCTGGCCATACAAAGCGTTCGGCGACTAGTTGGGCTGTAGCATTTGCGCCGGGATGGCTTAAAGTATGAATGCTTTGGAAGTGGCTTAAAGTATGAAGGCTTTGGAAGACCTTCATCCTGAATGCCTTTGTTACAAAAGGCCTGGCAGTCGGTGTACTGACGTCGCAGTACATTGGTATACGGCTGCCGGGGAATTCCATCATCCTAAGACGGAGTGAGGAAGGGTCCGCGAGATACTCGGCGAGTTCAGCATCGGTGGTCTGACTTTCGGCAAGTTGGGATAGGCTGACCGGAGTTTCCAGTTCATCGACGCGAGATAAGGTGTCGGCAACAACATTATCTTTGTCAGATATGTGCCTTATGTCGGCCGTGAACTAGGCGATGTAGTCTAGGTGTCTATACTGCCTCGGCGAACAGTTACGTTTCCTTTCATGAAAAGCGAAACTGATGGGCTTATGGTCAGTATAGACAATAAAATGCCTAGCTTCCAACATGTGCCGAAAGTATTTGATGGCCTCGTAAATGGCGAGTAACTCGCGGTAGTATGGCGAATAATTGGCTTGGGCGGGACTAAGCTTCTTGGAAAAGAAGGCAAGCGGCTGCCAACCATAATCCTGCTGTTGTTGCAGGACTGCACCTATCGCAACATCTGACGCGTCTGTAACTAATGCAGGCTTTGCACTACACTGAGGGTGCGCAAGAAGTGCTGCGTTAGATAGGCTTTCCTTGGTCTTCAGGAAAGCCTGCAGAGCGTTACCGGTCAGGTTGATAGGCGCAGATCCTTTGACTGCCCCCGTCAGAAGGGCGTTCAGTGGAGCTTGCGTCTGGGCTGCGTTAGGCATGAATCGCCTATAAAAGTTGGCCATGCCCAGGAATCTTCTAAGCGATCTGACGTCCTTGGGAGGGGGGAAATCGCGAATGGCTTCGACCTTGGTGTCCAATGGCTTGGTTCCGCTCGCCGAGATACGGTAACCTAAGAAGGTCACCTCGGGAGCTCCGAAGACACATTTGGACACGTTGATTACCATGCCGTAGTCCCTAAGCCGTGAAAAGACTTAAAAAATCCAGCCCTCTCGTCACCTAGTCCACAAAACGCTGAAAAGTTTGGCCCGCATTGCACAGACCAAACGTCATGTACGGAAATTCGTACAAACCGAACGGGGTGGTGATGGCGGTCTTCGGAATGTCCTCTTCTCTTACCGGAATTTGGTTAAAGGCTTTGACCAGGTCCAGGGTGGAGAAGACTCGGCAACCTGCAAGGCTGTGGGAAAGATCATGCAAATGCCTGATGGGGTACCTGTCTGGAACAGTGCGTGCGTTCAACAACCTGTAATCACCACAGGGGCGCCAGCCATTGTCCTTTTTGGGCGCGAGGTGAAGTGGTGATGACCAGGGGCTTTTGGAAGGCCTTGCAGTGCCGTTAGACAGCATTGCCTCAAACTCGTCCTTAGCGATCTTAAGCTTGTCTGGCGCTAAGCGACGGGGAGAGCAAGAAATTGGCGGGCCAGGAGTGGTGAGGATGTGGTGTGTAGTGTTATGCGTGATGTTTTTAGGTGTGCCGGCTGGTCGCGTGATTTCTATAAAACTATCGAGAATGCGATGGTATTTCGATTCGCCAGTCTGAACTTTCACAGAATAAATAGATGAATTTTTAGCTAAAGCTGCGCAAGTTGCAAGAGAAGTTACATTATCTATAAGCTTATGGTTACGTACATCTACTATAAGGTTATAACTAGAAAGAAAGTCAACACCGATAATGGGCTTGGTGACGTCAGCAACAATAAATCTCCATGGAAAGTTTCGGCGGAGTTCGAGATCCACATTAAGATGTACATAACCATATGTATTAATGCTAGAACCATTAGCTGCACAAAGTAAATTCGTAATTAGTCTTCTGGCGGCGGTCTCGCAACATTGATCGGGGGAAGACGCAGAGGTCGCTACCAGTGTCGACCAAGAACTGCGCCTTCATCTTCCTATCGGTGACAAAGAGACGACCTGCTGGGCTGGAACAGTCGGCGGTTGTCATGACCGACTGTTTCGGTCGGGATGTCGAGCGGCTACGTTGTGGTGGGGAGCGGCGAGGTTGTTTAGTGGGCAGCATTGTCTGTTGGTTCAACTTTTTCTCCAGTAAGGCGACCATCTTCTTCAGCTCAGCAATCTCGTTCCGGGCACTAACACTTGGAGAGGCGTCAGAACTCGGTGATGCAGCGAGCTGGTGCGAAGATAGCGATGTCATCTCCAGCACTCGGTCAGCCAGGTCAGCCAGGGCCTCCAAGGGTAGGTTCGGCTGGGAAGCTAGAACGATCTGCAGATCCAGGGGCAGGTGGCTGCTCCAGATACTACGGATGAAGTCCTCTGGAACTGTAGATCCGGCGAGATTATGAAGGTGATGCAGAAACTGGGATGGTTTCCTCTCCCCCAACTGCTGGTGAATTAGCAGCTGTTTGATCTTCTGCTCGTGGGAAGCTGTGAGTCTAATTATCAGCTCTAATTTTATCCTCTCATAACGATTTTCAGTTGGCGGGTTAATTATAATGTCCTTAACGGTTTTAGCTAGCGTCATTTCCAGGTTTGCTATAACGATGTTATATTATGCAAAGTCTTCCTGGATCTCATAATTCTGGAACTGTGCTTCCAAAAGCGCAAACCGAATTTCTCTTTCTCGAGGGTCTTCTGGTGAAAAGGGAAGAACCCGTATTTTGTCCAAGTTCGACGAATATTCTAAGTTCGAATTGGATGAAATGACCATGTTCAATTTGGGAACATGCCGTTTTTGTTCACGCGCTACAGGCGTGCAACGGCGCGTAGGTACGCGACTGCGGACGGAGTTCGTGGATGAGTCACTGTCACACATTGTTCAAAATGGGATCACCAATTTGGAAGTAAGGGTGTTTGCAAGTAAACAAGAGTTTGTTACGTAAACAGAACAGTTACATATATTTCACTTCCACAAAAGTATTTATAAAAAGCGATGACAGTGGATATTATAATTTGCACAAACACATACACAAATAAGTTCCGTATTATAGAGGCAAGCGGGTCCGTAAGAAATAGCAAAAATGTCCGTTAGAATTAAACAACCAAAAACAATAGTAAGTGCAAGACAAGGGAAAGAGCGAGAGAGAGAGTACGTGCGCTCGCGTCGAGAGTAAGTTCCGACTGATGACGCGCGGCGGAAGAGAATCGAACGCGGCCGAGCGATCACGCGACCGGTGCGTGTACGCAGGCGGTGTGTTACCAGTTGGCACTTTGTTGTTTAGTGAAAATGTGAAGTATGATGTATGGAATGAATTCGTGTTTAGAGTGTTATATATGAGGAGTATTTCTGCAAGTGTGTAAATATATTTATGTATTATGTAATGTGAATATAAATTACATAAGAGATAATTAAATATATTAAATAGGTGAAATATAGATATTGTGTATAAATAGAAATAAATAAATATGTATATATGAAATATGTGGGAGGAGCCCACACCGGCATACGGGACCACATGGTCTTGTAAGATTTCTGTTATGTACCGCCCAGCATTCAGCGACCCTTGCCCGCGACCACCGCCAGTCCGAGAGACGCACACAAGTTCCGTTTTCCCTTCAACGGATATGCCACCCCAGAACATACAGGAACCACCTCCGTATTCGACGGATTCCTCTATACACGCTTGGGTAAAACGTTCCCCTTTTCTTCGGTATACCATTCTGCGTCTATCGTTGCAGAAAAGATATACTCGTGTCTCATCGGTAAAGAGAACGGCCCTCCACTGGTCAAGCGTCCAGTTGACATGCCCCTGAGCAAATTGTAACCGCTCTCTCCGATGTCACACGGTCATATTTGGGCCTCTAGCAGGTCTGTGAGCTCTTAATTCCTTTTCTTTCAATCTTCTTCTAATCGTAGAGACACTCACAGACGTGCTTACGAGCTGACCGGAGCTCTTGTTGCACCTCAACAGCATTGCTGAAGCGGTGGCGCAACGACGTAGACACAATGAAATGGTGTGTCTTTCTGATGTAAAACGTTTTCTTCCGGATCCACGTCTTCGGGTATAGCCACTAGTCTCACGGAACCGTTGGTATACTCGTCGTACTGCAAATCGGCTAAGGGTCAACTGTCGAGCAACGTCAACCTGTCGCAGTCCTGTTTGCAATAGAGCAACGATTTGAGCGGCTTCTTCAGGGGTTGTATACATCTTCAGGTACAGTTCTTTTGCGTATGTTGTTCCAGTGTGTTCACTCTAAAGTCTGAGTAGCGACTGGCCCATTTCTTACCTGGACATAACATTTTATACCCTTTTAAGGTAGCCCAACTAGCGCTCCTTAAGTGAGCATTTTTTCCAATATCTTATTGATTGGTCCCTGGTTAGATATTGTAATTGATTTTTTAATAATACAGGTAATTAATGTAAAGGTATTGAAGTGCACTTTACAATGATATTTCTTTTTCACGCGTGGTATATATGGGCCAGATTCTAGGAGCAATTTACTGAAAAAAACATAAAGGTTCGATTTTTGTGACGCCGAGTGAATATTAACATTACAATGTGAACTTACAAAATATGTTGAGGCTTATCCTTTAATTTCCAAGAAGTCTGAGGAAGTAGCAAGTAGTTTGGTAAATAACTTTATTCTTAGATACGGTGTACCCTGAGAAATTGCAACAGACAGGAGAAAGGAGTTTCTGTCGGAAGTATTTCAAAAGGTATGTAAGTTATTGAATATTAAACAACTTAATTCCACAGCTTATCACCATCAGACCATTGGAGCGTTAGAAGTTACACATAAACATATGAATGCCTTTTTACGCATACAAACTGACAACCATCCTGAAATGTGGAGTAAGTGGCTTTCCTTTTGGTGCTTTGCATATAACACAACAGTCCACACAGAGACTCAGTTCACACCGTACGAGTTAGTATTCGGTAAGAAGTGTTCTCTACCCAGTAACCTTGTAAATGACTTAGAACCACTTTATTAACCGAATTCAAAAAAAAAAAGGAGGTTCTCAGTTTGACCTGTATGTATGCTTGTATGTTTGTGCACGATTACCTCACGTTTGGCTAAACTGATTTTGATGCGGTTTCCAGTTAAGTATTTGTTACAATCTAGAGAAGGTTTTAGTATAAAATTTTCAAAAATAAGTTAAGTAGTTTTTTCAGAATCCTGAAAAAACTGAGTGATTATTTATCTTATCTATTATTATTATTGAGTATTTCTTATCTATTTAGCCGTAGGTTAGGAATGAGAGATTAAAATTTAAACTAGAGCATGTTTGGATTATTGCTAGTGAGGCATTAATGTATTTTTAACCGACTTCAAAAAAGTTTGTCCTTGTGCAGTTTCTCCTTCCATTAACAAGTCTCGTTCGTCCCTGAATGGCACATGGCATACAAGAAGACTGTAGAAAAATCCTTCTCTTTCAGAGTTGATAGTATAGTATCTCGTTCTGAGAATCGCCGGTTGGTTCCGGACTTTCATCCTCGTGCCATTTATGAGTTTAATGTATCTCGGGTTAGTAGTTTCTTCATGGCGTAGTTCGTAGTCTCCATCTTCGTCAGTCCACTGGTCTCCACCTATTGATTCATACCTAACTGCAAATTCAGCCAGAGAAATCTCTTCTAGATTTTCTGGTCTTTGTTGATATTTGTCAAATATGTTGTTATATATTGAATTTTCATCACCTTCTAAGCGTAGCAAACGAAATCTTTGGTTGGGTCTACAGCTATTAATAAAAACAGATTTTCTTGAACACACTTTTAGAGGCAAGTGACATAACCTATATGCATATTCTGGTGCACTCACCAGCCTTTGGGATAATATTGTCATTGAAATCGAAAACAACTGTTTCCATATTTCACCTCCTTGACGTTTTGCTTTATTAACAGCCTCACGAATAACATCTCCAGCATCCGTTGGTTCACACTTGCTTACGTACTTGGCGACATAATAAGCAACAGCTGTCACACTTCCACAAGGCTGCAAGTCCATATTACCCTGCCAAAGTTGGAGTAGACATGGATTGTAATTATTCACCATGCATTCGCTCTCTGTCCTTTTAAGATTACAAAAGCGTCCTTTGTTTCTCAAAGTTTCATCTGGGCCTAATAATTCAGTTTCTGTCCTTTGAGGTCGCGGAAACCCAAATCGGCAAATAGGTATTTCCCGGTTCTTATAGCAAGTGTTACTATGCTTATGTTGTTGAACTTTTAGAACAATTTCATTTAATTCTTGATTTTCATTACTGACTGAGCACGATATTACTTGTTCAATGCATTTTTTTCCAGCTTTAGTAAAAAAATCAGGCATTGATTGACACCACAACAACATATGGAGGTGGGGACTGCCGCGATTTTGATATTCTATTCTGTACCACCAATCAACTGTTTTTCCACCTAGCAGCTCACTATCACTTTTGATGTATTTAATTATAGCGTTGACTTTCAACATAAATTGGCGAGCAACCGTAATGGGATATTTCTCTACAAGATGAACTCTCTCCTCAAATGATAATTCAGCAGGATATACGGACTCACGATTATCAGCAATCAACAATGCCCTTTGCATATCATTCCAGTTAATGTCGTTGCACGACAAAGTTAAGAACCAAGTCGGTGGTCCGATACTACGTACCATAGCGATGAGCTCTGAGCAAGCTCTACGCCAATATGCCGCTGACCCTCTTATATTTATTATTGCAATATGAATGTTGTCTACTAAATTTTGTGGTGTGTGCTCTCCTTGGCGCAGACGGCATGCAACGCTTACACTTGATTTGGCTCTGTAGTATTCAACGACCGATAAGGTGAAGAATATGTAATCATTATTGTGAAAGCGCCTATCACAACTCATCACTCTGGCTTGGAAATAATCCAGAGGTGTTATAGGTATCGGTCTACTTTCTCCGAAACCATTGACGCCATGAGGATATAAAAACCACCATGCCAATTCTTCGATTCTTCTTTCTTTTTCGATGTTTAGTGGTGGAGCAGTCTTTCTGCGAATATCAAAAATTGGCACATTTTTCAACTGAGTGCGACTTTCATTTTTAAATTGCGATACAGTCTCAACTTCCGGAAATGTTTCCTCTATAGGCATTAGCAGACTCGTGGACGCAACAGCTAAAATATCGATCTCTGGTGGCTGAGTCAAATTGTTAAGTTTACTCACATTGGCTGAAGATAGATGGGTATTCACATTTTTGCAGTTGTTTTCAATTAGATTTCTCAGACTTTGTTGGTTATTTGGTTCATTGCTTAGATTTTCTTGCGTTTTTTCAATTATATTGTTTGGACTTTGTGGATAACATACAATTATGATAGGTGTCAACGTGTATTGGTTGTCCTGTAAGGAAACAGCCTTTTTAATTTTTATATTTCTTAGAAATACACGTTTGAGCCCATCCACATTTGAAAATTTCATCAAGCAAGCCGTGCCTCTTAAAGGAGCTTGAAAACCTTTAGGCCCCCGTGCATGCGAATCAAATAAGTAGTAATAATTGTCCTGTTTCCATATGCCTACACTTACAGAATTTGCAGTTAGGATTCCATGGCTCATGGTTTCAAAAAAATTTGACAGTGCACTGTGAAGGTTAGGAAAACCATCAACAGAGTTATCTATTTCCAAGTGGCCATTGAATGAATCTTCTTCTCGAACGAGAATATTAACTGCTACTCCACCATATGTCACAGTCGGTAAAAGTTCTCTAATAGCCAAGAAATCAATATTTGCCTCTTGTTGCGAGGGCTCGATCCTAGCAGTAATGCATTCGCTGTAATAGCGATCTCCAGCCAAGAGAATCAAGTCTATATCACTGCTTCTCCAATGTTCCACGTTTGTAACGGTTGCAGCAACATTTGCGACGGTTGCCATAGCAGTGCACTGTCGCCCTCGAGTTTGTTCAGGGAATTTCATAGCGTCTGCTTGATGGAATGAGCCTCGTAAGATTGAACTGTGCTCAGAAATAACAGAAAATTGTCTTTTGTCTACGTTTTGGCATGGAACCGGCTGCAGAAGTTCAGTACAATTTTGGCCAGTTTCTGCATTTGAGGTTTGAACAATATCAGCTAAGTCCATGCCTACATTAGAGAAAGTTGCCCGAACGTTCCTATATAATGGATTATTTTCTAAGAGCCAGGACAAGGCAAGGTTCAGATGTTCAATATTTACTGAAAACTCTTTTCGTGCTCGAACATTTTCGAGAGATTCAGCGACAATAACTAGTCCTGCCCTATTAAACGGTAAAGGAAGTTGCTCCGCTAGCTCTTCCACGTCTTGAGCGAATAAAATAGCCTGACCTTTGCACCATTGTTGTCTTAATTTATCTGTGAGTCTAACAATTTTCATAAAAGGCACAATACGTGAGAGCAATTTCTTTTCGAAACCAGAGAGACTTTCAATAATAGGTGGGATTTTCGGTACAACCAAACAGTTCCAATAAACTTGTGGAGGAACTTTACCTTTACCGAAATTCGAAGAGCATCTGGAGCAACATATCACTTTGGGCATGTGTTGTAATTCAGACGGTAACAAACTCTTTATCCGATCTGTGAGCTTTAAATTAATACGCTGTTGTGGATACAACATTTTATGGCAAAGCGTACAGGGTACATCAGCAAACTGATTTATCACTGCTTTAAAAAGTTCGGCATCGCATTTCCGTTTATTTGCTACCGCATGTCGCATCTGAGCTAGTCTATGTTCCCGCTGTTCTTCTGTTTCATTAGCTCTCGTCTGACGAGCACGTTGCCGCATGGATAACAAGCGCTGACTGGTCTGATCCTCAGTTTCGTTGGCCCTAGCTTGTTGCCTATGTACCCGAATGGACAACAATCGCTGACTGGTTTGTTGCTCAGTCTCGTTTGCTCTAGCTTGACTAGCGCGTTCTCGCATGGATAACAAGCGCTGACTGGTCTGCTCCTCAGTTTAGTTGGCCCTAGCTTGTTGCCTATGTACCCGAATGGACAACAATCGCTGACTGGTTTGTTGCTCATTCTCGTTTGCTCTAGCTTGACTAGCGCGTTCTCGCATGGATAACAAGCGCTGACTGGTCTGCTCCTCAGTTTCGTTGGCCCTAGCTTGTTGCCTATGTACCCGAATGGACAACAATCGCTGACTGGTTTGTTGCTCAGTCTCGTTTGCTCTAGCTTGACTAGCGCGTTCTCGCATGGATAACAAGCGCTGACTGGTCTGCTCCTCAGTTTCGTTGGCCCTAGCTTGTTGCGTATGTACCCGAATGGACAACAATCGCTGACTGGTTTGTTGCTCAGTCTCGTTTGCTCTAGCTTGACTAGCGCGTTCTCGCATGGATAACAAGCGCTGACTGGTCTGCTCCTCAGTTTCGTTGGCCCTAGCTTGTTGCCTATGTACCCGAATGGACAACAATCGCTGACTGGTTTGTTGCTCAGTCTCGTTTGCTCTAGCTTGACTAGCGCGTTCTCGCATGGATAACAAGCGCTGACTAGTCTGCTCCTCAGTTTCGTATGCCCTAGCTTGACGGGTATATTCCCGAATGGTGAACAAGCGCTGACTAATCTGCTCTTCGGATTCGAAGGCTCTAATAGAGTTAGTGTTTGCACGAAGCTTTGATAAGCGAACCTCTCTTTGCTCATCCGTTTCCGCAGCTCTAGAAGCCTGCTGACGATTTCTTGCATCATCAAGTCGTCGTCTTTTTACATCGGGACTTTCATTTTCCCTAGCACGACACGTCCTTAAAGCATTCTTTGTTTTTCTACCGAGGCCTAATATAATATAAAATATAATAAAAATAGGTACACCGAATAATAAGAGATATGTTAAAGTCATCATAACAGATTTATACGAGCCCAAAACTTATTAATTTCTAAAAACCTACCACTAAAATAAATGGATACCCTAAAAGAACTATGAATAGAAAAGTTATTAGGCCAAAACTTTGAAAAAAATAAGAACTTACCTAACACTAAAATGTACTTACGAAATAAAATAATATTAGAGGTAATGAACCCAAAACCTAACCTAATATGACCTAACTTTGAACCTAAACATTAAAAAAATGCATTAGGTACCAATAACTAAAGAAAACTTACGAATTTAAAAAATAATAAAAATAATTTACCCAAAGACTAACCTAACTTAACCTTGCTATAAACAAACTATATAGTAATTAGGCCACAAACTAAAATAAGTTGAGTACCTATACCTAAAAAAACTTACTATATAAAAAATAATAAACGTAATTTACTTAACCCAAAACCAAACCTCACTATGAACAAATTAGAAGGGACTATTACTAAAAATACAAATAAAAATGGTGATTAAAGTAATTAAACCAATATCTAAAATATATTAAAAACCTATCACTAAAAAGTATTAAATAAAAAAATTAAACCAAAACAAGAAACCCAAACAAAAATGATTTCTTAATTTCTTTCTTTTTTTTAAAAAGAGAACCGCCTTCAAAACTTTAACCCACTCAAAATTACAAAATAATTTTTATAAATCCCACCCCTTTCCTCATCCAGTGCTTATCCCGTCTCTCTCTATTCCTACCTACCTACCCCGTAAAACAAATTTTTGACTAAAAGTAATTAATGTCTAAAAATATATAAAAGTCAATAATTATCTGGGTATTAACTTAGTTTTTGAAGTCGGTGCCAAACTAAAATTTTAGGGCAATAAAGAACGCTGCGCTTATTTGAACAAAAAAGACATTGTTCTTGCACTATCCCGATCCTAGATGGATGAGTAAAAGATGAGTCACCTAATGTAAGAATAATAAATGATAAAGGTAAAATAGATATTGTACATAAAAATCGTACAAAATTATATCATGAAGATTTGTAATACGTAAAAAATAAAAATATTATGTTAATCTATTTTTTTTTTCATCAAGTCCGGTGATGTAGAGATATTATAATAATTAATGATGTAATTTGCCCTATATTATGTGTACACGTGTAGCCTTAGAATGACTTATGTATCTGTATTTATAACGAATATTATGCCAATATATCTCAGTATTAATCGAGCACTCATTGTTTTCATTTCGAGCCTAATCCACACCTCACACAGCAATCAAGTCCGGATATCACATTTATTTCATCTGATATAGCGCTTAAAGGGCTAAGTCCGTAGTGTTTGAGCCGTCGGCCGATGACGTTTCAGCATATAATACCGTCATGATTATTTTTAATAGATTGACTATACAGTCATAAACCATATTTAAAAGGTTATTGAACTAACTCTTTTGTTTTTGGTATTTTAATTAAATAAAGAAGTGAAAGGAAATCTTACGTACAACACTAGAGTCACGTGTCCAAAATTTTAATTAGTAAATAGAAAAAAACACATTAATACCTAAAGGCTTTTAAAGGAAAAGGTCTGTATCCGATTCGAGTCGAGGAGGTCTCAAAATGCGAGAAACTGGCGCTACTGAGCCATACTATCTCTCGACCCGAAGCGAGTGTTTGTCGCGTTTAGACAACTTCTAGGCTAATTATGCTATCCCCGTGCAACTTTAATAGACGCAAACAAGTTTAACCTTCTGCGCTTATGAAGCTTGTTTTCAGCTTGAGTTCTTATTGTCTAACACAGGAGAGTTTTTTTGGATAATTTAGTTTATTTTATGATAAAATACGTTCTAATATAAAGGAAAATCAAAAAGGAAATAGCATGGGAAGAAAAAATGTCAAAAAAAGAAGGAAAACCGAAAGAGCACTTCCACTTGTTGCAAAATAACAGAGTGAATATTGGATTGACGTATTTGAGTTTTGAAGTTTGGTGATAGGAATCCCGAACTAAAAGAAAACAAAACTCACAAAAAGTTATAGTTGCAATCGAAATAATGCTTTGCAAGATTATACAATCAACATTATTAAGTTTGTAATATGTTTTTGATATTATTTATTTAGTTTTAAATGTATACTTTACATGTTTACTTTACTGTTTATGAAAAGATTTATGCCTTTATCTTTAGAATAAGCCCCCAGCAAAACTTCTTTTGCATTGAATCACCCCCCCCAACCGTAACCCCAACGTTGCGCAGCAAATTTTATGGAGACTCCTCACGTTTAGTTTCTTATTAATTGAGATAATTTTATTGGGATATATTTTAGTTCTGATACTTTTTTTAATAATCATTTACATGAATGATACGAATTATCATGCATTCCATTCGTCCATTAAGTGCTGAAACAAAAAGCTTACTGACGGCCTAAAATGGACTTAACCCTTTGATTTTAAAGTTCTGAATGAGACTCTGGGTAGTGACCATCATTTTTGTAAGTCAAGTTTTTCAGTTTTGCCTACAGGTAATCATAATCCAAAGACAAAAAGAAATTTAAAAAAGGCTGATTGGGATTCTTATTGTAGCGTTTTAGAAGATTTATTTAAGAACTTCACTTTTTATTCGGATCTTCAAAAGAATTGTGATGTTTTTGTGGATTTTATTAACATTACCGCTGAGCTATGTATTTCATATGTTAAGTTCAATCAAAACCCGTGTAGTAAATTTGTTCCACGTCCATATTGGAGTCCTATTTTAAACCCTACCCCGAATAATTATAATATTTTAAAGAATAAAATTGCAACGGCTCAAAACCTAATACGCAAAGCAAAAAGTATTAATTTTCAAAAATTTTGTTCCTCAGTAGACCAGTCGACTTCATCTACTGATTTGTGGTCGAAAATGAAATAGATTAAAGGATATAGGCAGCATAAACTTATTGTAGATGAGAATGTAGCTACAGAACTTCTTTATAGTTTAACACCCGATTTTGTAACTCCCGATAGTCCTAAATTTTCTTCAGAAAATGTCAAAATAAATTCTCCATTTTCATTAACAGAGTTGAATAAAAGTATACCTTTCAAAAATACCTTCCCAGGAGATGACGGAATATGTTATTTAATGTTAGAAAATCTTCCTCTTAATGCTAAAATAATAATGTTGCAGTTATATAACAGTTTTTTTGAACAACATTTTATCCCTTCGTAATGGAGAGACATAATCATAATCCCGATTCCAAAACCAGGGAGATTGCAAAATGATGTTTCATCTTTACGGCCAATCTCTATGATGTCTTGTCTTTGCAAAGTATTTCATTATATTTTGAGTAAAAGATTGGGATGGTTTTGTGAAAAAATAAAATTATTTCCACCAAATACCACAAGTTTCCGAAAAGCTAGTTCGTGTTACGACAATTTAAGTACATTAGTTACCAGGATATTAATTGGGTTTTCTGAGAGGCAGGCAACGCTTGCTTGTTTTGTTGACATTAACGTTTACGTTTTTTTTCGTTACTTGCAATTTTAGATCGGATTGGAGCAGGAAAGAAGCTTTGCATGTATTTGTGGAACTTTCTTAATAAACATAGAAACTTAAAAATTAATTTAGATTCAGTTAAAGTTGTGAGAACTACAAATATGGGCTTAGCCCAAGGGGACCCGATGTCTCCTTTACTTTTTAATATAGCAACTTATAAAATATGTAATGAAATCAAAAATGTTTTTATAGCCCAACATGGTGATGACTTTGTCATATACTCTACTGGATACAACATTTTAAAAAGTACCCAAAAGACACAGGAAGCGGCGGGGCTTTTAGTAGAATTTTTAAATGAAATTGGACTAGAGATATCTTTTAGAAAAACAAAATTATGCGTTTTTAAGAAAGGTACAAAAGGGACCAGATTAACTTTAAAATTGATAATAATGACATAGAAGTTGTAAATAATATTAGGTCTTCGGTTAGATCGTGGTGTTACATGGTCAAAACATATAAATGAACTAAAGGAGAGAGTATGTAAATTTATAAATATATTGCAGATATTAAGAGGTCCAGGTTGGGGGGTGCATCAAAGTCACTTACGTCGACTGTACATAGCGATGGTAAGAAGTAGGATTGACTATGGCTGTGTTTTTTATAATAGTAGTTGTCAGTCTAATTTATACAAAATTGATAAACTGCAAAATCAATGTTTAAGATTAGTTGGAGGTTTTATTAAATCCACTCCCATTCACGTGATGGAGAGTGAGCTGTGTGCCACTCCTCTCTCTGTTAGGAGAAAATATCTAGCTGCAAAATACTGGCTGAAATGTAAAGCCATGAAAAATAATACCTCTATTGAATGTTTAATGTGTTTGGAAGAGTTATGTCACAGTGTTTATTGGTATTACTTGAAGAAATTCAACAGGATTTTTTATGGAATTAAAATATTTCAAAGCGAAATGTTGGAAATGTTTTCTCTGGATACATGGGTCTGCAATGTGGATCTCGATATAAGATGTTATTTACCATTAATAGAAAAATTTAAAAGGATGTATAGTAAGCTTAATCTGAAACAAGTTTGTTATCATGCTATACGTAAAAGTTACACAGATTACTTTAAAATATTTACCGATGGGTCTAAAGGGATGGAACTGTAACAGTGGAGCGGCCTTTTTTGACCCCCAACACAACACTCACTGTAAGTTTAGCATCAATGCTGATGTATCTCATGCATCTGTATATAATGCGGGTGGAAATAATCGCAATATTCGAAGCTCTTTCGTATGTGGAATCTTTGAATTACAATAAGTTTGTCATTTTATCAGACTCAAAAAGCGCATTGCAACATGTATCTCTTTGTACCTCGAGCGCTCGAGGCTCTCCGTTAGGCTACGAAATTGTAAAGCTGATTTGCAAGTTGGAGGGTGCTAATAAAAAGGTCGTTCTCCAGTGGATACCTGCACATGTTAGTCTCGAAGAAAATGAGGTTGTCGATTCTTTGCCTAAAGAGCCTATTAGTGAGGGGATACAATATGATTGTTTGCCATTTCATCATGAACTATTATTTGAAGTGAAAAACTATTATACGAAAGTGTGGAGCGAGTATTTTGACGAAAGGTCGTGGAACGCAGGGATCTGGTACAGAACCATTCAACCAGTCTTGAACAGATCCCCCTGGTTTGAAGGAAGCAACATGTGCAGGCGAGACGTAGTTACTGCTTTCTGGCTTCGCTGCGGACACACTCCCCTAAACAATTTTGCATTTCTAATGCGTAAGACGGCTTCTCCGAATTGCGCTGAGTGTGATGTGTTTGAAGATGCGTACCATATTATGATGGAGCGTGTCCGGAACGAGCCGGAAAGACACGAATTTTTTATTAAGATTGATTTGAATGGTGAAGTGGGTATATGTAACAGTATATTAGCTCGTCCTACCTCTGAATCCGCAAAATTACTCTATGAACTAGTTATGATTTGTTTGAAACGTAGG
Source organism: Marasmarcha lunaedactyla (assembly GCA_923062675.1). Lineage (NCBI taxonomy): Eukaryota > Metazoa > Arthropoda > Insecta > Lepidoptera > Pterophoridae > Marasmarcha > Marasmarcha lunaedactyla. The sequence continues at coordinate 27,589,527 of OV281340.1, read as the reverse complement.
TTAAGTTAGGTTGATTTATTCTTATTGATTGTATTTTGTAAGAACTATGAGGTTGAAGTCTTCTAAATTAGAAGAAACCCTCAATAATAAAGAATAAAAAAACAGTATTTATATTTTGGTGTAATTTATGTATTGGGGAAAGGACTTTACTGTATATAAAAATAATTTTATAACAACTTCACTGCTATGTGGTGTCAATTATATTGCATTGTAGCTCGGCAAGTCTCCCTCCCCCAAGTATCCAAACGACGAACACCCTCGGCACCCGGCAACCTGGCAACGACGGCACCCGTTCACGAGTTAACGCAGGGTCCAGCCATCGCCCTCCTCAACTAGGGAAGTTACAGGGAAGTGAGCGACGCCCGACGCTACCATAAACTAAAAGAACTCAATGAACAAACAGACACATTACCCATGTTTTATCACAAATACTAGTAAAAACCCGTTAATGAGGGGATTATACCCAAGGGCTTTTATCATCCAAATAATCGTATAGTTTATAATATGCTTTAGCACACAACTTTTGCTTTATAGTTTCTTTGAATTTGTCAATAGGAAGACCTTGGATATCCTCAGGAACCATATTACAAAAGCGTACACATTTACCCATGAATGAGTTAGTGACTTTATGAAGCCTACTATTATAAGCTGCCAGCATATTTCTTCTAAACCGCCATAATAATCTCGTTTGCGTGGTTTTGTTCTAGTGAAAGGGCAATTGCTGGAATATGCTATTTCTTCCTCTTTTGTTTACATTGCCCAGATATTTTTTTCTTTTGAACAAGGTTATGTTCTTTTTTACATACTTACATAATTTTTCTAAAACATATTGTGAATGGAAAGTAAGAATATTTATTTCCTTAAATTTACTTCTAACTGACACTCTTGAACCGAGCTGATAGAGTGCGCGAACAGCTCTTTTTTGCAGAATAAATATAATATCGATGTCGGCAGCACTCCACCACACCATAATGCCATATGTCATGAGGCTATGGAAGTAACCGAAATAGACTAGTCGAGCTGTTGTTTCATTGAAATTTGTCTCATTTTTTTAACAGCATATGCGGCAGAGCCAAGCCTTTTCGCTAAACCATCAACATGCGGTCCCATTGGAGTTTGGCGTCTAAGGCTATGGCCAGAAATTGCCTAGAAAATGCCAAGATATTGGAGAAAAGTAATACAGTATTAGACACAACCTCGTTTATTTCGCTTTATTATTCGCTTTCGGCGTAATGCCTGTGTGGCGTCGTATATTTCACACTTACGGACCGATTTGAAGCAGTTTGTTTTGAAGGTGAATGAATTGAGAGTGTTCTTAGCCATGTCTGAAAAAGAAGATTTCTTCCGTTCAAAAGTTATATATGCTTTTTTCCTTCAGTCGGGGGATTTTAATGTGTCTTATGTTATGGCAACAATTCGTACCACACAAAGAAGCACACTACGTGTCACTAGTTTATATATTTTATAATTATGGGAAAGCTATCAACTTATGTCAACAATATAATTTTTTTATGAGCCAGTTACAAGCTTTCACAGAGAATCTTAAATCATTCTTACAAAATCTTTCAGAAAACCTTCCCATACATGAAAATACAATATAGAACATATCTCAGTTACAGTAATGTCAAAACTAAACGAACCCTTTCATCTTGTTCCAGGATTTCTTCATGGAATTCAGCCGTCAACGCGCCTGCATCCTGTCTCGCTCGGCGTTACAGTTGTTATACCTGAGCGGGTCGGCGGCGAGCACGCTGTGCATGGCCCAGAGTGCGTCGATGTGCCAGCCGCGGCCTCAACACGCTTTCGTTGAAATACTGAGAGAGTCGCTGAAGAGCTTCGTTAACCCGCCAGCGTTAACCCCCAAGTCGCCCATCTTGTCTACGCCGCAGGTAATGAATACATAACTGGCTGGAGTCCCTGCAGCCTCACATAAGTATAGATATTCTAAGTAATGTGTGTGGTATGCTCGTACATGTCGCAGTATGATCGAATAATAAGTATCATTGCAAACGTACTGGAATTATGACGAACCTAGCACACATGCAAAGAAGACTTCTCAATTGTTCAGAAACATTTATTTACAATTTATGCATAAAAATTGTTGAGTATCATGCCCTGTCTGTGTTCTTGCTAACCATATGTTCCAACTATTTAAATAAGCACGTAGTCGTCGAAGTCGATTTAAATGTTTTCATTATATTGATAGAGATTGCGAAATCTTCTTTGTTTGTGTGCTGGCCTTCGTAATCATTGGAGTGTTCGCAAAGATTCCAGTGCTTTTGCAATGATTCGTATTTTCTGATCTTACTGCGATACACATATACATGGTCTATCGTTATGAATGGATAACCAGTTAATTACAGTTGGTCCGGATGAGAGACTGTAAGAAAATCGTATCTTCTTGCCAGGGTTGTCAACCATATGAAAATGGCGTAGACTTCTATACGTTTTACTTATTTCAATATTCAGTCAAGTTAAGCAAGTAAATAATAGTTATCCAACAAGTTTATTATTCTATCAATATAGTTTTATTTACGTTTTTTGTAAATGTATAAAATACTTGTCAACAGGCTCGCGAATTCGTAGAAAACTTTCTCGCGCGGTGCGTGCGACCCTTCGCGGTGCTGCTTCAGGTTTGCGGACACAACAGAGCGAGACAAAGAGATAAGCTTGCTCTCTTATTAGATGAGTTCGCAGCTTTGCAAGAAGAGGTAAACTATATTTTACAGGTTTTCTTAAACAAAGGGGTCGCTAATGGAAATGCTACTAAAATATAAAGCAGTTCAATTTAAAAACTGTCAGTGAATGGTTTTTAGTAAATTTATATAAAGGTGTGAAATCAATAAACGAAATATTATCGCTAAAATTACGAAGACTAAAAATGTGGTGTTTAGAAAAATTTCAAGCTTAATAAGGAAGCACGCTTATGGTGCACTTTTACTGTAACACAATAATTATGAATTTGAAGCACCACATGTCCAATTACCAGTGGTAATAGATCTGCCTGGAACACCATCTTATCCTGTATAGTATATCTCAGGTGGTCCCATCTCCAAATAATGAAGCGAACAAACATTATCGTGAAGATTGTGGAGGTTTCTGTGGGTGTTTTCGTTTTAGGTATGTGTATGTCAACAAGTCGTTGTGTACATATTTGTATAAAAATTGTATTGCTTTGTTCAGGGTCATGTTATGTGGAGCGTATTTGCTTGTTTTCACACTGTAAAGCTTCGAAAGGATCGATTAAATCGCTTACTATTTCTAAATAACAAGCAATAACCAGTTATTTGTAACACAAATCAAAAAACCCCCAACTGACGGAAAGAATCACGTATAACTTTTGAATGTTTAAAACCCATTTTGCTTCAGACATGGCAAGAACACTCTCGATTCATTCAACTTGTAATCTACAGCAAAATCAGTTCAGCCGTTTGGGAGCTATGCTGTCGCAGAGAGACACACAAACAGACTCGTCAAACTTATAACACCCCTCCTTTTGCTTCGGGGATTGATATACTATATTATACTATAATATAATAATATACTAATAATTAAGTATCGAATTTATTATATAATACGAAAATATTCTGACTAAATTGAAGTGTACTTTAATTTGTTAATTGCTTACAATAATAAAACATTTCACCAGCACAGAGATTGATTTGAGTTGACTTTTGAAAAAAATTTATGGCTTTAGCTATCTTATAGTAATATAATTAATGAAATAGATTCAGAAGTTTCATATATAGAATTTAATACAAATAAAAAATCATTTTCTATATAATGATTTAATAACATTAATATATAACTTGTTTGTTTCCAGGCGGAAAGCGTAGATGCGGTGGTCAGCGGCGCGGCCGGCATCGCGCCTCGGGCCTGCTTCGGCACGTGGATCCTGTACCACGTGCTGCGACTAATGATCACGTACCTATTGTCTGGATTAGAGCTGGAGTTGTACTCCGTTCATGAATACCATTATATATTCTGGTTGGTTCTTTGTGTTGTTTGAGTTATTGTTAATTATTAAGCTTCTTAATAAGTTTGAGATATGATTGGAAGTTCGTGTTCTTTTGTAAATCTACATCTACAGCTGTTATGTAAGTCAAAGTTGTGGAATCAATAAATATATATTTGTTATGGCCCTTTCGCATGGCAGTTGCACTTCGACAGCCCCACCGGCACCATCAAGATAATGTTCTAATTACTTATAAATTAATAACTGCGATTTAAACGACGGAGTAGCGTTAGTGGTAAGTAGCCCCGTCTCATACGCCGGAGGTCCCAGGTTCGAGTCCTGGCCAGGGCATTCATTTGTATGATAAACACAAGTCGGGTTATGGTTGTTAACATTTATATATGTATGTTTCTTTTGCCCCCCCCCTGCTCTGCTTATTTGTGATATTTAGTACTTTGTGTTTGAGGATTAATAAGGGCGCTTGGGATTACATAGGTGAGTAGAATAGGTGAGTAAGAAACCTTCCATAATTCCCTTTCCCAGCCTAACGTTGGTTGAAGCATTGGTAGATTGATCTAAAGTTTATCCGTAAGCCTAGAACCAACCAACGGCCGCGTCAGATGAATATATTGTATACTCTGTTAGCTCTAACTTAAACAGTGTAAGCACAATGTATAACTAATTAAATAACCACGTTTAAGGAAAGGTTTAAATAATAAATAAATAAATCCCTCGACAAACACATCAACAATCGACAACTGTATGGCCCCAAAGTAAGCAGAGCTTGTGTTATAGATGACCATACAGCGAACTGGGGGAACCCAGAATAAACATACCTACATATGTAAATATCAACAACCATGACTCAAGAACAAACATCTGTGTTCATCACACAAATTAATGTCCCGGCCAGAAATCTAACCTGAGACCTCCGGCGTATGAGGCAGGTCTACCGAACTACACTACTCGTGTCGTCGTTAATATTAAATATTGTTTATATATATTTCTAAGTCATAGTTATCAATACTGAAATAAATACTTCAACAGGTACCTCTACGAGTTTTTGTATGGATGGCTAGTATCAGCGCTAAGTCGGGCCGAAGGGCTTGCAAACGAAATGACCCGGCGTGTAGACGCGAAGAAAAGTGGCGCCCGAAAGCAAAAGAAGAAAGTGCGTCCTTACGCCCGGGAAGGGCTTATGTGTCAAGTTCTGCAAAATATGTGCGGAGGGTATTATAAGGTATACATATTTATTTCTACAAAGATGTTTGGAATAGTTTATATTTTAAGAACAATAGCGATTTTTTTGACGAAAAAAATGTTTATCAAAGAATTGTGCTAATATTTTATGACTGAGCATCGGTAGCGCTATTGTTAAGGAGCTGGCTTCTTCCCGCTGCTACGGGCTTTAGTTTCGCATTCTCCTTCGAATACCGTAGTGGCGCCCCCTAGTATGCGATCGCCTATAAAGATCAAACAGTGCGCAAGCGATTGTCGTCCTTAGCATCCGCCGAGTGCACTGAGTTTTTACAACTTTCGTTCATTTATTAAACTGCTCTTACGGCGAATGAAAACATCGTTAGGGAACGCACATGCAAGTTATATCGAAGGTACTCAAACTAGAATATAAATTGCCCTATACCCTAAACTGGTCCAGGCTGATGTTCCGAGCACAAAAGAAAAAAGTCCGTTGGTTCTGTCTGTGTGCAAAGTCAATATTTCTTTGTGTTTCAGGCTTTAGTGGCCTTTAAGTTGCAAGGCAAGATCCGCACGCCGCAGTCGGAGTTCGACAACGAAGCTGTTCGCTATAAACACAGGTTCTCCCCGCTGTCGGTGTTGACGCCGCCGCAGGTGCAGTACCATGAGTTCCTAGAAATGACCCAGGCTTTTCAGTAAGTGCTGCATTTTAATTGATAATTCTTGATCCGGTTAAACCCTTACCTGGGTAAGGGACCTGACGGAGCTAATGTCTTATGAAAGAATCACAGTATTCGTATATAGTGTCCGTGTGTAAGCAAAAAGAAGCAAGTTAATGTATCTTATTTTGTCGTTTTTCGGGTCAACTATCAAATTTATAAAATTTATTTGGTGTTCGTTTTGCATGGAATATGGCACGCTGGCGTTATTTTGCTTTTTTATTGTTATTTTAAGAAGATTTAGCAATTACAAGGATCATATTACATTTACGAGGGTCAAACTGAAAGTTCTTAGAACTGGCCACTTCTAAACAAAATATAAATATATAATATATAAAAAAATATTTAATATTTTGAAAATGGAACCCTTTGCGAATATTATTGAGTAAATGTATTTCATTCATTTGTCATTTGTTTTACGATTTGGCGGCAAATTGAAAATTGTCTGTGTCACGTCAGCGTGAATTTAAGGCGAGAAAATGTTCATGCAATAACTTTTTATGACTTTCGAAGTCATTTAAGTCAACAAGAAAGTTATGATAGACTACGATTGGCATTTTACGACAAAGCCCCATCTCGTGTCACTGTTTAAAAGTGGTTTAATGAGTTTAAACGAGGTCGCACTAATCTCACCGATGATCTGCGTGAGGGACGGCCTTCTACGGCGACGACTGAAGATAACGTCTGTGCTGTGCAGCGTATGTTAAAGACTAACAAAAGAGTGACCAGCAGATTCAGACGAGCTTAGGCATCAGTATGACTCAAGTGCACAAAGTCCTCCATGAACATTTAGCGGTCAGGAAGCTTTGTGCCTGGTAGAATCCGCATAATTTGACCGAGAGCCAAAAACTCCGTCGTGTTGATTGGTGCCGTGAAATGGTTGATAGATTTATCGGAGGTGATTCAAATGCTGTGTTCGACATACTTACGGGTAACGAAAGCTGGATTTACTGTTATGATCACGAGACTAAAAGACAGTCTGCTCAGTGGGTGTTTCCTTCCGAGGAGTTGCCAACTTAAGGTAAAGGCACCAAAGCCTGACAAGTAACCAAAGGACGACACGTCCGAAAAAAAACCCTTAAAATAAGAATGTTCTTGTTTGTGTTGCAATAATTTCGATGACAAGAGGCTCCTAGTGCCGTTCATATCACGATAACGCAAACATAGATTGCACTTCCCGGTTAAAAACAAAATAGAGTCAGTTATTGTTTACGACATGACGTTTGCCGCCATTTCTTGTCATTTTTGTTAAGGATGGTTCAACTTCACAGGTATGTTTTAACCATTTTATTACCGATTTTCTGGTTTGTTTTCCATTTTATTGGTAATATTGCCAAAATTACTGAAAAGTATAATAATTTTCTTGTCGTTTTGATTACATTTTACTAAAAAAAATCGAGTGTCTATTTTTGGATCCGAAAACAGTCGGTAACCTAAAAGATGACATGCATGTCTACTGTTGGTATAATGAAAAAAAATATTTCTAAGCTGTGGTTTATGCAATTTTCAACACTATTTCCAACAACAAAAGGAATGTAAAAATTTCATCAAATTTAAAACAGTCCATCCAATAGTATACAGGGTGTCAACTAGTGGGGTGTACTTGATGTCATCTGATGGTCCTTAAATACGATATTTTTGAATAATAGGAATCATTGGTCTTAAAATTCATTTTAAAATATAAATAAATAAATAATCTTACGCGTATACACTCTTATGTATGCTTCACATCAACATCAAAAACAATTAGAAATATTACACACCATCTTCATGCACATTTCCATTTATTTTTTTATAATAATAGTTACATTAGTTTTTATAATAATACACATATTTATTTGTATTATTATAAAAATTAATCCACATCTACATTATGCGGTCATGCTTTTTCTTTTACGATTGAGTGACATAATTATTCGTATTGGCAATAACTCACTTCTTGTCTTATGGACAGCTAAGACTTAAGGTAAAGTAAACACCACTTGCTGACTTAACAGCTAATTTAGACCATCCAATTCCAGAACAAATTAATATTAGTAAAATAGAAGAAAATAAATAAATAAATAAATATTCCCTATACGAGAACTCCACTTCTATACCTTGACAATGAGGGTTATATTACATTATAAGACTAACTCCCAATAAAAATGCTCCACAAAATCCCCAGTCAGTAGAAAACAGTTCACAAGTTCAATAACATCGCCGTCAACATCTAGACAATCCATGCCACTAGAAAGTTCCTCAAAAGATCTTATTATCTTATATGATAATACATAGTCCCTTCAAAAGGCCTTGTTTTGGCCAACGCCAAAACATAAAGAACATAAAAAAACGGAAGTAAGAAAAAGTCCTCTGTGTCATATTATCTGATGCATGGCAAAAATACCATGAGAGCAAAGAGAAAAACAAGATTGAATCAGAAGAAGAGATAAAGAGAAGAGCTGTGGAAAGAGAAAATAAGAAAAAAGACCTCGAAGAAGAACGAAAACTTAAGACTGCCCGAAAGATGATAGTGATGATGAAAAAAATAAGTGTATAGAGCGAGAAGATTACCAGAAAATAAGCAGAGTGATTACGTAATTGTTAAGTTTCCTGGGAAGACAAGATTTCACAAATATGTATGTAAAGCCCATAAGGTGACCAGTCTAAAACCTTATTAAAAAAGATGATAAGAATATAAGTATTATTAGTAGTTCTCAAATAAAAGAGGTTCTTGATATACAGAGATGATTATTATGGGTGATAGTTTGTTTGAAAAAGAGTGTTATGATATTCAGATTAGTCAATATATACCTATGTTTTTGTTTGTTTGATTTAAATTTATATGTCAACTATTGGTGTAAATAAGTGTCAACTAATGGTAATTTCGATTTTACGACATGTTATCTTTTGGTTACTTTGACAAAATTAAGAAAGATAACAATTTTGGTTTCATTTTTGTTGCTCATAGGCGTTTCCGTGTTAGAATATTATTCTGTAAGATCCACTGTAACAATTTCGAAACGTGATTATTTTCAGTCACAATAAAGTGTTTTTATTTTAAAAATTGAATGTTGTGTCTCCCTTATAGTTTCGACCATTGGTGCCTTTACCCTAAGTGAAGGGAGGTCGAAGCGTGGGAAAAAAGATGGGGCCTCGTTATTCGGAAGGGCAGGTCATTTGGCGACAATTGTTTTGAGGATCGAAAAACAAGTGCTTGCCAATTGTCTTGGAAAAAGTTCGGGACAAACGACCTCGCAGTACGAGCCTTCTTCACCACGACAACGTCTCGTCGCACACCGCCAGGCAAACGATCGACTATTTGGTGACGGCAGACGTGGAATTACTAGGTCACCCGCCGTATAGCCCGACCTCGCATCTTCTTTTTTATCTCGCGATTTTTATTTATTCCCGAAAATAACAGAAACACTTCGAAGAATACGTTCTATGGACGCCGCGGAAGCTGTGGCTGCGTTTCAAAAGGCCGTCGAAGAGACCCCTAAGGTCGAGTGGGCAAAGTGCTTTTCTTAGTGGTTCCATCGGATAAAGAGATGTAATGATGTGATTGTTAAATGAATGAATCAGTTTTTGATTTTCTCGATTTTCTAGAACTTCCTGTTTGATCCTCGTATATTGAAAAAAAAAGTCAATTGCAACCTTCAAAATGATTATTTCTAAAAATATGTTCTAATTGTAGTTCACTAGATAAAATAATAATATAAAAATAAAATAAAGTAAGTAAAGTTATGCGACATTGTAACTTGTAAAAATGAATTACAAGTAACATTTCTTTTGTAACTTTAAACAGTAAAAGAAATAATTAAAAAAAAAATTTTGTTGATTGTCTTGTCCAATTAATTGTAATTTTTTTAGATACGAGAATCCAGTAATCCTGTACCTCAGCGGCTGCAAGCACTTCCAGCAAGCGCGGTCTCTGTTAGAAACTATTACTGTGCCAGATCAAGAGGTAATCATACGTTTTAAACAAACTTAAAAATGTACAGTGTGCTTACAAGCAATTTTAAAATAGGTGACAACCTTAGGGCTCATTATAATTTGATTCCCCCATAAGGTTATATCTCCTTCAGATGTCACCTACACTTAATGAGGTCCGTTGACATGGATGTTACCATAAGGTGGAGTGCGTGCTCGTATGCCGGCTATAACTAGCTAAAATAAAAATACTTGAGTATTTTATTTAAAATCCATGAATGTCTAACGTTGTTTTTATTGATGTCAATCTATTTCTTGTGGACTTATCTATAAGATGTCTAGTGTCGCTAATATCATTAGTTGTTGCCATTTTATTGAAATGAATATTAATTTCGGAAAAAACATAAAGACCGAAACTTGTCAATTATAAAATTTATATTATGTTTCAAGATGACAGCCGAGTTTCAAAAAGATAGCTTGTTAGGTCTATATCTGCCAGTAACGTGTGCCGCAACCTTTGTCAGAAGTCCCAGTCGACTTGTAGCAACAAGCAGGAGTATAAAGTATACGAACCTTCACGATCCCTTAATGGTTTATATTTCTATATATATGACGTTGGTGTCCAGTAAGCTGTGGTGTCTGTAACTCAAGCTTTATTTATTTTCATGATATAGCGTAGGAGAGTGCTTTGGCCGTTCCGTTGGGCGGCAATTAGGGCCACGAGCTGAATTGTAAATCTACGGTATTTTCATAAAGGGTTGAGTTCAAAATGTTCGTGTCGTCGGCCACTTATGTTTCAGTAAAATATATAGTTATAATTATTTTTATTATAATAATCAATATGGTTAATACCATATTTTATAATCACTTGAGCTAAATACTAATTAGTTATTTTATTTTTTAACTTTTTGAACTTATAATAACTATACTGTATTGCACCACAAATTCTTTAATCTAAAAATATTTGTTACTTCATTTAATAGGGAAAAATAGGAAAAATAAACAATTAACTACTAATTAATTAATGATTGTGTTAGTTTGCTATCTCATTAGTAAGCAGGCTGCATTCCCTTGTTGCACAAAAACAGAGAGAATGTTTTTTTTATTGAGGGTTGCCGATCAAAGAAAATAATTTCTTACATAAACCCAAGCAAATAAAAAGCACAAAAATAAAATATTTGGCTATAAAGCTGACATAAATATATTTTTAGTGATATTATTTAATATGTTATATTTTCGACATTTTTAAAAGTAATTTATTCAACTGAATATCTTTGTCATCTATTTTAAATCATAAAGATAACCTCAAGTATTTCTTTTTGCATAATGATTAACCTATGGTTCGAGAACCTTGTCTGTGTCGGTAAAGATGCACGCAGTTAAGTATTCCTTGATTTGCTTTTATGTCTTTTATATATTTATTTACATAATTTTGTTCTGTCTTTCTTTTTAGTAATTATTATAAAATGTTATAAAAATTAAGGTATAGTCATTTTTAGCGTAAAGTACTGAAATAAAAAGCTTGTTGAGGGCCTGGAATGAACTCAACTATTTAGAATTTTATAAAAATTACAATTTTAATTTTAAAAAACTAACCTTATCGTAAACTTGTTAAGGGCGTTTATTGTCGACAAAATGTTCGATGATAATTTCAATATTTCAAAAAAATTTCAAATTTTTTGACATTTTATTTTCTATGTAGAATATGAATTAAACTTTGCACATGATATCGAAATAAATGTAAACAAGTCTAAATTTGCCAACCAGGGTCATTTGTTTTATTTTGCAAATTAGTTGGTTATATTTTATTGTAAGCTTATTGTTTTTAATATAATTTATTGATGTAATTCAGATTGATTTTTAAAATTTTTGAATGTCTTGAAATATTGTATTGGATTTATTTTGTACAGATTCTCTGAATTTGTATCTAAGGAGTATTTCTTAAGAACATAAAATAACATATTTTTCACCTTTGGAACCTTATAGTTAGTTAGTACCATAGAGTAAGTGAATTATAATTTACCCTAAATTTTAAAACTTCAGCTTTTACCCACGCGTTATTGTCGGAAAGGTCCGACTAGTTTCGGAATCGTATGGAGTCATCAGGGCCTAGTACAGTCGCGGCTGTGCCTCGCCTCGCACTGCGTTCTCAAACCGTTAGCTAATAAATAAAGATACTTAATAAATGTAATTATTATTACCTTACTGATATTAAATATAATGATTTGTATTATGCCAGTATACATGCAAACGCATTATCTACGTAGCTAGTATATATTTTATCCAAACGGTTATACAACCACAACTCGGTACCATTTTGTATGGTTTTTCAGCTCCTCAAACATATCGCTGAATCTAGAAAACTATTGATTGTAAACATACTGTCACTTCTGCAATATTTATTTAATGTTAATAAACTATTTAATATGCAAGTAATAACTTTTTTGTCAAATACTCAATTTCATGTGTCGACCAATGGAACAGATGAACGATATTGCTGCGCCGCTAATAGAGTTAATTGTTATGCAGTTGATAATAATATTTTAAAGAATATTTTTTCTTTAACCGTAATAATGTAATGAAACTTAAAAAAGTCTGATGATCCTAGTGCAGTTTCTTGTTCAATAATGTTACTTGTTAGAAATAAAAAAGCTAACAATAGAATTAATAATAATACTCCGTGAATTAAAATAAATCACAATCATCATTAGACAATCTGACTAATGAAATATGCGAATTATTCAGAAAAGCTTCAATTATTTATACATTACCAATAGGTAATATTTATATTACATTACCTATTTTAAGAGGGGTCATATATTAAATCAAATGTATCTAACAATGTCTCTAACAGTGTGTGACATACACACTGTTAGAGGCATTTTTAATACTAATGCGGTTTTGAATACTGTTCTTTTGTTTTATAATCATATATTATTATCTTATTGTTTATGACAAGCTGAGCCAGCACTATTTGTGTCTTCAGAAATATTTTCTGTCTGTCATATATATCACATGTGTATTTGGTATCGGCAATGAGTTCCTTTTCGAATGTTCAATAAATGTATGATAGCAAGTATTGCTCACGTACCTGCCCTCACCTGTATTTAAAATTGTTCTGTTTTGAAATTTGTCATATGAATACTACAAAATAAAAATATTACATAATTAAACAAATTGCTGACATGTAAACCATAAGAATCATGTATTTTCTTCACATAAATGTACCTATCAGGAATCGAATCTAGGACCTCTGGTTTATAAGGCAGAGCTTTTACCACTTACTTTAAGAAATATTTGTTATTGTTTAGATGAACAACATTTAATCATTGGTTTGTTTAAAAAACTTTCTTCTAAATGACTTTCCTACAAGAACTCAAAATTTATTTATTAATCCAACTTATCATATTTATTTATTACTAATGTTTGCCTTAGGTTTCGCTGTCGCATATTTCGGGATATGTACCCTTCTTTCTAAATAAAAGACACACCATGTCCACGTCTGTATCTCTATATTAAGACAGCCAAATAAAAAATCCCTCAATATTTTATGATATAAGAATGAACCAACAAGATGTACACTGGGTATATTACAATTAATCAAATTCTTATCTCTTGTTTCAGGTATCTGATCTCCTAAAAGTGGCAAAAACAAATTTTGTAGTCCTCAAACTACTAGCCGGCGGTCACAAAAAGGAATCCACAAGCCCTCCAGAATTTGATTTCACTGTACATAGACATTTCCCTATCATAAAATTAGTATAGATTTATGTAATTTAGATTGTTGTAAATATTTAATGTGAATTTCAAATTTAATGCCCATAATTTGCGAAAATATATAGCGATAATAATATAGTATAAATAAACAGTTCTTAGTTTTTATTAACTTTTCAAGATTTTGAAGTAGATAAAGACCTTATCAGTGATGTTCATTGAATTAATAACCAACAGTAATAATAATGAAATTATGTTTTTGATATTAAAGTATGTGTAATAAATTACAATGGTGTGTAAGGGGCGCTACCCGATGTTCGCTCAGGCGCATTCGGGTGTCCAGCATTTATTGAACAGCAATGCCAGTCAGAACATACTGCTACACATATTCGGCCGATTAGTCCATTCGGACTTTTATAGAGGTGGGCTCATTTGGCTGGTCTTGCTAAAACCCGAACTGTAGCCGCGAGGTATTTTCCCCCAATGTTTATCGATTGATGATAGCCAAAATACGTGGGTAGATGTACATAAGTAAGTCAGATCTTTTTCAGGGCTAGAAGGAACTATTTTGTTTGATTAATAACCCTGTAAGGAAGGGAAATAAAAATCAAGTAAAGGCAGTACTGTATTTATTATTATTTACTTTTTATATTTTTATATTTATATTTAATTTTTAGATTGTAGTTTGAACATGGATACCGAATGTTGCAAAATTTGTACTTAATACATATTCGGAATCATACATAAGGAAAATATTAGTAAAATGTAAATTATCTGTATGTATGAATCGAATAAAGAGTTTGTAATACAGTGCAATAAAATATAAAAATATAGCATATTATTATTTTATTTAATATTTAAACTAGGGTTTAATTAACTAAGTTACCCATTTGACATTAAAATATATTTTAGAATAACATCAGTTGACGTCCAACAAAGAAATATGATGACTTATATTTACACAACATGTATGTATTTGTCGTTGTAAAGAAATTGTCCTGTCGAGGAACTTTTGGGTCGCTCAGTAGTTAAAGATTAAATAACAGCATTTTTGCGGTAGCTAAAACGTAAAATATATTCTGTCAAAGTCAAGTACAGTCAATATAGTAGTTACTTTTTTTCAGATAAATGTTATAAACAAACACGGCCTTATTTAAATGTTAAATTCTTTGAACTGGCCTGGTAAGTCGAATCTTTGAACTAAATAAATACTCTTTTTAAAATACTACATCTCAGTAATATTGTCTACGATCACGGTCTACTTGATTATTTAAGAATATGTTTCTACGTAATCTACTATTACTATTACACATTCTTTGTTTGTTCTTACCGAGATTTAATATTTTGATATGAAAGCAATGGAGCAGAAATTGTATTTCCTTTTTGGTTTTATCAGTCAACTATAAAGAATTGTGTTCAGAGAGCTATAGACATATTCCAAAGAGCCGTGCAGTGCAAAGTAATCTACTTGTTTTTCTATAAATAGAGTATTTTGTCTTATAACATATTCAAATAAAAAATAAACTATTTTCTGTCTGTTTAACTTCTTATTCTTCGTCCGTGTCGGCATCAGAAACGTCAGTGTAGCCATCGTGCTCCATTGTGGTGACCTTGAGGTAATCCGAGGTTTGTGGTCCTGAAGGGAAAGGAATATTAACTTATACTAGAGTAGACTTCTTTATTTTGTAAAAAAAAAAATTTGATGTTTAGGAAGCAATTAAAATAAAAGTCTTCTAAATCATCTTCTAATTTGTCTAACTAACGGTCAGTTACGTTCCAAAAACTTAGATTTACTTTCAACATAATTAAATGCCCCCATTCATTAGCAACATCAACTGTTAAACATGAATAAATATAAAGTGTTAGTTCTTTAAACATAATAGGTATGGAGTGAAACTTGCTTTCGTACTAAACAGTGAACAATCCTACCTCTAATTGGGTTATAAACCTAGTTTCTTTCAATTTAAAAATACTTATTAGTTTAATAATATTTCTTTTTTAGACTATCGCGGTTATTCAAACTTTTATTTATTACTATTAAACTATTCTAACGACGATTTCGACTTTTAATATCGATTCTTCGTGTTCTTGGCGTTTGCCACGGTTCCTAAATATCGGAAACTCGATAGGTATTAAAAACGTGGTGAGAATTCCTCGAATAATAATCTAGGTGTTTGCGGTAAGTTTCATTTTGTACCCATATTAATTACGGTGAAAGCAAAATTTATAAATCCAAACCGATATACTTAATTGAAACTACAATCACACACGACAGGCTTAATTATCCTGGGCCATCAACCTCCCCCAACTTGTTCCGTATTGTTATTTTAACTTTATTTATTTAATTTTTACGCTGTAAAGACATAACTACTAAGTGGGGATCCTGTACCTTGAGCCCCATGGCTTACTATTCATACGTAGCTACCACCACCTACCTTCCGTATAAATGGTGTTAGCACCGAAGTCTTGTAAAGGCGTGGGAGTAACTGCGCGGTTGATACCAGAAGCTTCATCTTCTTCGCCTCCCTCGTCATCGCTGTCTACTATTATTTCCTCTTCCTCACACTCTTCTATCTGTCAAAATTACAAAGGTAACGGTCCAGACCGGTGATCAAAAAATCTTGAATGACAATCCAAGTCTTTAAACATCGCTCATTAAGTTAAATTTATAAGTTGGATAGTTCTAGTATAGTTTCTTCTGTTAAGATTTTGTCTGGCCGGTACTTAAGCCCTTGCTATTTTGACCGCCACAATAATCACATGTGTTTTGGTTAAAGGGAAGGAACAGTAAGTGCAATTAGGTAATGAAACAAAAAAATTCCAACTGAAGGCCATGGTCGGCAACGCATCTTTACTCGATGCAATAAACACATACAATATTTGATAAATAAAACACCTACGGCTAATGCTGTCCATGGGTGCGGATGCCACTTACCATCAGATATGTTAACTGATCGTACTAGTGTTTGAACATTTCGTAGACAAACCTTTCTTCCGGAATATAATATAAATACAGCTCAACTGCGTCGTTATTAAGTATATGCAAATATGAAGGTACACACGCAATAGGTCTCTGCACGTTCATAACCGCGTAACTTCTATACGATACGGTGGGGGTTTTAGGATAAAATACATATATTTCTGGGTAATTTACCTATATAATGGTGAAAGAAAATATGTTGATTAGTTTAAGTGTTATCGACTTGCACGATCTAATCTCTCCTCTTACTAATGATACATAATCCTAGTACCTACTATACGTGGTATAAGTAGAAACCGTGATACCCGGCTACGGTTTTGCGTAAGAAAAGCGATCATCACGCCATCATCCCCCGTCAATATATTTTATGCATATACATTTTGTTTGCAACCTCGCTGCTATCGCCGGTACGTTACATATACGGCTTTTTTTCAGTTAGCTACTGAAGGGCAAATTTCGCGCGGTTATTGCTATGACTTCACTATCACAAGTTACTTAATAAGCCTATGGGCCTGCATTATATATGTCGCAGGTGGATGGTTGAATTAGATATTAGCGGCTTGCTGTTTAGTGGAAAAGCTTATAATAATTATTATAATCTTTAGGTTTGATGAAGAACATAGTGGTATTACACCAAACAATAAAGACATTGATATGAGCAATTGTAATAAGAAATAAAGTAAAGGTAATGTATTTAAGAACATATGTTAGTAAAGCATGATTTTATATGGTTTAAGTTAGTTATGCGGCCATAATCCGACGTGTCAGCATATTCCCACGATGACTGACAAACAAAAGTTTCTTATTACTATTTCTATCAATAACATGTTTTTATGTTTTATTATTTTATAATTTAGTCTTGTACAAGCCACTTAGTTGTTAACATTAAACTTTCATTTGTAATAAATCAATTTCTTTTTTAAAAGCCCTTCCCCGACGGCCTGAACATAACTGGCGCAGTCGGTAGGATCGTGGCATTTTCGGGAATCAGTCGAATAAAACTTTCCGCGTACTATCGAAAGTGAACGATATCTATCGTTTCTAACCATGATCCGAACAAGAATCTACGCAGGTGTCGGACAAGATACATTTCTGGAATTCAGAATAAAGGAGACCTGAGGCTGACGAGACCCGGCAGGAGAAGCAATGGAATTTCTGGTAAGCCCTTTCACTTCCGAGTTCCCGTGCCCTATTTCCTGTCGTTATTTAGTGTATTTAGTTCATAAGTGTGTGTTTTGGTCTATACGCTAATATCGCTTTATAGTCTACGCAAATTTACAGGTATATTTATAAAGTAATAATATCTATAAAATGGCGTTATCCGATTGCGGATCTAATTTTAAGATAGTGGCGGATTTAATGCCTCGATACGATGGCAATCCGAAGACTGAACTATTATATAAGAGAAGTAGATAGTGTACGCGCCACATACTGGGCGTACTAAGCTCCAGAAATATTCAGAGCCAGAAAATCCGTATCAGCACAACTACGAGATGGTATTGAAATTGTATTAAATCCTTTTGTAGGCCGTTTCGTCGTCCCCAGCACAACCCCGAAATCAACCTTTCACCAAAGAAGAAGTGGAGACAGTTACTTGATGATTCAGCTTTTCGTTGTTTCGGGTCCCGGTTACTACTATTGGCTGGCGAGTCACACTTATACGTAGCGTTTAGACTGTAGACACTAGTACGAATAAACTGTAGAAAATGTTCAATAAGTTCAATAAATCACTTTTTTCACACAGCACATGTATAGTTCCAACAAGTACGAAGAGAAGTATAAAGTTAGCACACAACCGTCACCGTTGCGCGCTGCGTGAAGTACGCGTCAAATTCAAATCTGCGTTTCGTTTTACGCAGGCGAAGCGCCTCCACAAAGGTTCAGGGAATTATTCAAAATTATTTATTATTCAAAAAATAAAATTATTGTACAAAGGAAAACAAAACGGCCAAAACAGATACTATTATAGATTTAATGACCTCTCAGGACGCGAAGCACCCAGCATTACTGTGTTTGATTAAAAGTCGTTTAAGCGGACCTGCTATTTATAGCATCGCGTACAAAGAATGCCTCGATAATTGGGTATCAATTAAAACTGCTTTGCGTAGGAGGCTAGGCGAACCCCGCAACGAAATCCAGCTCATGCAGGAGCTAACGCGCATGCCTTCGAATAAAAACGAAGATGCGGAAGCATTCGGTAAACGTATTCGAGAAATGTTAGACACGTTACACTCTGTTGGAGGCCACTCTGATAAGAACTATTATGAAAACATGGCTATAGAGCAATACGTAAATCAATTAGAATTTAATGTTCACATCATCGGGGTGAGAATTGCAAACCTAATCATATACGACATTTTAGATAGACTAGGATGGGCACAGTCTTTCACAACCCTTGATTTAGCCAGTGGGTACCACCAGGTCGAGATGCACCCCAATGATATTGAAAAAACGGCATTCACAACTGGAAGAGGTCATTATGAGTTCCTCAGAATGCCCTTTGGTTTAAAAAATGCACCGAGTACGTTTCAAAGACTCATGGACCATATATTACGAGGCTTAAGTTACGTTTTTACGTATTTAGATGACGTTATAATAGCATCTACGTCACTAAAAGATGACATCCAAAAAATTAAGGAAGTGTTTGATAGGTAAGTTTATTAAAGACTTTGCGCAATTGACTAAACCTATGACAGATTGTCTAAAGAAAAACGCCAAAATAATACACTCTCTTGACGCATTCTGTAAATGTAAGGAAATCTTAACCAACGCACCTATACTACAGTTTCCAGACTTTGACCAACCTTTTATACTGAAAACTGACGCATCAGACATCGCCGTAGGAGCCGTGTTATCTCAAGGTAACATCATATTCTAAACAAGATATTCTACTATTGAGAAAGAGTTACTCGCGATCATTTGGGCCGTAAAATACTTTAGACCCTACTTGTATGGTCGGAAGTTCACTATTTACACCGACCACCGCCCACTTACCTAATGTCCTTCAAAGATCCAAACTCAAAGTTAACTCGATGGCGCTTGAAGCTAGCTGAGTATGACTATAAAATCATTTATAAAAAGGGGCGGCAAAACACTAACGCAGACGTCCCGAGCTAAAATCTTTCACAATAGTACAGAATCACCAGCAGTTAACGTGACAATGAAAACCAAGTTATGGAAGATATTCTTGACTTGATTGATTAACGTGCCCAAAACGTCAACCAGCCTTCTGAAAACCCTATTAATATTAATCCACCAAGTGTTAACAGTGACTTTACTAACCAACCCCCTTTAGTTACTTAAAACGAATCCGAGTCAATGAACATTGTTACAGACACTAACGAAATGGTTTCAACAAATCACACACAACCAGACAATGACAATAGAGGCATCCCCATTATCACTGACGCTATTGACAGACAGTTAAAACAGTTTCACATCAGAACAACACCTGGGACAAAATACAGAGTACAAAATAGGTCAACTAATTCTAAGACTGTAATAAAAGAAAAGATGTCTTTATCCCCATTAATAACACTGAACAGGAGATTATTCCAATGACCAACAAAGAAGATCCAATTCAAAATATTATGAAGTACTCAGTTATAGCTTACAATAATTCGATTCATTCAGCAACAAATTACACTCCACATGAATAACTTTTTGGCCACACATCATCGCGAAACCCGCTTGAACTATATTATTCAAAAGAATTTTACCAAGACTATATCATTAAGCACAGACTAAATGCAGAAGCTGTACAAGAATGTATTTCAGCACATTTGTCGAAAGACAAAGATCAGGTGATTTCCAGGAGAAACCGGCAGGCTGAGGAAATAACCTTCAAGGTAGGTGAAACTGTTTAGAAACAGGTAGCCAAAACCGCGCGCAATAACAAACCTAAACCAGTATTTAAAGGTCCATATACAATTATTCATTTACATCCCAACAGTGTCGCTGAAATAATCGGTACTTATCCCAACTCTAATTCGATTAGAGTACACTTCAAACTGCTACGGAGACCTCACCTTGTTCCAGACTTGCCGTCGCAACAGCTACCCTGTTCTGCACAAGGGCAATCCTGATCCTTGAACCCATAGACAAAACAAACGGTATTGTTCTTTTTACTGTTATCTCTAAAAATTTTACTCTTTTTAAGCAAGGTGAAATCCTTAGACTTGTAGATTCCTTTAGTTTAGCATGCGTGTATAACGTAAATTATCTTAAAGAGACTACTTTTAGTATAATTAATTTATATGCAATCACTACAAGAGCAGAAGCGAACGCCCCTTCTAATGATATGCATAAAACTTACAGAGACCAACTCGAACATAACTTAAGCATTGTAAATAAGAAATTACTTTTTCTCGCGCCTCAAATTAGGCATAAACTTGGTTTAATTAATGGCTTAGAACCAATAGTAAAATCTAAAACAGGAAATTTAGATAATGATGACGCGATCAAAATTGAAAATGAAATTAATGCTTTGAAAATTTACGTTCAGATAGATTTTAGTTTACAGATAATTTTAGATAAGCTATCATTATTAGAAGATGCTATTCGTTTTTCTCGTTTAGGCACGATGCTAGGGGTACTATAAGTCCGCAAAATTTAATTTTAGAAGTGTCTAATTTTAGTCATAGGTTTAGAAACAAACTAGTGGCAGAAGTGGATATAGGAAACATTCATAAAATTAAACGTTCCATAGAGGTAAAAGCGTATAGTACTGAACATTCACTAATTTTTATTTTAGAAATCCCTTTAGTCACTCCCAATATTAAATGATTTTTTCCACCTTTACTCCATCCCCAATAAACGTAACACCGCTATAATAATCCCTAAATCCAAATACCTTGCACTCGGGAGTGAAGAGTACACTTACTTGGAAGAGAACTGCCGCAGCATCACCGACGACACGCATCTCTGCAAGCTGAGAAATAACCATCATACTGAAGATTGCATCTTCTCACTTGTACAACACAGGAAAACCTACTGCACCAATGCAAAATAGACCTCCAAACCGGAAAGATACAGAAAATCCAAGACTGGATGATAATTACAAAAGAAGAGGAAATTATGAGAAGACAATGTGGACGGAAGGTTGAATAGAACCGCCTGTCTGGCGTTTACCTTCTGAAGATCACCGTCAGATCCAGATCACCGTCATGAACCCTACAATCACCATCTTTATAAATGATATCATACCTCTTCCGAAAACCAACTGTGTAAATCAAGAAATAACCAAATATGAAGTGAAAATTGAAGACACCCCACTCGACAGCATCCATGAACTAGTAAAACAAGCCAAATAAATAGAAAAATATGAACAGTACCCCAGCATCCCAATGGCAGTCGTAATCCCAAGCCTTCCAACGATAACAATATACCTCGTCGCCGCCCTGGCCTTCATCTCATGGAAGCTGCGTGCTATCAAGAGGAGAAGTACATCGCCCGGACCAGATGTCAGCGAGGCCGCTGCAGAAAGTTGCGGGACGCGCTTCGCTCTTAAGGACGGAGGAGTTACGCGGCCATAATCCGACGTGTCAGCATATTCCCACGATGACTGATAAACAAAAGTTTCTTATTACAATTTCTTTCAATAATATGTTTTTATGTTTTATTATTTTATAATTTAGTCTTGTACAAGCCGCTTAGTTGTTAACATTAAACTTTCATTTGTAATAAATAAATTTCTTTTTTAAAGCCCTTCCCCGACGGCCTGAACATAACTAGTTTCTTATGCCTATTTATTAAAGCAATTAGAGGTGCGTTTAGAACAGTATAAAACCTCTCGTTAAAGCTTTGAACCTATTGAAAGACAACTACCAAATCCGTTTAGTCAGTTTTGAAAAGAATCCGAACCGTGAAAGCACAATTTCAGTTATCGGGAAATAGGTCGCAATCGAATTTCACCGTCGGCTCCACTTGCAGGGGTTTGTGATTGAATTCTAGTCGGTAACAAAAGGAACCGCATATTTCCACCTGCATTTGCCACTGCGTCTCTGCAGAGCTCAATTTATTTTTGGCCTTTCGGATAATGTGGTCACCGATCTCAGTTAGGATAGGCTATCTTAATAGATTTTATTCGGTTTCTTGAGTACCTATAAAGTACCTTTTTGATGCTTTAAATTCTGGAAGAGGCTGTGTCAGTTTTGAGAATTCTATTAAGTATTGCATTTTATAATCTCGAGGCAGGTGATAAGGTATAAATCAGCAGAATAGCTATGGATACATTTAAAAATTTAAGTTAATGTTAAAACGCGAGGAAATCTAGTCTGTAGTGACTCCTAGACACCTGTGATCCTTTTTTGGTTCCTAATCTTGAGATTTTGTCAAGCTTAGAAACCATCTTTACAATCTACACAACAATATCGTCGGTATCTATAGTGAGTGAGAGAGACTTGACTTCGTAGGATGACATTAGCTAATGGTAAAGAAGTGAACAAAAAATAATCCCAAACCTGGATATCATGGATATCAAATGACTGTTGCTTCTTCCGGAATTCCAACATGGCGTTGGTTTTCTTATCGTCGTTATTGGGTATTGACTTGAAACAACTTGGAGATGGTGTTCCTTTACTTGGCTCTCCTTCGTTGATCTGGTACCCGCCGGCTTCGAGATTCAGGGGCAAATTTCTATTGGCTGAAGATCTTCGGCGACGCAACTGACTTTCTGGTTTTTGGGCCATTGCTGCAAAACGTTGTGGTAGGATTGTAGAATGTAAATGATTTGGTACTGCTTTGTAAAATTAGATTATTTTGGGCAAATCGTTGAACTTCCTGAAAACTGGTGCTTATTACAACTAGTAATAATTATAATAACAGGAGGTTCAGTAGATACATCGTTTTTCTAGTTTTGATAGTAATAACTCATAGCTGAGCTCATCCCTGGCGTTAATTATTTTTAAATTTTAATCGCCGTTATGGTAACAGGAAAAAAATGTAATTGGTTAATGACACCTACCAGCAATATAACTATGACCACCGGCTAGAAGCCACTAACTACACATTGAAGGCGGGTTTGCTTTTTTTTTAAAGGCGTTTAGCAGATGGATAAATAATTATTAGCACTTTACTTTCTTACTTAGGTTATTTTACACGATCACAATATTAAAGGCAAAAGTCTTACTCGAAACAAAAACGACTTTTCTGGTCACAAAAGAAAAAAACGAAAATACTCACCTTTAGTTTTTATTTGCACCAATTCTGTAGCGCACAATAGTAGCAATACAACCAAAGGATTTTTATATATTACTTAGCAATGCCATCAGCTGATTAAGAACCTGTAATTCTTGGCACAATTATTAAATTACCACTGTGGCCGTAGGAAGCTACCGGAGTCGTAATAACTCGCTGAATGTAGTGAAGTACGCCGAGAAACCTTTCAAGTTTAATCTGCAGTGTTTTGTTTCAGGTGTAGGAAAACTTCTTGTCACTTACTGTATTATCGTGTTCATTAATTTGTGATAGTAATTTAAACGAAATATTTAAGGTTTTCAGGGTAGAAGCTAGTTATTTTGAAGTTGTCTTTCTATGTACTAGTGAGTAAAAAAAAATAAGATTCCTAATTAAAGATTCCAAAACGCCAAATTTTTTAATTTTTGCATTTATGTATGTATCTGTGCGCGCATCACGGAAAAGCTACTAGACCGATCTGCTTGAAATTTGACATGGGCATACTTTACGTACCCGAGTAACATTATACAGGGTAAAATGTACGGTTTCTGAGGAAAAACCAAAAAACCTAGTACGTAAACACAGGGCTCTGACACTATAAGACCTACGAGTCTGAAATTTGCATGGAGTGCTGTTTTGGGATGTCGGCGCACTCTAAAAAAGGATTTCGCAAATTCCTTCGTCTAAATCACTAAAAGATGGGTTATAAGTTTTATTTTTATACAAAACTCATCCCATCTTCACGAAATCCCTTTAACTACAAGCATTTTTATTCACTCCTGGTGTAAGAAAGTAAATTCGACGTTCACCGTCAGTGGTCAGTTGGTGGTGTTAGGAGTGCACTCGGTTTTCATACGATAGTTCCGCGGTTCGAATATGCGTTTTTTATTTGTTCGTGATTATTTTTAAAAGTTTTTTTTGTGTTTGCGATAAATTCGGTAACAGAACTATTTTTAGGTATTGTGTGTTGAACCAATTTTGGAATTAAACTTTTTCACACAACTGCATTGTAATTAAAATCAAAACTTTATACATAAGAAAATGTGTTTGTTTTTTCTCATTCGATATTTCTTTCACTTTTGTATTTTATTTGTAATAATAACCCGGACTAATGTAGAGCTCATACCGATTGAATAATAATCTATATTATACATTTAAAAATAAACTCGAGGTTAAACTTACAATACGCTGTTATCATCTTAAAATTCTTATCAGTTAAGTTTTTTTATAAAATCATTCGCTAATACCTCATACTGTATATATACTCATACCTCAATGTACATTATACTGCCGAATGGAAATATATATAATAGACGTAGTAAAATAATACCTCAGTGAACTCTAATACTGAATGTTACTGCCAATGCGTAAATTTGCGCTAATTTCAGTATATTTTAACTTTATAGATATAATGAACCATTAATTTTTAAAATATTTAGAACAAACAGTTAATTAACTGATTTTGTGTATAAAAATCCGTAAAACAATCAACTTTTGAGAAAATGTTTGTGACCGGAATTAAGTCTCTTAAATTGGCTTTTCATATTTCGGACATATTAACATTTTCAACATTACGAAATAATACGTTTATTATATGTAATTGTTGTTTTGCAGCCTTTAAGTGACTAATACTGATGGCTTTCCCATTGAACATTATTGGTACTGTTTTCGCTGTTACTTATTTCAATTTAAATAGATAATTAAATTGCTTTTAAGTTGCTTCAAACTTTCTGTAGATCATCTATCAGTAAAAACTGCTTTCGTATTAGTCCGATATTATTGTACCTATGTGCAAACAGACAGTAGTTCCTGCTATTATCGTTTTGGATTCTGTAACGTTTATATATTCTCCATAATAGTATTTCCAAAATATTTTGCATGCGCAGTTTTCAAACACAAATCAGTTTAATATTTACAAACACTGTGGCTAGACTTACTTATACATGACCCAGGTATTCCCACACCCACACACCCACACCCCCCCGATGGTTGCCCGCCTTGTCGTGGCGGGGGGGCTTAGTAACCGAGGACTGGTCACCCACGGTGAACTAAGAGGCAACCAGGGCCGGCCTGTTTGGGCCACCGGCTGGCCCAAGGAGGGCGCTCTCAGCGGGCTGAACAAATCCGCTGAGGACGCGCTTGAAGGTGAGAGCGCAGAAGAAGAGGAATGCCGGTATTACGGTGCGCGGTTCTCCATATCTTCTGCGGCCGTGGAGGGATCGCAGGGGGAGAGGCGTGTTGGTATTACGGTGCGCCACTCTCCCTACCCCCTGAGAGCTGGCGGGGCCGTTCCGTCGAAACGGCACTGGTGGGGCCGCAGAGGAAGAGGCATGTCGGTATTGCGGTGCGCTGCTTGCCCTTTCCTCTGCGGCCGAGGTGTAGTCGGTGGCAGTACCACAGACCTGATCTGCCACCGGGTACCAGTTATCTGGTATCCATGGCCTCCTAGTAGCAGACTCGGAGGGAGTCTGCTACAGTACTGGTGGAGGCTGAGGTGGAAGGCGCACCTTATCATCTGGTGCGCCCATCGTGGAGGGCCTTCAGGCTTTCGCGATGGAGCCACTTGTGGGCGGCTGCCGCCGGCGGGGTCGCCGATGAAACCCCGTCACAAGGCGGCGAGGCGGAAGATGGGAGGGTTTTTAGTGGGTATACCGTGGGTCTCATTAGCATATACGAAAGTCCCACATAACCACTCAGAAAAAAAAAGAAAAAGGTATTCTCCCAAAGTATTGGGTGAAAATAATTTACTTTACTACACCTGCAACATATCATAATAATAATGTTACGATAGTGGATAAGGATTTCTACTCATCAAAGTAAAAGAAAAATAAAACCTTTTCCAGCAAGTTCTGGATTATTAGTTGCTAAGTAATACTGGTTTCGCACTAAGTAACATCCCTATTCTAATCTATAAAATTAAATATTATATTGTGTATATATAGTACAGTCATCTTCGCGCTTTACATTACTTATGGTTATATTGTATAAAAATTTCGAATAAAAACGTCAATCTATAGTAAGAAATGTATTTAAAAAATTGTATGACAGGTCGATGCAAAGAAATCGAAAGAATATATTTTACGAGAGAAACCGAGCTATTACATTAAAGTAAACGAAACCGCGAAAAAATTGTATATTACCAATTGGAGAAAAACTTGAGATTTCACTAACCACACCTTGACAACAATTGGAAGTCTAATAAAACTTGGTAGCGATATTTTATTTTGTAAATGGACATTCCGCTCTTAAGAGCATTGCGCTAAATTAATGTACTGGTGAGTTTCTTAGTTTGAGTGTTGCTTCTCCCTGCACACAAATAAAAGTTTTTGATCTAAAAGTTACTCGTATTATAATTTCCTTAAAATATTGAAAATAAATCTTCAGTAACGAAATTTATACGACCACCTTCAACGTCCGCATTGAGAGACATTACACGGCAACTTAGGGCTAAGTTTAGAATTTGTTTAGCAAATAAATACCTTTTATTTTATTTTTTTTAAACACAGAACAGCAGAAAACTGTTTCTTAATGATCTTTGAAAATAATGTATTCCAAATAAAGGCAAGTTTTACATTTCCACAACGTTGCAACGGTTGAATATGCTGTACACACTAAATTATTCACATTTCTTTATTACGAGTACAACTTACAGTTTTCTTTTATACTGTACGTTTTTGTTGATGATTCTTGATTTATGTTTTCCATTTTCTATTCTAAATCAATGCTTCCCTAGTTAAGTATGTTTATATTCTTATGAAATTTCTAATTTTTGCCTAACTTTTGTATATAGCGAAAGAAAATCGAATTTGATAATGATAATATATTATTTCTGTTTTATACTGCATGTGGTGCAAACCTATCTTAGTTGCACGTTTATGCACATTGTACAACCCGTTTACTAAAAGAATGGACCTGGCGTCGATGACGTCACTGCGACGCATCGGTACAGTGTGCAAAAAAGACACATCAAAATATTTATGATCTAAAATATTTGTGTGTTGTGTTATGCTGCTGTTTTGATAGTTGGAATAATAATAATAAGACCGGATTCAGCGGTTTACAGTCCGTACGAGGCCTATTTTTAACCGACTTCAAAAAAAGGAAATGAAATGAAATATTTATTTCTCAACATTGACAATTACTTATTCTTATTGACGTCAAATAAAACATGATTCTACCACCGGTTCGAAAAAACCTTCGTGAAGAAGAACTGGCAAGAAACTTCACGGGTATATTTAAAAAAAAAAAGTTACTGTCTCTTTATGTCAATACAAAATTATTCTGCATCTGTTAGCTCGGCAATTCTCCCTCCCCCCAAGTATCCAAACGACGAACACCCTCAAACGGCACCCGTTCACGAGTTGACGCGGGATCCAGGAGGAGGTTATAATCTTTTTATTTTTCGTAAGAGTGCTCTTTCATATGCTGGTTGCAGCACAAGTTCTTTTTATAACTTGATCTACAGGATAGTTCGTCCGTTTGTTTGATTTTTTTTCTTCAAAATATTTCAAAACTTTAGTATCATGTTGCGGCCATCACTGTGGATAGTCTTTCCTCTCATTTTTGCGTGACATAAAACAAAAGTCCAACTCAAAAAGTATGTAAGTAGGTAATAATAACTACCCATAACAGTCCAATAACAAAAACTTTAAAAAAAAGTCCAAAACGTAACAATTATAACAAAACAAACGAAAACAATTCAACAAAAAACTAAACAAGGGTATTCTAAAAACTGAACGTTTTGTCAGAGACTAAAGTAGACGCGTATCGGTGACAAAGATGCGAACCGTACTGACGCGGCTAGACAAACGCGGGGAGGTGAGCGGGGAAGCGGGAGAGGCGTCACATTCCAATATTGATAAGTACACAAGTAATTACTGCTGATATAACATACTTAGTAAGGTTATTTTCACGAAAACTTCTGAAATCGGCCTTATGTCCTCTTAGCTTATTAGGTAAGAGCTGATTGTTCCATGCTCATATAACTTTTAACAGTGGAATAATTTTGATAATTTGACATAATTTATATGAAAAGTTATTGCAAGTGTTATCTGAGCCTTGAACAATAAGTGTTACAAATAAGTGTCACCTCTAGTTCACAGTCATTGTCACAAATATCTAAGACATCGTTCCCACGCAGAGAGAGACCAACTATGTTAATTGGAAGGGTTTCGGCCCAAGCTAAAGGTACAATACCAAAACAAAAGTTACTAATAGCTAGTGTATCGTACAAATAAGTTGACAAGAAAACAATCGCCTTCTGTTCTTTTTTACGTAACTAGCTTGCTAACCAAATACCAATATACCCAAAATATAATATTGCACAAGCAAATCTTTTGGATTTATATAAATGTTTCGATAGTTTTCAATTCAAAAATAATTTCGTTCTGCTTATGAAGTATATGAATCACTAAAAACAGCCTGATGAACTGGCTTTTGTGTGAAATGAGATCTGTTTCCTATGTCCCGACTCCTGGGTAGGTACTTATGTGGTCGGACAATTTTGTGCTATAACCGAACTAAATGTCGAGGTTTTTTTGTCTGGATTACCTTCTTTTAGTCTGCAGATGCAGCCGCAGTGGCACGGCATGCTTTACCTGCTTCTATTAAAATCTTTCTTAAACTACTTCTACGGATAGTGACCGCGGTGCAGGAGCACATTGAGAGATGTTTACTTCAAGACGTTAAATGTAATTTAAAGTTATAAAAAATATTTCTATTGTGTTTAATATGACGCAGTATGAAGCGTGAACCAAAGGTTGGTTTACCCTAGCACGTACATGGCTTCTCTACCTCAATGCTAATTTTTGAAGTAGGCAACTGTGTAAATATTACTAGATCGATACAGAATTCGGCTGCCAATTAATGAGTCAAAATTTTTACCAAAAATTTGGAAAATGCAATGCCATGTTTCAATACTTCAGGCATTATAAACAAATACAAATATGCAAGCCAATTGTTGTTACCGTACTTATTTCGTAATATGACGTATAATTTTACTTACTTTATTTTAGGTACATAGGCATAAACTGAACATTATGAATTTTAATATACGACTTCTGATTTTCAAAACCTATTAAAACAGTAGCGAAATCCAAGGTAGGTGGACTTATTTGCTTTGCTTGCGATGAAGCTAGAACTGTTTCTTTTTCTAAATTTAAACTTGATTTAAATTGAAACTAGTCTGGATGGCCGAGGCTAATTCCTCCATCCTAATCTAAAGAAACAGGGATTATGAATCAGTTTGGTGAGTGTGATTATTAAACTTTTCATATAGGTAAGTAAGCATAAAGTGTCGTTGCAAAAAATCTCAAAGCCCTGCCAACCTCGGAAAATAGGCGTCAATTCATATGGAAAAAGTGTAGACTTTTATTAAAAAGTTTGTTTGTTCGTTAGTTTATTTGTACTCGATAAATTCTTTAACTTCGACCTGGTTATTAAAATTTAATTTACTAGTCGTTGCCTGTTACTTCGCTCACGTAAAAAAAGAGTTAAATATAAACCTTTGTAGTGTATCACTTAAAGCTGTTAGCACTCAATGGCTATGAGACGTCTTTTGGATTATTCTTTCTGTTTATAACCATGGACCTGCATTTCAGCTAAAACATTAAAAGCCACGCCATCAGTAAAATAAACTTCATAAAAATTCGTACCTGAAGATGTATTTTCAATCTTCTAAGGAAATTATGATATTAGGAGTAAATTTTAAATAAATAAACTTCTATTTGAGTGTAGAACGTTCAACAGTATTCCGAATATCAAAATTTTAGGCCTGTCCTCTGTTGTACCGTCGCTTACACATGGTATGTTTCATAAGTAAGCGACGGCGCAGGCATACTCGTAACTTTAATAAGATAACTAAATCATGCAACCAATAAGTAAAAGTAGCATAAGTTAAAACTAAGAAACCCACCAGATTATTATTTAGCGAAAGAATGTCATTACTAATTGCACATAATAAAATATTGCTATCAAATTTTATAAGGCATCATATTGTATGTCAGGGTGTGGTTATTTAGTGAGATCTCCGGTTTGCTTCCGATTGTGAATATAAACCTTTTGCCTGCAGCTTCGTTCAGTTTACTATGTGTATAACCACACTGTTTGTAAATATTGGACTGTAATTGATCAAAAACTGCACATGCAAAATATTTCGGAAAAACTTTTACCGAGAGAATATTAAAGTAACATCATTTAAAACAATAATAATAGAAATTTGTGTCAGTTTGTACATGAGAACACTAACCTTGGGTATGTTCGGGCTGGTGTGAAAGCAGTTTTCACTGGTGGATGACCTATGGTATGCTCGAAACAACTCATAGGCTGCTTGCTATTAAAATTTACTTAAATGGAGAATTCTATATGGACAAAAATACTGTCCAATGGGAAATCCATAAGTTTTAGTCCTTCATGGACTGCAAAACTACAATGATTTAATCGTAATGTTGAAATTAGAACTATTTCAGAGATAACAATACTAAATTTCAGAGTCACTACCGGTCACACAATTATTTTCTCAAGACTTTATTGTTTCACGGATATTCATTGAATATTATTTAAATACACGAAATCAGTCAATCGATTGGTTTTTTCTAAATATTTTAAAAATATCGAACTAAAATATATTAAAAATATATATTACAGTATAGCAATAGACAGTATGACTGAGTGATTGTTTTACTTAAGTCTATCAAATATTTCGACTAACAACCCAAACCTTTTTCATCAAAGGGGCTTATTCGGACAGCAAAGTGTTTATTGAGGAGATATTTAACGAATGCTAACTTTGATGAGAGTTTAAAGATCATTATTGTGTTTTATTTTCAGATGTGTTTAGGTTATTCTTCAATCGTTTTGAGCTCTAAATTAGTCCAGTCAAACAATTATTTTAATTACAATAATTCGCTTAGAGCAAGAAGTTAGTACAGATTTTTGGGTTATTATTATACACAAAATATTATAGAGAAAATACGAATACTCTTTCTTAAGTATAAAGTTTTGATTTAAATTACAATGCAGTGATGTGAAAATGTTCCATTCCGAAATTAATTTGACACGCAAAATACAAAAAATAGTTCTGCGTCCTAATATATCTTGTTACAAAAATAAAATTACTTAAAATATAATTTTCTCAAACACGTCTAAAAATAAATATGAACAAAACAAACCTATTCGAACCACGGGCCTATCGTTAAAATTCGAGTGCACTCTTGTAATCACCAACTGCCCACTGACGGGTGAATACGAATTTAGAGGATTTAAGGGAACCGTTACCATTAGTCAAGCTTTCGACCCCTAAATAACAATGCCAAATATCAGACATATATCTCTTGTAGTTTTACGACATATAGCATACTCGCTATCATATATTTTATTCATAACAGTCAATTCGTTGACTACAACCGCTGCTTCTATTGAGCAGTCACTTTATACTTTTGACCCGTTGGAATGTAATATTCCAAAACATAGTATTAGAAATAATTTAAACATAAGTTAGTGACAATAGATAATACATCTAGCACCAGTATTCTAAGTAGTAATTTAAGCAATAAAAATGTAAAAAATAATTTTCTGAACATAGTCCATCAAAATATGCAGGGCATTGATGGTAAGGAATTACAGATCGAACTATTCATAAACTGTGAAAATATTCATAAACTATGTATCACAGAGCACTGGCTCACACAGTGCCAAATTATGTCTTCTTATAAGAATCATGTAATTGCTAGTTCATTCAACAGAGAACAAACAACTTGCGGCGGCTCAATGATCATCACTCATAAGAGCCTAACATTTAAAGAACGCACTGATATTGTAAGTCTGTCTGTTGAGCGATCAGTTGAAATAGCCTGTATTGAGATAGGGAATATTGTTATAATAAGTGTATACAGACCCCCATCCTCACCATTTGAAGTATTTGAGAGCACTATGGATGAGGTATTACATAGAGTAAATAACAAAAACAAAGAAATAATTATTTGTGGCGATTTTAATATTGATTTATTAGTAGAGACATCACTAAGTAAACGATTCTTGAATCTTTTTAATTGTTACAACCTAAAAAATCTCTTCTTAGAGCCTACGCGAATCACAACGACCTCAGCCACTTGTCTTGATAACATTTTTACAAATTTAATGCCATGTACAAAGTCAGTAATTAATAAACTACAATCAGATCATAGTGGGCAGTTGGCCACTTTTGATATTGGGCTAAAAAAGACTTTAAAAAGAGAAATTACCTTTATACCCTTGAATGAGAGACGGCTTGAAACATTTAGGAAAAATGTATTTGAAAAAACATTTAAATTAGATTACTGTGCAGATCCTATTACTCAATATAACTCTATTCATAATATAATTAGAAATGAATATGACTCTGTTTTTAAAAAGAAGAAAATATGTATAAATAATAATTTATTTAGGTTTAGTGACTGGGCAACAGTGGGAATATGCAGAAGTAGAAATAGATTATATGAATTGTACAGTGAAAGAACTTATAATCATAATAAGACATTTTATGAATATGTTAAAAAGTATTCAAAATTATTTAAACGAGTTTGCAGTGTAGCTAAATCTAATTACATTAATAATAAAATTAAATATAGTACTAACATTTCAAAAACTGCATGGAATATAATTAATCAGGAAACTGGGAAAGCAAAACCACACACCAAATATAATTTAAAAATTAATGATAAAGTGTTGTCAACTGACAAAGAAGTTGCTGAAGCATTTGAAAATTTTTTTACTGCCATCCCTGTGTCGACTACTTCGAGTATTAATTCATGTTCCACTCTTGCACAGTCACTGCTAACGGAAAATGTAAATTCATGCAATATTGATTTTATTTTTAAACATGTTACTGTTCCACAAGTTTTAAATGCATTTAAAAGCATTAAAGTAAAAAATACTGCCGATTTAGATGGGATTTCTGTTAAAATTATTGAATCTGTCATTGATGGTATACCCCCCGTACTTAGCCAGTATATTTAATGACTGTGTTGATAATGGTGTTTTTCCTGATTTAATGAAATTGAGTAAGGTCATTCCAATATTCAAAGCAGGTAGTATGTCTGACCCTAATAATTTTAGACCTATATCTATACTACCAACGCTCAGTAAGATTTTTGAAAAATTAATTTTAAATCAATTACTTTCTCATTTTTACGGTAATAGTTTAATGAATTTTAAGCAGTTTGGTTTCACGCGGGGTCGCTCAACAACCGATGCCGGTGTTGAGCTCATAAAACACGTATTCAGCGCCTGGGAGGAGTCGTGTGATGCTATTGGTGTCTTTTGTGACTTGTCCAAGGCGTTCGACTGTGTGGATCATACTACTCTACTCATGAAACTGCACCATTACGGCATTAAAAACCGAGCGCTTGCCTTGATTAAATCATATATTTCTAATAGAAAACAGAAAGTTGCAATAAATGGAGAGAAATCATCAGGATCGGCAGTGACAATGGGTGTGCCCCAGGGCTCAGTTCTTGGTCCTTTCCTATTTTTAGTTTATATTAATGATCTGCCATCGGTCGTTAAGAATCAATGCGAGGTCATATTGTTTGCTGACGATACTTCCTTCTTGTTTAAAATCAAAAGACAAGAAATTGACTATCGAGCGGTGAACAAATGCATCTCCAACACAGAGCAGTGGTTCTCAGCTAATAATTTGCTCCTCAATGAAAAAAAAACGAAATGTGTTAAATTTACATTGCCAAATGTCAAACAGGTAAACACAAACATTGTAGTTAAGAGCCAGGAACTGACTCCTGTAAACTCAACTGTATTTCTGGGCATAACCTTAGACGCCAAACTGCAGTGGGGACCGCATGTTGATGGTTTAGCGAAAAGGCTTGGCTCTGCCGCATATGCTGTTAAAAAAATTAGACAAATTTCAAATGAAACAACTGCTCGATTAGTCTATTTTGGTTACTTCCACAGCCTCATGACATATGGTATTCTGCTGTGGGGGAGTGCTGCCGACATCGATGCTATATTTATTCTGCAGAAAAGGGCTGTTCGCGCAATCTATCAGCTCGGTCCAAGGGTGTCACTTAGAAGTAAATTTAAGGAAATAAATATTCTTACCTTCCATTCACAATATATTTTAGAAAATTTAGTGTATGTTAAAAAGAACATAACCTTGTTCAAAAGAAAAAAAGATCTGCACAATGTTAACACAAGAGGAAGAAATATGCTGGCAGCTCATAATAGCAGGCTTCATAAAGTCACTAACTCATTCATGGGTCAATGTATACGCTTTTATAATAAGGTTCCTGAGGATATCCAAGGTCTTCCTACTGACAAATTCAAAGAAACTATAAAGGAGAAGTTGTGTGCTAGAGCATATTATAAACTATCCGATTATTTGGATGATAAAAGCCCTTGGGTATAATCCCCTCATTAACAGGATTGTACTAGTATTTGTAACAAAGCATGTGTAATGTGTCTGTTTGTGCGATGAGTTCTTCGTCCCGATGAATATCTAAAGCGTCATTGTCACTAAAGTACGTCTTCTTATGGTAGCGTCGGGTGACGGGTCGTTCACTTCCCCCTAATATGGTTGAGGAGGGCGATGGCTGGATCCCGCGTTAACTCGTGAACGGGTGCCGTTTGAGGGTGTTCGTCGTTTGGATACTTGGGGGGAGGGAGACTTGCCGAGCTAACAGATGCAGAAAAGAATAATTTTGTATAGACATAAAGAGACTCTGTAAATTTATTTTGAAAAAAAATATACCCGTGAAGTTTCTTGCCAGTTCTTCTTCACGAAGGTTTTTTTTGAACTGGTGGTAGAATCATGTTTTATTTGACGTCAATAAGAACAAGTAATTGTCAATGTTGAGAAATAAATATTTCATTTCATTTCATTTCATTTCATTTCATTTCATTTCATTTCATTTCATTTCATTTCATTTCATTTCATTTCATTTCATTTCATTTCATTTCATTTCATTTCATTTCATTTCATTTCATTTCATTTCATTTCATTTCATTTCATTTCATTTCATTTCATTTCATTTCATTTCATTTCATTTCATTTCATTTCATAGTTAAAGAGATATCGTGGTGATAGGGTGGCATTAATTCGTATGAAAATAAAATGTGTAACCCATCTTTTAGTCCTTTAGAGAAGGTAATTCGCCAATTTCCTTTCTTAGTGAGCGCATAAATCAACTAACTACTTTCAAAATTTTAGACCCGTAGCTGTTATAGTTTTAGATTCTTTTACATACGTATTACGTTTTTTGGGTCTTCTTCAGAAATCCTACATTTTATCCAAAATTTTATAATGTTAGATGTTGCTCGGGTACGCTCGGGTACATGACCAATTTCAAGCAGTAGCAGATCAGTTAACACACTCCTATAAAAAATATTTTATGCACGGTCTCGGCTTCGTTACAGTTTGTTTATATGTATCGATTAGTTAACTACAATATCCGGATGAAACTTATTCAATCCATTGATTTCCCACGCCATCAGAAGCCGATGAAACAGCACGAAGCCGCTAATTCATATAAATCTAATATTTCACAAGCTTAAAACTTTACAGTTATGAGAAATACCTATTTTAACTATAAAACGCTACAACTTGATGCTCTGACCTCAATTAAGCAGTAATTATTAATAAGGGAACAGTTTTGTTATTCTATTTTAATGAACTAATAATCTATTTGAATAAAATAATAATGTTGTTTTAAAGTAGACATTAAAAGAACAAATTTAGTTGATAAATTAAGATTTAGGTTAACCGAAATTGAGCCACTCCTGTTGGCGTAATGTATGGACTGACAAAGCACTTTGACGCAAAAGATTATTTCTGTCTTTATTATCTTACACAAATCAAGGTTTTATTCTATATATTTACCTGGCTTGTAGCTAGCTACTTGATCGTAAACTTGTTTCAACTTTAGGTCAGATCCTAAGATCTAGTTTCCGATTGATTGCTAGGTCAAGTATATTATGGACAATGCAAATGAGGGTCTGAATTATAGTTGAGGGTAAACCACTTGTGTATCTTAGAGTATATAGTTATGGCCCTAAAATAAGTAGTAAGTAAAAGTAACTTTTATACCGAAATACACGTATTCCTAACAACATGTGCACGAGTTCTTTGACCTGAGGTTTGACCAGGAGCCTACGCTCTACACCCAAGCCAAAAGGTAAGTCTGTGTGCCCTTATCTTCCAACTCATTCGAACTGTTCACAGTTTAATATTACATATGCAGGTACCACACGAAAATGATTTCACCTTATTCTAAGGCATCAGATTTTGGTTTTTAACCAATAACATACCATGACCTTGTTTTGTCACTTTTAATTACACCACAACTTAGTCTTTTACAAATATGATACAACCTTGAAACGAATATCAAACTGCTCGTTTTCATTTTCAAATATTATTAGCATTTTTAAGAAGTTTTATCCAAAAAGCAAGCAAATATTACATTGAAAAATTGGTTATATCCAATTGTTGGTTAATCGAGCTTCTCATAAGTCTCAAGTTGAAGGTAAAATGTAATCAGTCTTGACACTAGTTTACCGGAATGAGTACTTACATAGAAACTCGACCTCTTTGCTGTTATGTGTTGAATTAAAAATTATTGTTCCGACTGGATTTCCTTCACTGTTTTGTATAAAAGCTTCTACTGGAATCATTCTGCTTCACTATGTTGAATCAAGTCAAGGCGGTTTTACTCAAACATTGCAAAAATGAAAGTTATTGTGTTTCTGTGTATTTTTATTGCTGCTGGAGGCTTGGAGGCTAAAGTAAGTAAAATAAATTTTGACTCATCAACTGGTATCGCCAGAATCCAAACGGAATTAGGTGGTATTTTTCCCAAAACTGCATCTACTTATTCGGTTTGACTACCCGTCAGTACCGATTGATGCCGGCCCAAATGTATGATTAGCCCGTTTACCCGTTTAACTACAAAATTAGCGTTGTTTTAGAATAACTTAAAATTGTCATGTCGTATTCCTATTAAATTCAAATATGAATGTGTATGACTTTTAAGTACTAAATGATGTTGTATAGCTTTTATATTTGTCCATTATGTTACCAAAAATCTTATTCAAATAATTCTATTTCATTTTTTACTTATACTTAATTAATATCAAGAACCTAATATGTCACCTTTGTCCTGATTCTGCATCCATATGTTGAATTTGTATGGTTTGAAATTTCAACATATTTTAAACAAGACAACGTTCTTTAAAATGTTAGATTTGATTTGGTGTTTAAGACATTAAGATCGTATTTGTTGAATTAAAACATTTACGATATAAATAAAGTGACCTTTAGACTTAAGAAATCTATTTTACTCAGACCCCATCAAATAAGAAACAAAAAAACATTTTGCAGAACGTCCAACTGTCAGGTGCTCAAAAAGAAAAATTACAGCAGTACCTCGCTGAATGCGTAAAGCAGTCCGGTGTCAAAATGGACGTCCTAGCCGAGGCCAAGAAGGGCCACTTCAACGACGATGATAGCCTGAAGAAATTCACCCTCTGCTTCTTGCAAAAATCTGGAATCTTCCACGACGACAAGCTGGACATTGACACGGCTCTAGCTAAGGCTCCTGCTGGCGCTGACAAGGCCGCCATCAAGAAGGTTCTAGAAGACTGCAAGAGCAAAACTGGCAAAAACACTGCTGACACCGCTTTCCAAATCTTCAAGTGCTACTATAAAGGGACTCCCATGCACTTCGTTTTTTAAGAACCTTTTGAAGAATCAAAATGACCTAATTGACTCATAAGGGCTGTAAATATTGTTGACATTGTTTAATATTTATTTCGTAATTTTATTATGCTTGTTGATATGGTTTCTGTAGCATCTAAATTAATTTTACTATTTGGTTATTTATTAATAAAGTCTAGTTAGATTTCTAAAGATTTGTTTTTTTTGGAAACCTTCTTTCTTAGACTTACTGTAGAGGCGTTACCTTACGAGTCAAGGCAGAATTTTGACATAACTTTGATATTGCTGAAGCCTAGTAAATGGTAAATTCACCAATTGGTAAACTAGGCAAAAGGTTACGCTTTAATTGTATAGAAATACTTGTATATACTATTATTCGGTCGTGTGTCGATGAATTAATAACCTTTTCATAAAAACTGTGCAGCCCAATTGCCAGAGCGATTGGTAACAACGTCTTAGAGCTGAGTTTAAACTGAAACTCAGCTCTAAATCTCTGAATTTTATGAAAATGAAGACAGAGGTAATCCTAATTACGATATACCTCTAGATTTTATCCGTAGCCTGCGTCATAAGGATAACTTTAAATAAGATTTTGATGTACGTATTTTAAATCCTGGCGCCCTAGCCATATTACAGACTTTCGTTTCAGAGGTTTCTTTTCTATATCTATAATCGCTAACGCCTTTAAGTCTGTAGTATAGAGCACAATTTTCTTTGCATTTGTGGTTTTTTATTGTACAGAATGGTATTCTAATTAAGTGTAAATTAAATGAAGTGAAAATGAAATGAAATGAAATATTTATTTCTCAACATTGACAATTACTTGTTCTTATTGATGTCAAATAAAACATGAAAAACCATCGTAAAGAAGAACTGGTAAGAAATTTCACGAGTATATTTTTTCAAAATAATTTTACAGAGTCTCTTTATGTCTATACAAAGTTATTCTTATCTGCATCCGTTAGCTCGGCAAGTCTCCCTCCCCCCAAGTATCAAAACGACGAACACCCTCAAACGACACCCGTTCACGAGTTAACGCGGGATCCAGCTATCGCCCTCCTCAACCATATTAGAGGGAAGTGAGCGACCCGTCACCCGACGCTACCATAAGAAGACGTACTTTAGTGACAATGACGCTTTAGGTATTTATCGGGACGACGATTTAACTCAACGAGCAAACAGACATATTACACATGTTTGTTGTCATGTACAAGGGCTTTTATCATCCAAATAATCGGATAGTTTATAATATGCTTTAGCACATAACTTTTAGTAGTATTTGATATGGCTGGAGCGAAGCTTGTATTATGGCCAGGGCCCTAATCCGCTTGTATATTATTGTCAGAGATATTTCTGAGACGTATGACTAAAATTGTGCAAAAAAATGTTTAATTGGTTTTTCGCACCACGCTAGGTAAATTGTAAATTTTTTGTATACTTAATGATTGATTCGATAGGCATTTGATTCAAGTAAACTTGGATTGCATTATTTAAATGCATACGAACTGTATTGTTTTTGAAATATGACATAATACAAACCAAGTTTCACACGGAGCATCTATAGGATACACATATCTACTACAGCGTTATGGGTTGATGACTCACACCATCTTATAATAGATTAGGTAACTAAACAAATTGAAGTGAACTATTCTTACGTAAAAATCAAATAATATTTCATTCTAGTATACATTGTAGATTATTACGACAATTTGGGTTTAATGACATTTTCTTCATATCAGGAAATGGATTTATTTCAATATAAACACAAACTAAAAAAAAAATCTGGACTCACGGTAAAGAGCAAGCAAGCATAACTATTGACCGGCTAAAGTGATTTTCTGGGAGATATTTCTGGGAGTACGATGCGCGCTTTAAATTAAACAAATTATAACAACCCTTTTTTGCGTCGCGAATAAAGCAAATATTAAAAGCCGAACATACATTTAATATTGTCCGTTACAGGTTTTTATGATACACATTAATTAAACATTATATATATTGTTGCTTCGATTTTATGATATACTTATATTTTACTTCTTTTAAATGTGGCTCTGCTGGAGGCCTCGACGATCTTACGCCCAGCGCCGTAAAGATCTTCTTTCCAGTCCTAATGGTGATACCCAATGACATATTACACATAGACAAGTTGTCCAATCTCAATGCTGGCAACGCAAATACAAGGCAATTAAGTTTCGTGCAACCCAGTGTCACGGCTAAACGTCTTTCCAATTCTGTGTTTTTAATAACGTACAATGCTTTCTTGTGTGTTAAGTCAACGTACTAATTACACTCTTACTGTTAAAGACAGAAAAAACGTTTCCTTTCATGCGTAAGTACTACTTTTTTATAACTATCTTATTTATTATTTTATTTTGCTATTTAAAATGACGTTTTAAAATTGACATGGCTCTCCATTTCGATAAATCAAAGAGCGAGATGTAATATGATTTTGTATGTGAGAGTAAAAGAGACAACGCTATATACTGCGACAATTTACGCGCGAAGCAACGTCACGAAGTATGTACATAGATATCATAGGTATTATTTTTTCCATCTCCCACAAATTTATATTACTATATCGGGTAGGTATGTATAGTTAAGTTGACGCCGTTTTTTTGTGCGGTAATATTTGGGTAT
This sequence comes from Marasmarcha lunaedactyla, assembly GCA_923062675.1. Lineage (NCBI taxonomy): Eukaryota > Metazoa > Arthropoda > Insecta > Lepidoptera > Pterophoridae > Marasmarcha > Marasmarcha lunaedactyla. The sequence goes on along the minus strand of OV281340.1, from coordinate 27,548,533 downwards.
GACTTGTCTATATGTAATATGTCATTGGTGATACCGGTCAAAAATTTTTACAAGAATTAACAGCTCTTATAAATCTTCTCATTACCGAAAAAGTCCTCAATGATTGCCCTTAGGAAAAAAGATGGTGGAATCAGACCAATAGCAGTTAGTCGTACTTTGCGCCGTCTTGCCGCTTAAGTGTGTCTAAAGCCTATGGAGACCTGGCGAGGTATTTTCAACCCAAACAATTAGGTTTTGGAACCAGAGGTGGCTGTGAAGCGGCCGTTCATGCTTTGAGGACTTTTCTCGATTGTCAAGGAGTTGAGGTTGTTTTGAAGGTGGATGTTTAAAATGCTTTTAATTCTTTACAGCGATGAACTCTGTTGACAGAAGTAAGAAATCACACAGAAAGCATTTAATTCCTTCATCAATATTATGACGAGCCATCTCTTTTAGTGTACGGAGACCATCACATATCATCGGAGGTGGGCTGTCAACAAGTGACCCGTTAGGCCCTGCTATTTTTAGTTTAGGTATTCATCCTATTATTGAGCAACTAAATTCAAAATATAACGTTTGGAATCTTAACGAACCTTAGGAGAAGATTCTAGTGTCTTTCTTGATGACCTGAAGCTTTTGATTAATAAATTTGCCCAAATTGGCCTCACATTATATTTATAATCGGCATATGTAACAATAAAGAAAGCATTATTCAAGCCTTTCAATCAGTCATGGCATCACTGTAATAGAAAAATCTTTCCTTCGGCTCCTGGGGTCACCAATTTTTGATGACTCCTTTCAGAACAGTATTATTGACAAAATTTCAAAATATTCAGAATGTTCTTCCCGGCTTTCTCAAATTAATACACATATGGCCTTTTACATGTTACGTCATGCTTATTTGTGCCAAAATTCATTTATTATCGTTGCTTCTCACAATTTTGGAGAAAGATCAATTACTTTCGGTTCTCGATGAAAAAATGATGTCAACTCTTTTGAATATTCTATAAAAATGATTCCTGGGATCAAGCCAGTTTAACAGTGCGTTTCGGTGGTTTAGGAACTCTAAAAATTTCTTCTCTAGCTTTGCCAGCCCTTCTTCCATCTTCGATTTACAGTCTTAAAGATATTATCAATAAAATTTTTTCTTCTTCATTTACGGGCGAGATTTCTCATCTTTCGGATGACGAAATGCTGTGGAATATTGTGTCAAACAGTTCAGTTGTCCCACAAAATTCAGCGTCAGTGTTTTATATTTTAGAGCGGAACGAACATTTAAATACGCCTAATTTAACGGAGCGCGCTCGTCTGCTAGCGGTGGGTTTTTGGGATACTGGGTCATGGTTGTAAGTGCTTCGTACATCTAACTTGGGGACCCTTTTTGACAACCATAGTTTTAGGCTTGCCTGTAGTTTGCGTATAGGAATAAAATTGTATGCTCGATACCGCTGCCGCCGTGGTGTGTTGGTCAATGAGCTCGGTCGCCATGGCCTTTCGTGTTCTCGCAGCGGTGGCAGAATATCCCGCCATGCCTTCGCCATGCCATCGGGCTCTTGTTACCTCCAACACTCCCTCGGTTCTTGGTATGATCGTTGAGGATGGGTAGGCCGCTGGTGTGGGATGCAACCTGCGTAGATAGTCTCGCAGCTTCCCATCTTCCTACAACTAGTGTACAACCCGGTTCTGCTGCTAATAACCCTTATAGCCTTACACATAGAAACTATCAGAATTTGGGTAATGGATACATTTTTGAGGCTTTTGACGTTGAAACCATGGGGTCTTGGGGACATGGGGCTCATTGCCTTTCTTCGGACCTAGCGAGGCAATTGGTGAGTGAAACTCGTGACCCTAAGGCTGGCACCTACCTTGCACAATGAATTTCTATTGCAATCCAGCGTGGTAATCCGGACAGCCTTTTGGCTACGTTGCCTTCAATAGATTCAAATTTAGATTTAGTTTTTTTTTGTAGCATATTTTTATCTTATAATTATTAATTTAATACACTTATATGTACATTCTAGAATTGTAAATATCTACGATTGATAAAATATACTTAATATATAATAATAAAATTAATCTTATGATTACTTACTTTCTTCCCAAAAACCAAATATATTTGATTTTCTTTCTGCTGTAGTAAAATATCTTCCGCTTATTAACTAGATGTTCATCGACAAGAATTTCGTCTGGAAGAAATCGCTGCTAGCGATAAGACCGTCTTTACTCACATTCGATTAAGTTAGTTATATGTTGTAATTTATTTTTGAGATTCGATTATTTTTAAGTAAAAATATATTTATACGAAATTTAAACATTTTCAGTTTTTTACCGGCATTGTTTAACTATTGTGTGTCATAGAAAAATGGATCTGCGTCGGGAACGTTTCCGTGCAATGACTTAAAGTCCAACTTGAAACCTGATTTATTGTTTTAGTTGACTTCATTTAGCTTTTATAAACAAGGCGCCTTGTAAATTTTACGTGCGATAGCTTAACTTTGAATTATGAAGAAAAAAATGGTCATGATTTGACTTCTGTTACGGAAGAAAACGTGTTACAAGTGAAAAAATTGATTTAAAAAAAATTGGCGAATCACATACGAGGAGATTCGGCACAACCTGCAGATTGAATCGGGAAGTAAGGAATATTATATACAACCACCTTTATGTAAGGAGGATTGTTTCGCGCTGGGTACCCCACAACCTCCAACCCCAATTGGCCAAGAAGAAGTGCCACCACGGTACACTCTTATTATTACATAATTATTAATTTAAACCATGACGAAACAAAATAACATAAAAAAAAACAACAATAACTAGGTATACACAGATAAAAACGAAATAAATATAGAAAATAAATCACTAAACATAATTTAATTTAAACATAAAAGATAAAGGAAGTACCTGTTGCAGACTGGAAAAAGTACATTGAAAATTGATTCAGACGCATGAAACTTTGTATACACGCTGGCAGAGCGTTTCTTAGAAAATTTTATATTTTTTATCAAAACTTTCTAAGTGTCCCACTAAATAGTGTTTTATTATTTTTTTTTTAATACAGTGGCTAGCGAAGATAGAGTCTGTCGCACAAAGTTTGTTAAATAGAATAAACAACTTAATTCTAAGATAAAAAATTAGTTTTTGCGTCAAAACGTCTGTTTAATACTGAGTATAATAACTAAAATTAAGGAAATATATAGATTGATGTGATGTATTTTACTAGAGACTTTAGAATAAATATGTTATTTAATAATTTATATTAATTTATATATATAACATAGTCCAACCACAACAACACACAAAAATTTGTCATTTTGTTGGTAGTACAGTTTCTTAAGGTCTCTTCTAGGGCGATACTACAGTTCTTCCTATTTCGACCGCCACATTAAACATGTTTACGTGGTTGTGGTCCGGATACAGGAAAGGAGAGGCCAGTATAATTACTGGAACAAAATCAATTCTAACTGAATCCCACTGTCGGCCACGCATTATTAGTCGATAAACTAATCAGATTCTATGTAGCTTAATAAAACATATACGATAAATGATTTCCGTGGGTGCGGATGCCACTTCCGCGGTGGGTTGCGTGGTCTTTTGCCGGCTATGAAAATAATAAAAAAATTTTTGTCTAATAAAACTAATACTAATTTTAGTGACCATATCACGTCTCAAGTAATAAAAAAGGTAAAACGGCCTCAGCTTTACGACATTTGCATAATTTGGTCGTTTAAAAAAATTGCTTAAATAAATTGTAGCAAAGACAGAAAAGTGGAAGTTCACGGTAACAATGTCTATTATCCTTAAACTTTGCTACAAGTGTAATCTGCCTCACGAACGTGAGTAATTATTATCGCAAAAGACATGTATAAAACCAAAGACACTTGAAATTGCCTTCATTACACAATAACTCCGTGCCAGAAACATACATTAAGTTAGATTTAAAATAATTTTAATTCCAAATAATGAATTATTTTATTTTATATGTGTGTTTAGCAGTAATGGCGGTAGCGGCACAAGATCAGTCTAAGGTAACTTTTGGGGTATTTTACAAGTAGTAGGTTCAGCTTGAGTGTGTTTTTATATTGAAATCGTGAATTACAAATATTTTTTAAATTGATATCATAATGAAAAACAAAAATATATAAACAACAGTTGGATTAATTTGCAATAAAGATTTTATTTTAAAAACTAACCTATTATGAGAAATAAAAACTTGTGGGAAAAACTGTAACTCAAGCATTTTTTCAGCCATTTTTTTAACTTGATTCCTTGTTTGTCAATTCTTCTTGAATGAATTCTAAGGAAGTTCAACTATAAAATAAAACTAAAGATTTAAATTATACAAAATTGATCGTCTACTACAAGTTCTCAAATGAATCAAATAGATCTGCGTGAAAATAAATCATGAATTGTCAATATCTTTTTATAAGTTTGAACATTGCCTTTTACCCGAAGTGTCTATATATTTAGTAATTTTATTTTCGAATTCATCGAACTAGTTAAACCATGTCTTTGATACTTTTATCAACTCCGGGGCAGTAATATTATTGGCTAATACACACACGTACGTGTGTATATATGTGTATATTAAATACTCGTCAGTGTATTCATTTGTCAATGAAGACAACGAACCAATGAAGTTGAATTCTTCTTCACAGTTGATATTCTACTGACAGTTGCAGAATCAATTATCATTTTTTAAATGATTATAGGAGTATATCTCTTAACTTTATTTACGTTATACGTTATATATATTAAGTGATTTACGATTATTTCTTGTGCAGGTCAAAATTGTGATACCACCAGACGGTATAGTAAAAATGTCAGAGAACATGCTAACCTGCGTGGACGAATCAGGCGTTGCACCGGACATCATGTTCCAAATCAAAGAACACAAGCAAACAAAAGACGAGAACCTCAACAAATTCATATTCTGCATGTTCAGAAGACTCAATATAGGCGACAAAAAAGGCCATATAAAGTTTGACAAACTAACTGACTTCCTTAAAATGTTCGGCAGTGAGGAACTGAAAACAGTCGTCGAAGAATGCAACACTAAACAAGGAAAAGATCCATTGGAAACCGCAACCAATGTATTTTTGTGTAATCAAGAGAAATTAAACATTTCATATGGATTCTGATTTTTGACAATGCACAAAGTTCATGTCTTAGTATTTAGATTAATGTTTTTATTGTGAAGTTACCTGCACTTAAAATGACATACCTTATGCAAAACGACGAGTATAAACAAATAAAATATTTAAAATATATTTAGTTTATTTACTTAAATGAATGTTATCCCCTTACTTACATTTATCACTATTAACTTAAAATCTATTGAGGTTTAATAATTCACTTTAAACATATCCTCGTTTAGCAATGAGTTACTGTAATTTCTGCATCACTTGACAAATAACTTGCGTTATCTCTACTGTTTACACTTATGACACTATCACTTCCGTCTCTTTTACCATCACCTTCATATGAGTAATCGCTGTCATCTAAAATTGAATCTCTTATAACAAACGCCGTGTTATTCATAGTTTCTTCAACAATACTGCTCTCTGCCTCGGAAACTGTATCGGTATGATCAAAGTCTTCAGCTTCATAATGATAGCTATAATTATTTTTTACCTCTCGATTGAGCCTACAAACGTCTTTGCGGATGAGTGTGAAGTTGTTGTCAAGCGGGACGAAGTAGGTTTTGATGTATCCAGCCCCTTTGACGAAGGTTTCGCCTCGGTATTGTGTTAATATACCGCAGTCATCTAATACTACAGCTGTGTTTTCGGTTACCTGCAATTATAAATTAGTATTGTATTCGTGTTATACAACTTAAGATCAAACCTGTATTTTCTCATAAGGAATTTTAAATGTATTGACACTTGGGATGGAATACTAACAAATACCTATTAAAACAAGGTTATTTGTTTTCGTTACTTTTCATCACCTTTTGTGACGGAGTGACGATTTTTTTGCATTTTGATATTTAAGGGAACAGAGTGTTATATAAAGTACTATCATTTAAAAAGCATATTTATTTTACGAACAATAAAACAGTACCTTAAGTAATCTTAATTTAAAGTAAAGCTGTAAAACTCACTTGTATTTTTCCAGATTCTCCAGTGGAATCCATTCTCGAAGCCATATTAACAGCATGTCCCCAAATATCATACAGAGGCTTCAGCGATCCAACAACACCTGCTGCCACCTCTCCATTCGAAATACCTTCCAACAAAGAAAATGTATTAAATCTTTTAACTAGCGTTATTCAAAAGTTATCTAAGATTTTATCAAAATAAACTAACTATAGAGACATCTCTATTATTAAATAACAATAATTCACGCAATATCCATTACTTACCTATCCTTAAATTAAGTCCTTCGAAACTCTGAAAGGATCCCCTATTGAAGTTTCTTAATTGCATCATCATGGCAGCTGCGAATTCGACCATTGTTAGGACGATTGCTCTATTGTACGGTGTATTTTGACGTTGTTCAACGACCGATGTGTATGACGTGGAGTCGAACGACTCACGCCTCGAGGGATCGAGACCACACGCGGCCATGTACGTCCATCCGGCCATTTTAATCTTTTCTACTTTAAAATCTGAAGCTCCCGTTAAAAGCAACTGTAAATAGAAATTTTTGTTAAGTAAAGAAATACAAATTATTATTGATTTTTATGGATCTTAAGATTTAATTACCCTATCGAAATCTGAAATAACTTCATCTAAAATACTCAATAAAATCTTGTCGCTCAAATCAGCGTCATTTTCAACTCCCAGTTTATAATCGGTCAATGACGCGAACATAACAGCAACATTGTCGTACTTCTCGTAATATAACTCGTCTACAGATCTATTCAGATCTAAGTATACTTGAACTGAAACAATAGGAAACAAATCAATGTAATTGTGTAATAGCTATCGTCATCAATAACTCGTTTGTACCTATAGTAGGTATGAATTATTCATTTGTTTAATTTAGAGAAAAAAATAGCAATTGTTATTTAAACAACTTACCTACATGTGCAGGAAGAATATTTTCTAGCAGCATGCTGTTTACTTTCAGCATCACTTCAGCTTCTTCCTGTTCCTCACTAAGTTGAAGTTGCCATAAGTGATCTAAACGATTTCTATATTCTGTAGTTCTGTCAATAAAGTACAAAGTTATAGTTATGAAGACAACTGCTAAAGTGTGGGAAGTCCGTGAATCCAACCCAATGTTCCAAGTCATGTCCGTTGAGAAATATTCCTCCTTGGCCTCCCAGACGACCCAGAGATAAAATAAAGTCATTCCGCACCCAACGATCCATTTGAAAACGAAAAATACACGGCTGAATAGAAAATTTAAAAGCAGAGCCAGTATCCAGCACTCCGTCACGTGCTGCAAAGAAAAACAAAAGACCTTGTTTAAGTGAAAGATATCGCAGATATTCGTGGTGAGTGTTCATAAGAGAAGAGCACTCGAATTCAAAAACAATAATAACATTGCAATATTATTCAAACAATTTCTTGTATGAGCGCGAACTTTCTATTGAATTAAATGTAGAATAAACTTTATGGTATAAGAAATAATTTACCCAAGAAGCGACGCAGTTAGACAGCACGGTTTCAGAACTTGCTTGAACCTCTCTGCATCCAATGACATTGATTACCGAAGATGATGCTAATCCAAAACTGACCAGCAAATAAATGACGGTTCTAACTTTTGCACACTTTATTATTCCCAGAGATATATCATAAATATATCGTAATAAAGGATCACGTGGCTCTTCAATACCATTGTACTTGTTCCAGAGAAAATAAAACCAGGATAAAGGTTGCAGGATAGTGAGAAACAAGAAGAATAATGTAAATGAGGCGAATAAGTACCATTTGAATTCTTTGTACCTGAAAAATCAATTAATAGTTAGAAAATAATAATCAGGCTATAAAAATACCTATACTATAAAGAAATATTTTTTTGTTAAATTCAAGGCATTCTGAATAATGTATTTTAAGACAATCGGCGGAGCCCCAGACCAGGCGCAAGAATTGCGTGTTCTATTAAAAACATTTTTTGAATACGTTACAAGATTCACAGTTACACATTTAAAATTAATAATATCTAGTAATTTCATGTTTTATCTTAGTTGTAAATTAATAAGGCTCTTTATTTTTTCTAACAAACATTTTATAATGCTGTATTATTGAATTATTTAGGAGGAGTTCTAGATATTACTAAATATTGAGTTTTACCATTGCATTTACGTTGCTCATACATAAATGAATTCTTGGTACTTTCCCATCTATATATTTGACCGAAAGCGACTTAGCGCAAACTCTGGAAAAATGATTTCATCCAGCAAATGAGCACGTGTCCCACCTGATGGTAAGTAGCATCCACATCCATGGACTTGATTAGTCGTAGGTGTTTTATTTATTAATAGTGATTGTGATTATTATATTGACTAATGATGCGTTGCCGACCGTGGGATTCAGTTGAATTTGTCTTTGTTCCAGAAATTGCACTGACTGTTCCGTACCTTTGATCGGAACACAACCACATAAACGTGTTATGCTATAGAAAACCGGTGGAGGCTCAGGCTAGGACGAGAATCGCGTGCGCGTTGTTCGCTCTTTTGTAGGCGCCCCGCATACTAAGGGGCGACAACACTGCAGGGGATTCAAATGCGAATCTGGGCCTGCACCAAGTTCCGTGACAAATACCTACTTTTTTATACCCAACCTTGTCGACGAAAGTCTTATCGGACTATTAAGTTTTGAGAACACTTGAAAGCTGCGTTGATACTACATTTTAAAATATTTTTTTAAAAATTTTTAGTAAACGTCTGGGTGGTAGTTACGCTTCTTTGCAATTTTTAACCGCCGTAATGATCTTGTACCAATATCAATTAGTTTTTTCAACTGCTGGAAAATCTCATCGGATTCGGGAAAAAAAACTGCAACTGAAGGCTCGATGACTACATAACATTTTTGAATATTATTATTATTTATCATTCGGTGTAATTGATTTAATACCAATATCATAAATATAGTATAAATAAATATAATAAATTAGTAAGAGTGCTGATTAAGGTTGCATCGTCAACCGTTGGCTTCAATAAAATATATTTTTAGATATTCTTCTAACCTGTCGTTTGTTTATTCGAACAGGAACCATGTCAGCGTGGTTATTACGGTTATTCCCCGAAATATTTTAAATGAAAGAAAATCTACACCCCTTCTGCTACCACTACGGAACACTTTTGAATGCTTACCAATGTGTAGTGAGTCCATTTATAAGAAAAATCGACGTATATATGAATAGACAGCAAAGAACATAATATTTAAACAAAGGGTCAGGTAGGATAAGAAACTTTTTTTCTAATTTGCAGTCTTTGTACATCATTGTGAATCTGTTCATTTTTGATTCGTGCATGAAATATTTCCTGTGAAAGATAAAGTAAATTATTTTAGCTATTATTGGCAATTAAATATTATTACAAGAGTTTACATGAAATGATATCTTAATAGCTAATGGATAAGGATGGAAATGACACTTTTTGGTTATAGGTTAACTTGCAATAGTAGTATGTACTTACACAACAGTAACTGTGTTCCTTAAAAAGGGATAGAAGTAAGAAAATGAACCTAAACGATATAACGTGGAATTTTATAAACCTTACCTAGTTTTCTGAGTTTTATTTTCATATTATATATATTTTTTTATTGGTTGTTTCTATTAATATGCCAATGTACAATGTTTTTATTTGAATATATATATCTCTGAGGTCTAATAGTAATAAATTACATAAAGCACAATTTTTTGTGTTTAACAATTTTACTTTACGATGAGGGTAAGAGAGTAATCACGGGAAACATAATTATTACTTAAATTATATCAAAGTGCTGGTCACAGACGGAAAGCTGTAAAATACAATAATTATTCTAATTATAGATACAAAAGTCTGAACATGGACTCTTAGTACTCCAATAACTAGTTTAGAACCATAAGAAAAAGAAAATCTCAATTTTATTAACAATAATCAGTGACATCGGTTAATGACAGTTGAGCATAATCGCGTCTGCTTTTTGATACCGATAGAACAGACTACGCGTCGGCGTAGGCCGTATAACTTATCAGATCGTTCGCCGAGAGGACTAAAATGTCTAAATGGATGACTTCGAGGCATTTATGCGAGAACTCGAGGAGTACACCATAGGTTTGTAAACCTATATAACGAAAGGAATATGTGAGCTTAGTAGAAATGAGTGAGATTTACTTACTTTCCATTAGTCATATCTGCGATTTCCTTTGCCATCTGTGCGTCAGCCGCCTTCAACATCTGCTGATACTCCACCAGGTTCTCATCCATGAACGGAGTGGTTCTCCTAAAGTTATTAGAAGACCTGTTTTCCGATCGCTACTGAAATTATAGCCATAGTAAGGAGGTGAAAAATCTAGTATTTTTTATTAATTACTATAAAAAATTAAGAAATACTACTAATAATAATAATCCCCAGACAAACACACCAACTGTATGTCGCCATAGTAAGCAGAGCTTTTGTTATGGATGAGCATACAGCGAACTGGAGGGGGACACCCAAAATAAATATACATTTATAAATATCAAGAACCATGATCCGAGCACAAATATCTGTGTTCATCACGCAAATGAATGTCCCGGCCAGTACTCGAATCTGGGAATATTATTATTATTATTATTAACCACTACGCTACTTGGCCGTCCGAAACAATAAGGGTGGGTTGCACAATGTAACTTTAACCATATAAGAAATACTCCATTAATAATCACTGGAGGGATATCAGCCTCTCCCAACTCAGGGGTGGTGTCAGACAATTATAGGCTATCACGCCTACTGCGACGTTGACTGTTCTAATCTGCCATCGATCGACGTCGACCGGTCGACGTCGATCGATTAGTGTGGTAACACCCTAATGCGTAGTTTATACGTATTAAGTAGTTAAGTTGATAACTAAATTTTAAGTTACTACACGTCACTTATGTGTCCAAACGGATTAAGTAGTTAAGCTCATAAGTTTAATGAAGATAAACAGTGATGAATGTCAAGGAATTCGTCAATGCTGTACTTAGATATGTGGTAAACGAGATTTTGGACAAATTTAGAGTAGGATTTGTTTCGAAAATTAAAATCTGTACAAGAATATATATTTTTTCTAAATTTTTTTACCTCGTTTATTCCACAAGCATTCCTATTTTAAATATTCTTCAATACATTTTAAAGTTGAAACCAAACTCCACTCCAACTTGCCGCCACCCGCTTTGTCAACTTATGCACTTAATCAAAAAAATCACGTCTAAATGAAGCCCCGCTCACCTACTTATACGAAAAATAGAACGAATCCTAATCTACTTAATTACTTGCGTACGAAATTTTAAGTTACCACTTAACTGACTATTTACACGTAATTTTTACCATAAAATTTAGTTAAAATTTAGTTACCAACTTAACTAATTAACGCGTGTAAATCGGCCATAAGAGTGTAACCTAAATTTTCGGGTCGGGTGGCAAAATCAAATTGCGTAGATGAACGTTTAGGAAAAATGCGGGCAAGCCAAAGCCGTTCTGGTTTTGGCGAGACAAGCCGAATGTGCCAACATGTATAAAGCGCGGGGCATGCACTGCCAGATCAACTCTTGCTGGATATATGTAGTAGGTTTGGGCCGGCATTGCCGTGCAAAAATTATTACAGATCCGAAAGCGCCGGCCCAAACCTCTGGGGTAGCGCCTCTAACAAGACGTCCCTCGGGTAAATCCCGAGTTCATCTGATACCGTGGGTATTTGAATTATTTTTTACTTATTTACGGTATGGATTCAAATCCATAGGTCCGTCTTTTTTAATATTTCTTTTTCTTTTATTATGATTATGATGATATTACAAATGTTAATAAAGTCGACGATGGTAAAAGTCAATAGAAAAGTGATAGCATGACTTTACTATCAACGAACGGACTGGAATGAAACGAAAAGCATTGTCAACACTTCTAATTGGGTTTATATTTAAGGCACAGAATATGAGTATTCCCCGCGCAATACACTGACATCATTATACATTAAACGCACACAACTAACTAAGGCACACAAAAAAGAAAAATCAATGAAGAACATGACTTGCTTTGACCATTTCCCGCCAAAAAGTCCTGGGAACTTCAACATAGATTATCGTACTGCTGGAAAATGTACCTCTGCATTTGAAAGTGAAAGTAATTTGAAAAAGAAACAGTTCAACAGTTAAATATTGATCTACGTAAATATACAAACAAACAGACAATAAAACCTTAAGACAGGCCTCGGTTACAATATCGTATCTTTCTTAGGTACGGACATACACCACTTATAACATTTGCCTACTCACTCTTGGACTTTTCTTTATGATTTTGGTTAATCCAACCGACGCCCTCCTAAAAGGCCTGTATTCCATGAGAATCTGAAAACAAAAACAATATTTGAAACATTAGCTGTATTGGAAATACTCAAATTCAACAAAAGTCATCTCATTGGAAATATTAATTAAACATAAAATAAAACCTAAATAATTAGAACATGTTGATGTGACGTGAAAAGAATTAAAAATGTCGCCTGCGTCATTTCGAATCTTTTTTGATTTTCTTTTAAGTCTGTTTTTACCAATTAATAAAGAAATATCTCAAATATCTAAAATACTTACTCTAGACGATCTGGATATTAAATAAGTTTCGAGTTTATTTTTCATGATGAAAGGATCGTTTTGCGATTCAAAGTTTGGCTCAATGATGTACTCTCTAGCGTAATCCAGAATAAGCTCCAGGGTTTGTTTTGTAATGTGCACTTTTCTAGAAATACGGAAATTTTTAGTGAAAAGTAGGTCAAACAGCTTTACATTTTATCGTGTTCTTTGAGTATTTTTACAATTTGGCGTTATTTGTTTAAAAAAATAAAAGGAAAGGAAATAGTTTTCTTGTGCCAGTTACTTTTTTCTAGAAAATATCTCAAATTGTTAGGATTATACTCGACTTTGAAAAATATTGTGACGCATGGGAAAAACGAAAACAAAAATTATATCCAATAAGGATATTTAGTAGTACGTACAACAGTGATTTCGATTCATGTTCGGAATATAATTTTAGTGATGAATATCCATAGAAGATTTCTATATAAATATTTAATCCAAGTAATTCTGTCATTAATTAGACATTCTAGCTGTTCATTTGACATCTGTTCAGTTTTCATTTATTTACCCGGCCTTGCCCGTGGACTCCATTTTGTTAGCTATCGTGACATCTTTGGACCACACGTCGAACTGCCACTTCCTGATGCCGATCAAACCGCTGAGGACTCTACCAGAGTGTACTCCAATACGCATGTCTATGTTTAGGGACCGCTTTTCTCTGGTATACAATGAAATTTATTTTAGATATATATTTTTACTTTATCTTAAGGTACAAATTACTACTAGAGAAAAGGATAATTATTCTAAAAAGTGACAAGCTAAAAAATGTTTGAATATAGAACTCAATTTCAGATTGCGAAATAATGAATATTTTTTGAAATAGAAGCATTCTTCTTACTTGTGGGTTCTCGAAAACTATTTTTATTTTAAATTTCTTAAGATTATAATAAGATCAAAAAAATAAAACTCTTATCTGTATATATGAGGTAATAAACGAATTTACTTCATCATTGTTACGAAAACATCAAAGGACGTCAGAAGGGCGTCAACATATAAATAACTAACCTACTTCCCACTATAAACCTAAAATATTTATATTTAATCACATTACCTGACATCTTTGATGATGTGTATCATCTCGAGACCCAAGTCGACACAGTTCTTAGCGTGCTGTTCTGTCGGTTTGGGTATCCCGCTGACACTGTAGTAACAGTCCCCTAAAAACTTTATTCTTAAGACATCGTGTTCCTGAAAATAAATAAAAAATAAAAACTCATTGTAATAACTTTACTCCACAATTAAGCAATTTTTCAAAACTAATTATTTAAAAGTCAGCATTTCTTTAAGTGTTTCTTAACAACAGAGTTGTACCGTTGTAGTTGTATGAAATAATTTTAAATTTAATACATATACGTCTGTTTTATAATAACAACGTTGGCAACACGCTATGAAGAAATGTGAAAATTGTTTATTAAGTACAATTTGTATTTGCATGCAAATACATGAAATGTTGGGCCTGGCACACGAGGCCGATGTTTTAGTTGATAACAGGGAAATACCTAATTGTTGTTTTATTTCTAATAATGTATTTGCAGACAAAGTAAGCATCATACATGTATAAAATTTGAAATGTGAGCGCAAGATTTGTTTGATGCGCCCGATCACGCACACAGTCGTAGCGTGTTTGTACACTAACAACTACTGTAAATCACGCTGAGTTGCCCGCTTTAACACATTCAGTTCCACTGTGATTTTGATCATGACCTTAGCGATGCGGCTTGAAAATGCGGTGGTCGCGCTAGGTGCGTTGCCGACACTGCTAGAGGAAATAAATAAAGAGAGACCCGATCTGCGTCCGGCCCCGTTCGGACGTGTTGACGGTTGCTCCCGGCTGCCGAGTCACGATTGTTGTGTCACGACTTCGCTCGTATCAATACTCAAGCGCCACTCTCAGATCCGTTCTGCGTCCGGCCCCGCTCGGACGTGTTCGCGGTCGCACCAGCCGTTGAGTCACGATTGTCGTTTCGCGACGACAACTCGTAGCAGTGTTGCGTACGAATCTCAGCGTATGAGTGTTCATATGCTGAGATTCGTACAATATCTCGCTTCGACGAGAGCGTGCGTCCAGGTGCGTCAAGTGCCTGAACCCACACATAACAAATGAGTGCACTCCCACTCGCACTACCGAATCCACTTCCCCCCTGCATGTGTGCTGTGCGGCCAGTCCGGCCACACAGCAAACTACAGGGGTTGTCCACGCGCTCCGCGCTCTTACGCTAAGAGGGCCGCGCCTAAACCGCCGCCACTCACTCCTGCCAACTTCCCGCCGCTCCGCTGTCCTGGGGACAGCGTCCGGCCGCTCCACCTGCACCTTCCCGTCCTATCCCAGCTCCGTCGTTGGCTGAAGACTTGAAGACCGTGGTCAACGTCATTCAAAACGTCGACATTAGGGAAATTTCCGTACTCGCACGCAAACTGCGAGCCGTCCGCTTTCCTCAAAAGCGTTTATTTGCGTTAGCCGAGCATCACTCGCTACTAAGTTCGTTATAAACTTAATTTTTTGTATCAATTCGTTAAATGAGTAAATATAATGTCTAGACCCGCAAATCCCGCGTCAGGTTATCAAACCCAAGGGCTTATCCCTAGTTTCTTTAACGCCCATAGCCTTAGTTCTAAGCTACCTGAGCTCAAACTGTTCCTTCAGAACAACGAGCCAGACTTATTGCTTCTCCAAGAGACATGGCTTACTCCAAACCGCTCCAGGGGATTCGCTATTCCCAAGTACGTGTTAACTCGTAACGATAGGCCCAACTCCGACGGTTTCGGCGGCACTGCTATTAATTACAAAAAAGGTTTCCATTGCTGTCCTCGCCTACCCCTCCTCTCCTCAACATGGAGGCCACTGTGTGTAGATTGGCTATAACTGGTCATCCGACCATCATCATAGCTTCAATCTACATACCTAGTGGTACCAGACCAATCCGCAGCGACTTTGAGGCCATTCTCGCCCTCGGCCATTCAGTCATTATGTTCGGAGACTTTAACTCCAAACATACTGACTGGACGTGCCTGTTGACCAACACCAGTGGTATCGCTCTCCTCGACATCACTAACTCACTCGACTTAGACGTCATCCCTCCGATCACTCCCACTCACTATCCCAACAACCCGAACTACTCTCCTGACCTCGAATTCACTCAAATCAACCTCGATCTCAGGTCTATCGAATCGCTCGATGACCTAGGTTCTGACCACCACCCCGTCTCCCTCGTGGTAGGTCCGCCTAGCGATAACGTCGCCTCTTCTAAGACCTTTACCAACTGGAAAGGCTTTAAAAATACGCTAGCGATCTCGCCCGATCAATTAGATAGCCTGGAGAAAATAGATTAATTAGTCAATTCTCTCACTGATGCTATCCACTCAGCCATCAGCGATAACGAAAAGGTTGCTAAGCAAGGCTACCCACGCTTCCCTTAGCCGTTAGCAATCTTATTAAAGCTAAGAAGGCGGCTCTCCGGAGAGCCAAGAAATATCCCACGCCCGCCTATAGAACAGCTGCGAATCAGCTTCTACGTAAAGTAAGGTCTTGCATCGCGGAATTCCAGACGCTCAAATGAACGATCTCATGGAGAATATCTCCCCGTCCCAACAAGAGTATTATAGTATGGCCCGAGCCTTACGCGTAGACACCGCCTCTCACGTTCCTCCTCTTACTCGTCCCGAAGGCACTACTGCTTTCAAAGTCGAAGAGAAAGCCGAATGCTTCGCTGACAGCGTTGCTTCATAATGCTCGCCCAGCACGCAACCCGCGGATCCCTCCATATCCAAGCGGTAGAGGAAGAAGTTCTCCGAAGAGACTCTCTCCCCATCACCGCTGACCCGGTCACAGTCTCTAATGATGAAATCTTGCTTCTCATTAGAAGTCAAAAATCCAAAAAGGCTCCAGGTGCGGATGGAATTTTCAACCACGCACTTAAGCACCTGCCTCAGCAGATGCTTACCTTGTTAGCTATCATCTTCAATGCCTGCTTTGACCATAACTACTTTCCAAAAGCTTGGATAGAAGCGATTGTCATAGGTATTCCCAAGCCGGGTTAACCTCTGACTATCCCGGCTAATCACAGACCCATCAGGCTCCTCAAGGTCATGTCTAAACTTCTCGAAAGAGTCATACTCTCTCGAATGCGGAATCATCTGTTTCCAACGGATGGTGACCCTCTCATTATTCCCCATCAATTCGGCTTTCATGCTAAGCACTCCTGCCCTCAGCAAGTCCATCGAATCGTCGAGTAATTACTCGCCGGTTTCTATCCGCAGCGTAATAAAACGGTCGCAGTTTTCTTTGAAGTAGCCAAATCTTTCGATAAAGTCTGGCACAGCGGCCTCGTTTATAAACTTTACAAAATAGTCTTACCGGATTGCCTAGTCAGGATAATCGCGTCGTTCCTCAAAGATCGCATCTTTCGCTTCAAACATGAAGGCACGCTTTCCGCGCCTCGTCCTATAAAGGCTGGAGTCCCACAAGGGTCAGTCCTCGGCCCTCTGTTGTACACCGTGTACACTAACGACATCCCCATCCCACCGAAAGTCGTCGAACTCGCCCTCTTTGCTGACGACACCTCCCTTTACACTAAAGGTCACGTGGTCCCAAATAACATCACCAGACTCCAAAAGGCCGTAAACGCCTTCGGTGTTTGGTTTCAAAACTGGCGTATCGATGTCAACCCAGAAAAGAGTTCTGCTATTGAATTCGACCACAAACTCTGTAATCGCTACAACGATCCCCACATTCAAATGTTAGGTATTCCCATCCCCTGGAAGCGCAGTATTAAATACTTAGGCGTCACCTTAGAGCAGACGCTTTCTTTCAAGCCACACGTCGATAGAGTAACGAAATTCGCGCGTTTTTACTTAAGGCGCCTAAATAGTATGTTAGGTAGAAAAAGTGAAATGTCTTTCAGAAACAAACGTACGCTTTATAAGGTCTGCGTTAGACCCGTCATGACATATGCCTCGCCAATCTTTGCCCACGCCCAACCTTCCGTCCTGCACAAACTGCAGGTAGTTCAAAATCTCTTCTGCCGCAGAGCCACAAACGCACCTTGGTACGTGCGTAACGCGGACCTGCACAGAGATCTTGAACTCCCTGCAGTGCAACAGCACCTCAAATCATTCTCAGAATCGTTCTTCAAACGCGCCCAAACCCATCCCAATCCTCTAGTTCGAGATTCAGTCTCATATACTGCTCCTGCCTTAGATTCGAAATTCAAAGTCGCTAGACCGAGAAACGCGCACACTGGCGAACCCACGCAATTAATATTAGGCCCTTCAGGCCGCAACTTCTAATTCTAACGTAAATTCGAATCAATTCAATTTTTATTTTTCGTTTTGAGCACCTTCAGTGGTATGTATTCACCTTCAGTGCTATGTAAATCCCAGCGGGTGACCCCTTCTGGGCCCCGCTAGCGCGTCGTCGCTCAGACGAAGGCTGTGTGGCAAAAAATTGGCATTCAGGGGTTTTTTTTAGTGGGTAGGGCTCTGGTATGCTCGGAGCGAGTCCCACATAACTCCGATCACGCGCGTGGAGTATGCGTCAGAGCATTTTTTATCTTCCTGCCCTCTCCGTGGAGGGGAACAAAAAAAGGACGGTCGGTGGCATTACTTGAAGGTACCACAGGCTTCAGTTGGAGTAGCCTTTGTTCCTATAATTACTACACTGGCTGTTCCTTCCCTTCAACCGGAACACAACTACGCTTGATAACTCCTCCGATAATCATCGAGCAACATAATTAAATACATACATAAACCATAGCCTAGGCTAGGTCCAACTAAATTCTTTGTAAATTACAGCACCTCCACCTGTTCCCTTGAAAAAAGGTCCTTGGCAGACAGGCTAACAACAAAGTGATACAATAAGGGTTCCGTTTTCCTTTTGAGTTACGGAACCCAAAAAATAAGTAATACTTTCATATTTTGTAAGTATATTATAACGTTAAAGCGGTACTTACTATTAACAGTTGGTTCATAAACTTAGAATTTTAAGTATAAAGAATGCCTAAAAATTAACAAAAATACAATATACCCAAATAAAACTGTCGAAAAAGTTTATGTAATATCAAAATCATAAAAAATTTTCAATAACTTTGGTACCTAACCTACAGTTTGAGAACCCATGTCGCCGACCGCGCCCAGCGCGTTCATGGCATCGCATGAAAGACTTTTTTTCACTACATTAAAAAATGGACTTTACACCCGGGCCTCCACAAAAATGTTACGTTTCTGTACACCAGAATCAACTCTATGATTTTGAAGTCTCAGCACAATCTCAGCAGTCAGAGCACTTCGTCAATTTTACGGTTATTAATCGTTTTCGCACTTATACTCTGTTCGATTTCAAAAATAAATCAGCTAAACATCGACGATATTTGGTTCCAACAAGACGGTGCTTCTTGCCATACAGCGCGCTTAACCATCAATTTATTGCTCATCAAATCGTCTTGTTAACTGGCCTCCTCGGTCGTGCGACTTAACACCGTGTTGATTACTTTTTATGGGGCTATGTTAAATCATTGGTTTATGCCAACAAACCAGCAACTCTTGAAGCATTGGAAGCCAATATTCAAGCCACCATTGAGGCCATATGGCCAGATTTATTAGAAAAGGTAGTAAAAAATTGGACTGATCGAATGGACCATGTAACTCATAGCCGCGGCGGGCATATGCCTGAAATCGTATTCAAAAAGTAAATGCCATGATATTATCAACCAGATTATGATAATAAAAAATTCAATCCAACAATATTTTTGTCTTGTATTATTATTTAAAGTTCTCAAGCTCTTAAAAAAACACAGGTTATTTGGCTGGAAATCGCAACCAGCCATTGTTAATGAGCTACGATATTTACATCGAAACAAAATGTTTGTGTATCGGACCATCACGCGTTACAATAATGACGTGTTAAATAATAAGGTGGATATCCTACAACAGCAACATCATCAGAAATGGTTTGAAAGGTAAAGGCTAGAATTGAACGAAATCCACGACAAAGCGCAGTTAAATTTGCGAAAAGTCTTAATGTATCTGCCCGGAGCTAACTAAAACTAAACTAAAACTAAAAACTACAACTGAAGCCCTACAAAATACAAAAAGTGCAAGACTTGACACTTGCACAAAAGGCAGTTCACCTAGACAGAGCTAAGGAGTTAAAGCACTTGCACGTTCGTAGCGAGCTCGAAAATTTGGTATTTTTCGATGAAAAAATTTTTTTAATATTGTTTAGCAATATCAAAGTGGCAAAAAGTTGCAAAATTCGCGAACTTTCTTCTATAAAAATTAGGAAGCACGTTCTAGAATGGCTTCTGAGTCTTGATTACGTGACTACTGAAGCTTTGGTATCGGGAAATTAAGCAAACAAAGCATAATCGTCATATATTTGGGAAAGTGTAGATACAAAAGTATATATTGATTATTATTGTTATTCATTTATCATCATTGTTTTTTCTATTTTTATTCTAAATTAATAAATTATTTAATCTTATATTTTCATCAATGGAATATAAATACATTATTAATACAAATGTACGATGAAGAATTTAAATTACTTATAATTTACCTATTTACAAACATATATAAATATTATCTTGGTATTGAATACGAGTATCTATAAAACTTTTATAAATTAAGCATCAAAATAATTAAAAAAAAAAAATGTTTTCTGCACCATTTTGAATTGCCTCGGCTACGCTTCCGCTATATTATAGCTTGTAGTGATAATCAGTCCTGGGACCCCGCGATACAGGTTTGCCTCGTGCGGGGACCGCTATTAAATATTGAAGCAGCGAACTACCCTCGATTGCCGATTTCTTAAATTTGTGTGTTGATAAATTAAGATAATGTTTTTATAGTACTCCAAGTATTGTCGAACAACGCTGTATTATTTTTATTTTTTATTTTTGTGTTTCTGAGCTGTATTGAAATATTTGTAAGTAATAAATAAATTTTGAATTTTTGATTTTGAATATGAGAACAAACAAGACGAACACGTATGGATAAAGTCTAAATCAAACGACAATTTAGACTAACGAATTGCTCTACGAATGCAAGCACCAGCATAAGTGATGGTTTGGGCCGCGGTAACTGCTACGGGACGTTCACCTCTCGTTCTCATAGAACAGGGTGCAAAGATACACCAGAAATCTACCGTGAAAAGATTTTAAAAATGCTAAGTTACCTTGGGCACGTAAGCAATTCAGTAGAAACCATTGGACGTTTCAACAAGACTCGGCACCATCCCACAAGACCGTGAAACCCAATATTTTTGCAAGAAAAAGTTCCGTTAAAAAATATGAGACGGTCGACGCCTTAAAGACTGCTCTTCGCCGAGAATAGAATAAAATACCAGCAGACCACATTCGTGCAGCGTGTGAAGCCTTCTCGGACAGAGTCGATGCTGTTATCCGCGCGAAAGGTGGCCATCGAGAAATAACATTTTCCTTTTAATTTTAATTGTTTTTTTTATATACTGAAGTGTTTAAATAAAATAAAAAATTTTCAAAATTACAGCATTTTTAATTGGTAACACTTCGAGTGCCGACCCCTGTAGGTATACCTTTTATGTTCATATGCGTTTCATACACAAAAGTCAACTTTATTTAAATTACAAGGATAGTTAATCAAAATTTCTTACATTTGTTTGTTGCCTGAGTACCTAATTCTATGATCTTACCTCAGAGGCTTCGTCGAATCTGCCAAAAAGTTCGCTCAGCAACTCCACCATGCGAAGTGGCGACAATGTGGTCGATATCTGGGTGTAGTTCACCACATCAGCATACAAGATGCTGACGTTGTCGTGCTCCTCCACGTACAGTTTACTAAAATAAAATAATATTGCGTTTACGGGTTACGGGATTGGAAGACGTGGTCTTCTTCCTCACAAACCTTGACCTTGATGCTACTATGGTGACCCTAGCGGACAGTAGCTGACAAAAAATACATTGTCTATAAAGATATATAAATAAAAGTATAAAATAACTCAATAAAATACGACTAAAAATCATAGATACCAACATGTCTTATTATCAAGATTCTTACTTACATGCCGTAATTGAGATGCCGATAAGCTCAAACACGATCTAATTTTTGGATTAAATAATTAATTAATAATAATTAATTAGATTTAATCTCAAGATAAAGGGATCTGGGGATTTACCGTTATTTATAAGTTATAACATTATTATCATTAAGGATTGGCATATGCTTGTTTGTAGACAGGAACATCATGGCTGCACTGTAAAGCAACGACGGCTTTTTACACTAATGCGGACAAGTTTGCTTGCGAATTTGTTGATTTGTAAATATTCTTGTTTGAAAAAAAATTATGTATGCTTGTTTGAAACTCATACTAGACCATTCGTATGTTGAAAACATAAAATCTGCGCGTGGTTTACCTCAATAACTTATTAATATTTATTTTTTATATGTAAACCCTAGGTTTATAAATGTAAAATCTTTGCTTAGTTACTACAGAGCCTTCCACTAAACCCTTTCTTTAAATGAGAGAGTTACACATTGGTGTCAAGTTTTTATCTTTGTAAGGCAAAAACATTTGTCTTAAGAGCTAGATTATCATATGTTTCAAAGCCGGCAAACGAGCACGCTATCAACTTAATGGTAAGTGGCATCCGTGTCCATAGACATTAATATTTATAGATGTTACTGATGAATTAGATTATGATTAATTGAGTATCGATTAATGATGTTGCTGACCGTATACTTAAGTTTGATTCGCCTTTGTTCCAGTAATTACATTGGCTGTTCCTTCCCTTTATAGCAACCACGTAAACATGGTTGCTACGGCGGTTAAAATAGGTTGGACTGTAGTTCCGCCCCACACGAGATCCTAATATAAGAAACTTTACTAATATTAAAAATAGAGGGGGATAGCATTATTTTTCTTTACTCACTTAAATGATCGAACATTGTAACTGAACCGTTGCGATGTGATTCCTAAAAACATGTTTCTTATGTCTTTGCGAACTCTCTTAACAATGTGTTCTGGTAAGATACTTAACATAAGTCTTTCCTGAAACAAGTTATTTGATTTTAAATTAATTTCAATAGTGCAATTTGTGCTCTTGCTCTGTTTTCTGGTAGGTATAACATTTGGTGACAGCACTCTCGAGATGATGTTCAAAAGTAAGGATTTGGCTAAATTAACGTAGAACATAATGCTAAACATAAGATAATGTTATATTCAGGCGCATAAGTATGTTTACAATAACGTAAACACTTGAAGATTACTTAGTTAAGGAAGTTATAAAATCATTATCATAGACAAAATGATTTTTAGAATAGAATTATAGAATGAAAAGGCTTTAACTGACGTAATCAAGAAGTGTGATGCAAGATTAACGCTTGCCAAAAATTGGCACATTGACAGGTGAATAAAAAACAAAATCAGCCTTTTTTTCGTTTTTTTTCTATCAACATAAGTCCTTGATAATAGTTCAAATAATACTAATCAAAAACAATTGATTACTCACAAAAATTTGCTTTGAAACTATATTACTTGCCTCTTGTTCCTTTTCAAATTTAAGTCTCAACGTACTCTCAACACAGGCTCTTCTGTCTAAAAACGATCGCCTAGTAACTATTTCATTCATAAGCCGGAAGTAAACGCCCATGATATTCACACCTATCTGATAAATTACGTCCGCAGTGAGCTGGAAATAAAAAGATCGTTATAACTTAAAACAAAAAAATCAAACAATTATATTAACTCATTCCTCGTTTAAAGTGATGCTGAGGAATTTGTGGTATAATTCGGTATTTTGTGTATAAATTATATTTACAAAAGACCTAATCCACACGTACAACGTTTTATTTGATGTGTTCATTTATTTTATTTCATTTTGTAGTCAAGCTCTATACCTAATTACCTATTTCATGTATTTTACAATTTTGACAAAATAATGCCGAGACCTTTTTTTCCGCTGGCATTTTTTCCTCTCGCTATTTTTTCCTATCGCTTATAGGATAACACATTTTAAAAGCAGAAGTTTGAATTTTTTACATAATTATGCTTACAATGCTTATTGAACTCATAATTTTTTTATGAATATGAATATTGAATACAGTTAAAAATATTCAAATTGAACTTACCACAACATAAAGATGCGGTCCTCCGCTGTACGTACAAAATGCCAAGATTAGAATGTAAGTGACACTGACAGCCACTCCCATAATGATTGTCAGATAATTGTTGCGCATGGGCAGAAATATGTAGAGCGAAAGCAGAGCCATAGTCGAATACGCTGGACGGAGGCGAACCCCTTCGTAGAAACTATATACCGCGACTGCTATGTCTGAAATTAAGTGTCATGATCAGTTAGAGTTCTTAGACTTTGTTAATGGAGGTTCATGGAGTCAAGAAAGTTGTATATTTATGTATGTATGTTTCCTCTCAGATCCTTTCCAGTTTAAGGAAAGGAACTACAGTTGGTGAATTTTTCAGAGAATTTTATTTTATGATAATTTACAGTGATACTGAGCGTAACAGTTACGGGGTCGTGAGGTTACTTAAGGGGGTCACGGCATGTATTAATGTTAACAAAATGTTCTATTGCTAAAATTTTATGACACTAAAAAGGATTTACGTATGTAGCAAAATATTGAATTCATCTATAAATTCTATTGGTTGTTGAAATAAATTAAAATAAAAACAGCATGATTTTAATTACAAGAACCGTGAGGAAAGTGTGGGAGCGATTTGATTATAGAGTATAAAGGCATTACTCTAATAATGGGCTCTAGACGTATCTGCCAATAAAATATCGCATACATATTGCCTTGGGACAGTATTAATATACAACCAAAGATATAGTGCTTTCATTTCTATAAGGTTGGGTGGTCCTAAATTGTAGGAGCAAGAAAATAAAGCCTTGTTAATGAGTGGGTATGATGCAACTGACCTGTTATTAAGTGTTTTTAGATTTATTGACAGGCTACTTTTTCATAAAAACAATACAATCCGTGTTAAAATCTTAAAACAGCTAAAAGCAAATAAATATGTACGTCTTTTAATGACAAAATCATTAATCAACTTTATGAAAACATTATCATCGTCAGTGTCAAACGGAAACGAAAGTTATTTTTATCATAGGCATATTTTTTCTAAATATTGCTAATGTCTCAGGCTTTCAATGCTTTTTCTTGCAATGAAACTATCCGATGCGTTTCAATTTTTTTTTGTTTGTTCAAATCTTGCTTGAAACAAGAGACGTGTTAGAATCAAAACCATCTGCAATCTGGCCAGGTGTTAAACAGTCTCAGAAACCACCCCTTAGTTGGGTGAGGCTGATACCCCTGCAGTGTGGGGTTATTGTGGCTGTCGTGATGATTTAATTTATTATTACTATTACTTACCAGTGATTACAAGATCTAAAACAATAATAAAAGTGACGAACACTGGCGTCCAGAACCATTTAGCTTTCAACGGGTTGTAGAATGACTTCATCAGTAATATGACCGGTATTGCTATCCTCAGAATGTACATGGTCATAGAAAAATATGTTGAATGCCATTGGACTAGCTGCAAAACAATGAACAGATTATAATAATATTGATAACAGTAAGACTTACAGAAATTACAAAAAAGAAAAAAACGGGATCATAGAAAAAATAAAGTACCTACTAGCGGCTCATCTAGACATCGAATCTGTTTGAAAAGTGAATTTTACAATACAATTCACAAACATACAAACTCAAAAATGTCTTTATTCTTAGTAATATTAATATAGATTCTAATGTAGTGATTTATTTCTAAATTGGCAATTACGTCTTCTTGTTGACGTTAAACAGGGTGGCCAGAAAAGTGACGTCCAAAAATTTTTTTTGGGTGCCTCGTGTTAGGAAGTATCTGAATCACCCCTATGTATGCATACGATTTTTCATAGTTTTCATAATTTTTCGCAGTTTTGCGAACGAATCAGTTTCGAAAATAAAATAAAAAAGTAGAAGGTTTCTTAGGATTTCTATTTTTGCTACTAAGTTTCTATGAACTGCGTGTTTATGCATAAAACAAACAGGCTCATAACTTTAATGAATAACTTGAAAGTTTATTTAAATTTAAGTTTGCCCGTACTCGCTAACTTTAACTTTTCTAGCATGACTTTACCACCAGTTTGGAAAGACCTTCATGTAGAGGAACTGGCCAGAAATTTCACACATATCTAGTATTTACGTGTATTTCCGATCGGAATCAAATTAAAAACGGTGCTATTTAAACAGACTTCTTTTTATAAGCATAATCCGGTTCTAAAAATCTACATTGCCTTCTAAATTACTAAGTCTGCCACAATTTACGAGCGTCTGAACGATACTATTTCGCCACTAAAAATATGTTATTACATGATGTTTTTGCTATAAAATTTTGAATTATCATCCAATTTCGATTATGGCGATAAATGCATCCTAACATTAACCTAACCCAAATTAGACTACTACGCTTCCTATAGAATATTTCGTAGGCGTTGCAAAAAGACGAATTAGTGTATTAGAGGCTATCTCATTTACCCGTGGCTTAGTTTTAAAATAGGAAGTTTGATCACGTGGCCAATAAAGAAATTTGTGGCTTGACTTATAATTTTCCAATTATAAATGATTGTGAATCGTAATCATCTATTACGTATCAGATCCTAAACAATAATAGAAACCTAGAAACTTCAATTATACTAGAAACATCAATTACGTGATTTTACGTCCATAGATTTCATTCAGGTGTTTGAAAGGTTGGTTATCTATAGACGGTTTTCTTACAATTCAAGATAAGTAGGTATAGAAACATCAAGAAATTATAGAATTTTCTATTACTATCATCAAGAGTTGGAGTTGCAACTTTCTAACAAAAACCATACTATACTTAAAGCGGTTGTATGAATGCGTGTACGTAGAATATCAATAGTAATTTAAGGTTTCTTTTTAAAACGCTGTGATAGCCGGCAAACAAGCATGTGAACTACCTGACAGTAAGTGGCATCTGCACCCATAGACATCTTTAATTGTAGGTACTGCAACGTTTGCTTGTGCCGTATTTATTAAAAGAGGTTATTGCACAAACAAACTTGCCGACATTTATGACTGGCAACTTATAAGTATGTCAATATTTGGTTTTATTTGTGAAATGTAAAATATAGAGAATATCGAAGATTGTTCTAGATCATTCCTTGACAGAATTCCTTACGGAATTCTATTGCGGGCTTCGTCCCCAAAGATAGTCTAATAATTATTCTTGTATATTATCTTATAAATAGATTCATTTTAAATAAAAGTGGATTAAGTGATTATTTGTGTTTCTTTCCTATTAGTTAGGAAGACCTCCCTAGGTTAGATTAGGTCCATCCCGGGTACCGAACCCCGAGATGGTGGAGGCGCCGCGAAAAGTGTAGTGCTGTGTTGTGTGTTTTATTTCAGCTATATTCCCCACTAAGTATAGCGGAAAGAAAATTTTAGAAGCCAAGATCCATCTGAATACCAGTAATAAAGTAAAGACTCTAAAAGTGACGACGCTTTACGCTTTACGACGCTTTTAAAAATAACCATGAATTTAAATAAATACTCCGGCATTTCGACAATTTTGGTGAGTGAATTTTTAGCCCAGTTCGAGGTAATTGCGGCAGTAAATAAATACAACGATGAAAGCAAGAGGCTAATTATTCAAACATATTTAGACGGACCTGCGTTGTATTTCTACAAAACGATAATCGATGCATGCGAAACGTTCGACGAAATAAAAAAAAGATTTATAGAAGAATTTGGCAGAGAAATAGATTATGTGACTAATTTTTATTCACGAAAGCAACAAGCCAACGAAGAACTAATAAATTATTATTACGCGTTGGACTTGTGTGCAAACAAAGCTGGTAACACAATTACAGAAAATATTTTTATACAGCATTTCCTGAAAAATTGCAAATACACATACAAATGCCGATTAGCGTCTCAAATTTATACAAATAAAAAAATGTTAAAAGAAACGATCATGCAGATGCACGAAATGTTCACTGGAAAGCAGGAAGAAAATTTATATCTTCGAGACAACGTACAGATGTCACAAGAAATACCAGTAAATTCTACAACACCACCGAGGAGTGAGAAGGAAGATTCTCAAAGGTTAACTAATATGGACTACGAGAACGCGAGAGGAAAATTCTTAAACAATCGGTCTCCATATAATCTAAGGAGAACACAGGATCGAGGTGATTCATCCAACGGGCGAGGAAGGAATTTCCCAAACTTCAACCGGCGTCAGTAAGACAGCTTGGGACATTATTGATGCCGATTAATCAAGACAATATGATATGTAAGTGTAGTCCCAATATTAAAGTTAAAATTAGAGAAAGATTTATTTCAGCTTTACTTGATACAGGCGCTTCAGTGTCTGTAATATCTCAACTATTATGTAATCGATTAAATATTACAATACATAAGGTTGAAGATATAAAAATTCGAGCCGTTAATGGTAATCGAATGAATATAATTGGTAAAATACAAATATGTTTGGAGATTGAACATGTTGTGTATATACAGAATTGTTATGTAGTTGATAAAATTGAAAGAAGTTTAATTCTCGGACAAGACTTTCTTCAGAAGTCTGATGCAATATTAGATTTTAAAAAAGGTCATGTTCAATTTGTAAATAATATTTGTAAATTTATTAGAAATAATGAAATTAATGATTTTAATGTTAAAGATGTGAACCAAAATACCCTTCAGGTAATACAGGTTTCACGTGAATTGTGTAAGGATGAATATATTTATTTTTCTGATTTAGTAGATAAAAATGATTGTAGATTGTGGGAAGTAGTGGTAGCTAAATCGAATGAAAAAGAATTTAATTTATCTTCGAATTTGTCGGTAAAAGAACGAGTTGAATTATTAAAAATATTAACAAAATATCGGTCAACATTCGCGTTCGAAAAAAAAGAGTTAGGAAAGTGTAATATTGTCGAAGTCACAATCGATACAATAAATGAAACTCCAGTTCATAGAGCACCTTATAGAATATCTAAAGAACAACATAAAATTATACGTGAGCAAATTAATGATATGCTTGAAAATAATGTGATTAGAAAATCTAGAAGTGCGTATGCATCACCGGTAGTACTTGTTAAAAAACCAGACAATACATGGAGATTTTGTGTGGATTATAGAAAGTTGAATAAAAAAGTAATAACAGATTCATATCCTTTACCTATCATCGAAGATATGATAACACAGCTGAATGGGGCGAAATTCTATGCGGATTTAGATTTAAACTCCGCCTATTGGCAACTATCGATAGCGGAGAAAGATAAACACAAAACAGCATTCATCACACCGTCTGGATTATACGAGTTTAACGTATTACCTTTTGGATTAAAAACTAGTGG
Source organism: Marasmarcha lunaedactyla (assembly GCA_923062675.1). Classification (NCBI taxonomy): domain Eukaryota; kingdom Metazoa; phylum Arthropoda; class Insecta; order Lepidoptera; family Pterophoridae; genus Marasmarcha; species Marasmarcha lunaedactyla. The sequence continues at coordinate 27,519,448 of OV281340.1, read as the reverse complement.
AGCTTTTTTTCAAAGGACAATGGATGAAGTATTAGCAGGTCTTAAATATAAAAATGTGATAGTTTTTATTGACAATGTGATCGTGTATGGTGATTCGTTTAATGAATTTATAAGTGCTTTAGAAGAAGTGTTTCAACGATTGAGTGCGGCAAACTTGACACTCAAACCATCAAAGTGTAATTTTGGATTCAAAGAAATAACTGTGTTAGGACACACTATTTCTGGAGAAGGTATTTTACCAGACCCAAAAAATATTGAGAAAATAAAAAAAGTAAAAATACCAAGAAATATTAAAGAATTGAAATCGGTATTGGGTTTATTTTCTTATTATAGAAAATTTATAAAGAACTTCTCTTCATTAACTCTTCCTTTAACAGATCTATTAAAGAAGAATACGAAATTCATTTGGTCACAAGTACAACAAGAGGTATTCGATAAAATGATATCGTTAATGGTTGAACCACCATTATTACGACATTTTGTTAATGACAAAAAAATATGTACAAGATTATATGTAGATGCGAGTGATTTAGCCTTGGGAGCATGTTTGATGCAAGGTCAACAAGAGAAATTGTTACCGATATGCTTCGCATCACGAAAATTAACAGAAGCAGAAAAAAAATATTCAATAACTGAAAAGGAGTGTTTAAGTTTAGTGTGGGCATTAAACTATTTTAAACATTATTTATGGGGATTACAATTCCAGTTAGTAACAGACCATAAGGCATTATGTTGGTTAAGGACAAGACGAGATATGTCTGGAAGACTAGCCAGATGGGCCTTGGCGATTCAAGCACACGACTTTGAGATTGTACATTGTTCCGGAAAACAGAACGTTGTAGCGGATTTCTTAAGTCGAAACCCCCTAATAGAAGATGAAACTAGTACAGGAAAAGAAATAGAAGATGGTTTACAAGTGTTCTCGATTGAAGTGGAGAATTTATCACGACATCAAGAGGAAGATAGTTTTTGCCGAAGGTGGCGCGAAAATGTATCGATCAGTCGACGAAGTGTATATAAAGGTTTTATGATATCAAATAATGTGTTATATAAATGTATTAGAAGTGGAAATATAATAAAAAATTGAATTGTTTTACCTAAGTCGTTATTTAGTGAAATCATGAGACAATTACATGATGACGCACGTACGGGAGGTCATTTCGGGATGATGAAAACTTTAGCAAAGTTCAGGGCAAAATATTTTATGCCGAATGCATATAATGAAATCGAGAAATATATTAAAAGTTGTATACCTTGTCAAGAAAAGAAAATATATAATAAGATAGTGCCATTACGCCCTATAGTAACGGATCATTTATTTCAAAAGATAGAGATTGATGTACTAGGTCCTTTTAATCGTTCAGTAGATGGTAATAAATATATAATAACATGTATAGATTGTTTTTCAAAATATGCTATTTGCAAAGCAGTTCCACGAGTGACAGCTCAAATAGTATATAATTTCTTTATTAATGAAATTTTAACAAAGTTCGGGACAGTATGTGAAGTATTGTCAGATAAAGGTTCCATGTTTACATCAAGGTTAATTAAGTCTTTATTAAGGCAATATAATATAAAACATTCCTTAGCTACCACTATGCACCATCAAACATTAGGTTTAGTAGAAAAATTGAATCAAACCATTTCATATTCATTAGCTAAATATGTTAACCAAAGTCAAAGGGATTGGTGTCAAATTTTACCTTTTGTAATATATGCTTATAACTGTTCAAAACAAGCTTCAACTAAATTTTCTCCTTATTATTTAATGTTTGGTAGAGAACCTGAAGTTCCGTTTGATAAAAGGTTGAATCCTAACTGTAATATGACCGTTCAACAAAAAAAAGATACTTATATAAGTGCGGTGAATCAAGCCAGAGAAAATTTAAGGAAAGCTCGTTTAGTACAAAAAAGATCGTATGATAAAAAGGCTTCTAATATTAAACTTCGTGTAGGACAATTAGTTTTGTTACATTGTCCAAAACGAATATCAGGTAAAAGTCGAAAACTTAGACGACCATATAAAGGTTTATTTCGAGTGTTACGATATATAGGATGTGACAATTATCTTGTAAAAAAAATACAAAATAACCAAGAACTAATTGTACATGTGAATAGATTGAAACCATATAATATTCGATAAAGTAAAACTAATGATAAAACTATGTCTATATTTATATATATAAAATAAAGTTTTTGTATATACATTTATGTATTGAAATATTACGATAATATTATAATTCCTTTATTCTTAGAATTAATAGAGTAAAAATACACATTTAGGTGTACAAGTATATATATCGTTCATTTGTAGATATGCAACGGTTAGAATTTCGTTGGGGTTTTAGAATAATATAAGAAACTAATATTTTTTTTTTTCTGAAATTCTATGTACACTTCACAACGCAATGTTCCGAGATGATATATCCTGCAAAGCCAATCCAAACAGCATCACCAAAAAAGGAGATGCAATGGATGGACGATGCAGATAAAAGAAAATAAGGAAAAGGTTTTTATATATTATATATTGAGATAAGAGGGTATTTTATTTAATGATTTAATAAATTAATTTTAGATACCCGAAGAGAAACCTCTAAGGGGCGGCAGGTACACGCGGCACGTATTTACCGCGTTACATTTTATTTACGAATCATAAATATACGTGTGGTGCCAATGCTCTAAAGAAGTCAATTTTCAAAGACTAAAATAACACTATAGATAATGTGCACGTTTAATTTGAGCCACACCTAATAATCTCCATAAGAGAGAAGGTGATAGCCGATTTAGCTATGCGGCCAAAGTTTACGAGTATATATAATATTGTGATATTGATGTCTGTGGGTCAACACGCGGATGTAGAATAGGATCCTCAGTGAGTTAAATAATAAAAGGGTTGTGATGGAATAGGTAATGATTTTTTTTGAACGTGATTTGTATAGAATTTTGTCAGGTGTATTTCGGTGCATTTTGAAAAAGTTCTCTGCATTGCGTTGTGAAATATTAATTTTTAATTTATAGGTATCATTCTGGGTTAAGTAAAATACTTTGGATCCGATTTTATGATCTTTTCATAGGAAGATTTGTCCGGTAATAGTTAGGCAGTTAAAATCTTAATATTTAGGTAGGGTCGTTATTTAAGAATGAAATGTATATAGGAATTTATTTAATCAGCTTCACTAATTAAATAAATTAAACAAGAGGGGCGATTGCAACGTTTGCTTGTGCCGTATTTATTAAAAGAGGTTATTGCACAAACATACTTGCCGACATTTATGACTGGCAACTTATAAGTCTGTCAATATTTGGTTTTATTTGTGAAATGTAAAATATAGAGAATATCGAAGATTGTTCTAGATCATTCCTTGACAGAATTCCTTACGGAATTCTATTGCGGGCTTCGTCCCCAAAGATAGTCTATAATTATTCTTGTATATTATCTTATAAATAGATTCATTTTAAATAAAAGTGGATTAAGTGATTATTTGTGTTTCTTTCCTATTAGTTAGGAAGACCTCCCTAGGTTAGATTAGGTCCATCCCGGGTACCGAACCCCGAGAGTACTTATTTTGATTGGTTCTCTTGTGATTTATTGATTTATCAATTAATAATGCGTTGCCCACGGTTGGCTTTAGTTGGAATTGCCTTTGATCCAGTAGTCGCACTGGCTGTTGTTGGGGATACAACCACGTAAACTTGGTTATTATGGTGGTAACAATAGGAAGGACTCAGTACCGCCCCAGACGAAATCTTACCACAAGAAACTGTAGTACTGCTTCTACTAAAAGAGAATAAACGTATGGACATACAACTAATGTTCGTGTAAAGCAATGGCGTAAGCATTCATGTCATTCGGCGTTTTCATGGCCGTTAAGTATAAAAGCTTGGGATTTATTTTGTTAAGTGTTTTAATTGAGTTCATAAATGCGAAACAAGATCTTTTGAAAATTAGGGACTTTGGAGGTAGCGTCCACTTTTCGATACTATTTATACACACAAATCAGGCCGCCTGTTTATTTTTATTGGAGATATATATCAATAGATATATAAACTTAGGAACACACTCAGAGACCTCAAATGGTAACCTAGAGCCCTTCGAATTTGCACTTTATCCATACTTCATCTAAGTCTGTATTAACTAAGCAAAATTTAATTAAGAAAATGTTGATTAAACTTTTCTTGAGCAATACTTACTTCTGTATAAGTTCCAATTATAACCAAAACTATATGGCAAGTTGAAAATATTATGAGTAGAGTTAAATAAATGTATATTAATACTTGTCTTAATTTATCGTCGTACTGCCTATAAAGGCCTTCTAAATCTTTTTGGTCGAATTGGTCCTGCAAAAAAGAGCAATGTGTTATAACAAATTACTTTATGTTGGGTCTCAGGTAGAAAATCGCTTCCGGGAGTATACAGCTGTTATTTTTGTTTAAAGGTTCGCCTTTCGGACTTACCATTGTTAAGAACTTTGAAATTTTGTATTGAATTTGCACCTTTCTCATATTACGGATGTTGTGATCTTCAAGGATATGACAGAATGAAGATGCATTATTTATTATATTTGCGATGTAACATTTATATTCATAATAACAGCTATTATAATATAAAGCATTATTATTTTAATATATTTAAGTTCGAAAACCACACAGTACCTATAGAATATCCTAAATACCAGTAGAAAATAGTACTGCAACATGAAGATGCTTACTGAGAAAATTCTTAAGGTAAAAATCCAATTTCAGGTTATATTCGTTTAAAAATCTGTAAACTTATCATGTAAGAAAAAAGATAATCATGACCATATGACAATATCACAGAAGGGTTAACCAAGCCTGTGTCACTCGATGTACATGCGCTCTCTAAATTGGTACTAATGCGAAATTTTGCGCAGGCTTAGAACCGCTGGCAAGTTGTTCGGTCTTTTGTAGGCGCTATGAGTTCCCCGATAGTACCTATCGACCAACGGGTCGCCAGTATATATCTGTGGGTAAACTGGTGACAAAAAGGTATACTTCCCAAAAGCTTCTCTGATACGTACCCTTAAATACTTCCAATTCCACTGTTTTCCACCAGTTTGTTCTGCCTCTCTTGCTCTGAAGTCATTTATGGAAGAGAGCACACTGGTGGCTTTCGCCGCGTTCATGGAATACCTGGCCAGGAGTTCCAGAGCATCCACTTGCAGCACCACGGATCCAGTAGTGCGAGATAATGTGCGTGCATCCTGGAAAAATAGAAGGCTAGCTATTTCTCACAGTTTTGCGGGTTTATTCCTAAGGTACAGTACTTTTTTTATAGAGGGTAACGTAACATTGCAGCTCGGGGGTAAGGCCTATGGTTTTTAGTAGGTAAGAGTCCCACACTCCCCCTTGGGTGTTGGGTAGGTGACATACCTTTTACCCGCGTGAACCAAAGAAAAAGACACAAAAGGTCATAACGTAATATGACCTTTCCGTGCTTCTAACAACTATTGAATCCTTTTAACGACTGAATGGTCAAAGATTAAAGTCAAAGATACTTAAGCTGTGAAAGTATAGCATAAAAATACATTTTCGTATTAATTGTTATTTTCATATAATATATAGTAACATATATTCGTATTTATAAACAAGTAATCACTTTCCTATTTCTTGTACTACTGGTATGATATACCAGGAAGTTTTTAAGTATTGGTCCTTATTGGAATCTCTGGAATGGAATGGTAGTTAAACTTCTTATACAATATGTAGAACTAAAGGCAATCCTATTAACAAGGCAGTTTACACGTAGTATCTTAAAATTTAAACAAAAATCAAAGAATTATCCACAAACAATGCGTTAAAAAATTAATGTACTATTATTGAACGAAGTAAATACAATTTCATTTTGAGTTTAAAAAAAAATAAATTCAAGCCATATATAAAATACACATGAATTACCAAAATTAAAATAATTCAAATTCAAATTCAAATATTTATTTCTCAACATTGACAATTACTTGTTCTTATTGACGTCAAATAAAACATGATTCTACCACCAGTTCGAAAAAAAACCTTCGTGAAGAAGAACTGGCAAGAAACTTCACGGGTATATTTTTTTTTTTCAAAATAAATTTACAGTCTCTTTATGTCTATACAAAATTATTCTTTTCTGCATCTGTTAGCTCGGCAAGTCTCCCTCCCCCCAAGTATCCAAACGACGAACACCCTCAAACGGCACCCGTTCACGAGTTAACGCGGGATCCAGCCATCGCCCTCCTCAACCATATTAGAGGGAAGTGAACGACCCGTCACCCGACGCTACCATAAGAAGACGTACTTTAGTGACAATGACGCTTTAGATATTCATCGGGACGAAGAACTCATCGCACAAACAGACACATTACACATGCTTTGTTACAAATACTAGTACAATCCTGTTAATGAGGGGATTATACCCAAGGGCTTTTATCATCCAAATAATCGGATAGTTTATAATATGCTCTAGCACACAACTTCTCCTTTATAGTTTCTTTGAATTTGTCAGTAGGAAGACCTTGGATATCCTCAGGAACCTTATTATAAAAGCGTATACATTGACCCATGAATGAGTTAGTGACTTTATGAAGCCTGCTATTATGAGCTGCCAGCATATTTCTTCCTCTTGTGTTAACATTGTGCAGATCTTTTTTTCTTTTGAACAAGGTTATGTTCTTTTTAACACACATTAAATTTTCTAAAATATATTGTGAATGGAAGGTAAGAATATTTATTTCCTTAAATTTACTTCTAAGTGACACCCTTGGACCGAGCTGATAGATTGCGCGAACAGCCCTTTTCTGCAGAATAAATATAGCATCGATGTCGGCAGCACTCCCCCACAGCAGAATACCATATGTCATGAGGCTGTGGAAGTAACCAAAATAGACTAATCGAGCAGTTGTTTACAGGAGTCAGTTCCTGGCTCTTAACTACAATGTTTGTGTTTACCTGTTTGACATTTGGCAATGTAAATTTAACACATTTCGTTTTTTTTTCATTGAGGAGCAAATTATTAGCTGAGAACCACTGCTCTGTATTAGAGATGCATTTGTTCACCGCTCGATAGTCAATTTCTTGTCTTTTGATTTTAAACAAGAAGGAAGTATCGTCAGCAAACAATATGACCTCGCATTGATTCTTAACGACCGATGGCAGATCATTAATATAAACTAAAAATAGGAAAGGACCAAGAACTGAGCCCTGGGGCACACCCATTGTCACTGCCGATCCTGATGATTTTTCTCCATTTATTGCAACTTTCTGTTTTCTATTAGAAATATATGATTTAATCAAGGCAAGCGCTCGGTTTTTAATGCCGTAATGGTGCAGTTTCATGAGTAGAGTAGTATGATCCACACAGTCGAACGCCTTGGACAAGTCACAAAAGACACCAATAGCATCACACGACTCCTCCCAGGCGCTGAATACGTGTTTTATGAGCTCAACACCGGCATCGGTTGTTGAGCGACCCCGCGTGAAACCAAACTGCTTAAAATTCATTAGACTATTACCGTAAAAATGAGAAAGTAATTGATTTAAAATTAATTTTTCAAAAATCTTACTGAGCGTTGGTAGTATAGATATAGGTCTAAAATTATTAGGGTCAGACATACTACCTGCTTTGAATATTGGAATGACCTTACTCTATTTCATTAAATCAGGAAAAACACCATTATCAACACAGTCATTAAATATACTGGCTAAGTACGGGGCTATACCATCAATGACAGATTCAATAATTTTAACAGAAATCCCATCTAAATCGGCAGTATTTTTTACTTTAATGCTTTTAAATGCATTTAAAACTTGTGGAACAGTAACATGTTTAAAAATAAAATCAATATTGCATGAATTTACATTTTCCGTTAGCAGTGACTGTGCAAGAGTGGAACATGAATTAATACTCGAAGTAGTTGACACAGGGATGGCAGTAAAAAAATTTTCAAATGCTTCAGCAACTTCTTTGTCAGTTGACAACACTTTATCATTAATTTTTAAATTATATTTGGTGTGTGGTTCTTTTGCTTTCCCAGTTTCCTGATTAATTATATTCCATGCAGTTTTTGAAATGTTAGTACTATATTTAATTTTATTATTAATGTAATTAGATTTAGCTACACTGCAAACTCGTTTAAATAATTTTGAATACTTTTTAACATATTCATAAAATGTCTTATTATGATTATAAGTTCTTTCACTGTACAATTCATATAATCTATTTCTACTTCTGCATATTCCCACTGTTGCCCAGTCACTAAACCTAAATAAATTATTATTTATACATATTTTCTTTTTTTTTAAAACAGAGTCATATTCATTTCTAATTATATTATGAATAGAGTTATATTGAGTAATAGGATCTGCACAGTAATCTAATTTAAATGTTTTTTCAAATACATTTTTCCTAAATGTTTCAAGCCGTCTCTCATTCATGGGTATAAAGGTAATTTCTCTTTTTAAAGTCTTTTTTAGCCCAATATCAAAAGTGGCCAACTGCCCACTATGATCTGATTGTAGTTTATTAATTACTGACTTTGTACATGGCATTAAATTTGTAAAAATGTTATCAAGACATGTGGCTGAGGTCGCTGTGATTCGCGTAGGCTCTAAGAAGAGATTTTTTAGGTTGTAACAATTAAAAAGATTCAAGAATCGTTTACTTAGTGATGTCTCTACTAATAAATCAATATTAAAATCGCCACAAATAATTATTTCTTTGTTTTTGTTATTTACTCTATGTAATACCTCATCCATAGTGCTCTCAAATACTTCAAATGGTGAGGATGGGGGTCTGTATACACTTATTATAACAATATTCCCTATCTCAATACAGGCTATTTCAACTGATCGCTCAACAGACAGACTTACAATATCAGTGCGTTCTTTAAATGTTAGGCTCTTATGAGTGATGATCATTAAGCCGCCGCAAGTTGTTTGTTCTCTGTTGAATGAACTAGCAATTACATGATTCTTATAAGAAGACATAATTTGACACTGTGTGAGCCAGTGCTCTGTGATACATAGTATATGAATATTTTCACAGTTTATGAACAGTTCGATCTGTAATTCCTTACCATCAATGCCCTGCATATTTTGATGGACTATGTTCAGAAAATTATTTTTTACATTTTTATTGCTTAAATTACTACTTAGAATACTAGTGCTAGATGTATTATCTATTGTCACTAACTTATGTTTAAATTATTTCTAATACTATGTTTTGGAATATTACATTCCAACGGGTCAAAAGTAGAATAGATTGTTAGAATCTCATCTTCCAGGATTATGTAAAACTTTTAATTGACTATGCCTTTTTACTTGTCTTTCTTGATGTCTTCAAATGTAAAAAATATATTGTATACACTGCCTACGACTGTAGACTGGGTAAAGGATCGCCTTTAGTCAGTTTTCCTACAAACTGTACGTCGAAACATAATTGTAGTGGTTACGTAATTTTTATAAATCTGATTGAAGGTGACTTAATGTGGGAAATCACAATGTCGATAATAATTCCATACTATCTTTTTAAGATTACTTTTATCCAACACGTTAATCCGTTTATGGTAAATCTCGGTTTTGCCATTTTTAAATAAAATAAAATCTCAACCATTAAAAATTCAGTTTTCATCAACTCGTCGGTCACTCGTGTTTCTATTGCATCCTATTCAAATTATTCAATAATAATGGTTACTCAATAGTACTCTATTTTGATCGAGCGATTGAAAACAATTTTAATAAATCCCGAAAAGTTAAATACCTACGTTTTACATTCTTAAGTCCAAAATCCCTAAAATTGGAAAGTTTGATCTAAACTAAAAATGTCGTCGGTCTAAATATCCGTCAGTCATATAGTAAGTTTGATTTTGACAAAAAAATACTTAACTTTTTATAATCGTTTTAGGTATTTTCACCATAAGGTGAAATTGACATATTTTAAACATAGTTGTTACAAGGGTAAGTGCTTCAAAATAAAGTGTTTAAAATTAGGTAGCTATCTATGTTGTCAGTATTTTAAACCATAAGGTATTTAACCATTCGGTATTTCATATTTCGATATTATTATTGTAGGTTATTTCAACCATTAGATAGTTATTTTAATAAATAATGTTTTGGAATTTTGAACGTAGGTATTTAAACAGTAGGTAGGTATTTATTTAATACTTCGAGATTCTAATATTAATATTAATTTATGTTTCATAATTTTTCTGCTGTTTACTTGGTCGAGTTTTATTAGTTTTCGGCCACTTATAGTTTAATATTTACAAACAGTGTGGTGACACAGATTGCATCACAGTCTTAAAGCGAACTAAGCCGCGGATGATTTTTTTATAATCGGGGGCAAACAGGAGATGTCCCTAACCACACCTTGACCACAATAGGAAGCCTCATCAAATTTAATAGCAATATTTTATTTTGTAAAACGAGTAATGGACATTCTGCTCCTAAACACTGGGCTTAATTAGACTGGTGACTTTCTTGGTTTAAGAAATGCTGGTTGGTTTAAGGTATGCTTCGTTTAAGATGGCTTTTTAGATATTCAGCACACTGTAGAGAGACACATACAGAGAGAAAAGCTTTTTAATTAAAAAATTTATTTTCTCAGAATATTTAAAATACTACCGTCAGGTACGAATTTTATTATATAAAAATGGGATATTTAACAAATTTTGCAGTTCACACATAGTAATTTTAGAGCTGTAATGCAGATCAATGGTTACAAACAGAATCAGCAATTTCAAAAGTAAAATATTTTTGTTTTCGTGCACCATTAAGTGAAATAATACAAATGTTTATTTTAGGCCTTTTTTACGTGAGAAAAGCCGCGGGCAACAGCTAGTTGGATATATTATTATTTATTAAAGTTTATTGATACAGTAGATATGATGGATTTTCCGGTTAGTAATACTTTTATACTAAGAAAAAGAATATATGAAGTTAGATAAAAAGTAAGATTGTAAAGTATGTATACTATCATTACTAGGTAATTGATTATATTGGATGTCTTCTTAACTGTTCGAAAATTTAGCACAGGCACTCAGTCAAAAAATAAGATTTTCATATAAGCCCTACATGTCATGTTACCTTCCAAGTTGGAATGAGGCTTTCCGTTATATGACGACTTAGGGTATTTGCTCAGAATTATGATCTGAGCTCATGTGCTGATTTTCCGAATAGTAAAAAGTATTACCTTACCTTACCTTATAACCTTATTGTGATTGATTAACAGAACACAATTCAGAACAACTTTCCCAAATGGTGTAATGCAACGCCATGTAGCAAAATTTAAAAAATCATTCGACTCTGCGTGCAAATTAGCGACCGTAGGATTTGTACGAAATCAAGGGAATGTGACTTATATTTTATACCTAAGTATGTACGACATAGAGAAATACCAAGCAGGTGTGTGACGTGCTGACTACATAGTTACAGGGATAGATAGGTTTACCTTCCCAAGTAATGAAGACCATGAAATTTTGCGATTGGGTATATTATGCACAAAAACTAAATCGGCCACAATTCTCCGCTGAGTGCAGTGAGCAAATTTCAAAAATTTTCGTATGTTTAATGTTAGGGGAAGAAAAGGGGATATTTTTCGTAAAAGCACGTCGAGTAATTTTAAATATTATTATGTTCATCTAGACTTAATGGTCAAAAATATTGTTACTGTTGTACGAGTTTCTGTATGGCGTGAATAAATCAATTTATAAATTTAAAAGAAATCAAATAAAATAAAACAAAATAACAAAATAATCAATGCCTCATGAATACCATTAAACGTTTATTGTTATTAAGAAATATACATGTACATGTGTAGTAAACATCTACCCATCGTGAACAAACGTAAGTTTTTATCACCCACACAAATCTCTACTAGGATTTGAATTCAAAACCTCTGCTTTTATTTACTCACTCAACACTTATGTTACTTACAAATTTAAGACCACGAAACCAATTACTTAAACTCAATTATTATTAAATATTCAGTCTTAAAACTTTGCCAAATGTAATACTTATGTGCGTTGAAATAATATAATCAAGTGACTTACTCATAATATACTTTAAAACATAGGTGAGTGATGAATCAGAAGTGAAAATTAATATTATCGTTGATTAGACTAGATGTAAAATACCTGTATGAAAGTTTCTACAATTTCATTTTAAAAATAGAAGCAAATTGAGATACAATAAGATTTAAACCAATGAAATAATACTACAATAACCATGTACTCTTGCAGAACAAATTTAATGGAAGATTATCTTTAAAAAAAACTACAAACCATTTTCCTCGATATCACTTAGAAACAAAACACAGTATCAAAATGTATAATCAAAGTCTTCAGATCCAAGATCCACACAATTTCCACACAGTTTCCACACAAATTTCACAGAATTACTTGTAGACGGACAGTTTACTTAACACAACAACAGTGGCAGTAACACTAAAATACAATATAACACGACTATCTATCGGAATGTAATTTAGTTCGGTACTTATTAATGATAACGATACATTGATTGATAATAATTTTGCAAGTGGATTTATATTGATAACAAAATAAAACTTCAATCAATTGATAGTTTAGATTTTTTCTATTTTATCTGACAATTTTAACGCCATTTACGTAACGGCGGTGATTCAAAGAATGTCTGTTTCACTCTATATTTTGCTCGCTCTAGTTTTTAGAGGGAATGAGACATTTTTTCATTGCCAAATTAGCTGACGTATATTCTAAGTTATTCGAATTATATTTGCTTAGTTGTTTCTTCGATTCTTCCTCGATACATTTTTATATCAAGAGCAAGTAATGACTATCACAAACAAGAAAAAGCAAACTAGCTAGCATCAATATATTAAAAAACCTATAAATAAAGTTTTTATAATAGAAGAAAGTGATTATAATTAACGCATGATTAGTAATGCTTTGCTTGTTTTTAGCGTCAAATGCGAACGATTTTCAAACTGCATTTTGTCTTATCTTATCGACAAACATGTAATTATTATTTTATATAGCTTCGATACTTCAAGGAAGTTATTAGTATCATGATTAATTATTCAAATAGTTAATAAATTAAGCAATCACGTTTTTATATCACTACTCGTACAAACTTTAAGGGTCTTGCCATTAAATAAGTTAAACACCTGATTATCTTTAAACGTTCTCTTAATAACATATATGTATGTAGTACACATTAAGACAATAAATAATTTACCTGTTGTATGTAAAAACATATACATGTAACATGTAAATGAAAAAAAAAGTTAAACTGTCAGAATATTCACCAGGGACTGACATTTTAATATAGCTGGGTTATACATGTGGCCATGATGCGTAAAAAAGCACGTAAGTATGTTTATCACACAAACTTTGTCACTTTCAAATTGTTTATTTGTAATTACGGTACTCTGCCACTTTTTGACCTTCAAATCATGTACATCTAAAGAGACTATTAAGAAAACAACCAGAATAGGCTATTTAGTAATAAAAAAAATAATTAAATATTTATTGCTATCCGCATGGATGTATTTTAAAGCATTTCGCATTTTTAGACACAAAGTATAATTTATATTTCCTCAAAAAAAAACTTTTTATTTTGAGTTGGAATATCTAGACACTAAACGGTTTTGATTAGCTAAAGTTTTAAACGACGTCACAGGCAAGTAAAAAACTTGTTTCTGTCAATGCATGTTGTATCTTGACGCAATCGTGTGACGTCACAGGAAGTCTCGATGCCATATTTATGGAGCACATTGTTTTGACAGCTTAAGTATTCAGTGTACTTTGTGATGAGCTTTTTTGAATGAAATTCATAAAATAAATAAATAAAAATCGATATTGTTTCTAGGGTCCATATACGCTACAAAAATATGCGAGATGATTTTCAAAAACTAGTCAAATAGCCTATTAAGTACTCACAGGAGTATATATTAATATGTAACAGAGATTCCTTTCATATGAAATGAATAATTCCACAGACATATTGAGCATACCGTGAGAACCAGTTATCGCCCAGAAATTATATGTATCTATCTAATTGTGTCTGTTGGTCTGTGTTTCGTCACCTCAGTGAGCCTTCCCAAGTTCTGTATATATTAATATTTTCACGTTGAAATATACGGAACTATAAAAAGAAATCTAAATCGTTGGAAAATCGGAAAGGAAATCGTTAACAATGAATAAAAATCAATAATTTGAGCAAATTTCATTTGTAAAACTTCGTCACGTTTTCTAAAAAATTATACTGAATAAAATACATATTGTATCTGCCTACCTTGCCTCACTAATCAGTAAATCTACTAGGTACTTATTTTATTTGTGTATGACCAGCAGTTTTTATTTTAGAATTTCCTAAACTAATGATATCGTTTATTTCACTCTAATATTGTTACTATAAAAAAATGGTTACTAATAAAATCCAAGTTCCAAGCTGCTAATTCACTTTCATTTAGATGCCACCTGGCGACGTAACTCGGAACCTTTGTTAATAAAACGCAAGTGGTTAAGTCCCTTGTTCCTGAAATTGTTTGAGAAACCTCGCATGTAGATGGCACTACTAAAAATTTTTAAGTTGGGCTTATTTAAGCTTACAACTTATCTAGGGTACTACTGGTACATGTGAAATTTAAATTACATTATAAATATCAAACGTTTTCAAAGGTAGGTAAGAAGTATCTTAAAAAAACCTACTTAGTTAAATAGGTGTAAGCAATTTTCAGGTACCTACTTAATACGTCAAACAATAGAATTTTCCTTGCATGGTTGCAGCAATGTATCAAGGCTAGTTTAGTTTCTGTACTCTGAATAACTATTTATTTTAGTTGAAGAGTACAGGAAAACTTACAGCCTAAAACATTACAATTTCACAATGTAAGCATACATGCATAGCTTATTACAAGTTTTCACGAACCTATAATTATTATGTAGTAAAAAATGTTTATCTTAGTTACCTGCCTAGTATCAAATGAAGCAATTTTGAATTGCTTAGATAACCGGACAAATTAAAGCATAGTATCTTTAGAATTTCATTTATGGTATTTTTCGGTTTTCGTAGAGCTGCATTGTTATTTTCATCGTTCAAAACATTAATGCAATTTTTTTATACAATTAATTATTACAGAATTCAAGTAAAATAGTTGCAAAAGTATATGCAAAAAGAAGATGTAAAACAAGTTATTTGATAAAATGTGTGATATATATTTGTGTCCAATGCAAATCAATCTGGCACCGCGACGGTGTAAATCCCTTCTTAGTTTAAGGAAAATATGATACAAATATTTACTTAAGTCTCTCATCGGGCACCTATACCTAATACATTTTTTTAAATATTGATAATATATAAACAATGCATTGGCAATTGCAATGGTGCTATCGATGTTAGGTTTCCGTGTTGATTCTTTTTCGTATCAAGTTATAATCATCTATCTGAAAGATTGAATGTGTTTTATAAATAAATTATAGGGCCACGTTAATATTAATAAGTGTATATTGAATAGTGTATTTTGTTTATTCACATTAAGATTTGCATGTATTTTAAATAAAGTTCCCACACAAACACTCTAACTGTTTGGCCTCAAAGTAAGCATACGGTGAAGTGGGGAGAACCCATTATAAACATGCATATATAAATACCCAAGAACAAACATCTGTGTTCCTCACACTTGTGAATGCTCCTGGGACCTTCGATGTATAAGGCAGGGCTACTACTACTGACACCACTCGGTATTCCCGATCCTTTTCTCGGTTCGATACTGAGATTTCATGTCTTAGCACGGGGTGTGTCATATAATGAACAAATATTATTAAAAAACCTTTGTCACAGGTAATATAAATAGATCGATTGCTGAAATTAGTTTTTAAATCCGTGACAAAATGTATATTATACTTTTGTGTCATCGCTGTGTGATGTAGTGGCACGACGACCGAGTAATGTAGTGGTAATTAGCCTTGCCTCATACGACGAAGGTCCAAGGTTCGAGTCCTGGCCGGGACATTAATTTGTGTGATGAACACAGATATTTGTTCTCGGGTCATGGTTGTTTGTATTTACATATGTATGCTTAATCTGGGTTTCCCCCCAGTTCGCTGTATGGTTATTCATAACACAAGCTCTGCTTACTTTGGAGCCATACAGTTGGTGTGTTTGTCTGGAGATTTACTATTTATTATAAAAACGATGAAAACATTACAAATTCACAGTCATTGTACGGAGCAATGACCGCACATGCAATACCTACATCATATAACCTACATTTTTGTACACCAATATTGTCAATTTCACAGAATTAAATCAGTGACTAAACAGCACTCTTTGGGTTCGGTTATTTTATTAACATATAATTACCTACCGTGCCCAACATTTAAAACTGTTAAAATACACTACAGTTTTTGGTGCCGAAACCCGACCTAACAGGGTCCAGTGATAGCAGAAATAACCGTTTTTGTTATTCAGTTTAATATAAGTGCATACAAACTTACAAAAGTAACTTACACAAACATTGTTTGGTACGTGGCAGTGACTACTGTGCTTCTGCAAAAACATATCTTGGACTGCCCGTTCCTGAGGAGTTAACAAGTAAGATCTTTCCTTATTGTTTAATCATGGATAAGCTGATCCAACGTCAAGCAGACCTTTTAGACAACATTAAACAAGTTGAACGCAACTTTAAAAAGGACTCAACATCCCGTAAAACTCGGGAATATCTGGACGCCCGGTTGGAGACCTTAGACAGGCTTTGGTCTGAGTTCAACAACAACGACTTAAAACTGTCTTCGTATAGAGACGAGGCCATCGATTACTTAGCCAACAATCAGTATGATCAGGCGCGTGCGTACTTTAACGAAGTAAGATATAGGGTGTCAGCATATCAACAGCCAGGTGAGGTTGATCACAGCATTGCAGGTCCTATCTTTAAGGACAACAGTCCCCAGGATATCGACGCCCGTGGTGGCATATCTCACACTTCAGAGCCTTTGACGTTCGATCCGCCGCCAGCACTGCCGCCAGTCGCAACGCCAGCGTCATCCGCTACAGCACCAACACAGGTGACTCAACTTTTATCCTTGCAGCGAACAAACTTCCGAGCTTTGTCGAGATTGATAAGGAGCGTTGACGTAGACAACATTTGTGATAAGTGGGAGCTGAAAGACGAGTTACGAAATCTCCAGCTACGCTGGAATGACATAGACTTGTTACATCTAAAAATCGACAACCTACTGCAGGGGTCTGACCCACAATATGAAGGTGAGTTTAGTTTTCATGAAAACAGCTACAAGACTACTAAACGAGCTCTTAACCAAAAGTTGGCAGCAACAGCTCATCTCCAGCAGTCGACTCCCAGAGTTGAGATACCAACATTCACTGGCAGGTATACTCAGTGGCCTACGTTTTATGATCTCTACACGGAAAGTATACACAAGAACAACCTACTAACAAATTGTCAGAAGATGCAACATCTCAAAGGCAAGCTGAAAGGAGAAGCAGAACGTCTCATACAGCACCTCCACATCGCTGCAGACAATTATGACACTGCCTGGGAGCTTCTGACCCACAGGTACAATAATCCACGGCTGCTTTTCACCAAAACGATAGAAACGTTTCTAAACCAACATTCTATTAATAAGCAATCTGCCAGTGAAATAAAACGCATTCATGATACCAGTATGGAGTCGATACATGCTGTACAAAACTTAGGGATCGACACGTCGACTTGGGATCCCATACTGGTTCATCTTATCACTAAAAAACTAGATCCTGAAACTTATACGGATTACAAGGAAGCCCGCAAGTCACCACGTGACTTACCCTCCCTCAATGAGCTCATGTCCTTCCTTGAGGGTAAGTTTACAGCTTTAGAACCTATCCATGGTAGAGAACGAGGTGTGGCATACAGCCCGATAAAGCAGCCCACGCAGTCGAAGGTCATCACTCCCAAATATAATAATAACTTCCATGTACCTAATCACGGAAAGTTTTCGTTAAAGAAAGAGTACCAAACCACGGCCACATGCACATGGCAATGCCCTCTGTGTCATCAAAAACATGTCCTACTTAAGTGCAATAAATTCTTAAGGTTAACGCTAAACGAAAAAATGAATAAAATTATTAATTTAAATATATGCCAAAACTGCCTCTATAAGCATAATGATCAACAATGCCATTCTACCAAACGCTGCAAATATTGCCAAGGCGCACACCATACTATTTTGCATGATGCAAGTATTAGCGTACAACCGACGTCATCATCATATGTACAGTCAGACCAACAGCCGAGCACTTCACAATCTATTTCAAAGCAACATAATATAAATTATGTTGCTAGTGAAAATGAGGAAATCCTATTAACAACAATATCTCTCAAAGTCAAAGCCGCCAACGGATCCCTTTTGAATCTAAAAGCTCTTCTTGACCAAGGATCTCAGATTTCCTTAATTTCTGAAAACGCTGCACAAATGTTAGGTTTAACAAGACAACATCACAACGCGTCTATATCTGGGATTGGCTCTAGTACAAAGCGAAGTAAAGGAATAGTTACTCTCAACTGTGGCTCAATTTACGGTGACTATACTTTTGAAACGCAAGCATTAGTAATAGCTCGCATTGTAAACAACCTACCAAATGAAACATTCGGAAAACAGCCGTGGCCACATCTTCAGAATATTAAACTGGCGGACCCTGATTACAACGTATCTCAGCCAATAGACATTCTCCTGGACGCCAGTGTGTATTCAAATATAATAATGGACGGATAGCTTAAAGGCCCAAACAGGGCACCTATTGCACAACAAACTAGACTAGGTTGGATTCTGTCAGGGTACGTTAAACATGTATACAGCTGTAACGTAGTTTTAAACAATTTATCCGACATTACTAGGTACTGGGAATCTGAAGAAATAAATGACGTCACGTCGGAACTCACGCCTGATGAACAGTATTGCGAGCAACTGTATCAAAGTACCACCAGACGACTTGTGAGCGGTAGATATGAAGTAGCAATACCTATGAAACCGAACTTTGAACGGAACTTAGGGTCATCAAAACACAAAGCGATAGCACAATTTCACCAGTTAGAACGCAAAATGTATAACAATCACGAGTTTTCTAAGAGCTATATTCATTTTATGAATGAATATGAAAGTTTAGGTCACATGAAACCTGTCATAGGATATCACGAACCATCATGCTATCTTCCGCATCACGGCGTCATGAAAGCTGAATCCAGTACTACAAAACTTAGGACCGTTTTCAATGCTTCGTCAAAGACGTCTTCCGGTTACAGCCTTAACGACCTCATGGAGCGCGGCCCTAACCTACAAAGGGACTTACATAGTCTTATATTAATCTGGCGGCAACATAGGTATGTAATAACTGCTGATATTGAGAAAATGTTCAGAAATTTTTTTGTAAGAGAATCTGATCAACACCTTCAACAAATCATATGGCGAGCATCAAACCTAGAAAATTTAAGGGCGTACCAACTCACAACTATTACCTATGGAACCAAAGCGGCCCCTTACCTAGCAATGCGTACTCTGAAACAGTTAGCCATCGACGACGGGCATAAATATCCTCTAGCAGCCGAAGCATTAAAGAAATCTTTCTTTATGGATGACGTCCTGGAAGGTAGGAGCTCCCTGGAACAAACAAAAGAGCTACAGCAACAGCTGATTAATATTTTAAAGGGAGCAGGTATGAACATCCGAAAGTGGTCCAGTAACAACAAGGAACTCGTAAGCAACTTGTCGGCAGATCAGGTAGACACAGCTCTAGATTTCAAATGTTCTGAAACTAGGAAAACGCTGGGATTACGCTGGAACCCAGAGTCAGATACATTTACATTCCAAAACAAGTTTGACAATGATCCTGAAAAGCAACTCACGAAGCGGCAACTACTGTCAAATATTTCAAAGATTTTTGATCCTCTTGGCTGGATATCTCCGATTACCATCAAAGCTAAACTCCTTTTTCAAAAAACGTGGACTGATACGCAACTCACGTGGGATCAAGAAGTATCAGTAGAAATAAAGCAAAACTGGATAGATTTAAAACAGGATTTTCAGCATTTAAATACCTTTGTAATACCTAGGTATTTAGGAGATAAAACAACATACGAAATTCACGGATTCTGCGATGCTTCTGAAAAGGCTTACGCTTGCTGTATATATATAAAGGCAATCGATCATAAAGGAGCTTACACATGTAACTTATTAACAGCAAAAACTAAATTAGCACCCATTAAAAATAAATTGACTTTGCCTAGGTTAGAACTGTGTAGTGCACTATTGTTATCGAGACTGATGGAGAAGGCTAAAGCCTCCCTTGCAGAAGTCGAGGTAAACATCTATGCTTGGACTGATTCGATGAGAGTACTCGGTTGGCTTCACGGAGACAGTAATCGATGGAAACAGTATGTAGCAACAAAGGTACGCAAAATAACCGAGATTATTCCAGCTACTTTTTGGCAGCATGTCCGATCGGAACACAATCCAGCAGATTGCGCAACGCGTGGAGTTACAGCATCACAACTATTAGACCATCCTTTATGGTGGAAAGGCCCACAATGGCTTCTTAACTTGAATCCATACAATAGCCAAAACATTTATCCTTCTCCTACCTTAGAATTAAAAAAGGCAAGTGTAAATGCTACTTTATGTTATAGCAAACATAAAGAGTTTGTTATAAAACTATTAAATAATTATAGCTCATTACGACGAGTAGCGGTAACAATAGCATGGCTCTCACGTTACATTGATTGGCTCAAACATAAACAAACTGTGTCGTCGGTCAAACACCTTACTGGGCCAGAAATGCAACGTTCGTACAATTAAATTATAACAGCTGTTCAAATGACCGAGTTTAAAGACGATTATGAAGACCTAAAACGGGAAAAATCAGTACGTAAAAATGGCAAACTGGCATCTTTGAACCCATTTATTGATGAGAGTGGTGTAATGAGAGTAGGTGGACGGCTTAATCAATCATGTTTGAGCCCATCTGCAAAAAATCCCATTATTTTACCGAATCACAGTCGGTTAACGGAACTAATAATACAGGATGCTCACAAACTCACTCTACATGGCGGACCACGACTTACCCTATCCTACATTCGAGACAGGTACTGGATTATTAGCGGGTTACGCACAGTTAAAACACAGCTAAGGAAATGTGTAAAATGCAGACGATTCAGCGAGGAAAAGAAACATCAAATAATGGCCGATCTACCCCCACCCAGAGTCACCCCTTCTAGACCGTTTACCCATACAGGTGTAGACTTTACCGGTCATTTTGACATAAAAATGAATAAGGGACGCGGAGTGCGGACTTCTAAGGGGTATGTAGCTGTATTTGTTTGCCTAGCCACAAAGGCCGTCCACCTAGAGCTCGTCTCCGACTTGAGTACGCAAGGGTTCTTAGCAGCTTTTAGAAGGTTCTGTTCCCGCCGAGGGACACCAAGCTGTATGTACAGCGATAATGGCACAAACTTTGTAGGAGCCAACAGACTTCTCAAAAGGGAGTATCAACAGATACTATGTACTATCGACCGAGATTTAATCACAAAAACGCCTGATTTTAACATACAGTGGAAGTTTAATGCACCCTCCTTCCCTTCAGCTGGAGGTTTATGGGAAGCATCCGTTAAGCGGTTTAAGTACCATTTGAAAACAGTAGTTGGAGAACAAAAACTGACATTCGAGGAATTTTATACTCTACTACATCAAATAGAGGCGTGTCTGAACTCTCGGCCACTAATTGCGCTTTCTGAGAGTATAGACGACGAATATCTTAGCCCAGGACACTTCCTCGTTGGCAGTTCTCTCTTGTCTAGACCACAAAGCGAGCCAGAATATATACAACTAACTACCAGGTGGCATATGGTTCAGTCAATGAACAAACATATCTGGAGAAAATGGTCTTCAGACTACTTACAAGAGCTACAGACACGTTCAAAATGGAGGACCCCGACCAAAAACCCACAAGTTGGCGACATTGTTGTAATAAAGGAAGACAACATTCCGCCCGGGAAATGGGCCCTGGGTAAGATCACAGAAGTACACCCTGGTAAGGACGGTTTCGTACGAGTAGTGTCTGTAAAAACAAAAACCGGTATAATCAAACGACCGATCATAAAACTGGCATATCTTCCCACTAAGGATGAACCGAGCTCGGATAAAACTTCTGCACCCAACTTTAACAACGGAACTCCTATAACTGTAAATAATACCACACAACAAAATATTCAAAAGGATCGCAGACAGCGTAAACCTAGAAGCTTCCTGAATTTTATGATAACAATCATTTTATTTATGTTTTGCATACCATCATCACATTGCAAATACAATATTTCAACATTTAACAACCAAAGCTTAGATTTCGATAAACTATATAACATGGATCTTATTCGTGATGAATGGAAGTTGGTGGTATATTACAACATGACTACTTATTGGACAGGACTACGTCACATACAAAAATACGTCACCCACTTACAAGATAACATGCATACGTCAGAGCTGTCGTTACAATACAAAAGTATTAAATTCCAATTAGAGCATGAATTATCTGAGATCGAGCATTACAACAACATACTTATGACTCATAATGGCAAATCAAGACAAAAAAGAGGTCTAGTTAACGGCGTTGGTTACTTGGCTAATACATTGTTTGGTGTGCTTGATGATAGATTTCTACAACAATACGAAAAGGACATTGAAAAAATATCTTTCAACGAAAACCACATACAGCGATTACTAAAAAGGCAGACTAGCGTTATCGAGGCTCAGAATAATATATTGCACAGGAATGAAGACATTATGAACAAACAGTTCTCCTTAATTCGTGACCATCTTCAAAACATGTCCCGGACTGTAAACCAGGTGCAAACGGCAACTAACGAAGGTCTGTATTTCCTATCATCGTCGGTTAGCGCCTATATTGTTATTTCTAACTTAAAAAACATACAAAAGGACCTAATTGATACAATAACAGACATATGGCAAGGACACATGGATTCACACTTATTACCACCGGAGCAATTAGAGGAACAGGTAAATATGATATCCAGACATTTACCGAACGATCTGTTATTACCTGCTCATAAAAATGACATTAAAGAATTATATAAACTCATGAAAGTCAATGCAAAGATAAGCAATAAATTTCTTATTATTGAGGTGAGATTGCCTTTAGTTTACAAAGAATCTTTCGAAGTAGACAAAATTATTAGCTTACCACGTAATGGCTACATCGCAGAGTTTATAACTCCATATCTGGCATTTAATCTACGGAAGGATTTGTTTCTACTTTTAGAAGAAGATGACTTGCGCTCCTGTTTACACCTGTCGTCTGAAAAAATTATATGTTCGTACGACAAGCCCATCCGCGAGGCACAAATAACTTCTAATTTATGCGGCATTAGTATTGTAAACAATAAAAGTGTTTGTAATTATAAACCATACCAGTGCGAAGAGCGATGGATCGAGTTACATCACGATAACATATGGTTATTCTCTTGCTGCGATAAATGCCCACTACGCATATTTTGCCCAGATGGATTAGAAATGACTACAGTAACCGGAAACGGACTTATTACTATAGGTCAAGGATGCGTCGTTAGGGGCAAGACATTTTCATTTTTTGGGCATAATGACTTTGTCAGTTATGTAAATATTAACAGCGATATTTCAAAAGCAGCGGAATCCTCTATACTTAACAGCATAGTTAACTTGACCTCACCTAAGGCTTTCACCCCAGAAGATCACGACCACATGTGGAATGATACGGAGAGGAGTATCCATGATCTCAAACTAGAGACAGTCGCGCCGCTCAGTGTACATGATATTCACCAGTACTCTGTGCTTTACGGTATTTTGATCATACTGATTATTTTGACATGTGTATACCTCGTCCTACGGATTCGAAAGAGAAGATTGAATTGGCGAGTAGCAGCAGCAGCAGCAGGGAGCGTCGTATACACGGCGTCGGCGCCAGCGCCGGTGCTGCGGGTGGGCCAGGAGGCTGCACCTACACCCACGCCCCACGTACCCAGTGTCAGTGATGTGAAAGATGAGTGTGTGAAAAGTGCAAACAGAAAATTGGTACAACGCGAACAACCACCCCGAGGTCGGTTAAACTTAATATTCCTACCTTGAGTGACAGTGAATAAACTGTAGGCATACGCATAAACACTGAACTTTTATATTTAAAGTATTATATATTTTATTTAGAATTTTTCCTTTGATTTACATTGTTGTCTAACTTTACAAAATTTTTACATTAATATTACTCTTTAATTTTTTCTTTTACGATTTGATATTTTTTATAATATCTTGTTTTTATTCTTGGAAAAAATTTTTTTTTTCACTTCTAACATTAATTTTATCGTGCAATCTTTGTTATTTTTTTATTCTTTGTTATTTTTTGAGTGGGCAGGATGTACGGAGCAATGACCGCACATGCAATACCTACATCATATAACCTACATTTTTGTACACCAATATTGTCAATTTCACAGAATTAAATCAGTGACTAAACAGCACTCTTTGGGTTCGGTTATTTTATTAACATATAATTACCTACCGTGCCCAACATTTAAAACATGACAGGGAATCTTCAGAAAATGAAATTCAATAAATGCAATTTATTTATTTTTCACGTGGAAAATATGCTTCTTGATGTTTGGGTTGTTTATAAGTATTACAAAGGGTTTACTATTGTTTAACAAAAAACGTATGACAAAGATCATTTTAAAAACAACGTTTAAAAAACGAATCATTTGACAAACTTTCATCCCGCAAACATATTACTTTAAAAATAATCATTTGACAAAATACAGGTTTCGCAAATGTTTTAGTCAGGAAACAATTCAATTGTTAAAATATTAATTTCAAAACACCTCGTGTTGAACCAAAGTTGCTTTTCGTGAAAAGCTGGAAATGGTACTTAGTTTTTTACGTCGTCTACGTATGGTGATGAAAGAAGCATAAAAAAAAAATATTTTTTTTTCTTCCCCGTTTGGGCAGGAGACAAAAAATGCATTTCCGCATGCCTCTCGCGCGCGTTACAAGAAATACGGGACTAGCTCCTAATGAGCACTACCTGTCGGCTCGTGCAATTTTTTGCCACTCAGCCTTCATCTGAACGACGGCCAATTGGAGAAAGAGGCCGCACTAGCGGGGCCCAGACGGTGTCACGCGCTGGGATTACATAGCACTGAAGGTGCTCAATGCACTGAAGGTGAATACATAGCACTGAAGGTGCTCAAAATGAAAAAAATATAATTAAAAAAAAATAATTAAAAATTGCAAAATAAAATTGAATTAATTCGGATTTACGTTAGAATTAGGATTTACGTTAGAATTAGAGTTTCCGTTAGAATTAAAATTTGCGGCCAGAAGGGCTTCGAGATCGGCTGACAGTCTGGTGGAAAAGTACGCTTGCGCATTCCTAGGCCTAGCGACTTTGAACTTCGAATCTAAGACAGGAGTAGTATATGAGACTGAATCACGAACTAGAGGATCGGGATGGGTTTCGGAGCGTTTGAAGAACGCTTCAGAGAGTGTTTTGAGGTGTTGTTGTACTGTAGGCAGTTTAAGATCTCTATGCAAGTCCGCGTTACGCACGTACCACGGTGCGTTTGTGGCCCTGCGGCAAAAGAGGTTTTGAACTACCTGCAGTTTGTGTAGGAGGGAGGGTTTGGCGTGGGCAAAGATTGGCGAGGCATATATCATGACGGGTCTAACGCAGACCTTATAAAGTGTACGTTTGTTTCTCAAAGACATTTTACTTTTTCTACCTAACATGCTATTTAGACGGCCTAAGTAGTGACGGGCGAGTTTCGAAACTCTATCGACGTGTGGCTTGAAAGAAAGCGTCGGATCTAATGTGACGCCTAAGTATTTAGTACTGCGCTTCCAGGGGATGGGAATGCCTAACAACGAACGTGGGGATCGCCAGCGGGACGACGGCGTTTGTGGTCGAAGCGCATCGCAGAACTCTTTTCAGGTTTCACATCGATGCGCCATTTTTGAAACCATACACCAAGGGCGTTTACGGCCTTTTGGAGTCTGGTTACAAGGTGCGGAACACTGTGGCCTTTGGTACAGAGTGCGGTGTCGTCGGCAAATAGGGAGAGTTCGACGCCTTTCGGCGAAATGGGAATGTCGTTGGTGTATACGGTGTACAACAGAGGGGCGAGGACTGAGCCTTGAGGGACTCCAGCCTTTATGGGACGAGGCGCGGAAAGCGTGCCTTCATGTTTAAATCGAAACGTACGGTCTTTGAGAAACGAAGCTATTAAACTGACTAGGCGATCCGGTAAGCCTATTTTGTAGAGTTTAGAAACGAGACCGCTGTGCCAGACTTTATCGAAAGCCTTGGCTACGTCAAAGAAAACCGCGACTGTTTTATAACGACGTGGACAGAAACCGTCAAGTATGTACTCAACGATTCGATGGACTTGCTGAGGGCAGCCAAAAGCCAAACTGATGGGGAATAATGAGAGGATCGCCATCCGTTGGAAACAGATGGTTCCACATTCGAGAGAGTATGACTCTCTCGAGAAGTTTAGACATTGCCTTGAGGAGGCTGATGGGTCTGTGATTAGACGGGATATTCAGAGGTTTACCCGGCTTGGGAATGCCTATGACTGTTGCTTCTTTCCAAGCTTTTGGAAAGTAGCTATGGTCGAAGCAGGCATTGAAAATGATAGCTAACAAGGTAAGCACCTGTTGAGGCAGGTGCTTAAGTGTGTGGTTGGATATTCCATTCGCACCCGGAGCCTTTTTGGACTTTTGATTTCTAATGAGAAGCGAGATTTCGTTATTAGAGACTGTGACGGGGTCGGCGGTGATGGGGAGAGAGTCTCTGTGAAGGACTTCGTCCTCCACCGCCTGGATGTGTGAGGGATCAGCAGGTTGCGTGCTGGGCGAGCATTGTGCGGCAATGCTGTCAGCGAAGCATTCGGCTTTCTCTTCGACTTCGAAGGCAGTAGTGCCATCGGAACGAGTAAGAGGAGGAACGTGAGAGGCGGTGTCTACGCCTAAGGCTTGGGCCATACTATAGTACGCTTGGTGGGACGGAGAGATATTCGCCATGAGATCGTTCATCTGAGCGTCTCGGAGTTCTGCGAGGCAAGACCTAACTTTACGTTGTAGCTGATTCGCAGATAATCTATAGGCGGGCGTGGGATATTTCTTGGCTCTCCGGAGAGCCGCGTTCTTAGCTTTAATAAGATTGCTAACGGCTAAGGGAAGCGTGGGTTTACCTTGCTTAGCAACCTTTTCGTTGTCACTGATGGCTGAGTTGATAGCATCAATGAGAGAATTGACTAATGAATCGATTCTATCCGGACTATCTATTTGATCGGGCGAGATCGCGAGCGGAGAGTTTGGGGCCTCTAAGGCTGAAACTAACGTATTTTTAAAGCCTTTCCAATCGGTAAAGGTCTTAGGAGAGGTGACGTTATCGTTAGGCGGTCCTAGCACGAGGGAGACGGGCGGTGGTCAGAGCCTAGGTCATCGAGCGGTTCGATAGACCTGAGGTCGAGGTTGATTCGCTTGACAATTGCAAAATCGAGGATGTCAGGAGAGTGGTTTGGGTTGTCGGGATAGTGAGTGGGAGTGACGTGAGAGATGACATCTAAGTCGAGTGAGTTTGTGATGTCGAGGAGAGCGATACCGCTGGTGTTGGTTGATAGGCTCGTCCAGTCAGTATGTTTGGAGTTAAGGTCTCCGAACATAATGACTGAATGGCCGAGGGCGAGAATGGCCTCAAAGTCGCTAAGGATAGGTCTGGTATGACAGATGTCACTAGGTATGTATACTGAAGCTATGATGATGGTCGGATGACCAGTCATAGCCAATCTACACAAAGTGGCTTCCATGTTGAGGAGAGGAGGGGTAGGGAGAGGACAGCAATGGAATCCTCTTTTGTAATAAATAACAGTGCCGCCGAAACCGTCGGAGTTGGGCCTATCGTTACGAATAAACGCGTACTTGGGAATAGCGAATCCCCTGGAGCGGTTTGGAGTAAGTCTGAGTAAGAAGCAATAAGTCTGGTTCGTTGTTCTGAGGGAACAGTTTGAGCTCAGGAAGGTTAGTATTAAGGCTACGAACGTTAAAGGAAACTAGGGATAAGCCCTTGGGTTTGATACGACAGGACGCGGGATTTGCGGGTCTAGACATTATAATTATTTATTAAGTTTATACGAAAAATGGAATTTATAAAGAGCTTAGTAGCAAGTGATGCTCGGCTAACGCAAATAGACGCTCTTGAGGAGAGCGGGCGGCTCGCAGTTTCCGTGCCAGTACGGAGATTTCCTTAATGTCGACGTTTTGAATGACGTCAAACACGGTCTTCGTGTCCTCAGCCAACGACGACTGAGGTGGAGACGACGGAGCGGGACGCGGGCCTACGGGAGCTACGGGAGCTGGGATAGGACAGGAAGGTGCAGGTGGAGCGGCCAGACGCTGTCTCCAGGACAGATCCGGAGTAGGTGTCGGCTTCACGGGCTTTGCTTCCGGGGGACCCTGGTTGCGCAGCGGCGGGAAGTTGGCAGGAGTGAGCGGCGGCGCTGGTTTAGGCGCGACCCTCTTTGAAGCGGAGCGCGGAGCGCGTGGACAACCTTTGTAGTTAGCTGTGTGGCCAGACTGGCCCCACAGCACACATGCAGGGGGGGAAGTGGAGTCGGGAGTGCGAGTGCACTCCTTCGTTATATGGGGATCTAGGCACTTAACGCATCTGGGAGGGGCTGAGCAATGGGCCGCTGCGTGGCCATACAGCTGGCAGCGGTGGCATTGCCCGGGGTGCCTGCGAGGATTGGGACGCTCGACAGAGATATTTGAGAGTCCGCAGATTTTGCGAGCCTCTCTGAAGATCTCCCTTGAGTTGGGAGTATGAGATAAAATAACTAATGCTAACGGAAAACGCCTACCGCGATTGGAGTGCATCTTGTGCACTGCTTCAGCCGGGAAACCCTGGGACTTAAGGTCCTCGAGGATTTCATCGTTTTCGAGCTCAAACGGGACGCCCCGTAATACTGCGCGGGTCTTACGCTCCTCTGGGAGGGCGTAAGTATGGTACGCGAATTGTTTAAGCGAGAGTAAACGAGTAAACGCGCGGAAGTCGTCGATAGTCGCGACTTGGATTTTAATAGTATCGCCTGCGTTATTCGTGGTCACTTGTAGTGACATTAACGGCGCGGGGGCGGGTGTTGAAGACAACGGGGTGGGCTCGGGTGTTGAAGACACCGTTGCTTTCTTCGAACGCTTCTTAGAGCGTTTGGCGACTAATTGAAACGCGGGCTCAGGAGAGCCGGTTAAAGTAGCGGCGCCCAACGACGGTTCGGACGCGGAGTCGGAATCGGAGTCGCTCCCGGGAGCGGCACGCATACGCAGTCCATATCGGATGAAACGGAAGACGCGGGAGGGCTGGAAAAGACCTGAGGGGTCTGGGAGTTGGTGGCCTGAGGGGCCGGGGTTGGGGCCGGAGGGGCCCGGGACGCGTTAAGCGCAGATAAGGCCTACGTGAATACCTCGTCAGAGATTGAGACGCCCGACGCGGCTAGCGCCTGTGCGAACGCTTTCGCAAAGTTAATTACGCTTTGCAAATCCATGGGAGGGGTTATTATGAATAATAAGGAATGTATATTTAAGTATATAAAAGATGCCTAGAGTTCCCTAAAATAAACCTAGCGAACCCTAGTGGCTAACCTCCCTACCTGCGGTAGGGGGGCTGGGGAAAATAACTTAAAACTAACCGTTGTTCGCCGAAGGCTGCTACCTAGAAACCTAAACAAAAAGGGTACGCAGGTAAAGAGTTGACCGCGTTAGGGTGAACCTTTACCGACAGAAAGGACAAATACACACGAAAATACACAGATATGATAAAAATAAATATGAAAATAGGAGAAAAATAAATTTAAATAGAGAAGAGAAATAAAATAAAAGGACTGGTTCAGTACAAATTCGTTGTCACCGTTAAGTATCCTTTGTACTGAAACCAGACTACTTACGCTGGGAAATAACACTGCACTCAGCACAAGCACAACACAACTTATTACAGCACTTTGAAGACTAAGGGGCTTAGCCACAAAGAAAAATCACACTTCGATAGCACTCAGAGGGAGTAGAAAAACCTTGAAAACCGTAGCACGGAACCAACACGCTAATCTGTGACGTCAGTAGACTGAGCGCCACGGAATATCGGGAAGCGACCGATCAACGGAGAACGGGGCTTGCACGTCCGTACCGGGCGGCGATCGGAGCGAGAATGACACAAACTGTCGTTTTATATATTAAAGTCATGACGACTTTAATATATAAACACACATACAAACTGGTTGAGTTAAAGTAGTTTAAATGTGCTCCAATAGATGGCGTTAAGTTTAATTTGACGTTTTCACTAGCGCTAACATACCGCCGGCCTTGGAAGCTTCCACTTAGCTTCCAACCTCTTAGTTGTGTAGTTTCAACTTTTAAAAATTTTGACCCCCGCCCTCTACGATTCAATATGAAAACTAGCCCCGCGTTGTCAACGCCAGATCTAAAGAATGGAAAATTCGCATCTAAACATGCGTGTACATACTATACAATGATTCACAACTTTACGCGCCAGATTTCTACCGCCGAGCGGCCACTAACTCTCGCGAATAGTACAGTCACGTGCATTGATAAGTAAACGTCAAATTTCCGAACAAATGTAAATATTACATATTTCAAAAAGAAGTGTCTCACGTTGTCCTCAAAATAATATAATCAGCAAACTCAGTCATATTTAGGTATACTTTCTATTCATTGTAAAGTAAACGAAGCAGCACCAGTGAATACTACACATTCGTAAAGTTTTATTTATGTACATGCGTCAATTTCTATAACATGTATAAAATGCAGTTTCAAAGCAATGTATACACAATAGTATTTTTTCAATAATAAGTTCTACAGCAGTTTTCGACAATATGTATCATTTCAAATATAGTTTGCAATTAAATGTAAATATTCATTTTTGTGTGTTTTAATAATGTTTTGAAGGTAGCCGGGTGCGGCGGCGGCGTTACAATGAACTGTTTTAGTTCGGTTATATGTTTCATTTATATATATTATGATAATTTCTATAACATGTTTAAAATGCAGTTTCAAAGCAACGTATAAGTATATTTTTAATTTTTTATTACTTAACAAAAAGTTTAAGCACCATTTCTGAGGGATTGGTTAGTATGTAGTAAAATAATTTTTAGAATCATAGTGTCATTTATTTGTCGTATCAGTAGTAGGTATGTAGGTATTTAAACATACCTGTTAAGATAGATAAGATTGAAATATCGAAAAGAATACTTACGTTATTTCATATTTTCTATTGCAATATGATTTTTATATTTACATAAATAAATATATTTTTATTTACATCAATAAACAAAAATATTCATGCCATATTATGTTATACTTAAATGTGCTAAATAAATGTAAGATTATGTCATAAATGTCATTAATTTCTTTTGGAATTTGTGATGTTAAATCAATATTATGATTAATATTAAAATTAATCGGAAGATCGTTTAATCATCTATTATATTTCGTCGCTTCATTCTTCAGATAGTATTTAATTAACAAGGTAGATTTTTAGAGATTAGGTTTTGTTTTCTTTTGTCTTTACAAATTATAATTATTTTAAATACGTTTATTCATTACATTTATTACTTTAGTACATAATTAAAGAATCTAGTAACCTTTAGGCGTTTATTATATTTCGTCGCTTCATTTTTAAGATAGAATTTAATTAACAAGGTAGTCCTTTTAAGGTACTAGGTAACTTCGCACAATTTTAAAGTATGTCATTTGACTTATTCAAAAAACTTCCGTCTGTTTACTTCGTCAGCCCCGGTCCCGACAAGTCTTCATTCTTTTTTCGTGCGTGGTAACAAGCACACGTCTTATACCAACCAGTAACTTTATAGTTTAATGTTAAATATGTTGTAAATGGTGTACTAAAAGTTTGAAAATTAAAACAAAAAGTACAGAATAAACAAAAGCAACTGGATATTTATTTCGATGAGGTAAGCCATTTTATGTTTTTTCATAAGTGATTGCGGGTATCTATAAACGA
Organism: Marasmarcha lunaedactyla; assembly: GCA_923062675.1. Taxonomy (NCBI): domain Eukaryota; kingdom Metazoa; phylum Arthropoda; class Insecta; order Lepidoptera; family Pterophoridae; genus Marasmarcha; species Marasmarcha lunaedactyla. Next base: position 27,487,357 of record OV281340.1, on the reverse strand, counting down.
TAATTTCGCTTTGTTGAAAAATGCAGAAAGCACATGTTTGTGTTTTCTGCATTTTTCATGTATAATAGATAGATCACGTTGTTCGCTTGCATTCCTAGTAGTTTTCTACCTAATGTTTTTTATTATAAACTAAAATTTCATTTTATCGAAAAGATGCAGAAATTCGTGTTATCTATAATAGATATATCACGTTGTCCGCATGCATTCCTGGTAGTCTTCTGCCTGATGTTTTTTATTATAAACTACAACTTCGTTTTATCGAAAAGATGCAGAAATTCTTGTTATCCAAAATAGATATGTCACGTTGTCCGCATGCAATCCTGGTAGTCTTCATACCTGATGTTTTTTATTATAAACTTAAATTTCGTTTTTATCGAAAAGATGCATAAATTCGTGTTATCTATAATATATATATCACGTTATCCGCATACATTTCAGGTAGTTTTATACCTGATGTTTTTCTTATAAACTAAAATTTCGCTTTTTCGAAAAGATGCAGAAAATACGTGTAATCCATAATGGATATATCACGCTAACTGCAAAAATTCCTGGTAGTCTTCTACCTGATGTTTATTATTAAAAACTGAAATTTCGCTTGGTCAAAAAGATGCAGAAAATACGTGTAATCTATAATAGATATATCACGTTATCCGCATAAATTACTGGTGTTTCTTATTCCGATTAATGCTGTTTAGTACTTGTATTGTTATTTTTGTTTTTTTTTTCAATAATGTTTAAAAAGTTTAATTTGAATACAGATAATTTGTAAGGGATTTAACACGATATCTGTATTACGAAATATTCTATTATTTCTATGTAGTTTTCAAATCTGAAACTCGCCATTAAAATCATTGAAATACAATGATGAACCCAGTGGACGGATCTCTGGCTAGCCATTTCCGTTACCGCAATACCTGTGTCCTCTATGAAGACGCTCCCTCATCTGGAAACGTCGACCTCCGAGAATGAACCGGGCCAGTCGGGAGAATTATTTCCGACATGGACCCAGAGATTCTTTTTAACCTCGGGGCTTCAGTTATGGACTAACCACTATAAAAATACAGTTATAATAATAATAAAGTACACCGAAGCTATCTAAGTACTCCCCAAACATCGACAGGCAACCGGTCCACCCAGTTGGGAAACTGGACTCCCATCCAGTTACTCGTCAAACAGGGGGGGGCGACGTCAATTGAAAGTGCCAGTGCCTCCACTTAGGCGTCCAAATTTGAATTCGGCGTTCAACCAGACCAGGACTCGTGCACCGAATCAACCATAATTCAGGTACACGCAGGTCGAATCCATTACTTTTACGATTATTGGCCTGGAATAACAAATAATGAAAAAATTTTAAAATGAATAAATAATAATGATGACAATTTTAATTCCGTTTCATGATAAAATTACACCAGTATTTACTCCCAAACATATTTTGTCGCATAGTGAAAAACGAAATATGATAATAGCAATAAATCAATTGTTACACTTAGAGGCTATAAAACCTCGTTGTACCTCACGTGACCAGTTTATATCAAACAAATATAATAAATAAATATTTTTAGCGCCAAAAAACGATTCGTGCGAAAAGGTAAAACAAAACTTAATAAATAATATTATACAATTTTGTACGAAAAGTACACTTTATAATGGAATCTTTTAAAAAGCTTCTAAATAAATTCCCCATAATGGTTTCTTAGCTAACATAGATAAGAAAGATCATACCTACTCGTATATTTGTTAATTACAAAAAATACCTACGTTTTGAATTTCAAGAAAACGATATGTTTCAGCCAATCACGTACAAGTTTACGGCCATACCGTATGGATTATCCGTTGCTCCGGAGGTATTTACAAAAATTATACGCGAAGTTATGAGTCACTGGTTGTGAATTTAGACAAAATCGACTAGTACCGACAAAGTCGGTAACATTTTTAGGTTTTATGATTAACATCGAACAGTACCTGACGATAAGCGTTATAATAATAAGTAAATTTATGAATTTTCAAATATGTTCAATGCGACAAAATTTTAACCATAAACCTATATTAGACCCACTAAACGACTTTGCCTTCTCCGTACTCAATAAAGGTACAAACCACCCAATATCTTCCGATAAAGAGATTAATTAAAATTAAATTAGGTAATAGATACGGTATTATTTTTCACTAGGTTTCCAAAAATTATAAAATTTATTGTTTGGAATACTGCGCCCCAGCCTGTTCTGAATGCATCTGTATATATTTTATAAATTTGTGAAGTAATTGAACGGGAAATGGTATATGTACTTATACTTTTGTACCAGATTAAATCTTCTAACAGTAATTTAGGGAGTTTAATTTTTGCCTCATAGTTGAACTTATTTTGTAGCTAGACAGGCTGTGACCAGTACACCTATAAGTTTGGCAAAATCTCGTATCGAGCATATTTGAAGTTTCATAAATTTATTTATTATTATAACGCTTATCGTCAGGTAAGGAAATAGACATTGTTTGATGTTAAACATAAAGACTAAAAATGTTACTGACTGTGTCGGTACAAGTCGATTTTTGTCCAAATTCACAACAAGTGACTCATAACTTCGCGCATAATTTTTGTAAATACCCCCGGAGCAACGGATAATCTATACGGCATGGCCGTAAACTCGTATGTGTTTGGCTCGAACATATCGTTTTCTTGAAATTCAAAACGCAGGTATTTTTTGTAATTAACAAATAAAAGTACGAGTAGGTATGATCTTTCTTATCTATGTTAGCTAAGAAACCATTATGGAGATTTAATTTAGAAGCTGTTTCAAAAGCTTCTATTTTGAAGTGTACTTTTTCTACAAAAGTGTGTAATTTTATTGATTTTTTTTTAGGGTACGAACCGTTTTTCACTGTTGAGTTTTGGCGCTAAATGGTTTATTTATTATATGTGTTTGATATAAACTGGTCACTTGAGGTATAACAAGGTTTTATAGCCTCTAAGTCTAACAATTTATTAATTCCTATTATCATATTTCGTTTTTCACTATGCGACAAAATATGTTTGGGAGTAATACTGGTGTAATTTTATCCTGAAATGGAATTGAGAAAAATGATTTTATCCATTTTCAAATCGTTTCATTATTTGTTATTTTAGGCCAATAATCGTAAAAACAATGAATTCGACCTGCGTGTACCTGAATTATGGTTGTTTCGGTGCACGAGTCCTGGACTGGTTGAACGCCGAATTCAAATTTGGACGCCTAAGTGAAGGCACTGGCACTTTCAATTGACGTCGCCCCCCCCTGTTTGACGAGTAACTGGATGGGAGTCCAGTTTCCCAACTGGGTGGACCGGTTGCCTGTCGATGTTTGGGGAGTACTTAGATAGCTTCGGTGTACTTTATTATTATTATAACTGTATTTTTAAAGCGGTTAGTCCATAACTGAAGCCCCGAGGTTAAAAAGAATCTCTGGGTCCATGTCGGAAATAATTCTCCCGACTGGCCCGGTTCATTCTCGGAGGTCGACGTTTCCAGATGAGGGAGCGTCTTCATAGAGGACACATGTATTGCGGTAACGGAAATGGCTAGCCAGAGATTCGTCCACTGGGTTCATCATTGTATTTCAATGATTTTAATGGCGAGTTTCAGATTTGAAAACTAAATAGAAATAATAGAATATTTCGTAATACAGATATCGTGTTAAATCCCTTACAAATTATCTGTATTCATATTAAACTTTTTAAACATTATTGAAAAAAATAACAAAAATAACAATACAAGTACTAAACAGCATTAATCGGAATAAGAAATACCAGAAATTTATGCGGATAACGTGATATATCTATTATAGATTACACGTATTTTCTGCATCTTTTTGACCAAGCGAAATTTCAGTTTATAATAATAAACATCAGGTAGAAGACTACCAGGAATTTTTGCAGTTAGCGTGATATATCCATTATGGATTACACGTATTTTCTGCATCTTTTCGAAAAAGCGAAATTTTAGTTTATAAGAAAAACATCAGGTATAAAACTACCTGAAATGTATGCGGATAACGTGATATATATATTATAGATAACATGTATTTTCTGCATCTTTTCGACCAAGCGAAATTATAGTTTATAATAATAAACATCAGGTAGAAGACAACCAGGAATTTTTGCAGTTAGCGTGATATATCCATTATGGATTACACGTATTTTCTGCATCTTTTCGAAAAAGCGAAATTTTAGTTTATAAGAAAAACATCAGGTATAAAACTACCTGAAATGTATGCGGATAACGTGATATATATATTATAGATAACACGTATTTTCTGCATCTTTTCGACCAAGCGAAATTATAGTTTATAATAATAAACATCAGGTAGAAGACAACCAGGAATTTTTGCAGTTAGCGTGATATATCCATTTTGGATTACACGTATTTTCTGCATCTTTTCGACGAAGCAAAATTTTAGTTTATAAGAAAAACATCAGGTAGTAACTACCAGGAGTTTATGTGGATAACGTGATATATCTTTTATAGATAACACGTGTTTTCTGCATCATTTCGGTAAAGCGAAATTTCAGTTTATAATAATAAACATCAGGTAGAAGACTACGTGATACGTGATATACCTACTATAGGTTACACGAATTTCTGCATCTTTTTGACACAGCAAAACTTTTGATTATAATAATAAACATTCGGTAGAAGCTACCTTGAATTTTCGCAGGTGCGTGATATATCTATTATAGATTACACGTATTTTCTGCATCTTTTCGACCAAGCGAAATTATAGTTTATAATAATAAACATCAGGTAGAAGACTACCAGGAATTTTTGCAGTTAGCGTGATTTATCCATTATGGATTACACGTATTTTTTGCATCTTTTCGACAAAGCGAAATTTTAGTTTATAAGAAAAACATTAGGTAGTAACTACCAGGAGTTCATGCGGATAACGTTATATTTATTTTATAGTTAACACGTGTTTTCTGCATCTTTTCGGTAAAGCAAAATTTCAGTTTATTATAATAAACATCAGGTAGAAGACTACCAGGAATGCATGCGGACAACGTGATATACCTATTATAGGTAACACGAATTTCTGCATCTTTTTGACAAAGCGAAATTTTTGATTATAATAATAAACATTCTGTAGGAAGTACCTTGAATTTTCGCAGTTAGCATGATATACCTATTATAGATTATACGTATTTTCTGCATCTTTTCGACCAAGCGAAATTATAGTTTACAATAATAAACATCAGGTAGAAGACTATCAGGAATTTTTGCAGATAACGTGATATATCTTTTATAGATAACACGTATTTTCTGCATCTTTTCGACAAAGCGAAAATTATAGTTTATTATCATAATCATCAGGTAGAAGACTACCAGGAATTTATGCAGATAACGTGATATATCTATTATAGATAACACGTGTTTTCTGCATCTTTTCGATAAAGCAAAATTTGAGTTTATATTTAAAAACATCAGGTAGAAGACTACCAGGATTTTATGCGGATAACGTGATATATCTATTATAGATAACACGTTTTTTCTGCATCTTTCCGATAAAATGAAATTATAGTTTCTAGATACCCACGATCACTTATGAGAAAAATAAAAAATGGCTTACCTCATCGGAAGAATTAACGAGTCGCTATCGTATATTCTTTATTGTTAGTTCTAATTTTTGAACTTTTAGTACACTATTAGTACATCTTTTACACCATATTTAATATGAATCTGTTAAGCTACTCTTTGGTATAAGATTTGTGCTTGTTTTCACGCACGAAAAATGAATGAAGACTTGGCGGGACCGGGGTTCATCAAGTAAAAAGACGGAAAGTTTTTTGAATAAGTCAAATGACATACTATAAAACTGTGCAAAGTTACCTAGTACCGTAAAAGGACTACCTTGTTAATTAAATACTATCCGAAGAATGAAGCGACGAAATATAATATGTTATTTTCTCTTATAATATACTTAGTAGTCTGTAATTTTTATTTGCCAATAAATAAAAATATTCATACCATATCAACATTTTATTATAAACAATATTATAAACAATGATTTTACAACCACTTATTAACATAATAATTAATGCAATGTATAACACAGTATGTGATATTTATAAATACCTAACCAGTTGACTCGGCAAACGTTGTTTTCCCTTATAAATTATTTTTGTGAATATTTTGGTAATGGTTGGAGGAAAAAGGGTGACAATTTAGGGTTATATAAATAAATAATAAATAAATAAATATTTCTAACAATCACAAAAAACTCGGCAGTTATTACAGAGATTTAATCATTTACTAACTTATAACGATCGTCTACAGATAGATTTAACTAACTACCCCCAACAACATAGCTATGAGCGCGCCGCGCTGCCGCCGGCCCTGACGTAGTTTGCGATTTATTTATGTTATAGTTATGTTTATTAATATTATTATTAGGTTTGTAAGAACCATTTGAATTAGCGTTTACCATTTCTAACAAATCAGCTCTGTTTCTTAAAAACGTTAATAAATCACTTAATATTATTTTACGTTTTCCGTTTTGATTTGCAAGTTAGAAATAATAGGGTCTTTGGAATTTTCCCACTCTCGTTCTGTTGACGGGTCTAGCTTAGTAACAATTAAATAAATTATGAATGTATCCCACGAATCTGTTGGTTCTTCCAAAGAATTCAATGCGCGTAAGTTACGTAAAACACAATAAATTTTCTAATTATTAATTATTAAAATGGCGATTCTTTATTAATATTAGGCAGGTTAAATAATTATTTGACATGGTTATGTACCAAAAGTCGATCGTTTTGGAACCTATTTAGCAACAAGTCCCACGCGTGAATGTAATTCTCAGAAGTAAATTCTAATGCGCTTATAGCTTGAAGTGCACTACCGCTGAGAGATGATCGCAAATAATGAAACTTTTGTATCGCATCTAAATCTGAGCGTTCGTGGATCTCAGTAAAATATGAGTTTTTGAATTCTAGCCAGCCGTCGTATGAACCGTTGAAGGTAGGTAGCTTTATATCGGGTAACTTAATTTGTGTAACCGTATTTTTTGTACTAGTTCGAGGTTTTTCGTTACAAAATTCATCCGACAAAGATTTGGCCAAAGAAACACATGAAAAATAGCTTTCTTCAAAATTATCGCGATGGTCCAACTGCGTCGGGAGCTCACTTTCTTCGCTAAAATATTCTATTCTACTCTGTAACTTATTAAATTCATCATAAATCGACTCTAATTGTAAATTTTTTAGATTGAACGACTTTTCTAGTTTTTGACAATGGAATATCAGTATGTTTATCTATAAACTTTTCTGTTGAAGTAACACGACCCCGAATAATTCCTCTACGTTTTTTTAATTCTGAAAGCGTTAATTTTGAATATTCATTGGAACTAGAACTTTTTTCTTATCGTAGGGGATCGACTACCGTCCCGCGAATTTATAGGCAAGTTAATTTTAGGCAAAATATTATCACTCTCACTCATTTTTAGGGAAAATTAGAAAGCTCGGGTTTCTAACTTACAGTTTAAAAAACCACACCTTAGATGTATATTTATCCGATTCGGGCAGCAAGGAATATCTTTTTTTCACCGACCGTTATAAAAGCCGTTACTAATCTGGAGCACTGAAATTGCACAAAATCACGATTTTAGGCACCAATCGTTAAGGATTGAGAAGGATAGGATGGAGCTCAAAAGCCTGACCGATTCTCTCCTGGGCAGGCTGTCGAATTTTCGCGTAGTCGCATCCGCTGCACATCCGGCTCGACTGGACCAATGTGTGGGATAGCTCCGCTTATACTCGTTTTTAATTTTTGTGGATCTGTCGTTCGTATGTCGGCTACTGGTAAGGCTTCGTTTTTCTTAATAAAAAATGCTTTCGTTTTACTTTCATTTAATATCGAAAGAATATTGGCAAACTCACGTACATTGTCAGTACCGCTTTTATTCTTGCAGAGCATTCACGTATCTCAAATTGAATATGTGGGTTTGACTGTTTGAATGACGAATAATCAAAATGCAATCATAAGTTTTATACAGAAGTTGGGAATAAAAAGTCGAAATTATAATCTAACCTAAAAAAACATGTGAAAAAGACGTGAAAACGTTGTTTACTTAATAGGACAAATACGGTTAGAGGGTTAATACGTTCATAGAATGATCAGATGAAACAATTGAAATTAAAAAACACCCTAATTTCAAACACGTTCCTCCTCTCACTCGTCTCGACGGCACTACTGCCTTCGAAGTCGAAGAGAAAGCCGAATGCTTCGCTGACAGCGTTGCCTCACAATGCTCGCCCAGCACTCAACCCGCAGATCCCTCCCATATCCAGGCGATGGAGGACGAAGTCCTCCGCAGAGACTCTCTCCCCATCACCGCCGACCCCGTCACAGCCTCTAATGATGAAATCTCGCTTCTCATTAGAATTTCCATTCATTCCATGAATTTTAGTAATATGTTGGTATATTAAATATGGCAAAAAGCTGTATTACCTGGATTTTACCCAAGAGTTTATATTCCGTTAGTCCACCACCTACATCTCTGCTAACGAAGCCACGGGAAACAGCATAAAATAAAAAAATTCAAATATCTCTTACTGCCGAGAAGCCAACCTTTTGAGAAGCTTATGCATTCCCAACTAAAGGCTTGCCAATACAAATAATGGGTACCATGAAAAGTTTTAAAATAAACATTTTGCCTAAGAATTTTATAGAAACACGTATATTTTTTTCCGTGTCTGTAGAGTTGCGCGGGTTGACGTCGTTACTGTGAACTTATTCGGAGCAAGTTTCATTATGTAATTTAACTTTCTCAAAATTTGTGTTCAACGTTTTTGTATGGAAATGACGTTCCGCTAATTGCATTGGTTTAGTTTATTTGTTGCATGGAGTTTGAAGCATTCTTCGTACATTTTATATGTACATTTTTATTGAACTTAACAAAAAAGAGCATCTGTTGGTGATTGGCGGTTACAAAGCGACTTATGTTAAAGTTGAAAGGAATAACTTCTTTTCACAGTTTGACAATTCTTTTAAGCGGCAGTAAGATTACGTTCAGACACGGGATGTCTTTTGATTTTGTAACTGTCTTGCAATTCTGTACAAATCTTTATCCAAAGATGACTCTTAACAAACAAGTCGGTACTAGTAAATCTATCTAAAGCTCTGTTTCTAACTAATCACATTTATTTCAGAAAACGATTAATTATACATGTGTCAAAGTTGATACCTTCGTGATAATAAAATTTTATATTATTACTTAACCTGTTGTTACACTTTTCTTTTTAAATTTATTTATTTATTTAAATAGCTACACCAACGACAATATCAATATACAATTTCACAAAGATAAACAATATTATAGTATAACAGATACGTCTTTACAGGTGTATACAACAATAACAAAAATTGTAAACAATACAGAACCTAACCAAAAACTAAGAGCAAGTAACAATCATAAAAAATATATAAATTGATGTACTGTTTCTTTTTAAATTTGTATTATGTATTTAATGTAATAAATTTGATAATTATCATACTTTCAATTCAAAAATATATTCTCTAAACAAATGCCTTTAAACGGGTGACACATTTTCTTTTCTGCTTGATAAGGATTTAACTCCAGACAAACACAGCAACTGTATGGCCCCAAATTAAGCACAGCTCATGTTATGGAAGACCATACAGGGAACTGGGGGGGGGACCCAGAATAAACACACATATTATATTAATATCAACAACCATGACCCGGGACATAACATCTGTGTTCATCACACAAATTAATGCCCCGGCCAGGACTCGAATCTGGGACCTCCGGCGTATGAGGCAAGGCTACTAACCCACTTTGCCACTCGGCCGTCAAATTTAGGGATATCCTGAATATTTCCGAATTAACTGACAGCGTATAGAAACGTTAAAAAATATAACTCCACATTAAAATACTAATCGCAAACAATTAAGTAAAATTCTTATTTCGGTCTCGTAATGAAATTGCTTAATAATGCACATATTTGACTTTTTTACTTTTTGTCTCTATAAATACTACTATATTTCCCCTTGTTGGCCTACTATTCACTTGTAATATACAATTCTGTATCGTCTTTAAGTATATTTTTATTTGATGAAACTTATGTAAGAAAGTAAGACATTTTTTAACAAATGGTTTTGTTTCTCCTGTCGTTTAAATCAATAAGAAGCTTTGTCCACCAGACTTCATTCATATGCTAACCGCTGTTAATAATAACGACCTATTTATGTTAAAACAGAAAAATATTTGGTTTCCTGACAAAATTAAATAACTTCGTATAATCTTCCATTTATCCATTTTCCATGTTACTGGCGGCTCAAAAAACGCCTTATGACAGCTCGGCTTTAGCGTTCATGCGAAAATTGCATGGAACACGCGTCGTCTAGGGTGCGCGGGAAGCTTGTGGGGTGCAAACCAACGCCACATACTCCTGCTTATATTTGGAATTCGTTTGAACAGCCGTCCGGCATAGGATCAGACCCGTAGTCAGTCAGTCTACGCTCGGCGCTCACATCAAGAGCACGCGTTAAGTCTTCCCTAGTTTCTCACGACTCTCACTCGATCCCGCAATTAACATAAAAGCAAACTTAATTAATAAAATATTATTATTGTGTTTTGTGCCCGGAACTGGATTTATACACACCTGTGGATAATTTGTGAACAAGGTTTCTCCTTCATTTTTGGACTTTTAAAAACTGATATTTCTTGATGGACTTTTGAAATTTGAAGGCTCCTAATAAGAGAAGTAAAGGTAATTTATCTTTTTAATATAAGTTTAAGTCATATAAATCTTAAATATCTACGTACAAGCCAGTTATTACAAATTAAGTAACCATTGTTTCGACATTTATGATAAGTTGAATGATAACTTGCTTTTATAGTATCGATGAAACCAAAGTGTGTAATAGTCTCAGATTCGAATTATCGTGATTTATAGCCTTTACGATAAAAGTTCTCCAGCTAGGCCGAGCGTTATCAATTCTTACCAAACTCTCGTTCACACAAACGCTTGTAGATAGAAAACAACATAAATATTAAGAAATTGAATCGAGATATAAATAATCGGCTTCCGATACACAGTCGGAACGACCGGTCATAATAGTTATTCAAACAATAATGCAACGTTTGTTTTTCATAAAATGCAATAATTCACGTATCATAATTTATTTTACGACCCATTTTGGGTGAATCTTTTATCATACAGACAAATTTATTTGTTGGATTTGCTTCAATAGTCGCATTAAATATATATTGCATAGGATTTCTGATTGGCACTAAATTCTACATACAAAGTTTTTATTAAGGATGACATTCAGCTAACAATAATGTTTGCTACGTTCTGACTCTCGATCTATTCTGTCTTATTAAACTTAATACATACTTTTTGCCTTAAAAAGAAAAGCTGCAAAGAATGGTTGTAAAAGAGTAGCTCAACGAACGTGTGCTAAAGTACCCTTAAGGGTTTCGAACTAGATCGGGGGTATTTTCTTCAGGGCTGGTAACAAGTTTTGTGTACTTAGGTGCGTTTAAGTTAAAGTTTGGAAAGGGTTGTGTCAGTTTCTTTGTGGTGATGCAACGTAGAGATGAAAATTGGCGAAAGTTTTGCATTTTTCATTTAAATGTTTATTTTAAGTATGTTATTTGTTATTAGATTACTTTGGGACAAAGGGATTTTTTTTACTGTAATTAATAGCACTATGTATACAAGATGACACTGTTTATGATTTTTCATGTTATAAACTAGTCCATTCTTAAAGAAAGTGTGTGAAATTTTTCGTGGATGTTGTATATTTGTTGAGCCATAATGAATGAATATGATATGGGACACATTTTTGAATCTTGACGGTCAAACAAAATATTTTGTTATGCTACTTTTTGTAGCCCGGGTCGTAGTCAAATTGTTTACCTATTGTTTCATAAAATAAACAAATTTATAAAAAATTGCCGAGAAGTTTTTGCTTCTCAGTCTACCTTTACCTAATGACTTTTAAACGCCAATTTAACGCCAAATTCTTTTGATGAAATACAATATCTAGATTTAAAAAAATCTTGTTTTAGCTCTATATCAAGTTTACTTGCTATGAATTAAAAATTAACACATGTTGGACGTTCCAACACTTAGTTATAATTTTTTTTGTCATTAAGTCAGTGAACTTGTAATCGTTGAGCTTTTAATTAGGCCGATATCTAATTAACAAACCATTATGATTGCAATTTCTAATAGGATCCTTATATATGATAATAAATAATTAAGCCAGATCCGAATTTAACAAGTAAATAAAAGTATGCGGTTGAAAATATAAATTTTCTATTATATTATATATAAATATGAATTATCAATAGGAATTTAAGAAATCGGTGTATATCAAGCAATTTTTTGTCTATCCCTGGTCTTGAAAACCTCATATTAGCTGTGTGTATAATTCATAGACTTGTGTACTTTGCTTCTTTGGTACCTCTTTACTTCAGAGCTGTGCCGGCGCTCCTCAAACATTCGGGCGTTCTTACTAAATTTTTAATTGGAAAAGTAGTTGTTGCTTCTAGAAGTTTACTTGGTCGAATTTCCAAACTCTGTATTTGAAAGTACCTCCGAGGTGCTCGCAGGAACTTCAAAGTAAATTGTTTAAGCATAAAACTTTTGAAGTTATTAATGAGTGTGGGATGTTAAAAGACGGTATTTTTGTAGTGATTGGTCCTCTACGAAATATATTCAATTGTTGTAAACAAAACATCTGCAGCAAATGTTCCACGTTTGTTCCAACGCAGTGATTCTGCTAGCATGTTGGCTACTTTGCCCTATGTAAAAAGTAAATTAGGATTTGTATTTACCTTTAATTATTTTGATTTCTTTATTTTTCTTTTGCCTTTTGTTCATTTGTAATTATTCCTGTTTGTATACAAATGATAAATTAGATACATTGAAAACTTTTAATATGGGGTAAGATGATGTATGAAAATAATATGCCATCCAATGATAGGTCGTAGACAGATATTTTCTACCATTAATATTCGAAATCCGAAACCAACAATTCAAACTTTAACGACACCGGACCGAAGGCCCACGTCCGCCATTACCATCAATTAGTAAATAGTCAGATGTCTTTGATGGCCAACGGTTGTAAACAGAAAATTGATCTTACCAGACCGCCACGAAGATCCAATGTATACTCTACAACACTTAGTACTAAGTGAAATAGTTAAAATAGCTTCCTGAGCGAAGACGTAATATTTATAGCGCATGTACGCTTTAACCCGTAAAACGTTAGCGTTATTAACAGTCCAATTAATGTATTCTAAACATACATTCCTACATCAGCATATTGATGAGATTGAATGCGTTATTTATTACTTATAAATAAACAAAATAGAACTTTCGTTATAAATAAACGTTCACTTTGTATATTACAAACTGAATCCAAGTTTTATAAATCTGACCTAAAAGCAACAAAGTACTTACAGATATATTTTTGTAAAGAATTCCTTTACCGAAAGACATCAAACCAATCATCTAAATTGCTTCTTCAATATGAAAGAAAAGCCTTTATGAAAAAAAAAAGTTGAGCAGTTCCCTTCCTCGCCTTTACATCATTTTGAAAGACCCGCCGGGAGTGGCTCAAAAGCGCCGGTCCGCTTCGGCCGGAGGCAGTGTTACACTACTCTTAAAAAATAATAGCGCAATATATTAATTCTGATCTACGTGATATACAAAGCAATATATTTTATATTTTTACACTGGATCACTCCCAATTATAACAGCTATTAGTTTTTGTAATCAGCCTGATTTATTATCAAGCCATGCTCTTATTTATAAGTCTTATTTTAGTTTCACACCGCTGCGTACTCATAATTGCTACTGAAATAAAAAATATCAATGGCGTATTTAAATTACTGGACCATAACAAAAAGTTTGATGAATAGCTATTTTTATGAATATCTTTGAGTTTCATCACCCTCATCCGATATTAGATTATCAGGATACGTCCATATTCTTTATAATCGGCGCATTAATACCTACGGCACGGAAAGTTTTCAATGCGATTCCAATCCCATTATTGGAGAAGGTTAACCTAACGCGGTTTTCGTGTAGTCCTTATTCAAAAACCGTGGAGTTTAGAAGTTGGCAACTTTCTTTTTGCATTTACAAACATTTTACTTGGCAAAGTTGGTTCGTAGCTTGGTAACACCTGTTATTTCATACTTAAAACTGTCGCAGATATTTTCGCGGAGGAGCGGTACGTGTAATTCTTGCGGACAATATTGTGTTCCCGAGAAATTTATGGATCCAACTTGTTACGGAGTTGTTGAAAAATTTGTTGTTTCGCATTGTTTGTTATTGACGAGTTTTTGATTAACAAGTAACGGTTTGTACTTTCTTCATACAAAGGTCTATTTTACTTTCATTTCTGTAATTGCGAGTTTCATCTTTGTTTAGTTAAGTTGAAATTTTAATTGCAAAAACTCGAAATCGTAACTTAAACAAAACAGGCAAAATTCTGGAGAAAACAATTGTTTTGACTGAATAAATAATTTGTTTTGTCTAAGTTAAAGCAAAACAGTATTAGTTACTCATAAGTCTGAGTCTACTTCGACTCAATTTCTGTTATAACTTTAGAACTATGTGTACTGAAGGTACCTGGGCGAACTGCGTGCTTTGCATAATGATATTGAACAAGTAGCCAACTAATTCGAAAATGGCTGTAGCATATAATCTACATTATAGTGAATGCCATCCACACACCTCACTACTTCGGTCAATAAAAGGACGTTAATACGTCCAAAAAAATGTAGGAAGCGTCTTCGTGGCCATCCACTCACTATACTACATAATGAACAGTGTATCTATATCATTGTGGTCCAAACGCTTAGTCTAGGCTACAAAAAAAAACTCTTTGTAATAATATTCTCTTAAGTTTTCACCATTAATTATACACCTTTTAACCGGAATTTGTCACGTTTAATCAATTATGTGTAATAAGTAAAGCTACAATTCGTATCAATATATATGTATATATATTACTTTATTAAAGTTTTTGAATCATAAGAAAATTCAAAATCTTCTAAAAGTATCACAAATAAATATACAAATACTTTAAAGGCTCCTTAAAGAATATTTTCGAACAATATTATCATACACCTAGAAGAAGTCTCCATCCAGGCGTAGAATTGAAACCAATGCAAGCAAAACGTACTCATGAATAAGCAATGGAACAACAAATCTATATACGGTGTTTGTGAAACTATGTGATATATTAATATTCCATAATCTGCTTCCCATATACCGAAACTGAAAATAAGGTATGTTTACAAGTTGGGTAGTTAGGTGAGGACGTGCAGTGCAGTGGATACACGTATCGATAGATATTAGTGCTTTCGATATTAATTTGTATGTTTTTTGGGGAAGAAAATTGAGCAGCGAGCGGTTTTCTTTTAAGCCAAGATACGACTAATATTCTTATACACATGTTTTTTTGTATAAAAAATACAATAAACAATGTAATGAAAACTAGATAACCGTTTTTCATTTGAATACGAATTGAATAATAGCCAAATAAATCCTTATCGTGTTTGCAAGGACGGCAACTACCGCTGGCACAGGGTTAAGGGCAGGGTTTCGATCAATATTCAATATCCGCACAGAATTCGTCTCTTCCGATCGGATCCGGAAATTCCGAATACTACACACATGGGTTTATCAGCTTCGAAAGGGTTAAATATAATTGAACGATTTTTAATTAAATAAACCCTTCTGTATTAAAGGCTTAAAGATCTGCGCCGGCTTGATTAAATATCTTATTTATTATACTTTATGAGTTAACTGTGTTCCGATTTCAATTAATACTTTCATTTGTTCTCACATGCAACAATGCCTCTTATATTAATACCGTTAATTTGAACTGGACCCAAATTACTATGAAATGAAGAACAGTACGAAAGGCTTACGAGAGCAACGATTGCTACCCACGGCTATAATGTGTACTTTCTCTGTGTAGAGTACCGTAGCGGCCCGCTAGTTTGCGTCAGCCCTAGCTTGGTCGATGTTTTAAGCAAATTGAATAAAGTCCGTGCTTTTCTAGGGATACCAAAAACTCTCCCGTTTTAAAGCAGTGTTATGCCGACGATGTCAATTGATTCCTTTAACAGGAATTTCAGATACTATTTCTCTACAGCTGCACAATTTCAGCCGCTTAGATAGAAAAAGACAACTGGAATCTAAAGATATAAGGAAATGTCGCTTTTTATTCAGTCCTATGCACAGATATGCTTGACCGGTTTTTTCACCAGACCAAAGGCAGGTGGCCTCAGTTCGCCGCGTGCTTAAAGCGTCTTGTAAGAGGTTAGCCTTGGACGCTTGCGACGGTTTATTTAAAACACTAATTACATAAAGTTCATCCATCAATAAGAACAAAAGCCGAGATAAAGTCAACGATCCTTCGAACTAAAAATATATTTCGTTTACGTAGAGTTAAAAAGAGAGTAATTTTCAAGATGTTTTTAATTACTTAGATTACAGTATTCATTCGTTTGCGCTAGAGTGCTCCGCCCGGTTTCTGTTATCTCTGCAATCCATCTCGAAATGCAGCGTCTTATACAAACAGGCGGCTGCGATGGCGTTGCGGCGGCTATCATTAGCTAATTTATGTTACATTTGATAAAGAATAATGTGAGCGGGTTATCTGGGAAGTTCGGAGCGGGTCGACGTCCTTGCAATCTCATCTCGCTCGACCGCGCCGCAGGTGTAGCGCTGCACCTGCCAGCCGGCAACTTACCATAAAATGCGATTCAGACCTATCCCGCGTGAAACTAACTCCCTCTCACTCCGACCCAAGCAAGAGACAGAGATAACTGCACAATCACGACCGACATTAACTCAATATACGGTGGACGGAGCGATCAGTTTTTACCAACGCAAAAACTATCGGAATTCGAAGTCGGGGTTGGTTGCTGAGCAGTAATCACCAGCCAGGGACTTACTTTAAAAACAATATCTTGGCTGTATATTTCATGGGGCAGGTGTAATTTATGTTATGTTTTTGTTCGTTTTGTTTGAGATTTTGATTTTTCATTCGCTCGGCTGGGATTGGTTGCGTCGAGTTTTGTTTTTCTTGTGTCTAGGGTTTCGAACGCCTTGCACACTGTTTACTTAGGAGTTTAGATTAGAATTCTCTATCCCTTTTTAGCGTTTGGGAACGCAAGTGATGGAAAAATTGAAAATCGATTTAGTTTTTTGCTCAAACTGAAATGTCTGTGTTTTAGGAAATTCTCCGCCCAATATGGTGGTAATAAAAGCACGTACAAATCATTTCTACAATTTATGAACGATAAAAAAAAATATGTTGCCCATTACTATTGTTACAAAAGAATCATTAACTGTACGTTGTGAAGTACTAAAAGAAATATTTGAAAAAGCTGTTATCAAAATGCAATTAGAAATTCGTTTCAACGTATTGTTATGTCCAATTACTAGCTTGTCTAATATGTATCACATGGACCATCGCGGGCGCAGTATCAATAAAAATATATTGTATTCATCATTTCTCAAACGAATTATATCATATCTGATACACTTAGTTCCGCGTTCCCAGGCTCTACAGGTTCTGCTGTTTTCTTTACGTGGACGAAAAGTAATTAATTTCCATACAGTCAGTGGAGAATGTTTTTATATTTTTAGAAGTCTTGTCTGTTCATTTGCATACCTGGATGCTTTTTAATTTACTGACTAAACTTTATGACCAAGCTATACGAATAGATTTTTTTAAGATGAGTGACGATGTGCATGAAATTGTTTTTATAAAACTTAGACATATTGATATAACAAAACTATTGTTTTATTCTTTATAAATATTTATTCAGCTTTCTCAAAACGGAAAATGAAAATAAATATAGTTCTGACTGGAATAATAGAAGATTAAAATGAATGTTGGCAATGGGACCACCGCAAAAGCTATTTAGTCGTTTAGACTTGCAAGAATACGTTCGCGCGTGATAGGAAATAGTGTGAAAACAACGGGATTTCTGTGCAATAATAAAGCAAATTAATACGATTATAAAATCTGCCGTTATATTTTTTTAAGTAAAGTTATTATTTAAAAAATTTTACTAATCCTCTTGGCAATTAAACATCGCAGTCAAAAAATATATAGAACATTTTATTAAAATACCTACAGCATGAAATTCATTACGGTTTAGAACATTTTCATGTTAAATAAAACCTTCTTCAAAGTGATCAAAGCGCGCCGATTCAGTAAACAAGACACGTCAACATACTGGCAACACAATATGGAGGGTAACTTGAAAAAAACCATTTGTCACGAACTAACGATACTGGCTGGCGTGATGGCACCAATTTGAGTTTCGAACATATCATCGCGTCACGATTAAACGGTTCCATTCATAGATATTACTTATTTGTTTATGTATCGAATAATAGTTATTTACTTACTAGTAGACAGATTGTAGTAAACGTGTGTAACATAAAAGAAATAGTTATTAAATTTATGCTACATCGTACATGTAAACATGGGCTAGGCTAGTTAATATTCGTTAACGCTAAATTTCATCTAAATCAGTGCAAAACTTAAATTACAATAAAAAAGTAGTAAACCTTAAAAATATACATTCTTTGAAATCGAGCGGAAAGCTTACTAAAGCTTTTTTATATCCATGTTTGGTTCCCATAATAACGCTGATAATTTATAAGCAAAACACAATCATAGCAATATTTTAACACACGAAAGTTCACATGTAGCTCTTAATAAATAACAAGTTTGCCAACATTTTCTGTCTAACTGTGCGCTTCCGGGGCATTCCGGATACACCTGCTCTATGTTTGACAATTCTCATTTTAATAAACTTAAATTCATATTTCGAATCACGAAACAGACGGCACTTACGAATTTATAAAAAAAATGTGATGGAAATACCTAAATCGTTTTCACACGAGAGAATTTATTACTTCATTAACGCACTGCTTGAAAATTTATTTTGTATTATTGATTTTTTATGTAAACAATCCTGTATAAATTTCTTAACATGAAAATGCATAGTAAATTGACCTTAGTGACCGTGTGGTCGTTGAAATATTGCTTTTAATCACAAAGTCAAAGTTGTTAACCTATGCAGTGGGTCGATTTAAAGATGTGAGTATCTCGTGACAAGAGCTTAATCAAGATTTATTGGCGAAAATAACATTAATATATCGACAATGAACCTCTCTTTTAAAAATTATGCTTACTATAAAAATATGTTAAATAAACGGTTTGCTTAGCCATCAAGGAACTAGTTTTGTAATAATACCCTGAGGGCTCTTGAGTCATTATGGTGTCACTTCATAAAAAGTGGTTAAACCATTGTGTACAGGCTTGTTTAAAACCCAATAAAATCACTGGCAACAGTCAATACTCTCAAAACCGGCTCAAGTTTTGCACTACGGTTTTGATTTAAACTTTTTAGTATAATTTCCGCTTAGTATTAAATTTATAAACCAACGAACATTGATGACGTTTCGCTTTGCATAACATCCTATTGTAACGCAAAGGTTCAATTTATTCCTTCGTCTTTTCATAAATGTGAAAATATAACGAAGATATTCACTGGTGATATTATAATGGCCGACAAAGCAACGCGGTAGTCGCTGCGCGAGCGCATGCAGCTAACAATAGGCCCGACGACATCATTACATTCGTTTTGCTGAACGTTCCACTGTCTAGACTTTATATTTCTATAGTAACAGTATAATTTCTACGGACTCTAATTCGAATTGTTTGTTATCACACTATTTATCGAAGTGTGACGAAGACTTAAACATACCTATATAGTAATTACATTGTAGAGATTATTTTTTCACACGGAACATACAAGGAATACTTTTGAAACAGATACTAAAGGCGCTCATAATTTTAAATTTTGCTTAGCAAGTATAGACTTAGATGCAGTATAGATAAATCATAAATTCATTGAGCAAAATCTATACTAACGAACGCCTTAAGTAACCGTTTGACGTTTCTGAGTGCGACCATAGTCCTTTATTTAACAAATGAATTCGAAATCGTAAAATCCAATTTAGAGCTTCAATAAAACAACAGGAAGAACAGAATTCCTGGATATATCGAACATTTTTGTAATTATTAGTAGCCCAAACATTGTCCTACACGGCTTGTAAAAGTAATTTACTAAACAAGTTCGTTAATCTAGCCTGTCCTTTAACCGGTCAGTAGCAAAACTCAAAGATACCCAACAAAGCTTCACCTTGTATTTACCTGCGGTCAGTACCTACCTGGCGATCATACATTTCCTTTGTGAAAAGTTCAAACTCGCCTTTTGAAGGCAATTTGGTGAAAACGAAGTTTTTCGAGTTAATCGGAATAAACTGGATAGCTTTTGAGCGAAACCAAATAAAAACTGTTTGCTTTGAAGGTGAATATCTGAGTTTATTGTAATAAAAAATGGCGGTGTTTGGTGGCTGAAACTTCTTAATATTCACAGCGGGTTTTTTGGTAAGTGACTTGGTAGGTAGAGTTTTTATATGAATTATTTAGGTTTGAAGAATATGAAATACTACTAGATTTATTACTTGTTACAAAAAATTTTATTAATTTGTTTGAAAAATGAGGTTTTATTCGATTTGTTTCGGCCTCAAAACTTTGATTTTGAGAAAGCTTGATGGCTTGGCGCTGACGTGGGTACGTCATCTGTTCTAGGTGGATTTTAGAATTTAGAAGATTTGGGCAGATTGCAGACAACTATTGCCGCTTACTCATCTAACTTCTTTAGCTTAGCATTTAGCTTCTTTGTGGATAGCTGTAACAGAGTTTATTTAAAAAATGCATATCACTAGGTCACGCATATCTTAATAAAAATAAAAACAAATCCACATGGGTCATGAATTAATCAATATTCTTGAATATCCTACAGGAACACAAACAGGAAGGATGTAGATATAAAAGCTTGCTGAATACGATTGTTGCGCGCATGAAGCATCTTAAATCATATCTAGCGATTTTTTTTCGATAACGCAACAAAGAATTATGCTTTTGTGACTACACGCGCCGGATACAAGCCTCGTGATAGGATATCCAAACACATTGTTTGCATATAAATGAGCTATTGTATTTATTTATAATGCTATCAAACAAGTATTAACCTGCATTTTAGTGGCGTCTAATTTGTGAGGGTATCTCTGATGTATGTGAATGTGAGGGTTTTGTATGAAAGCAGGTTCATTTAGTAGGTTCGTTTCGTCAAGTAACCGTCTCAATAAATATCTAGGAGCAAGTTTACAGACGTGTAATTATCTCGAATTAAGCGAGTCATTACTGGCGGTGGCGGCTAACGAAGTGGGCTTAAAACGTTTGCGGATGCGGTATTTAGCCTTAGATTGATTTTGGATACGGATTTTGTTGATTTTAGTATCAGTATAAATTATCAGGCTTAAAAACTTTACAAAATATCCTTAACGTTGATCCACTCGTCATAGAAATAAAAGAATTAATAGTAAATTTACTAAAACCCATCTTAAAAATCAATTTTTTTGGACTCCCAGCCAACAAAGAATTCTTTGAAACGAAAAAGTAGTTGCTGAAGCTAGGACTGCAAATGATCAGACTTTACCTGACGCGACAAAAAAATCAAATCCAGAAGACTTAAAAACGTATTTAGAGTCAAGAAAGGCACAATATTAGAATATTTAATATTGTGTAAACTACACAGTATTAGAAATTCTGTTTCGTTTTCGAAAGCCGCCAGCGATATTTAGCCCTAGGGAGTACCAAGTCATTCTCACCCGAGTTGGCATAGGACATACTAATATGACATATATTCATTTAAACACCAAAAACAGTAAAACAAAATGTAAATGCAGAGTGGATCTTTCATACCAACAATATTTCATCAACTATATCTCACCGTCTAACGAAATATCAAACCTACAGTCACAAAAAGCTATTTGAATATCCCTAATAATAAAAAGGATTGTAAGAGTGTAGATTGCTACAAGAATACTTGTAAGTTCCATAAGTTAATAAACGTGGATTACCTTGTACAGCATAATCAAATGTATCTATCGTGGTCGCTAATGACCTACAATGTTAAAAAGCGACCTAAAATAAATAATAAAAAAAAGAATAGACAGAAGTTAGTACTTAGTACCAGCAAGTGCAGTAATCATAAAAATATAAATTAATAATTACTATTTTTAAGAGAAAAACTATGTCTACGTTTGTGGTTCAACCATATTCAACTTTTATTAAAGGTGAAACCTTAAAATCCTCGTTGAGAGCTCAAGTTTTTTTTTTAAAACTAATATAAAAATATTGGGTTTTTTGGTTATTGTAGGTAAATATTTATTAAATTATTCGAAAATTTACAAATGATATCTATTACAAATTATATTTAAATACTCTCGGGCTCAACAAACCTTCTTCAGCAGAGCCAGCCCTTTTTGATAACCGGAAGGTTTGGTTTCGCCCCCGATCCCCAACACTGGTCTGCTATCATTAAGCCAGTACTGTCGTTAACTGAAGACGTTTAATTTTGTCCGCTCACTCGGAACGAGCCCACTTTTGATGATCATTTTACCAAGACTCATCATTCAGATATTTTTGGCAAGAATGAAAATTACTCAGACAGTTCTTAAAATGAATCCAACCAATGAAAAATAATAGTATAAAAAGACAGGAACCCAAAAAACTATAAACGAACAAAACGTAAAGTAAAAAGTTTAACAATACTAATTTCGAGCCAATTGACTTTGTGGTATCGCAACTTCAACCGCAACAAAAAATTCTCTACAGCAGAAAACCGCACGCCGCAGTCTCGTTCGCAACGCAATCATCCCAATGTTCTATATTTAAATGAACCAATAACAAGCTCTTTTATTTTGCGATGCAGTTGACGTTGAGCAAACGAGATGCAACTATAGTGAGTATATGTTTAGCTTTATTCCTCAGTTGCCGGTGGATTCAATAATTTACGGTAGGAAAGGATTAGCTACGGCGCAAGGTGTCAGCTAGTGACACATGCGACACTTAGCACGCCCGTAACTTGCATCTGTTTGCAACGCATGGACTGGTTTCAAACATAAGTATAGCTTATTAATGCTTTGTTTATCCTGTTTAGATCAAAATGTTTTTCAAGATAAAATATCAGCTGGATCCTGATTGTCATGGTACATGCACACAAGATAAGTGCTGTATAATTATTTTGCAGCTGTTACAAAGATAATTACAGAATGTTTAATTAAACATTGGTTTAGCTTGGTATTAAGCATTGATATCAAAGTCCGCCAATCGTAAGCTTATGATTGATAAAGCCGTCAAAAGAGGCTTTCACAAAACTGATGTCGTTATTATAATGAATAGAGTTACATCACGTCGTACCCATAGCCGTTCCCTCGACACCATATTGTGACTTGAATAAATAATTAAATCATTATTTATATTTCGCCAAACTTTGACAAAGAAAATCTGATCACATTTATCTTTCTCAGCATTAAGGCGTTAAAATGTCGTCGTGATTTGGTCGTCATAAATCATTATCAGCGAATGCAGAGTCTGCGAGGAACGTCACTTCGCGTCGGACATCTTCAATCTCTTGCCTTTATTTCATTACAGTAACGACTCACTCGCCTAGCCTCGCCATTCAACCGGGTTTTGGTAAACATTTCTTGAAATTGGCAATAAATTAATTTTGTGAATGCAGAAGCGTTGACGACGCGCCCGAGAGATACAAAGGCACTTCTAAAGAACGTCATGAAGATGTTCACTTGGGCGTTTTGTTCGACTTAACAATAGTTTTTATTTAGCTGTAACAGCCTACCCACACGCCTTTGCTAATGGTGTAGATTGTATGAAGATGTATAAAAATGAATAGGCTACCTTATAAAGGCTAATAATAAGTTCTCAGGCGGCTGTGATCGGTCCATTGTTGCTTCTTTTTTTGAGCTTATCCCTGGCGTCGTATATAATGGGGTAGGTGTCAATCGCGGTCGACCGGGCAGGTGTACGGGCCGGCTCGGCGAGAAATAAAAATGGTCATAATTTTGTAGTGCAGCTGCCCGTCAAGCGGCCATCGATTCCAGCGAAGCGACCTCGTCCTTTTGTAGCTCAAAATTCCTCGGACCTACGAGCCCGTCATTATTTTTAATTTGTGCCTAGTTACGGTTCACGTGGCGGTATTCATTTAAAATATCCGTCGCTAAAGTTACTATTTTATAGAAATAAGGAAAGTATGATTTGAAATTGAACGTGCGGAATTTTTTTATTACGATCCGAAGAAAATCTTTGCTCCCACTTTTCGAATAAAAGCTTTATTGCGTAATTTTTTTAGCTTCCGTTTCAAAATATACAAGTAACCAAGATACATACAATGAAAGCTTTTAATTTTCCGATTAATTAATCAAGTTCAAAACCAATTTTCGCAGACGCCCACCTTATTTATCATAATAACCAAGCGCTTAGATTCAAAATTCTCGTAAGAAATTGAATTCTCAGACAGCTGATTGAAATTGAGCGTTCATTTGAAGAGATCAGTTTTTTTCTTTAAATTAATGATGCTTTAAAACTGTTTTCATCCTTTACGACGGTGGTTAATTTTAATAAATATTAATATAATGAAAAATGTTTATAGGCACGCGCCGCGCCCTGCTAATCTCTACTGAATAAAACATAAGATGTTCGATAGCGTACATTAGGGTTAAGCCGGTTAAATTCAGCTTACTATTAGGTGAACAATGCAGGCGCACTGTTGCTTACACGAATGCCCGAAATTAATGTATGAAACAACAATCTGTTATAAAGGAATATTTGAGAGGAATCTCTGTGACGTTTTAGGGTTATTCCAAACTAAATGTGTTTTTGCGTTGCTAATATCTATTTAGTAATGAGTTTTTGTACAAACATTTTACATTACTTTAGTAACTATGTTTTTTGAGTATCTTGAGGATTTTGTGTATTTGAGTTTATTATGTTATCTAGTGTCATTTAAGTTATTTTAATAATATTGAAATAATTAAATAGTAGATATTAAAGAGTGCTGGTATATGGAATAATCTCAGCAAGGATATCATATTAATCTCCTAATGTCTTGAGCTTAATTGATTAAACTTTAATAATAAGACAGTCTCGACCTAAACCAATCTTACCGAGCTTTCAATTTAATATTAATTTTAACTGGATTCTTAGAATTCATGTTATTAATATGGGATTTGTTTTAAAGCAATATAAGACCTACTAAAACTCATGTAAAAACCATATACATATATATTTCTCTTAAAGGTGACAGTTACATTTTCGAATTCTCGAAAAGTTCTCCAATTCTTACTTACCAGTTAATTTCTTATTCTTATTTATTCTAAAAAAGTATCAAATCACATTTACATACTCACTCAAACGTACCTTTACGCATGTTATCACTAATTCTTATCAGCTTTTTATTCTAATGTTCCAACCTTTCAATTATGAGCCTATCTTTAAATTGAGCAACAAAGTATCATTCTTTACGAGCGTCCCTTATCTTGGATTTTCGGCTTTCAATTTGAATGTGTCTTATTAAAAAAACTATGTAGATTTTCGTTATTTAAATTGTATAATTATGTATATATACATAGAAATGTTAAAATATTTACGTTGTATAGTGGCAACAGCTGGCATTAAATATTTTTGGTCAATATGAAAACAGTTTTGAAATTTAATTAATTTACGTCTTAAGCCAAAAACATATTATATGACAAAAACATTACATATAATTGACATAACTTTTTTGATTGCCATTATCTTGTATTAACTTAGTTACAAGTATTTTTTTACATATTATTCTTACCAAATCTTTATATTTATTTGTGATAACTATGTTCTCTCGACTCCTCATTGTTACATCATACGGCATGACAACACAACCTTCAACCTAACAATAAATGCTGGGTTTCACCGCCATTTTCAAATCAAATCAATTAAGACGACCCACGCTCATCTTTGTTAAGATTTCTATACTCTTCAGAACCGCTTCGATCAATTTGCTTTATCAGCCTCTAGCTTTTAACGTCGTATAAAATATTTACAGCATCATTGCAGTCGTGTTTGGTGTCATAAAGGTAGCGAGGGATACCTTTAGATGACTTGGAGTGTATATCGTGATATGTCAAGCTTAGATAAGAATTCAACGCTTATATGAGCTCTCGGAGCTGGAATTTAGATTAGGTTTTCTTTCTCAGGCTGTTGTGGAGGATTTACTATGGTTACTTAGGTGTATAGGTGCCTCATTATGCAAGTGTATTTTATCACTTGCATCCACCGCAACGATATTAGTCCAAGATCTCACTTTTCGCTTATTAAGCGTCTATATTTGTTTAATATTTAAGGAGTACTCTTTCAGAACAATTTTTTTCATCAAGCTTAAAGTCTGCTTAGCAATTGGTCCTGTTAGTTCTTTTAAAAAACAGTCAATATTGCCACTTAACTGATTTATGTATTATTGAATGTGTATTGCAATCAGCAATCAGCAACCATCACAATTTAAATTCCCTTTTTTAAACATGTATACTTGTATTTTTAGCCTAATATTCATCATTACCACCAACGTAGACTTAGGTTAGCATTATCTTACAAACCTTAGTGGTTTTATTATTATTGTTTATATATTGTATATTATTTTCTTTAATTTAAGTTTTTTAATATGATAATAAATTAAAGAAAAGAAAAGAAAGACTTACACTATTCAAGGCAGCTATTGAATATATCATTGCAACAACCAATTGAGATCACAGCTCACTCACTGCTGCCGTCATCAGCTCACCATGTTCCGTGGACCTAAACCAACACTTGCCCACACACGAGCAGTAAACGATAAATGCGCTTAGATTGCAGTATTTCATTCCCTGCGCCCATTGGTATTCACGACGCATCGGGTTTTATCAGTCAGTGTATAAAACTTCATAAGCTGCGGGTTAGAGGGACGAGATAGAGCGTCGTAATTGAATTAGCGCATTTTTTGAATTAAGAACTTTTTTCTTTTTTAACAAGGTTGCAATTTGGTAACTATACTGTTTTGTGGTGTACATAAAATACGTTTCTAAATGTTTTTTTAATGACGTGCTTTTTTGAAACTTGATTATGACGAAGTACTTTTTGCAAGGCTTGGAATACAAATGGTTTACACGTTTCGTTCTAATTTATTGAAGTGGCAGCGGCATGTTAGTTGCCGAGAAAGCTTTTCAATAACTGGTTTCATATCAGGCTCTAACAAATTCTTAAGTAAGAATAAAAAATTCGTTAAAAATTGGAAACGTAAATAGACTGAAAATAAAGGATTTTTATACTCAAATTTGTAATAATTAATAATTTCGCATATAGATTCAGCGAGCATCGAACCCGGGCTACAAAGAGTCACGACCTAACTCATGGGCGGAGCTGCGACTGAGGGTGGCCTACAATTCACTTTGTTTGCCTCATGTTTCCTGTTTCGATCGTTGACTACGAATATAAGAGTGCAATATTGAAACATTATAAAATATGTTTTAGTTGATTGTGTTCATTTTACTTATTTCAAACTTTCAACAAATCTATTATAAATACAACTTTTAGAATTTTCTTTATTTTTCACTATAAAAAAACCGAATCTTTAAGAAAGGGGTAAGTATTGTTTATTTAGACAAATACGCACTATAAAAAAATCCTAAATATCTCCAAGTACAAACAATGCTTTAAGCATAAAATACATCGACACGTATACAAATATAAAAAGACACGATACATACTTTAAATAAAACACTTTTTACCGGATATTATCGCGTATATTTTAGTTAATTTTACTGCAAAGATGCCCAAACGTCGAAATAATTTTAAAATTAACTAAAATATACGCGATAATATCCGGTAAAAAGTGTTTTATATAAAAAGACACATTCTTATATTCAACCAACCGACACATTAAACTACCTACATATATCATATTCCCACTGTTACTCCAATACAGTTCTTAGTCTCTACTTTCAAGTCCAGTTGGTTTCTAGAAACCTCCATTGTGCTCAGTAATTTGAAATAACAGGGGGCGTTAGTCGTTAACTTTGCGTTTTATTCGATGGATTTGAAAGCTAGCCAAGTTACTCCGGTATTTCGAACAGGCCGTCTTGCTTTGTGGATTGAAAATACCGTGTAACAATAGTCTACCGACGTATCTTAGGTTAAATAATTATTTGTATTCGTTTGAAATAAAGGTATTTTAAAAGATATCGCTCTACGAGAACACACAAAAAACAAAATTATGACAATTGTGTCAGTCGCGTTATATACATTTCCAACATTGTTTTCATAGTATTAGGTACTAATAACAGATAAGTAACTTATAATAAACTTATACAAAAGCCATTAAATATCAAAGAACACAAGAATATCATTAAGTTGTCATTTATGTCTTATTTCTTAAAGCGATTAAGTATTTTCACTTCTATCCAAAGTTAAAAGTCTGTTAAGATGGAGTATTAGATATTTTATATCGGGTTTTTAGCATCTATCTGACATTATTACTTACTCTCGTCTCCATAATAATGAACGGTTGGGAATGTCGATTTACGATGCTCTCATAAAATATAACCTTAAATAAACAGCGGGCATTCTTCAACTTATTTAAATATTTAATCTGGCTTTAAGTATTAAGTTCATGATACTTAAACTGTTAGTTCAAGTATGAAGCTTTATAAATGCTGATCACGATTAGAATTACTAACAAAAAGCTCCTTACTGTTTCGATAAACAATGCTTTCAAACACTTAGCTTTTATTGGAATTTATTTTGTAAGAAAATAGAACGTTTTAATCTATATATTACCCTACAAAAAGAAAATATAAAATTCGCTACGAGATAAAATTCACCTAGATCTCAAAGTGAGTTTGGCATTTCAGAAATATTTATGCACATAAATAAATACATTTACACAGCTTTTACTTAGTTTTACTGCAAATACAAAAATTAGTTTCGTATTCAGAAGGTAGGGCCCAAGTTAAACAGCATTGTACTTTGAAGTATGACTAATATTTTCAATTATGGGCAGCCTGTATATGATTTAAATTGTATGTAAATAAGTGGACACCTGCTGAATATATTTGTGCACCTACGTGTCCCAACTTGAAGACGAGTGTGTTTGAGAAAGCTCCGTGGAGTGTACTTCGCTGTGTCAACCTATTAGTATGAACATACCACAATAATGCGATGACATGTTGAGTAAATAGTGAACGCACGATTATTTTGTGTATTATGTTAGTGTGAACTGAAATTGTTTAAAACCTTAAAAACTTTTTCAATATTAAAGAATTTAAGAAAAGTAAACAGGCTTCTACAAGATCGTAAGACGTTTATTTGAATATTTAAAAGGTCTTCTATAATTTTACAAAGAAGGAAAAGGTGTCATGTTATATTACACGTTGATAACCAGGCGCCTGGTATAGCATAAAACGGCGAAAATATTCTACACCAACCTAAGGAATTATACTTGGAATACTTAATACCGAGTTACGCTTCTAGCTTATAAACTTAAGTTAATCCTTTATTAACTTTGTTGGCCAAAGCCCTTTCAACTATTCATGTCTGCCACTAGAGTTTTTATTCAAATCGCAACTCAGGGTCCGACTATGAATACAAAACCCACAGTAAGTTTCTTCGATATAGCTCCGTTTTTAGTCCAAGGTTTTTGATCCTCGTAGTAATTTTACGCTTCAAGGGGACGGAGGTTCGTATAAAAGGTTTGCTTTAATAGTTATACTGGCAATTAAAAGCCCTACTAGAATAGCATGCTATAATGAATTCGTAGTAGCACATTTTTTTCGGCCTATTCGAACAAAGTCCGACTATAGTAGAAAAAAACAGATTCATTAGAATAGTTACAATTATTACGCCGTATACAATAGAGAAAGAGGTGTATGTCTATAGCTATATATGTATGAATTGAGGATGTTCAAGTAGCTGGTGTATATTTATCTTAAGTGTGTTATTTGAACCGCGTACGCGCATACCAAATAATGAAATACATACAATCATTATCCGGTTTCCGTATCTTGTAATGATAGGGCATTACACCCTTGTTAACTCGGCTCGTGCAACGCAACATAATGGTATTGACAACTCTTGTTTTTTTAGTAACTCGTAACTAAGAAACTGCAGTCAGATGCGATTATATTTGTAGAAAAAAAGATATAAACTATCATCGCCTGTAGCGTAATCTCACATCTTCCGGAGTGCTCGTGATAGACATTTCGAAAGAGTCACAAGTCGAAATTATTACCCGTTAATGATGTGTCGTAACTTCGACTGACACAGTCGTGCTACTTAGAACCTAAGCTCGAATTATCCATAGATTATCTGGTCGTCCATTGTTACAAAAGTGTCATCTCAAAGTTTACATTGACTACTAATAGTTTGTCAAACGCGGTAAAAGTTTGCTGGTTTATATTGAATTTGTAATAAAATTGGAGCTCTCAACATCATCCACCATCAAAAACCCGACACCAAAAACCTAATTTAAAAAACATAAAGTAGCTTTACATTAACATTCATAGATCTAATCTCAGTGATAATAATATGATAAAAATCAGATAGTACGAATCTCATTTGAGTGGAACACGCTGACATTTATACTCAATGACGAGGTATAATTTGTTACCAAAGTATGACCGAGATTACCGTTACCAGATTCGAATGATGACCGGATAGAAATCTATTAATAACATTCGGCCAGTGTAGACGGACAGATCTATAAATGATGAGTTTCGCTTTAGATAAGATCATCCACTATACTATGATTGATGAATGCCGCGCTGCGTTACTCAGGAATTCTATTACCGACTCCAGAAGTATTGTTTTCTGGTTCATTATAGCAACATTAGCATTTTCAGGCTGTTCTTACATAGGTGTATGAGCGTCTTTATTTATTGCTTTATTAACGGTTGCCGTATATGTCATTAGTGAGTAACATAATATGAGAAGCTCTAAGCTTTCTCGGCTTTGAATATTGATATACACGTTGATATACGTTATATCAACGTGTAATATAAGGCAAATTTAAAATTAATGAAAGTATAATTAAGTACAGAAATGAAGGTTGATTTTTGAAAGCCAATAAATGACGTCTCAAAACTCCGCGATGGATGCACTCTCTAAAATTTGTTATAAATTTAATTACACACAAAATACAATAAAAAGCCAATTTAAAGAATCGTTTGCTTAATGACCATTAATTAATTAAGAGGGGTTGAGCCTTCTGCTAATGATCAGAACGGCTTAAATGGCTTACATTCTCTGCAGCGTGTAGACCATTAATTGTTATAAAAAACCTCTCGTTTTTGTACGCAGAGAATATCAATGTTGGACCACCACCTTCGTTCGAAGAGCTTGTTTTTATTAGTGTAATGATATGCACATTTATTTCGAAGACGCTTCGTCCTACACGGCATGAATTCATTTAACATGTAAATTATTATTGGAATCTTTCAAATTTAAGCGCTGATTATTCTGTAGATTTTGAGTGTTTCATTTGCCAATTTGTTTTTTGTAAGTGTTCCTTTGATCTTCGTTATGTTTGTTTTTCCTATTCTAAGAACCATCTGTATTCTGGTTTTTTTCTTGTTACATTCTTGTACGTGGTTTTTTGTTTCAGTCATTAGCTTTATGTTCTAATCAACTCTTTTAATCATACTTACGAATAGGTCCCATTGTTTGTGCCATTAGTAATGCGATGTGAGTTTGACCTGAAGCAAAAATATTTTACTAGAAACGTTGAGTCATGTCGTGAATATCATAAAACGTTTTTGTGCTCTTGAATCTTAAACGTTGCAATAATAATTTTTTTGTTCTGGTTTCAGGTAAATGCGAACGCCAATCTGCTATGGAATATCTTTCATTGCGAAGATACTGCATAATAGTTGAACAATGTTAATTTCTCCAAAACCCACGTTCAAGTACCTTGAGTAGGTAAGTATCTACAGAGGGCGGCGCAGACATGTAACCCTAGCTTAATCTGCATATTCAAGTTTACATACGTACTTCAAAATGAGACTACATTCAATTGTGTGCTCTAAGCTTCAGAATTATATACAGGGTGGAGTCTTCACCTTACTGTTCTAGCTATACCAGCGAGTACCGTCGTACGGACTCTATATAGTGTTACCGAAGAGCTTGTACCGAGAATCACACTCAGCCTAATTAAGACACCACTCAAATCGTTGTCCATAGTACACATTCACCGCTTTGTTCAAATCTAACAGCATTAACATAGCAATAGAATTTTATTTGAATACAAAATATTTATTCAAAAGAGACATAAATGTCACATCGAATTCTTTATAAGACATATAAAATGTTGCTGGCTTTGTGTGAAATAAGTCGTTTCGATTATTTATTGCAACTATTAATAGTTTTCCTACAGTGTTTGCAAATAATGACGTAAAATTTTTATTGAAACTGCACGGTGTTTCGACGAAAGGTTATGAGAGAAGTCAATAATCTTGTTACGATACGTGAAGGATGATCTACCGTTCCAGGTAAAATGCTATGCTATTATTAAAGTTTTTTCAAATAAACGTGGGCTAAACACAAACATTCCTTATCTAACGACTACAATGGGTGCCCGAAATTGCCACGCCGAATTTCAATCAGCTACGGTAGCCCGACGCTTATAATAATTGGTTAGTTTTATTCCAAGTAGGTTGTTAACCATTTTTACCTTTTTAGTAATTTGGGAATATAACTTTTTTATGAAGTTTTAAGTTTTATTTTTGAATATATTTGATAAACTTAGTTAACAGAGATATTCGGTTATTTTTATTGAAATTAAATGAGTAAATAAAATGGTTCGACGGTTAAATTCTGCGCTCCTCATCCAATATTCGTTTTATAAATACCAATAATAAAGTTCCAAGGGTTTGAAATTCAAAAGCCACTCAAGTCCAATTCATGTTATTACCACCGACATTATATTTACAATGGGTTACCTAATTTATTTTGACATAAAGTAAAGCAAAGGGTCTGCGTCGAGCGTAGAAAAATTAAGTAATTCATTCGGGTTGAAAGGGTAGATGGTTTGTATCTGACATAGAAAAACTCCCCATAAGCTGTATAGAACCGTCAGTAGAAATGGCCGCGCATGGCTGGTTCTCCACAATCGGGGTTACTCTCCACCTTTTTTATATTAAACCTTTTAATTGTGTATTTTTATACGAATTCAGAATAAAAAGTTTTTATTTGAGTCATGACAAATGTGGCTTAATTCACATTAGTCATTAGGCTAACTTTCGGTCGGTTTCTTTTTGGTGTTTTTTGGTAAAAAAATAAAAATTTACTTAGGCTACTAACAGTCAAATTTCTGTAGACGCGAAATGAGATCATAATCCTAGATATGACGGTTTTGTAAATCAATAATATTTCCTTTTATTACTAAATCGTTACATTCATTGATCATAGCAAGGATCTGATAAAATAATACCTGGTCGGTAAGCGTCCTAGCGCTGCTGCGGCGAGCTTCAGAACAACGCCGCTTTCTTGTGTATGTCGTTCTTACGCCGATGCTAAGATAAATACTAGCTGTATTCCATTTCGTGCCACGTTTCAAATGGCGACTGGTAAGTTATATTGTTTCCGCTAACTTACATAGAGATACAACTCTAGTTTAAACGATGTGAAAGAATGTTTATTCATTAGCCGTGACTGTACGTACAAGTTTAAATAATGTATCTGATGCTCATGTGAACGGTGCATGGAGATTATGTTAATACAATCATCATCTTTAATCTTTAATCACCATGAATTAACTTTGTTTGTTTTAGTTCCATTATTTCTGGTCGTTTTACTTAGTAGATTTATGAATGAGTGACTGCCAATAAATGATCTTTTGTCGTCACTTCAAACTAAAGAGTTCAATAAGTTTGTTTCATTGGCAGTAGGCAAGTGTAAACGGTACAAGTAGTTTGCTAACCTAGATACAGCAGCTAATGAAGACAGGCGAGTGCACTCGAGTGAGTAAACACGGCTCGAGCCTCTGGGCCTATTTGCTCCCGCGGGATTAGCAATTTAAAAGTCAATGTGAACACTCGAAAGGGTCAATCGGCCTGTGTATTGAAAACAGATACCCTTTTCTGTATTCCGGTGGTAGCCCATGAAAGTTATGAGGGCTGAGTTGTTGAACTATGTAATTGACTCGGTTCCGCGGTCACAGGCTTTGTTCTCCCTAGGGCAGATAATCGAAAACGCCTCTGGTGCAGCCCTGACGAGCGAAACAATACAAAGTTGATATGTGGATATGGCAGATGGGCCTTTATTTAATTTGCAAAGAGCTATTTGCTCTAAGACGGTGGTTAAGGCAGGAAATTGGAGCTCACCAGCGGTTTCGACTGCGTCAACACTTGTCCAATTACTTCCTTTTGAACAGTTGAGCAGTAAAGTGACTTTGTGTCTTTTATTAAAGCACGGTGGGTATTTACAGTTGTAAATGTTTGTGACATAGCAATTTCTGTGTGACACGGATGCAGTTGCTGAAACTAATTCGTTACATGAAAATGTAAAAGCTTGAAAAAGGAGACGTGATGCGACTGGAGTTTTTGAATAGACAAAGCGTTTAGTTCGAGTAGGCGGCGACGGCGTGTGCTATTTAAGTTGTACAGCCCTGCGCCATCAATTTTATTTTCTCGCACAAAACATGTCGTCTGTCTCTACGCATGACGTCGGAGCGCCACACGCAACATTCGAGTAGTGTTTTATTTCGAGCAAACGTGGACGATTCCAGTGATTGACTTATCCGGGGGAAATTCGAGAGGCACTCTTTACGTGGTCGCATTCTACTAGCCACACAGACCGCTCTTTCTGTTCTGACCAGTTCCGATGTACACTGTATAGGTACTCCGCATCAGTTTCTATAGCAAAAGATAGCGATTATTCAAATACACGATATTAGCCATGTATATCGTTATGATATATAAAAGCTAAATATGAATGTTTTTCATACTTAATCATAGTTTATATTAATGATTAACCTAATTTAAAACTTAGAATCTCCTACCTTTATTCAATCCATTTCAGATAATCTTAAGCCTAAACAGAATATAACTAAAGTAATTCAGTTCAAATGAATAACAAGAACTAACAGCCAAGTTGTAACAGAAACAACTCCAGTAACTCTACACCAGTCACTTCGGAGCGGACGCCGTCAACCTGTGACAGGTATTAAAATAAACTATCCCACAGCATAAACAAAGTGTATCAACCGGAATAAGATGCTGTTGGGCTTGTCTTGACATTATTTAGTGGTTGCAAGCGGTGACTTTAATGTAACGGATACCTTATAGGCAGGGCTCATTTAATATGTGTTAAACGTGATTTCATTCGTGCGTGAAGTATATGATAAAGAAATTAAAAATTCACTTCAATGAAATTAATGGAGCAAACGAGCGGTAACTTCGTTTATGTAGATGCCGCAAAGGATAAACATTTTAATAATCAGATTTAATATTAAGCCAAACGTAAAGTTAATATATTTTTATGTTCGGAAATTCTTTCACAAATAAGCAATAAAAAATATCTTACATTGAAACAGTCCAACCGCATTCTAAATCCATGAATCTTCATTAGTCTATGTTTGTTCATTCTCGTGTGTCCGACGCGACCAGAACTAATCTATCTTAGCTTAGAACCTGCTTGGTCCAAGTCTTTGTTTTACTATGGAACGAGATATTGACGCTCCCTTGAGATTTAAAAGTCTTTTGTTTTAAGAGAAAGCCAATATGGATGTACGGACCATCTGGATGTTGTCTTTTTCAAATGGCCGGAGGACGACGTAACTTAATATATCCAAACTCGAACACGAAGCGGAAAGGCACGATCTTAACGAGATTCCAATAAAATACAAACATGAAATAAAAGGGATTTAAAAAGAAAATTGAAAAAATCTTTTATTGGTTTAAAATAATGTGGAGAGACTTCGAAGAATAAATGGTAATGATACAGACTCACAAATCCAGGGCTTAACGTGAACTGAAAATAAAAGAAACGTCGGATTCCAGCCGCGCACGATGGCTTAACGCATCATCATAATTCAATCGTAGATGGGCCGTTTTCTTTTGCTACCAAAAAGAGCATCGAATTTATTACAAAGCTCAAACGTATCGTACTATTATTTATGGCCTTCGCTTGGTGTCACAAAAAATGGACGGGTGCTCCGAACTCAGCGGGCGTTTTCAAAAAGCTAAGCTGCAACAACACGCACTTCCTTCTGTAAAATATAATGCCGGATTAAAGTTGCACATTTGTTGTTGATTTAAAAGTTACGTGTCCTCAGACAGAAAGAAGTAGACGGCTATTTCTGTGTCAGTATTGTATATGAGACTCCGAAAAGGATTTATTGAAAGTTTAATAGAAAACGTTTCAATATAAACGCCATGTGTTGGCCAATGTGGGAACAACGCCAAGACTTTTGCCCTACTAATGACTTAGTTAGTTGCTTTTATTGTTATGCTGTTACAATGTGCCATTTTCCATTAATTCTTGTTGAAAAAATGTTGCCGCGCCCCATTCAGTTCATTATATTCAGTGTCTATTTATTCTGGCAAATTTCCAGCATACACATTCAAATGTTACACGTACTCTAACTAGAATCGCGTTTTTAGAGCTGGTTGCTGTAGGCTGTTATTTGAAATAAAAGAATTTATATTTTACAAATTTTTTTTTGTGAAGTAAACAACTTAATTCTTTTGTAATCTTTTTATTGAGCTTTAAATCGTAAGAAACATCAATTTTTTACTAAATCCTTAAACACGTGTACACTCTATTTTTAGCTTAAATACTTTCTAAAGCCGGAAATGCATTCATGAGGGCAAGTTCGGAAACAACATCTAAGCATCCTCTGGATCAAATAAAGATCCCATCTATTGTTATCCTTTTAGTAATCTTTTGTCATCGAAGTATACTTGAGACGCAAAGCTATTTAATTTTGAGAATAGCTTTTAAGACAGCGAAAAATCAGGCAACGAAAGGCACGTTTACACAAAAGCAATTTGAACAGACGGAAGGCATTCTGAAGCTTCTATTTAATCCTCAAAATGAGTCAAATATCACGAATCGGGTCAACGACTATCTTCTCACGTTTGTTGACGAGTCTAACTGTGATAACATTTATTAAACGGTTCATTTTAAAAGACCGGCGACAATAAATAAGGCGTTAAGACCATTACGCGTGACGCAAGATTTACTGCGTATGGTAAGCAAAGCACAGTCTGTGGAGCTGATGCCGCATTTAAACATTAAAAAATCCGTTTGCGATGTTATCATAGTTATTTTACCAGTAATTAGTATTTATTACCAACAGGTTGAAGTGTGCTCGCGGCTAGTCTCAGAACATGGGCGATCTTTGGTGTGAAAGCGGATTAAATTGTGAATTATGTGGTTACGCGATGGGATAGTAAAGCAATTAAAGTTGTGTTTATGTGAACCACGACTCTTAAGATGTAGCACACGATAATCTCTTTATTTATTGTACGATGTCTGTAAAGTGGAAATTAAATAGTTCATTACTTATTCCATTATGAATCTTGAGCCCAAAGTAGCAATATCAGGAAATCGCTAGAAATATTAACAAGCACAATATTTTGGATTTTCGGTTGGCATAGCTGAAATTTCTGGCCACACAAACGGGTAGCGTGTTAACAAGGCGTTTTAAACAAAAAACTGCTACTGTTCCGAGAGTTGGCTGCCATCTGTTCGGAATGCGATCCTCGGAATTAATACTATACTTAACGGTAAAATAAACTGCCTTTCTTAGGACCCTTCTATCTGAATAAATCATTATGTTAATTGAATCATATGCTGCGTGTCAAAAGCAATTAACAAACACTGCGATACACATCTCCACATGTGCTTTTTTAATAAAGTCGTGGCTCAGTTTCCTCCCGAGATAAAATCTACATACAATAATCATACAAGAATTATTGCTGTATATGCAGGAGGTCCCGATGTCTCTTATTGTAGAGTTAGATGAAGCATGATGATCCGTCATAATGTATTTAAATTTACGTGAATAAAAGTAGATTATAATCATTCCATTTATCAATTTTTTTTTTCAATAAAAATAATATAATTTGAATATTTTTTTATTTTTATATTTTATAAGGACGGGCTAAATTTGAAAATGGTTACCAAAGTTAGGTTTAATTGTAACATTCAAATCAACTTGTTCATAAAACACCAAGTCCCAACGATCCAGGAATCGTGACAAAGGACAATAAATCTAAAGCCCTTTATTTGATTTAATAGATACTTCGAAGGCGATAAATCTGGCGAAAACTTAGGTCTATTTTGTGTGTCAATAGGAAAATTATTGCTAACTAATATTCTCGTTGTAAGGAGAGATAAAGAAAATTAATTATGTTTTAGCTAAATACAAAATTTACGTTTAGTTGAAAGATTGAGATATTGAGGTGGACTGTTACGTGGAGCCTATAATTTCAAGCATTTATAGTAGCAATAGTATGCATGATGCGGGGTCCCGCAGGGCGCTCTCCTGGACCTAACATTTTTCAACGTCCCGCGAAGCCACCTGCATCTTAATGGTGTTATTACTCTGTTTTTTGGGCCATTCTTAATGTATTGGTAGCTTGATACAAAATGTATAGGGACGGCGACGTATTTTTATTTTTAGTGAATATCGGACGTGTGTGGTCTTGTGGTATTTCGAGTGATTAAGCACCTAATTATTTTAATACACTTTTTTCGTGATTAATTTTATTAAACTCAATTTAGTTACTTTATTAAATGAATAAGCTTAGGTTTAATGTTAATTATAATTAATATGATATTTGAAAACTTCATTAATAATTCAACGTTTAATTTCAAATCGGGCTCGTAAAAATTCAAAATAACTTGATCTTAAAACTTAAGTGATAATTTAATAAATGTCAGATAAGTCAATACTAATTCTACGGTCGTTGACCGGATCATAGCCGAAAATCTACAGTGAGCGGACGCGGCGGCACACGAAGTGAAAAACGGCGTCCATTAAGGAAGTGAATACATTTGAAATAATCGGCTTAGAGGGCCGACGTTGACGTATATTCGTACTTATCTCACGGAGATACCGTCACAGAGATATCCCTCACTAATCCCTTACACAAACAGCTGAAAAAGACTTCCAACTCCTTGTATGGATCATCGTGTAATTGAATGAGCTCCGGCCATCGCTCTGACAGGAACAAAAGTGCCCAATAATTTATGCCCATAATCTGACACGGGCCCACTCACTAGCATTTGTTCATTTTGGTATAAAGTTTTTTTAGATAAATTCAGATATAAAAGTACAAAAGAATGACAGATAAAATATTACTATTTTTGTTGATATGCTTTTTCTTTTATTAGCTTTACTTGACTAAAATATCTCACTTAATTTAACTTAAGCTTTATTTACAAATGCTCTTACCATAAAGGTGAAGTGCTTTAAGTTAGTTAAAAATAGATCTTTGATGTAATCAGGATGTCGCCATTAATTTTTTAAAGACTTCCTTTTATGTTTTAACAGCTCGCGGTGTAATGCTTTGACAAGTGAAATGAAAAAAACTCGCGTTACTTTGATGATTTATTTCAAAACGGAACAGATATTCAAATTGTTTGTGCTTTGCTTTATAAGTGTTTAAGAATTTAAAAAAAAGCTGCGGAACCTTCTGTTATTCATATATTTATTATCTTGAAGAGTTTACATTTTCTAGCACATAAACATTTTACGCAAAATCTTTTAAAGTAATTTAAAAAAGGTCTCAACAGCAAAACTGAACGCAACTCATGTACCTACGTTTCTACCGCAGTGGGTACTTATTCAAAATTATAATAAACAACTACGAAAACTTTATAAACGAGCGCTTTGTGCGAGCGACCGAAGTGTCCTCATTACGTATGACGCATGGGTCGCCGCCATCAACTTATTACCCGGAAGTAGGAAATGAACTTCCATACACTATGCAAATACGTTTAATTAACAAAATATTAGTGTCAAGACACCCTTTAACTGTCTATTAGGAATCATTCCGACTTTGTATTCCCAAAGCGTACAGGTACACGGATTATCGATTTGAGGCTAAAACTGTTGTTGTGTCTCCAATTAATGTTACGTTCGAGGAATACACAAGAACGTCGTTATCTCACTCCTCATGTACCACGTATTAATAGTCAGCTTTTATAAAAATATTATTCATCAAAGACTTACAGATACTTTTAAAGTGAAGTGGAACGAACGCGTCTCCGCGCTCCGATATTTCATCATTAGAGATTCTAAATTTGAAGTAGGATTTGACAGGGACGTATGACACTTAAAACTTGCCCACCTCCAAGAACGAAACATAAACAAACGTCGATGACAGCACTTGTAATTGTAACGTTGAAGTGTTTTATCTGTTGATATTGAAAATTCCTCCGTCGTTCTCATTGACCTTAGAACAAAAAGAAAAAATAAGCAAGCTATATTTGTATTTCGCATTTCCATCAATAAACACTGTCTAAATAGGCTCTAAATAGAAATCTATTAAGAGCTTTCTCAGTATGTTTTAGCACTCAATTTACTTAAGAGTATGTTATCGTACGTTCTCAATATAGACAAATCGTTCTACGGGAGTTCACTCTTAAAGTGCTGTCACTAAAATAGTCGACACCTCGGAACGATGTGAAATGTCACTTTAGTTAACTCCCGCGCATTTTTAGTAAGGGCGAGAGCACACTGTTTATAGCGAGTTACAAAAGAAAAACCGGCAGTAAATTCATGACAGTTTCTTGTTAGGGCGTGGTCTTGTAAGAATTTGCGTATTTTAATTAATCTTGTTGGAATTATTAATAATTTTCTAGGCCTAATAATAGTCAAGTCCTCAAGGATATCCAACTAGGGTAAATTCAGTAAGTCAGAATTTTTCAAAGTTAACCTGTTTATTTAAGTGAAAGTATAGTAACACCCGAATAATTATTTTCGAGCTTCCAGCTCTGACCAATTGAGTTATTAAACGTCCAGACAGCTGCTCTACACAAATCAAAGTGCTTACAAGCGCTCTCAGTTTTATGGCCGTTTTATGAGTCCTTTCATATTTGACTTTTAGTATTACCGTTGAGGGGCGGCGATTGTTTCCAGGACAAAATAAATTAATGCAGGAGAATCATAAACGCTTCCATTCCGCGCGATACTACGAAATTATATACGTTATTGTCCTTTGAAGTTTAAAAGCGATTTTCACCACCTTTGATGTGAGATAGTGACGATCCCTCCATATTAATGTCAAAATTGTTATTAGATATATATCATACTCGTATTTACATTGACTAGCTGAAGCAAGCCCATATGTGCACGCATTTGACGTTTTAATAAAAGGTATGTATATAAACTAATTTATGGATCGGCAGGTTTCTAATCGGTACTTTATAACTGTCATAATTATAAAATGTCTGATTTTAAAAGCAAAAAAGTCGGAATTAAACTGATAGGTTAGAACTTTTAGACGATACCCAACTGTCGCAAAAGTGTCGCATTCTTTTAATTTAAAAATACATTTGGATCTGGTTTTAAAAATCAATGATCAAATTTAAAATTTTTTGATTTGTTCGTTTGCAAGACAAAATAATGTAAATTAGCTTAGTTATAGTATGTCAGTTATAGTAAGTTTATATTTGTCTGTTTTCTTTACAGCCGTACGGTGTATAACAAATTAAAAAAA
The DNA here is from genome assembly GCA_923062675.1 of Marasmarcha lunaedactyla. Lineage (NCBI taxonomy): Eukaryota > Metazoa > Arthropoda > Insecta > Lepidoptera > Pterophoridae > Marasmarcha > Marasmarcha lunaedactyla. The sequence goes on along the minus strand of OV281340.1, from coordinate 27,445,645 downwards.
AAAAAAAAACTATTCAAAATCACACATTTATTTTTTTAAATTGACATATTTCGATTTATTGACGTCACACAATCCACCAGTTCAAACAAGAATTGCTACGCAAATAGTTTCCAAACTTGGTTTAAACTATTTTATATTCATCAGTTTTCCCGAATGTTCCCTTATTTATTTGCAGGCCTTATTTATTTGCTAACTTATATATTATTAACGCTTACGAAATTTCGAAAATTGTATGTATTTGTCAGCCAAGAGCAAGGTTTTTAAGATATTGCTTCTTATGCCGCTGGGACTCATTATGCCGGGGACGTGACTCAGCTTATATTTTATCCTGATCCCACGGAGGTGGTGTAATTTTAACAATTTTCATTTTCGCCCATAATTTTGATTAAATTAAGTTCCATTTTTAATCTCATTAAAAGTAATGTTCCGCAGGTAACATGTGAAGTGATTCGTTAAAAGGCCCGTTCCGATGGCTGTTACATTAAAGTAATTGGTGTTTGGTGCAAAAAACATTTATGGGCTATCCTAGCTTAATCACTGGGGAACGTTATATGTAACTTTTTGTTATGCTTTTATATTATATTATACTTATAGAAAAAAAAATTATGTTTTATTTTATTTTAATCTTCTTCTATATAAAATAATAAAATTCGAACTTTCTTACTTTTAAAGCGAAACATGCAATTCCACCTGACTCTCAGGCCCAAAACGTCATAAAAGATTTAAAAACAATCTCGTACAGTTTCAAGTTTTCTAGTTGTTACTAAAACTAAAAAAAAAAAACATTTTTATTTGGATTTTATCGCGTTTAATTATATTTTTACATTTTGTGTCTTTAAAGACACCATGGTCACGAGTGACTGAGATGAGAGGCATGAAGTGAAATGAAATGAAATATTTATTTCTCAACATTGATAATTACTTGTTCTTATTGATGTCAAAGAAAACATGACTCTACCACCAGTTCGGAAAGACCTTCGGGAAGAAGAACTGGCAAGAAACTTCACGGGTATATTTTTTTCTAAATAAATTTACAGAGTCTCTTTATGTCTATACAAAATTATTCTTATCTGCATCTGTTAGCTCGGCAAGTCTCCCTCCCCTCAAGTATCCAAACGACGAACACCCTCAAACGGCACCCGTTCACGAGTTAGCGCGGGATCCAGCCATCTCCCTCCTCAACCATACAAGTCAAGATGTGACACTCCTGTCACATCTTGACAGTGATTTAAACATTTAATCATCTCCATTTATTTCTGTGTCTGCTGAGGGAAGCGTTCAGGATTAACACAGAAAGTACTGAATGTGTCTTGAGCTTGAAGTTCTAGAAGAAAATATATTTTTAGGCGCAATGAAATTCGATTAAAAATTGTTTTATTTAATATAGTGAGTCGTGAAAACTTAAGGAAATAAAGCTAAAAAGTTTGTTTGTCTAGTAGACAGACAACAGTTTAATGCTTAAGCTAGTTGCATCCAATAAGGCATCCATGAAACCGTGAACGAAAAGACTTAGAACATCGACTCCATAGTAAAGGAACTGGATTAAGGGATTAGACGTCTGATAACTGTTGTCCTCTTCACCACATTTCCAAACTATAAAATAGTTTTGTCATTTCTAAAACTACTGTAACGCAATAAACTAACGACGTTAACATTTAAAAAACCGAAGCAGGTGCTTATTTACTACGCGCATTGTAATCAAAAACATTTGAAAACTTCTTGTAATTTATAGGCAATAAGGAATGTTTTACAAAAAATTAAGTAGTAGTATAGAATATTTAACTTCGTTTTGCTCCCCTCGTTCCACAAAAGGGGGTCTGAAAATTAAATGTATTATTTTGCATTTTTTCACCCACGTCAAATATACCTCAAGACTTCACTGGTGTGTAATAATTAATAATAATCTAAAACACAGTTCGTAACGAGGTAACGTTGTGTACAAAAGGTAAATAATTTTTGTTTTATTTTAATATTGCTAGATATAATTTTTTTTTAAAGCTGGCACCTGAAACAATATTAAAAGTTAATAAAGCTGTCAAGACGAAAATTACAATATCAAAATGAATTTACAAGTTTCTAATATCTCGAAATCAATTTATAATACAATTCAAAATTACTGTTCGCAGTCAATCAGCTTGTCATTTATCAAACAATGAAATTAATCAATCTACACAGTAATAGTTATTTTCGATTTGATTGTTTAAGCTTTTCGTGCACGCCTGTACAGCCGCGTTCAGCTTCACCCCAATTGCGTGTCTGAGCCCAGGTGGGGTGAAATAGGGGTTATGTTGTCTACATTATATTACTTTGTATTGCCACTCACCTCTTCGTGATGTCAACGAATGGAGGGTTAAAATATTAACCTATTAAATAGTGGTTTATGAACACTGTTAAGGCGTTATAAATATGAATAATTACTTATTACAGAAACTAAATGAGCATCGAAAAAATTTGGTCACGCATCACGTTTGTCGAATGAAACAAGGTGTTTTGTTGAAATAATGTGGCGTGTACTTAATTTCTAATAATGACATCAAATTATGGAGTACTATTGTTATTTTAATGTCTGTTTCATTATAAGTTCAATGATAAGTTATAAATTCGACATGTTTATTCCTTACAAGGTGATGCATTAAATGATGCAGATCACCAATTGTAAAACAAAGTTAAACTCCATTCATAGTTAAATTCCGGGCACCTGTTACAGACGGCAGCCGTTCAAAAATACGGTTATTATTCTCAATAATAATTCTATATAATCTTCCATCCGTTTGAGATCACCTGGATTATTTCATACAATTATATATTACTGCGCCATCTACTTCGTTACGCTCAAAATTTGAATGAGAATGCTGTACGTAGTTGTGTCGAATCCAGTTTTTAAGCCTTTCAATCTGAAAAGTTGAATGACATCTGAATTTTGAACACAGTTTGTTGATATTTTCAAGCTGAAACCAAGATAGTTTTTACTTCCAAACGTAAAAAAAAAAAGAATAATTTTTATTAAAAAAATTACGTTTAGTTTGGCAAATAAAAGAGCAAAGTTGGTTGATACTTTATTGATACATATTGGAAAACAAAATATGCTAAGGTTAATGTTGATTTTTGATTTATAAAAAATATCTGTTTGCCACTACTAGAACATTTAATAGGAGTAAATTGAGTAGGTGTCACTAAGCTGCGCTACCTACATGTTGAACGTCAATGCCGACTCGAACCAACAACTACACATATTCGGTGATGGTGGTCATGTAGTCCATTTGGGCAAGTCTATGCATGTCCGCTCATTCGGCTCGGCTTGCCAAAACGTTTTACCCGAACGATCATCTAGACATGTTCGACCTCTTTGCTGTCTGGCAGTGGCGATTGATGCCAGCCCAAATATGTGGGCGTCCCTAGACTTTTGAAGACGAATATTAAAAATGGCCAGTTCATACAATTCAATCACACTTAATAAAACTATTCAAAAGCATATTACAAGCCTACCTCGGGTAAACAAACTCAAACCCGCCGTAAACTAGCAACATATTTAGATATATCTCTACATTGAATACCATAAATAAAATCATAGATAAGTCCAGTTCGAACTGCATGCTGCATCGATCTTATCATTCAGAACTAACCAGTTTTACATATAAAATTCTCCAGAGACGACTTGAGTTAGCCGGGGAATCACACGTGAATAAATAAACTGCCCACTCTTTATTTAACACCAACCTACGGCTTACAAAACACTTATTACCAACCATAGATGTACATAATACGTTACCAATAAAAATACTATAGATTTATGAACTATAAATACCTTTGAAAATTGGTAAGCTTAGATCTATAAAATAAATTGAACTTTTAAATTTAAACTACTTAAAATATTTCATTTTATGGTGCCTGTTAAGGTTACGTTAAAAAGCAACGTTATTAACAAATCCTTGATGAATTCACAAATAAAATTAAAAAGGCTTTCCAGTTGCCAGTTTCAAAACTTAAAAGCGTTTAATTTTTTTTAAATCTCAAAGAAAATTCAGGAAACGTGAAAAACGAAAGCTCTGACAAAGTATACAACTTTGTATTTTAGAATGTCGTAAAGTCACCTCGTTAGTAAAAAAATTAAAGTCAGATTAATCTGTATTTTTTCTGTTGGATTTTGTAAAGACATTTCTGAGCGCTAATGAGCTGAATTGTCAACCTGGCAGATTCTGTGCCAGGTGCTCGTGTTTAGCTTCCCCGCTAACTTCATTAATACTAAAAACTAGGAATAATATAGCTTCGCGGCAAACTCGGTCTAACTAACAGTAAAATTCCCCACTGGTAGGTCAGATAAAAATCAAATTAGCTATGAAACTTAATTAAGATCAGGTTTTGAGTTTTTGGTTAACTAACCCTTAGTGCTTTTTATTACGTCGACAAAGTCCGCTGTGAATATTGAAATTTGCTCGGTATTTGGTTACTCAAAGTACAGTGTTGGTGAAAATAGAATTGTTTTCTATTAAAGTCAATCTTTTCAAGGTTCAGTTAATGTTTCAAAAGTAAACTAGCACACGTTTTTTATAAGCAAGCACGTATAAAAGATATCGCTGAGCCATGCTACGATACATGGCACTGATAAATTCTTTCCATTTTTCATTCGCTCACGAGCCGTCACTGTATAAATGGTTTGAGTGTCTTTTTGTACGCTAACTGAAGGAATTACAAGCATTAATCAGACGAAATGAACCTTTTAGCGAAACGTCAAAAGGTTTACCAAGATCTCTAAGTAACGAAGCGCTGTTGGTTGCGATGGAAACAAAAGAACGCTGCTTATCTTCACCTACCTTTTATTGTTCTTACTGATAGTACAGAAGAAAAGAGATACAGTTATATAAATATTGTGAGTATCTCTCTCGTTCATTACCAGTTAGTTTGTTATCAAAATAACGGGAACATTTTTTGACAGTAAATAGTATATGTTTTGCGCTCGACGAACGCTCGAAACAACAGTCTGACAATGCTTTCTCCCAATTGCCCGTAGCTTTTGGTTCGACCCAGAACATTAATTTCGAGCTCGTAATACGTAGCCCCTGTAGGACTGTTAAATTGATTGTAATAATGCTTATTCACTGTTTTTATATTATGTATCTGCAAAGTGCTTTCTGTTGAGCGGTATGTGTTGAAGCGTGCAAGTTGGCCGTGAGTTTAAGTTTGAATTTACGTGAGTTAGGTTGGAGTACCTGCAGATGTCGGTATTCAGGTGTGACCCGGTCGAGCTGCCGGTAGCCGAATAGATTCGTCCGGTCATCCGGACCGCATTCACGGTTGATTAGAGGTCGAAGTGGGCCACCTGCGCCAGTACGAGACTTACTCTTGCAGAATACGGGATGTTTCGTAAAGTTTTATCGCAAACTGTGATACGGGTCTCTCTAGCTTTCTTTTCTTTAAAGCTCGTAAGGAATTCTTTGAAAACGTTAGATTTATTTTTATTAAATAACTGCCTTCTTTATTTGAGTTATATTTCTTTAGATTGAAGTAGTCAGAGGAAGCCAATCCTTACGTATGTTCTTGTTATGTTTGAAAACTTATTCAATTTTTACTGTTGTATTTAAGAATTCAAACTAGTAAATATTTAAAATGGATGTAACAATTAATTTAATGACGTAAAATTTTCACGGTTTCATATAGTCTCCATTAATTAATATTTTGTAGTGGCATAAAAGGCCAGCCAACAAATGGCGACTAATTGTCGGGTTGTCGTTCAAAACCTGTTGGTGGTCTGCTGAATCATCTACCCTTAAAGAGAGTACAAAGAAACCGGAACAACCAAAAGAGAAATAGATAGTTTTTGATGTAATTTGTTATGGAATTTTAAATATTTTTATTTGTATTCGACCTCAGTATAGATATTTGAAATAAATATAAATATATATATATTTTAACTGGAGTGCTTATTTTGTTTCAGAACCACCACAGCCGAGCAATTAAAGTACCTCTTTGAACTCATGAGTTTAACTCAAAGACAAACTTTATAACATCAGGCTTTAAGTGCCTTTTGAGGTGAGTAGAAGCATAATTTCAATGCAAATCCTTTAATTTATGGTAAATACTGCATCAAATCAAAAATGTTCAATGGCATTATTCATAAGCTTGATCAAAACCTGGTTGATCTTTGACGTGTTTTATTTAATTTATTACTTTTAAGTAAAGTACTTTGCCTTTTTAGGTATAAAGAGGTTCGGTAAGTGTGACGGTACTATCCAGTTAAAACTTGTACAACCTGTAGAATCAACTCACGTGAAATTTAGAGAAAAAGGGGTAATTTGTATCTTTTTTCCAATAAACAGCACCTGCGTCTGTACCATTTGCGCAGGGTTGCTCTAAACTGTAATCCTTGTAAATGTTGCAACATTTGTTGCCAGATTGAAAAAGTGTTTCTGTAACAGTTTGTTGGTAACAATAAAAGGTTGGCAGCACTGGAATATTTCACTGTAACTCGTTTACTTACATAGTTGTGCGAATGTGGAGCTTTTATTACCCTTACAATGCGTGTTTTAACTAAAAAGTTTAGTCTTTGCTAAAATCTAAACAAGACTTTAAAGTAACAACGAATTTTCTCTTTTAAAAACTAACTTAAATACCTAACTATATTTGATTATAAGTTGTTGGAAAATTAGAAAAATCTTTTAAACGATTAAAATAAGCAATCATAAAAATAAATTCATAGTAAAAAACTACAAAGAAATTCCTTCAAACATATCGAACACATCAAAATTGTCTCGTAAAATACGAACATGACCGGCCGCTTGTTGATATATGAGCAATCGGTTTTCAATAACCTTTCTCTTTGGACAGATTTAAAGCGGTGTTGTGTAGTGGAATAACTTGCATGATATGTCCATCATACGTTCATAATAATTTTTATGAACTGCTGTTCGTTTCACACCGGTTTATTGATAATCTTACATCCTTCATTTAAAATTTTAATTTAAGAAAATCTAATAATAACATATTTCATTTCTAAGTAACGTTCATAAATATTTCATCAACTGTTTATTTAATATTTCAGCCGGGATCAAGTGACTCATTTGGTCTTAAAACTTAATGCACCGACCAAAAATAGCTCCCCTAACGTAATAAATTGACAACCAAATCCTATAATTCTTATTTGCAAAAATGCTTAACATAAAACGTTGAAAATGTCTTCGCGTCAAATTTATTCCACAGCAACGTCAAGCCCCGTTAACGACATCAAATCACCGTGGAAGCTTTGTGAACGCTCAAGCGCCCAGATTCATTATCATACAAATTTTAGTCGGGTGATATTACTTAGCAATTTTCCTGATTAAGGGTACCATACCAAAGGTCCTGTGTGCGGTGGCGACAGACCGGCAAATAGGTCCTTCGTTTATAATGAATATTCATTCATCCATGTGTGAAGTTAATTTTAAAGCAATTTTAATGGGACAACAACTTTCTAAAAACGTTATCACTATAAGATGAAATTTTCAAACTCCTAAACATTACCTATAAAAGTTACAATGTTACGCCTGGAAAAGTAGGTACGTTCTGTCGTCAACTACAACGTATTTTAAACTAGAATTTTAATCGAACACAATGCAGTTTATGTCTAACATAAACCATGGAGGCGCTATTCGGTTTAACGCCAGCTACACAGTTACTTTGTATGGAGCTGTTCAATCTCGCCACTCTCGTTGCGTTGTTCCGTGGTTGATCTCTCGATAGGCTCATGCGGGCTCCAAATTGAGGCTTCGACGGCCAGACATTATGTTCCTGCATCGACGTGCTTTTGTCATGCCATTCAAAGGTGGTTGGTTATCCGAAAATAGGTCAGTGAGATTTTCTGAATAGTAGGTATATTCCGTAATACCTTCTTCCTAGCACTTGTGGCGCTCGCTTTGTTCCTAAGTTTAGCTTTATCACAATGACAGCACGTTTGAGAACAAGCCACATCGTCTTTGTTTGGATTTAATCGTATGATCCTTGTCATTTAATGTCCTCAAGTAATATAAACCAACCTGAAAACCGCTCCTCTAATAATAATAAAGTTTCTATGGGGATCCAACGGGGATGAATAACTTTCCTTTCAAAACATTTGCATTTGGCCACCGCAGTTGCGTCAATATTAATAATGAGAGAATACCGCTTTTGATATTCCAGAAAGCTCGGAAAAGATAGTAAACAAAGCTTCGGGGGTTTGCTAAAGATATAACGTAAAACAAAGAATTATTAAATCCTCGTAATCAAATTTTCATTTAAGTCAAAGCATTATACTTTAGGAGTATCTCGTCAAAATAAACTGCGGGTCAAAAAATCTGGGAATATAAACAAAGGCTTGTTTGTAGCTTGTAAGAGAGAGCGTCGTTCGGAAGGCGGATAAGTACGGACGTAATCTGTGTTGGGCTCGTGTAAATGCAAATCGTCCTATAAAGCTATTGCGTTGTCCTTGCCCCTGCTCCCTTTTAATGAAGAGGGCTGAAGCGTCTCGTATGCCTTGAGACCATGCTCGTCATCTCAACAGCGGCTTATGTGGCTTGTAGGTACATGCTGCACTAAATTAAACTTGCAAATCAATTTGCGGTGAAATTAGAAACAGCTGTTAAATAATAAGGATTATCTCGACATAGATTTATTTTTCAACGTTTATGTAAACTTATAAAGATGATAAAAAATTACTGCCTCAAAGTCTTCTTCCCATAAAAACATTACAAAAAAATCCACTTAGCTTTTCCTATTATCTAATCATGCGTCCAATAACAATAACGAGAAAGGGAGTTTACTGATTTTATTAAATCAGTATGCTATGCCCTACTCTGTGAACAAAGATTCAACGAAGAAAATGTTTCTCTCACTGCCTCCAATACTACTTTGATCTTTGTTTGTATTGACATTAATTACCAATATTCAATTTTACTTTTAACAATGGCTCCGAACAAGAATCCATTAAAAGTTTCACGAGCTGTTTAATCTTTGTACCGCGTTGAGTTCATGATCTGAAATTTGATTTTTCTGTTGTTCTTGGAGTTATCCTTTTGATAAAATTCAAGATACATTTCTTGAATATTATTTAATGATATTTATTATTCTAACCATACGACTAACCAGTTTAATAGGGACCGTGTAATTGTCACAGTCGAATTCTGAATGTTAATTGTGAGGCGAAGATCTATTGGTAAAGTAAACAAAAGACTGCCTCTAACAATTTGTAGCTTAAACAATATAAATACGCGTGGGTACTGCAGTACTGAATTACAAATACGTATACTTGACTTGAATTCGAATAGGGTGGAGCTCGCATGTCGCTCTCTTGTCGGATACTATTCCATTGTCAGCTTGTTTTTCTAAGTTTTGAACATTGAGAAATATAAGCGTTATATATGGTTCAAAGTTATGGTTTTAGTCTTCATTTTGTGACGTATTAAAAGTTGACTTTTGCCTGATTTTTTTTTAAGTCTGGATACTTCAAGAATTCATTTAAAACTAGCTTTTGCATTCGTTCACGTTAATTTTGTATCTTTTCACAATTTATAGATAGAAAATAACTAGGTTATAATCTATGTATTTGAAAAATTTCATACAAATACTGATTAAGTTCAACCGTCGTAGCGTGAAATGATCTTTTGAAATCTTTAAATTTACAATAATACGATTTTTCATAATCGTGCATAAGAAATGTGGAATAAAACGTCTTTTATTTCCCTGGAATATTTTGTAAAATATGTACGTCAAATATGAATGTAATAAAATTCTTGCTTTGAATTGTTATTTGCTATTGCTTTTTCTCGTTTTAAATTTTTATTTCATGTTGATAAATCAATTAGTTCGACTTGATGTGTTTTAGAAAATTGCGTGTAAAATTCAAACTATACGATATTGTTTTTATGTAGACGATGCTAACGAATCTATCAATTATGGAGCATTCTCAGTGTTTTTATCGCGCTCTCGAATGTAGGATAAATCTACGGCGATCGTGACGAAACGGAAAATTGTTATATCAGTTCACGAGATAAATAATTATTACTTTTTGGATGATGTTATATTCATTGTCAGTGGAGCGCAACGGTGGGAACGTTCCGAATAAATTTAAACTACACTCGATACTGAACGGAACTTATAGTGGTTCTCGACCGCACGATGAACCGCCTAATGGTTTTGAGAAACAAATAAGTCGAGTGTTAAAGCTGGATGAGTCTGCGGAAAATATTACTTTTTTGAAAATATTTTTTCTTCTTATAGACTTTTTGTTGATTTTTAATAACAAAAAAGATTCTAAATGCGTTGTATTAAAATATAATATCGATTTAATCTCACGTAAAAATCTATACAGCCTTTAATCCACCCACGATTGGATATCAACGGTGTAACTTGCGGTTTTACGGTCCACAGGGCCGCATTTGATATCAAACACCACCATGTCATCCCACACTACGTTATAATACAAAAGACTTCTATGGAATTTGGATGTTCCTCTATATTTTGAAAAGGTTTCGAATTCTCATCGATACTGTATCGTGACTGGATATCATTGCATTTCGAAGCGCCACTGAAGTAGACGGAATAAATTTCGTGGGAGCTAAAAAGGTTGAAGATATAAAATACTTTTTTGTGCGTTTTATGAGAATATTTTTTCATGACGATTGCACCTTTTTAAATTGTAAATGAATCATTTTTGAAATGTTAACTTTGTATGGGTGTGAAGTTTTCCGCTGTTAGTTGTTATTGTAGTATAGTTGCGCATTCATTGATCATTAGTTAAATAGAAGCAACTGTCGATCAACGTTTATTAACCACCTTTCAACGGCTGTTACGTTGTATTTAAGTTTCTCGAGATTTTTTCACGTTTCATTACTCTTCAAGGTCTAGAACAGTTTACAATACGTGTTGGTAATTGTAATTCGTCAATTTTAGAACATAAGCAAAAAGCAATCAATTTAGGTTCTTTGATTATATTTGCTTAAAATATTTTGTTTGATATTAAGCCTAACGTAACCTCGTTTCTGTGATTTTGTAACTAATATTCTTATAACGATTAAAGTCTGTACGTGTTACCATATAATCTATCCTCTTCGGAGTCGACCAACAGTTACATTTTATCAAACTATTAGCAAACTGTTTGCAAGATTCAAAGGCCAGATGCGTTGATCAATTCGACCACAGAAAGCTTTGATTGCATTCAGTACAAGGCGGCGACCTTGTTTTACCAACTTTACTTGCTAGTGAATATAATGATCACATTTGTTCTACTCGCTGACTATCTTTACTTTAAATAATTATGTACTGATTAAATAAACTTTTTAATTATTATAATTTTTTGAATTAATTATTAATTAGCAGAAATTTGTGCTATACAAATACAAATAAATAAATTAAAGTGAAATTTCGTAGGAAAACGGCTTTTATAGCATAGTTTATATAACTAAGAGAAGTGTTGTATATAACATGATTAAAAGCTATACGTTGAACTTTTTTAAAGCTAAAACGATTAACTCGCTGGTTGCTAACAGCCTTTTTGCGATTAAATAGAGAATCATGTGCAGTAAATAAGTGCTTTGCCTTTTTACAGTCCGTACTCGAGGGTCGTAAATTTATTCCGTTCAGCTCTAAAGTTTATGCAGGTATCGTAAAACTACATCGAAGCTTGATCTACAGCAGCAGTATATAAAATAGAATATATTATATTGTTATTCCAAAAAGGTGCAAATGCAGCTCAGACAGTCCAATATGAAAATGTCATTGAAGCATCAAAGGATCTTGAAGCCCAGTACGCTTTTTCTCGGCTAATGCTTTTGTGAATGGGAAATCCACTGGTTCACTCGTTCATTCATTCATGAAATGCGTTGCATCCACCAAATAGTGATTTGGTTAGGACTCTATGTGGTTTAGAATAGGGTTGTCAAGCGTGGTTCTGTCAAAAGTAACGTTTAGGGAGCTGCGGGTAAGCCGACTATGCACGGGCGTGCATCCGGCTTTGCAACAGCCCGTCGAGTATCACCCCTAGTTTTGTATTCAGCTTTAATAAAACCGGGAGAAAAGAGATGAATGTGTCAGCTTCCTGAATAAAAATTGGTGAGATAATATTGAAAATGAAACACCCTCCGCTTTGAACAAAGGCTGTGGTTGAAGTTTTAATTTCAATATTTGTGAGAGCCGTTTTAAGCTCTATATATTTTTATAGCAATAACCCGTTTGTACAAAAACGTGATTTAAAGATTAGAAACGAAATTCACCTTAGAATTCCGTACCATCGTTGAGTTCTATTGTTATTCTGTAAGCATTACGATTTTTTCAGTTAGTTTAAACTAGAACTGTATAACTGAACAATTTCTATTCTCTTATTGGCAACTCGCCATACTTTCTCGTGGATTGTGAATTCCCCAAGAACATTTTACATTCCACGAATGGTGTATCAATGAGGACAGCGCATGAGCCTTATATTTATTTCACGACTGTTTCCGATACCTAAAAACAAGGTTTTCATTAGATGGCGTTAATAAATTGGTTGTTTCTCTACCGTTTTGCTTAAAATGTTCTCCGTTATCGGGATGAAAAATCTGTGGCTGAGTCTGGATTTTATACATTTGAGAAGCGATTTTCCGAGCCATTTCATTAGTCGGGCGTCCGATAGCACGAGAGGTTGACTAATTCTACAATATTCCCTGTGACGAGCTGGTCGTATCTTCGCCGGCGGAAGGCTATTCGAGGCGATTAGTCGGGCTTAGACTTGATGGTCCTTTCCAAAGCGCTTTGTTATCACCCACTTACTCTGACTCGCGTAATAAAAGTACCTCTCGGTTGATGCTCTTTTACTTAAATCATATAAAATTTTCTTACACTGTTTTTAAACTTTATATTCGACAAGACCTTACTTTTGTCATTTGAGTACATAAAGACTTTAAATAAACTAAATACTTTAGTTTTTAAAATAGATCAAATACTTATTTCAATTTAAGAATCAAATTCCTCTTCGTTAAAGTTTTGAAGTGTCTACCACAGTCTGTGGTGTAGACTTAGTATGTTCGAAGGAAAACTAACTTTTATCCAAACCCTTGGGATGGAATAAAGCTGTACTGCGCAATAAAGTTCACTGACAGTTAGTACGCTAAAGCGCAGTATACGAACGAAACTTTAATCTAAATGACCATAACACCTACTCGACGCAAGGTACTTTCTGAATATCTATAGGGTTCTTGAATAGGTTTAACTTCATGTACATATGACTTTATTCAATATACCATTTAATATGTATCATACAATTTTAATAAAAATTAATACGTCGGTGCTCTCAAAACTGTATCAAATATCAACCATGTTATAGTAAAATAGACGAGTACAGATTCATTCGATCGTAAGCGATAAAAATAAACAGTTTCGACGTGGATTTTTAATCTGCGGCGTTGCTCTTAACCCGTTCATTGCCTATTCATCCGTGGGCCTTTGCCTATCAAGGCGAGGCGCCTCTTGCCGATGACGTACAAAGAGGCCATTTTGTATGAGCCCTGCCAGGGAACGATTACATGAACCAAGTCATCTAAAGCCGAGCTCATGGTAGATTCAATGACACCACTTCCAACCTGAATGCAGTCTTAGCTTTCCTCATTATTGCTTAAAAGCTTCTATACAACCTTTGCCTTTATACTCTTTTAAAGAAAATAAGATTGTAATTTGAAAGCCTAGGAAGCTTCTGTTAATTAATGGTGCACGGAAGCCCGTTGTTACTGGTTAAAATCAGACACAACCACATTTATTCAATTAACGGTTATCATTAGTTATTCAGAGATCTTTGTTAGCTACATATGCGTTACAATAATCAAGTTTACTCTGTTGTATGCTACGTATAAACTAATTACGATAGAAAGCCCGTTAACGGCTTATCGCAACATAATCGCCACACAGTCACGAAACAGTTAAAATAGAAATTAATTATATCATTTTTCTAAATGCCGACATGTGTTGCTGTTTCCGTTTTACGCATGCGCTGCTATGTTATGAAAACTAAGTTACCGTTAAATTTAATAAATGTGTTTGTAATAGTAATCAAGGGAAGCGGTCGACCTCTCTAATCTGCCTTTGATTGCAAAATCAATAGTACCGACGAATAACTATCGACAGGTGTGTTCGCTCTCGATATTAAAATTTGTGAGTTAAGCGCTCGTCACTTCGTTGTTTGAAGTGATTCTTCGAAAGTTTGTATCAGAGGAGATTTTTGTTTAAAAACATTAGCAACTATTGGAAGATTTTATCTAATTAGACTCTTAATAGATAATGAACGAGATAATGGTATAAAACATAAGCGTAACTTATATTGACTTATATTAATTCAGCTAAATCTCAAAAATAATTGTTACCAAGCAAAATAAACAGCGTTATTTAACTCCTCAAATTTATTGTGTGAATATGTAATCAGCGTTCATTTGAACTAAAATTGCTTTTCATTTAATTAAAACAACTCCATTTTCTGATTGTACGCAAGCTTTGAAGCAAATGTTCGAAAATTTCCTAAATATTAAACTTACGTAGTTCCTTGCATGGTTCCGTGAGTGGGATATTAAAGTTCAAGTCTTGCTTTTATTGGCTAAGGAACTCTCAGTCACAGCCGCTGCTAATAACTTCTTATCGCTGGATTATAAATTCTGGTGTTAATAAAACTGTATTTAGGCCTAGTATTAGTTATAGCAGTAAATTCTAATTTGGTTTATGACTAGTATGAGTGGCAACAGCGTTAATGAAAATGTTCAAAAAGTAATTTGCTAGATTTTTTACTCGGCTTTAAGGGTATTTGAAATAAAGGAGTGGATTTGATAAATAAGTATATAAAAACTTCCCATTTCACATTTAAAATAGTCAACTTATTTATGTGTTTCTCTTTTTAAAAATAATACAAAGAAAATTTTAAATGACCTCACTACAAAATCTCGTTTAAAATGCTATGAGGACAAACAGAAAGTTACCTTTTAGGTAATTTTAAAATTTGAATGGAACATTTTCCCGGGTTTTTGTTCCCCCGAACTATTGGAGTTGAGGAGTTCCCAAACGGCCAAGTTTTCTCATTATGGCCGTTAGTCTCCCTTACCCCTCACTTTCTTGGAACCATCAAAACTAGGCACGTACGCACTTGTATGAAGAATGGCATCAAATTGAAGCTTTTTTTGGAATGCACGAACCCTTTCTCTCCTTGCCAAATTACTTTTTAGATTTTGTATTTTTTGGGCCGAACTTAATCAGGTTTAAGTACTCTACAGACAAAGAACATTTGGTCTATTGGAATAATGTTTGTTATTAAAACAGGGTATTTAATGAAATCGTAATTCTGATAAATTAACTTACAAATGCAATGATTTAATTCTATCGCTGCCTACTAGGTAAGATTTGTTCCAAGTGTTACAAGCCAATATTAATACAAACTACTTGTGGGTTTAATTTGATCACTTACAAACTAAGGGTATTCAATTTTAACTATAATATATAATTTAAACGGTTCACAAAGTTCTCAACGAGGATTTTAGGCGCCCTTTGATATTCAATTTGGTCCAGGCGGAAACTGTGATAGTAAATTATAGAAATCCCATAACGAACCTAAACGGTGTTTAGTTTCATGAAATTATTACGAAACGCTTGAGAACAAAAGCCGAAATACTCACTATTAATAATATTATGTTAAATTTTATGTTCAAAATACGAACGTTTACAAATTGCATTTGCTCTTCGAATAAATCATGAACATAATTTTTTAAAGGAAAAGCGGTAAAGTGCCATAAAACAATAAAAAAAAATCTCATCGATAGCAATCTACAATTCCAATAATGGAAAAGTTCAATAAGTAACAAAGCCTATATAAGTTAACGAAGCTTACAAAAGTAAAACTCACAATCACGTTGGACGGGAAATCAAAAGACAAAAGACCGCCATTCGGAGCAGTTTAGGCTCGGAAATGGCGGACACCCCTCGTTTTTATTTCTTTTCAACGCGACCGCCTACCCGCAACCACCTTTGTATACCTACGAAAGCTGTCATAACATAATAACATAGTCCCCATTATTAGAAAATACAACGAAAGAAAAAAAAGTTTCAATTTTAAAAGAGACTGATGACTTTCTTCCATTTTGCGGGTGAAATGATTGGATCGTCAATCTTTTCAGGTCACGTGATACGGAATACATTTGGTTTGGAACAGATTAATCCCTCCTAATACCGGGATCTCTTGTGTGTATCGAGCGTGCCTGTATGTATATGGTTTCTATAATTCAGCCGGGCTTCTGTAATTCACTAGTGACGGGATATATCACGTTACTTACAATTGCCGCTACTACTCAACTGAAACAATTTGCATCAACATATTTACAATAATGTGTAATTCGTTTAATAGAAACGACGGGTTTAATATAGAATATTATGTTATTAACCAAAATGATGAATCTGTCATGGTATTTAGAATTTTCCTTTTAATTAGAATAACCGACAGACGTAGAACGACCGCATTAACAACTCGGTTGTGTAATTCGATTTGCATCTGAATTCAAAAACTTTTCGTGACACTGTTTTGCATTATTAATACTTTAGCATGCCGCGATCTCCGGAGGCGCACTAGAAGTCATTAATTGGATTTCAACCTTCGCAATTAGTTATTCCCGCGCATGAAAACTTTCCTGATCGTTGGCCTTCGTTAACATCTGTTACGGTACTATTCATTATACATTCCAACGACTTGTGAAGTCGAACATTTAATTCAAAGTACCGAATGATCCTTTGTTAGACCGCTGCATGCTTTAAAGGTATTGCTAAAATTATTCTTAAGCTGGGGATTACTTACCCCAACCGAAGCTACGTTGCTTCCAACTTAGAAATTCAAAACACAATATTTTGTTTGTTAATGGAATCCTTCACCATGATTAATGTTTATTAAAAGGCAAGGATTAGAATATTTTTTGTTTAAAGCTGCGTTTGCAAATTAATAAAAATAAATTAGTAACAGTTAATAAAACATGAAGATAATAAAAACATTTTTAAACATTTTGTTTGCAAGGCACGTTACTTATTGGTCTAATTTAGATCAAACAATTTTCCTTCTTGGCAACTAAATTGGGCGGTCGTTGTCATCAGCGTTTTTTGCCAGAAATGCTTAAAAATTTTTGTCTCACTTTTCTTATTTAGTTAGTCACAACATTTGAATAATAAATATTTAAGAAAATTGTTATATCAATTTTGTCCCTTTGACATAATACTAATAATGATGGTTATATATTTAATTTTCTAAGAAATTTTCTATTTTGCTTTCAGGTAATCACTGTGCAATACATGAGATGTTATGGGCTCGTGTGGCGTAGCAAAGTGGCGTGTCGTGTTGGTGCTGGTAGCGTGGACATGGACCGCCATGGCACGGACCATGTGCCCAGTGCAGTGCGAGTGCGACGACGCCATGCGCGCCGCCTCCTGCGCCAAGGCCGGGCTCGAGATAGTGCCCATCCAGCTCAACCCTGAGGCTACTCACATCAACCTCACGCGCAACCATATTAACAACCTTCTGTACACCTTCGCGATCTACACCCAGCTCACTGTCTTAGACATCTCCTATAACACCATCGGAGACTTAAATAGCCGAGACTTTGAAAACAACGTCGTGATGACGCATCTCAATCTCAGTCATAACAACATTAAACGACTAAACAAGGAAACCTTCGTCGGACTCAAAAGTCTTATCGATCTAGACCTGTCGAATAACGAAATTTCCAACATCCATCCACAAACATTTAAAGATTTATCAGTTCTAGAACGACTAGATCTTTCCAATAACCGACTAGTCAGTTTCGAACCAGAAACATTCGAACCCCTGTCATCTTTGAAGATTTTATCAATGAAAAACAATACCATATTAGATATTCCAACTGACAATATTTTCTACGTTATTCAGTTGGAATTCCTAGATTTATCACAAAACCTGATTCAGCAGATACCAAAACATGGAATGCCATATTTGAAAGAGTTAAGACATTTAGATTTGAATAAGAATATAATCGAAAGCATTGACCAATTAGGTTTCCATAATTTGCCTTCTTTGCGTCATTTGGATTTAAGTGATAATAATATGACAACAATTCCTACGCCAGCACTCTCTAAACTATTAAACTTATCACATTTATACTTCAGTGGTAACTTTTTTAGGAATGTGTCCGCTTTGTCTTTTCAAAGTCTATTTCACTTAAAACATTTGCATTTGAGCAGACTTTATGAACTGGAAAAGATCGATTCTAGAGCATTCGTTGATAATATAAACCTGCAAAAAATATGGATGGATGAGAACTTAAGGATAAGAGATGTGCCCTTGAGGCTATTCCACGGAAATCCTAAATTGACACACATTTATATGAGAAATAATGCCCTTGAGACATTGGAAGCTTCACATTTTCCCGTTGATAGGCTACAGGAGCTTGAGATATCTGGCAATCCTTTTGTGTGTAATTGCTCATTATTATGGTTGTGGAAATTAGGAAGGGAGAGTGAGACAAGCAACAGAAAATTTGGCAATAACAGTGGTATATTAAAAGTGGACTATGAGGAAATCAAATGCGCAGCTGCAGAACATCTGAAAGAAATGTTACTTGTTCATATTCCGGAGTCTGAATTTGGATGCTCGAGCGGTTGGGTCGTAGTAGCGGTAGTCGTGATGACCGTTAGTATTATTATAAGCATTGTTGGTGGTGTGTTATATTTTGTAGGACCTCTTAAGAAATGTAAAGGTGATAAATCTAAACAAGTGATGACTAGCGTAATGCTCAATGGTGATGTGTCTAAATTAAGTAACGGGTTGGGATACTCCACGTCGAGAAGTAGGGAGCTGGATAATAAAAGGGACGTAGATCGATATTTGATGATTGGTTCTTCAGTTTCGAATAACTTCCATTCTTTGAATCCTCCGTGGCATAGTGTGGATAAGAATCCTTATTTCCAGGAAGATAGTGAAGAGCATATTTACCAACAGTTCGCGTACGAGACTATTCCTCATCACAGGACGCCAGAAAAGCCCCACATAGTGTACGTTTAACAATCAATTTTTGTGAGCAAATTCACGGAAAAACTTTACTCGTTCATGCGTTATCGTCAAAAAGACGAAAAACTTTTGCAATAATGTACATAGTGATACTAATATAATATGTGATAGTTTTGTAAATAAAAATGTAAATATTGTATACGCAAATAAAGACATTGATTCTAGTTGTAACTTTCCCACTTTGTACTTAATTTGACTGTTGTAGTAATAGTATGTTATTTGATTATGGATTGAAATGTTCGTATGGTTTTATATGTTAAGTTATTTTTGAAAAGTAAAACCAGAAGGCTTATTTATTTTGTTAGTTCCTCAAAATATGTGTATGATAAAATAATTATGAAATAATGTACAGTGTAACGTATACTTTCTGGATATAACACCAATACTTAATAAAACTTTGTACAAATACGAGCAATATAGAATACTAACTTTCAACAATATAATCGGTTATTTAATTGATATAGTATATTATCGTGTAGAAGAGGATGCAGACTATATTAAACATAATATAATAGTGTCATTTTTAAAAGGTTCACCATTTGGCCTTCAATATTATTTAGCGCCTTAAATACTATAGAAAATTAATAACAATAATCTTTGTGTGAGTAGCAATACTTTATCTGTACTTAATGTGAATACAAACAGTGAACAGTTGCTCTGATGCAGACGGGTACAAATATAAATGAATTTGATGTTTTTGTTAGCTATTAGATGACAAAAATTAATTTGTATTAAAACGTTTTACTTTGAAATATTGTGAAATTAATATTTTTATACTTAGTCAATATTGTATACCTACTGTAAAAGAGGCTTGTGCGAATTAAGTCTAAATAACGATTGATTTTTAAATTGTTATTTGCTAGTATTGATTTTATAGGCTATAAAATTAAACGTTTTGCAAGAAGCTATGTTTCCAATCAATCATTATAAATAAAACCGAAAACAAAACTTATATTTAATTCGCAATACGATTTTATAACCTTAAAATAAACATTTTCATGAAAAATATGTTCTTCTTAGTAACCATACAACTAATAACGCTACCTAAACGACGATACTCACAGTTATTATAATAGCTTAAGGATATTTATATAAACTACTACCTAAATCATTTTGTTATGAATTTTATTTAAATATACGAAGCATTAATGCGAAAAAGAAATAAAACAATCAAAATCTTTTTCCCGTATTTTTATTTTTGGAGAAATTACCACTTGTTTTATTGAAAAACTACATTTTATCCTTTGTTGTTTTTTTAAGCTCTTATTTCACAACCAATCCAATTAGATGACTGTCAGAGGTGACGTCGTTAATAATGGAAATGGATAGCAACTCTATAATTATAAGTTTAATATAATTTCAGTATTTTAGACTAGTATTTATTTTATTATTGAGTGGACTTCTTCCGCAGTGCTTGTTTTGTTCCTTCGCACGAGGATTACAAGGAGAAGCTGAATCCCGGCAGTTCGTCTTGTTTTGTCAATCAAGCAGTAGCTACTTGGCTTTGTTAACAAAGTGATGTCAAAGCATTCCATATATGATGTGTTTCTAGTCTGTAGTTGAAAGGAACATTACATCATTTTTATCATCAGAGGTGGCAAGTGATAATAACACAGAAATGTATAACATAACTCAATATTACTGATTTGGATTGTAGAATTTGATAGGCATTTATTAACTCAATTTATAAGATTGAATTCTCTTATTGGTTTTAGCCCAACCATACATTCAACAAGAATAATTTCTGTTTAGTTTACAATTTGTGTGATCAAAATAAATAACTATTTTTCAGGCTATAACAAAATTAGGGAGAATCATTTATATGAATCATAGAAATAAAATAAGCCCAGAATACCGTTTGTGGTTAAGGTCAACCCTCTACTACTCGGGTATGAAGACAAAAGTTTGAGATCTGTCCCCTTGATGTAGTGATGGAGTAAACTGGTTACAGTATCATGCTTAACGTAATCAAACGCCTTAGACAAGTCACATTAAATACCCAAAGCATACGAACAATACTTCAAGTAGTAACTCTAATTAAACTTTAACATAAAATTTGATTAAAAATATCACACAATCACGTTTTTATTTCAACTAGGCCTCTAATATTCAAATAAAAAAAATATGTAGTATGCAATGGTTGTTACTAAGAAAATTTGGTGAATCATATCACACAGTAGGTTTTATATATACCATATTAAAGTACAGGGCCACAAACTTATCTATTAAGTTAACAAAATCGGAACTAAAAGATTCCTATGTCAACTGTGTGGTATATAAATAAATGTTAACATAGAAGGCAGCGCCGCCGTCGATTGCACATATAACTAAGTCAAACTGTATATAACTCTTTATCTTACCTACTGAAAAAAGTGATAAATGAGTAAATACACCAAGAATTCTAAAGCGGAATAGTGCGTATGAGACTGCACCGATTTCACAAACAATACGCTAAAGAAATCAATCGCATGCTCTGTTTTTGGATAAAAGTAATCTGATTTTATTTAATGTTGCGTACAAATAGAGCAAAAAAAATTCATATTTTGTGAAAAACTAATTGAATATTTGTTATTTATGTCAATTGGACAATACAATTTTATACTAAATGTACTATAAATGTAAAATTTTTGATTTTCACATATCGATTCCACAAAAAGGCTAGACAGAGATGGATAAAAATTTACATACATTTATAGAATACGTCCCTGAACAACACATACTCTCGCTTTTATCACAAACTTTGAACGACCCCAGAAAATTACAAGAATGAAGTCGCCAGCCAAAACTGATTTATTCATAAAGCTACATTGATCGATGAGTTTTTCAACTTCTGAAAGTGGGTTTCTAAGCTGAATTAAGGAAACCAAAGTTCAAAATAAGACGAATTCCCCTAAGAAATGTTCAAACCAGAAGAATTTCATATCTTTTACTCAGTACATGCATACCAGGAAATAAATATATTTATGTAAATTGAAATGCCTGTTTAGGTATCTCTTTCTACTTCACAAACTCATATCATCACAGATTTTAATATCAGTAGTACAAACAATAATGAAGATAAATTAATATGAACGTGAGCACACAATACTGTTTTGTTAGGGTCACAGAGAGAAGTAAAATGGTTAGGGTTGTTATATAATGGAGTAACGGTGTACGATATTTATTTGAAAATTAGCCTGTTATTCCTAATGTTTTAGGAAAACAGAAAGATATATATAAAAGGTAGCATTACAATAAAACACAAAACTAAGGTGGAAACTAGTAGATATATTTTTGTAGCTTTTTGCAGCGGTTTCCGTAGCTTAAAACAATCTGAATTTAAACCAGCCTATTAAGTATTCTATTGCAAGGTCGAGAATACTTTGAACGATGAATCTGCATCCGAATCCATTTAGTTGCTCTAATCGAGAAAGTAATAAACAGAGAAAATCGAATTAGCTAAATCCAGGTTAAGTTATGAAATACCTCTTAAATATATTAACAGGACGGAGGTTGAAAATATTTTGGAAATTAGTAAGAATCAGTAATTAAAACAGTTGTTTTTATCAACTATCTTGAATTTAATATATGTTACTGAACTGTCCAACTTCGATTTGAAAATACCAACAGATGTTCAGTCATCTTCCTCAACAAGGCCCATTTCTTTTCTAGGTTTCTGACCAATAATTTTAATGCTACGAAATATTTCATCTCTAAATAAAATAATCTAGTTTTCAACTGATTCAAACTTCCTCAAACCGTAAGCCCATTCATTTCCACCGCCCCATCTCATGACAATCAGCAGTTAAACAGAAATGGCTAAATACTCATGCATTTCAAACCCACGGCGGTGCATAAATCCATCGCCTTTGCCAAGCCTACTGTAATCCATTTCCGATTTTTCGCGAAACACTTCACAGTCGATAGGCTGTTCATTGGCTTTTAATTTATTTGTCTGGACTAAATTGGAGCGCTGCAGACTGTCTCTTGAAAATATTGCCGGGAAACGGTTCGTTTTGATTTAACCGTATAAACTAAATTGTAGGTTTCACTTTGTTTTAAATTTTGATGCTTATGTGGTAGGATAGTCAAAAATAATGGGGTTCAAAATAATAGGAGCGTTACACTTTTTATGCCTTTCTTATGTAAACATTACCTACTTATATATTAGTAACTTGATTTATCACTTTTAAAATATCGACTATGTTGGTAATGTTTGCTGCGTATTTTTCCTAAACGTAGTAAACATAAATTCGAGTAAGTTTATACCAAAAAGGTATCCGTACCGTAAGCTTAAACTCAAAAGCTACGAGTGTTGTCGTTTGACACCTGCCGGCCAACATGGAGCTCTAGACATAGCGAAGACGAGTGTAGACAAATGACGAGACTTGTCTACAATCACATGTCACGTGACTTGTTTTGACAGGCGATTGTCAAACGTGGTGTATTTCGAATGCAGAAGCAGCAATATTGTTATTTACAACAGTATTCAATGCCAGTATTCATTTCTATGCCAATTATTGTGCATTTACTTTTTTCGCGGCGCTTATTTTGTTTACTAGAAGTTGATTATAAGTATTTAAAAGGGGAAATCTATTCGTCTACTTCACTTGGACGCTTGGTATCTATAAGACATAGCAAAGAATGCCCATGTATAATGTAGCCCAGGTCAAATTGATGATTAAAATTATTTTAAAATATTGTTGAACATTGTAGTTTAATGTCTAAGTTATACAGAAAATTGTGACTCTCAAAACCCTATAGGTCTCGCTCGCCACAATTTTTTTTGATGTTAGTTATTCTCCTATTTCGACAGCTTTTCAAAACGGATCAAGATAACCTAAATATTGCTATATTAATTCTAGTTGGCTCTGCACACGTTCTCCCGTCTTAGAACCGTCAGCGCCACCAATCCATAGCAGATTTGATAAACCATCTAACAATTCTCTTAAATACACTTTAAAAAAATCAACCAAATCGGGCTAGTTTTTAGTTGTGATTCAGTGACAAGATAGAGTTTGTCAGTGAATCAGTTAACTACGACGAGAGCGTCAGAGGAGTAGTGGTTAAGGCACTGGGCTCCCGATTTCGATTCCCAGTACTGCCCCATGTATTAACAAGTATTATAACTTAGTTAATGCTCTACGGTTGTGAGGAAATCCACATACGCTATATTCAGCTATATATCGCCTAAAAACACCCCCTTTAGGTTGCGTATCTACCAAAGTGTTTAACTTTGAAAAAACTAAAAAATATGATATAAACTATAATTAGATTGTAGAGTGAAATTTCAGTTCAACAATTACGTGCATATAAGAATAATATTACAGAGCTTACAGTTAATAATATCATTTTGTTAGATTACGACAAAGTATTGTTAGACAGTAAAAACATTTTCACATTATAATGAATATTAAATAATTAATTGATACTATATAATTATTGACAAGAATCGGATTCATAGATTAGGTCCAAGTATAACATATTTTTTCCACGTTAAGTAATAAATAACGTTAACCTGCGGGTTAATGTCATAAGTGTCTTTCTTTTTTAATAGAGAAATGCAGTTATCTATTACACTATATTTATTATTATAATAATATTAAGTTTTGTACAGCACACCGCAGAGCTTTCTCGCCCAGCATTGGATGAGACACTCCAGTGGGGTTATAACCTATTTACACCAGGATAATATGCCTTTAAAAATATAATAAAAGTAAAACGTCTATATTTTAATCGTATCAATATTCATATTGGCATCAAATTACCATATTTGCTGAACATTACCATTCAAATACGTATGTTACACCCAAAACATGGCTATAAAGTGGTTATAAAACAATAGAAGCGGCCTGTATTCCTGTATTACCCTCTGAAAGAGGCTGAAATGACAGCGCTTCGGAGAGGGCCCCAAGATTTATATGCCCGTTACGGCGCTTGAGGGTCCCCGCCGGTATGCACGCTGCAGCGAGGGCAGATCTGATATACAACCACGCAATAATGGAGTACGACGAACCAGTAAATTGTGTCAGACTTATTGCTGGCCCTAAATAATTATTCTGTGCAAATTGCGATGAAGGAATTTCAAGACTCAAATGAAAACAGTTTTTGGTTAAATTGCGTTTCGTTAATTTTTTGTTTCGTTTTTTAGCGCATATTTATCACCTCACAACTTATTTAATGATAAATCTTAACAAGTGTCTTAATTCTACGGTGGTCAAATGTCTTGCTTCTATAGGCACACTACATTTTAGCATTGTTTTCTCATAAAGTAATTAAATACTTTGAAAACGAAAACCCAACACTGGTAATCAAAAAATAGTATTAATAGCTTCTCCACGACGTTAAACAAAGGAAAAAACAACAATCTGACACATGCTCTGAAAGATATAACGCAAGAAAGTACTTTATCGATAAGCTTATGAATATTAATTAACTAATAAATTATACTACGTTTAGAAGACAACCAAGTAAATATAGTACTCAATTATTAAACATAGTAACACTGTCGTGGTTAATTAAAGATTACACGAATGTCCCTACTAATAATCGCCTCCAAATAGCGCACATTTCTACCGATTTCACAGTCTTATTTCAAACCAAAATAATAACATTGTGTGGGAACGGGACGCCTCGCCGTATCTAATGGAATTTTGTGATGATGTTTTAATTAACTTACATTTAGTCGCATGCTTCTAGGAACAATCGACATTTCATTAGAGTTCCTTGTTTCTAAGAGATTATTATTTTTTAAATTGAGTATTACTTTCATCTTTTCTGTTGTTACAAAGAATAATATTATTTGCGTATTTTCGGCATCAAGCTGATAAAAATAATTTTAATGAAAACAATTTCAACGAAAAGTGGAAATACCAACAAAAAAATACAGTATCTTTTTTCTTTACATATTTGTATGATTCGAATTTTGGATATGAAATGTTTTGCGCAAGTTTATATTTATTCCAAATAAGAAAACGTTTATTTGTTTCACGTACGTCTCATAAATTTATATATACATTTATACAAAATAGTATCGATATCAAAGCTGAACTTTAAATATTTTGGAATGAATATAGAATATGCATAATAAATTGCATTTTAATTTAATTTTCATTCTCTGGGTGGATTACAGCTATAATTTACAATATAGCAAAATTAATTATAGAACAATAGCTATTAACAAGGCTTCACAATTGATAGCGACATACATAAGTATACATCTTAAGCCTAACAGGTTTGAGTTTAAGATAACAGTTTGCAATTTGCAGTTTTCAATTGTCTAAATCAGTTCTTATCGGGTTCGGATTCACAAGATTCTTGAATATTGAATATTGTACACACTCGAATAAAATAAGAATTGAATTGTAAACTGTTAGCGCAAAGGATACTTACAGAACGCTTATGTATATAGTAATTTGTAATTTTAATATATGAAAAATTCCCTAACTGACGGGACAAATAATTGCGTAACTTTTGAACAGCTAAACGATTTGTTTCAAAAATGGCTAAGAACACTTATTCGTCAGCTTAAAAACAAAAAAATTGTAACCAGCGGTACATTCGTATAGAACATACGATTTCACAAACACACAGATATCAGATAGATATTGTATGTCTGCAATACACATGTTAAACTT
Source organism: Marasmarcha lunaedactyla (assembly GCA_923062675.1). NCBI lineage: Eukaryota > Metazoa > Arthropoda > Insecta > Lepidoptera > Pterophoridae > Marasmarcha > Marasmarcha lunaedactyla. Next base: position 27,418,999 of record OV281340.1, on the reverse strand, counting down.
ATCAATATACGTTGTCAATTTCTTTAAGATTCTAGAAACGATTTTGCTTGTGTGGAGACAAAATATATGCAAACAATAAATATATGGTGACCGAGTTCTAGAGCACGTTGCTCGAAGAACAGTTAGTAAATAAGGTGGTAAAGGCCAGAATTTGAGGCCGGAGTGGCGCAGTAGGTAGTAGCCCTGCCTCGTACACCAGAGTCCCAGGTTCGAATCGTTTAGCCGGAGCCTTCATTTGTGAGATGAACACAGATTTTTGTTCTCGGGTCATGGTTGTTGATATTTGTAGCTGTATGTTTATATACTCATACTTGGGGCCATACATTATGTGTGTATGTCAAGGCGATGAACTGTCTAGGGATAAAAAATCTTTTGAGCTTCTGGCCTAAGCTACATCGGTACATCCAATGATCTAGACACCTTTAGGTGGTGAAAGATCTTAATCGAAAGAAATCTTCCGAGGAAGCGTGTGCAGTATAGCGCAACACTGCGTTTAGTAAAGTTTTTTCGTGCTGCAAAATATCTTTCAGCAAAAAAAAAATACTATCTAACAACTTCAATGGCGTTGTGAACATTTTCATTACTCATTTTAAAAAGTGAGAAAATAATCGATTTAAAAACGTAGTAGGAAGCACCTTTAGCGAACAACGCCGGTGACAAAAACTAAGAAATAGTTGTAAACTTTCAAAGCGCAATATTTCAATCTGTTCTGCTTAAAACAGAAAAGTGAAGATATTCTTTTATCTATTTTTTAAAATGTTAAGCTTTTAGATAATGTATTTATTATCTCAGCAAAAAACAAATCGATTGCAGACTATATTAATATAATTAAAACTAATTTTCATTTGAAATAATTTTCAAGTTGAAATTACAATGCTATTGAAAAATTTGGTACGAGTAAATCCGATTTCAATAGTTAATTTTATTTAGATCTTTTCTGCGCGAATCCATTGCTTTAAAAGAATACCAATGAGATGAGAAACAAAAAACTGCTTATCCGGAATACTGAATTGAATTATCTTCCTATTTGTAATATTTCTGTCTTTTAGACAACTGACTTTTTCTAAAGTAACGTAGGCCTAAAAATTTTAGTAATTCTACATTTTAATAATTCCCATTTCTCATTAAAAATATTAAAAACTTGAATAGAATAGGATAAATTCTTATCTTATTTGGATTGTTACAGCGCCACTCAGGTTAAATATTATCCTTTGTTGCGCAACAAAAGTAATCAATGTGTATATCCTATACCGTATTTAGAATACTAAATCCACTTTCAGTTCACGGAAATGGGGTTCTGTATACTAAAGAAGTGCGAATAAATTTTATAGTTCGAGATATAGCCCATTTTGAGAGTTTTACGATTGCCACTCCCCATAATGACGGGTGCGGGGTAGAAATTTAAATATATCTATACTCTTCGCTGCTGGGAACTGTGGTTACCATGATGTTTGAAGCAAAAAATTGGTGTTTTTTTTTAACAGTCACAAATGTTGTTAACAAGTCCTGATTTAAAATATTGGTAAAAAGTCAGAATTCTGGACGGTTCAAAAGATTTCAGCGTAGTAGCGTGAAAAGTGGATAGATTTTAACGATTCAGTTGTAAAAAGTCACTGTCTTTGAAAACATACGTAAAACAGTCAAAAATAATCGGCGTAATAGACGCCCGTCTTTTAATAATCGATGAATCGATGTGTCCTACAGCACAATTTTTTCTAGAACTTGTCATCGTTAAATCAGATTTATATATTTTTAGTGTATCTGTATATTTAGCATGTTTGATAAAAGAAAATAAATAATTACTTATAAACACTGTTTCTTGTGTCTAGAAAGCTATATATATATCTATATATATATATATATATATATATATATATATATATATAAAGCTAGAAAGCTAAATTTAACTTGTCTCTATACATTTAGTGTCATACTTTGAGATTTGTCCGCATAAAATTCAGTTAAACTGTATCATATCTTCGTTTTCTTAATGTAAGTCAAAGTTCACAAAAATCCGTTCCACTGTTTCTACGCGCGATTTTTAATAGCTTGATTACTATTATAGCACTGATAGTTTATTTATACTCGTATAAATACCTAATTCCTTGTATAATCGCTAGGGATACACAATTTCACCGAATTCTTACTCGCTTTAATACAAACTCTCCTAAATATTTCACTCTTATATACTACTTATATAATTACGTACATTAGCTGCCATTTTTTTTAAAGTCACCCGGTATATTTGGCCCGGTATTTCCAGCGGGGTACCTGCGTAGGTAGCACACTCGCAGTGTGGTAAACCATAGTACCCACAAACTTCACTTTAATTAGGATTTCACTTATGAATCTATATTCCATAACATTAGATCATACAGTTTATTAAATAATGAAATTTTTCCATAATCATGATTATTCCTTTTGTTACTTTGGTACCAAAATGGTAGGCGATTCTTCACAAATCTTTGCTCTTTTTATACAAAACAAAAGCTGTTGAGTTATCTAAGTAAAATGTAAGCAGGGCCGAGACAAACAATCAGCTACCCTCATAAAAAATATTCCCGATTTGCCCTCAGCATACTAAATGCGACGTCCATTTACTTTATTTTAGGGCGCCCCGTACATCAGTTAAATTAACATACTAATCTACTTATAGAAGAAAAAAATAATATTTGTGTACGCAGATTCCTAGGGTGGCATAATCTATGTTGTAATCTTGTTAATTAATGTATTGTAATTAAGTTATCTACATTGTTAATATTTGCTCGTGATTTTAAATGTAGATTGAATTGAACAATCCTTGCGCAAGATCATTAAATCTTTGTCCTCATTATCAATTTCCGTTAGCCTAGAGAAGAATATTTAGTATCATTTATACATAAAAAAATTCCGTTGGAGTACAAAGCAATCTAATCAATTATTATTGGTTCATTTTTTTTTTCGAAAAAGTTAGCTTGAATCCGTAAAGCTCTTTTCTAGACCTACTATATCGTCGCAGGGGATTAACACTGCGATAGACTTTTTTATTTTTTATTTATTGGGGTCAACAAACAATATCACAATATATATTACATAATAATAACAATAATGCATAGGCATAATCGTGACACTAATACCGTCAACCACAGATTATATACAACACAAAGATTTATAACAGTGTGAGTAAGAAGAGAGCGGATACATTTACAGATTCGCTATAAAAATGACATTATTACTATTTGCAATTACAATACAACAATACAATGCTACTATTTAGGAATTTAATTGGTAGGTATATAGTGGGCATAAGTGACTTTACGCAATGAAAAGTTTACGTACTTTTAATGTTTACAAATATTACAAATAGAATTTTGAATGAGTAAGGTATTAAGTGTAGTAATATTTTTAATAACAGTTGACTTAAATTTTCCAGGCTTGGTTGCAAAAACATCAATATCATAAAAATATTTGTTATATGAGTCAGTCAGACGATACAGTGGTGAAAGTTTTCCTGCATTAGTATGGCATAGTGGAACAACGAATAATTGTTTAACCCGACTTGGCAGAACATGTGATCCGATTGGTACGCGATAGCAGATATTGTTAATAATTGATTTACAATCGTATTTGTTACTACAGAGATCATACAGAAACATTGCTTCAAACTGTAAACGTCTGGATTTGAGGTCCAGTAACTTATACTTTGTTAGCAATTGTTCATACGACAGTCGACCATGATGACACTTGTAATGCATACAGCTTAAGAATTTATATTGTACTCTTTCAATTTGTGACACATATTTAGCATAGAAGGGGGACCAAACTAAGATAGCATATTCAAGATGTGAACGAATCAGTGATCTGCATAAATGAATGTAAGTGGATGAGTGCTTAAAGTTGTTACTAGAGCGTATCACGAAACCATACATCTTATAAGCTTTGTTACAAATATGTTCAACATGAGTGTCCAGCGTCAATTTACTGTCAAGAATAATACCAAGATTTTTAATAAACTGAACTCGTTCAAGTGGGTCATTGCATAAAAAGTAAGAGAACTGTCGGATGTTTCTTTTTCGAGAGAAAGTGATATATTTACACTTGTTAAAGTTAAGCTGTAATTTGTTATTATTACAGTACTCACTGAATCGGTTTAAATCGCTTTGTAGCTTTTGTTGATCATTTTCATCCGCTATAGTAAGATATATTTTCAAGTCATCTGCATAAAGAAGATATGGACAATACTAGAAGCAAGTATTAATATCGTTAATATATAAGATAAATAGAAGCGGCCCGAGTATCGATCCTTGCGGAACGCCTGACGTGACTGGAATTAATTTAGATTCATAACCATTGATGACAGTTTTTTGTGTTCGGTTTGTGATATAAGATTTAAACCATCTCAAGAGATTGCCACGAATGCCATTACAAGCCAACTTTTCAAGTAAAATTGTATGGTCCACTCTGTCGAATGCTTTTCGAAAGTCTGTATATATACTATCTGTTTGTTTTCTTTCATCTATATTTTTTAAAATTTGAGTCGCATAAACAAAAACATTTGTGGATGTTGAGCGCTTTTTCACAAAACCATGTTGTTCGGGAATAATTATATGGTGGAGAAGCGGATATATACAGTTATATACTAGCCTTTTGAATAGCTTCGGTAGAGCAGGTAAAACAGAGATCGGTCTAAAGTTAGTAACATCTCTTTAAACCACTTTTATGAACTGGCACTATTTTGGCAGATTTCCAATAGACTTAAATATAAATTTATTTGTAGAGAATATATTCTTGAATGTGTAGGTAAAATGTGGAATAAAAACAGTACCCTTTCTCGAGGACTACGTGAGTGAAGTCACGGAAAAAGTCTAATAATAATAATATTGTAATTGTGAAAGATTATATGGAGTAACCAATTCCATTTCACAAAATGGCTAAATGTATTTGCTTGAAGTTCAGAATACAGATAAAATACGATATAAGCTAACTAGTATCCCAACATTTTTACGAAAATGGGAATTAACGCAAAGGCAGTTGTGGACAAGAACTTATAAAATTTATAAACCAAACAATTATTATTTATTTTAATTCATAATATTTCTGGATTGTCTTGGCACTGTTTATTAGGTTAATTAAACAGATATTACGTGTCTCAAGAAAATCTTTCATGTAAAACTACAAACTTTGAATTTACAAAGGTCAAATATCTTCCTAAGAGTACATACGCAGCAAGAATTTTGCAAAACACGTCATCATATTAAAATGCGACACCAAAAGACTTACGGAATAACTGTTCCATCCACCGCAATCATACATTCCCTAAGTGACGTTTGCGAGCCAGGGAATGCATTTGAATAAACCAAATTTGGGGGTTATTCCGGTTCCCTATTAATAAACTGTCATTATAAGACTATCTCTCCACCCACAACTTTGCTTGATTTATAAAATAACATGTAATTAGACTCAACTCATACACGGCAAGGTAGGGTTGATACTTAAACCAGGTCAGTACTTGAGACTTGAGTGTTACTAACTTTTAACAATTTACAGTTATTATGACTTTTTTTAAACTGGCATTTTTTAAATAAAGTCGACAGTCCTCAATTGTTTCCCATACGTACCATCTCACGAGTAATTGCTTAGATACTCAAAAAACTTAGGTAACCTTTAGTATTTATACTTGCTATACATGCTATAAATCAAGATTTATATTTACTTTTGTTTCAAGTTCTTACAACTTTCGATTTTTCGTATAGTTTGTACTCATGCTCGCGCAGGATTGAGAGGTCTACATGAGTTTTAAATTGTGTTTTCTTTGCAAATAAAGTTTATTATTATTATCCAAAACATTGGAAGACTTTTTTAAACCCGGCTTCGAGAATCAGATAGCTACCTTTGAAGTATGTAGGGTTTGAGTTAGAAGAATTAGCTTTTTAAAAAGTAACAGTTAATACATAATTTTTTCTCTGATAAGTAGCTATATATTTGAAATGGAGGCTTTATTTCCTGGATCAGATGTCAGCTGCTATAATGCAAGGAACTTTATATTGAGTCCCACTCCGAGTGACGCCTCAAATTAGATTATCATGATGATGTGGATTCTAAAGGTGACCTTAGAGTACATGCACACTGTTGTCAATGAGTTATTTTAATATAGTTTTTAGAGGGAATAACATAGATACTTGCAATCGTAACTTTTACGTAAAATCGTGCTCTTAAACTAAAAACTATTTGTTTTATAATTTTTAATAGGTTAATTTTTGTGTATATTTGTAATAACTAGGTATGTTCTATATTATATCCGTATTTTTATTGCCAATTACCTAAAATAGATTTATTAAGTGTATTTAAATCTTTGTTTATTAAATCGCAAACAATCTTGTTATTGACAGTCAGATGGTTTTATTATTAGCTATAGTTATTTACTATTATTTCAAAATATAAATAGAAACACAAAAAAAAACAAACTAAAAAATGAGACAGACAAAACAGATAGATTTCAAGTGATTTCTGACTGAAGCATAGTGTTGAATGATCGTACCAACCCTTGCAACAAAGGTGTTCCGCCCGAACCTACTAGGTAGAACTCCACATCGAAGCATCATTCAAGTTACCCATTCCTTGTTATAAATATAAAACTGTTTTTTATCATATTCCAGTGTACAAGCAGCTTTATATTTTATGAAGCAGGAAAGGAGCATTTCACTGTCCTGGAGGCGCGTGGCGTCTATTGTGCTGTTTTCTTTAAGAATTAAATTATGATTTCTTATTACATTTCTGGCTAGATGAATTTATTAAACTTCATAACGTTGTGGCGGCAAATAAAAAATATTTATTAATTTGATACAAGCATCAAACTTAATTCAATGTAAAGTCAATAAAATAACCACGTCTTTTAGTTTCAATAATTTACTTGACTTACTTATCATCTGCTAATTAAAACAAATATTAATTTAATATTGAACCAACTCATTATAAAAAGCAACAAAAAATAAACCTACATAATCAAAACAACAGAAACCTTTAATAAAATACCATAATTAAATTCAACCAACCAAAAAAAAATAATACTACAACACCACAACATTACTCATAAAAAGATAACATCCACAATTAGGTCAAACTACACGGTGGGCACTTTACAAAATTAAAAAAAATTGCATAAAGGCTATAAAGTTATTTAGTCCGGCGAGAGAAAAAGGACCTAGTTAAACCGCCAACTTAAGTAAAAAAGCATTAATAGTGAAGTGTATGGGAATGTTTCTATATAAATATTGCTGGCCAGCGAGCAAAACTGTATTTTCTCTTTGTCGTCAGGCATTAAGTACAGACTATAAATCTTGGTTCTGTCCTGCAGTCGGCTGATTCCGGGCACATTGCGATTCAAGCTAACATAAATATTAGTGGTAGATCTGGTAAACCGGTCTTGGTGCACCAAATTGCGTTTAAACACCTTGTAGATCGCAAAACGATAGAGGAGCTATATCATTATTTTGATTATTTTAGGCACTTAAATTTATTATTTATCAAAAATTTTGACTTCGATGCACATTGCATAATGCACCTAAGATTTATGATTTAAAAAGGTTTCAAGTATATGTGTTTAAAAAAGGACAACTCCAATTCACCATCGATCCAGTGATGAATATTATCTCAATTTAAAGAAAGTAATTTTTAAGTAAAGGATACGGATCCCAAAAAGAAACGTTTACTAAAATGATCAAGCTGAAATGCAAATCACTAATTACTTTACGCTAAACGTTACAACTACCTGACCTAAATAAAGATGCTTAAAATATTCAAACGACTCTATTATATGTTAATATCATAAAACCACGTGACCAAAAGTTATATTATGTTATATTTTAAATTAATAGTTGTAATAGCAGTTAATAATAGCGTTTAGTTGTTAGCAAAAGTGGGGCATGACATCGAATTTCCATCAGCATTATGCAATGAGCCGATGCTAAATTTTGCCCGGTGCGCCCTCCAGCGGATAATTTATTAATGGTCAAATGGCTTTTCATATTAGCTTGTGGGAAATATTTGAATACTGTTAAAAAGGCGTATTAACCGTGTAAATGATGTACTTTAAATATTATTTTGATGGCAGGTAGAGTTATAAAGCTGCTGTGTGAATTGTAAAGCAAAATGAAGGCTTTTTTATCAGCTCGCTATTTTAATGTGCGGTCAGATGCGAGTTTTAACTAACATTCAAGGTACGATATGGAAAATATTTGTAACTTCTTTGTTCACTTTGCTTAAAGAAACTATTAAATTCTAGAAACTCTCTTTTAGTTATAAAAGTTGGAAGAATATTAAAGAAACAAACACCGTCTTCATTCTCAAGATTTTAGACTCAGATATAAATATTTATAACCAAGCAAGAATACAAACAGTTGGCACTTACAACCAGATCTTACCCTCGTCAGTTGACAAGAGCTATCAATTTGCATGATCGCAACCTCAAGTATGTTTCAAGTATTGTACCTTGGTGGAATTCGGGATTTTGTGCTTTTTGAGGTTTTAATTTAAATTTGAGTGATCGTTGGGAGATAAAGGGTTGAAATATGACGCATCAGCTAGATAAAAATGCAGGTTAGTAACAAAATTTGCCTAATGGCAATACAAGTTTTAGTAGTAATTGTAGTTCTTTATTTTGATTGACACATCTTTAGGTACCCAAGCTGAAACCTGTGCATTATTTTTTGATAGTAATATTCAAGCGACCAAATAGATATACTCTTTGTTTAATGTTACGTGGCGTTTTTTGTACTCAAATATAAATGAAGAACAGCACTAAATTTTTTTAAATGTGTTTTATACTGAACATAAGTTCAAGATAATAATAGTTTTATCAGACGAGCTTAAAAACTTTAAATAAATAGATAAGAAATTTAATTTGTCACTCTTAAAGTACAAAATCATGACTATATCCAAGTTAAACTTCTTATTTTCATAAATAAAACTTATATTTTTGTTACAAATTAAAATTTATTTGAATTAGTTCATAATGCATGCACATTCAAAGTAGTTCTAAACTGATTGCAATCAGTTAATGGAACTATAGGTCTTTACTAAATGGGATAAGTGTTCAATATTAGTATCATTAATTAAATAAAAATAATAAATAAATAAATTTTGATGAGCGTCTAACTCATTTCAGATATGACGATGTTGATTTATAAAAAAATACGGGTTGTAACGATTAATTTAATATGCTCATATTAAGCGACTTTATAGTAACCCCCTTTTATTTCTCAGATAAGCTTGTTAACCGGCACCATGGAAACACGGAAGACATAGGTATTTTAAAAATAGCTAGTATAGTAAATTATTATTATTTTTGATTATTCATAACCCTACATGTATTTGAAGCATTGAGATTCATTTCCAGATCACAAAGTAAAACAATCGTTTATTGTAAACAACAAGATGTAATTCTTACGACAAGTTGATAAACCTTAAACAATTGGATGATATTTTTTCAGAAAAACAATATTTAGATATTTGTATATTAAAAGCATATGAGAATTTGAGGAAATATTTGTTGTTTATTGTATTTATTTGTACATTCACAAAGAATACAAGAAGACATTTGGTTTAGTCCATCGTATACGCAGCTTATAAAATATTCTAATGATTATATTATTTAAGAAACTTAAGCAAAGAATAAATAAATAAATAAATAATAAATAAATATTTCTAACAATCACACCACATTATCTAGCCCAAATTAAGTATCATTAAAGAACTTGTGTTATGGATACTAGATAACGGATAAATAAACTTAAGAAATATATAAACACACGTAAATATTTTTTTTTATATATATATAAATATTAGAAATAAACTTAAATAAACGTAAATACACATCCATGACCAGAAAGCAAATATAATAATATATCTGCCCCTACCAGGTTCGAACCCGGGACCTCTGGCATGGAATGCAAGGCTACTTACCAACATACCAAACAGGCCGTCAAAAATGAATAAATGTAAATAACCGTTACCTTTAGAAGAGTACGATATCTACTGATTCAGGCGGTTTAATCCGTTTCAATTAAATTTGTTGTGAAAGCTCGATGCTGCACGAATTGATTGTGAGTTTTGGAAAATAATATAAATACGCAAAAAAAATGCAAAATTTTAAAAAGCTTTCACTAATCAAACTTTTGAAAACGTGCTTTTGCATTATTTACACGTACTTAAACTTACTAAGCACTATAAAACGTATTTTGAAAAAAGTAAATGTATTTAGAAATAACTTAAAAGAAATAAATGATTTATTAAAATCAAATTCATGGCTTGGTTACCTGTCAATTTAGGTAACATGAACAAACAAGGACTAGAAAATGAAATAATATAGGTACAACATAATCATAAAGTTTTAAAAATAAAATACAAACAAACACAACTTTCTATCATAATTTAAAAAACTTCAAAACAACTAAGATAAGAATTAATTCAGTTCGCAAGATAAACACGAAATTATGAAGGGTGCTTCTAATTTTCATTCGTAATATTTCTATTTGCATTTACCATTAGGATTCTCTTAGAAAGGGGTCTAAGTACCAGTTGCACAAAGTATTAAGGCATGCTTGGCTACGCCCGGAAATTGAACGTTGGCCCTCCTTGGTTTCAGGAAAGGAGCTTAAATCAAGTCGACGACAGCTCCATAGGTGTTCATATAATGAGTTGTGTGATTGCTTTTTAAGACAGGGTGGTTTTATGAGGTAGTGGAGATAAGATCTTGATATTCACCTGTTAAAATGCGCGGTTCCTTTCAAGTTATTCTCATATTTTAATTGTGTAAGTAAAGTTTTGTTACATACCCCCATTTTTGGATATAAATGAATATGAAAATATACTAAATCCAACCAGTAGGAAGCAAAAACTGATAGTAAATTGTTAACTCGCATCATGATCCAATTACGATTAATAATAATTTATGGTATTTTAAAATAAATGCACAAGTCGAAGTAAGTCGAAGTCGAACGCATCTACAATTTCTGCATATAAACTGTCCGGAAAACTTGATATTCCTTATACTTATACACATAACTATTGCGAACGAAAATTATCCACGACTTTCTTGACCAGCTCCCAACTTTAACAATAAATTCCCCGTTCACTCCAACTTGTCGTCTGAGAGATCCAATCAGCAGGTGCCTACCCTTGGCGCGCGTCCCACTTGAGCCTGGAATGCAATCTGTGGTGGAATGTGGCGGTGAAAGGGTTAAATTTTGTCTGTCTCCTGCGTTTGCTAGTTTTATGGCTGTTTTGTTATAAAGGAGACCAGCGTCTATTAAGGGGTTAGGTTTCGTTCGTTCAGTTTTAAAGAGGCGTTAAGGATGTTTTCAATGATGCAGTGTAGTTCAGTGGTGGCATATCAAAGATTAGCTGTCGAAGGTGCTAGTGTTTATTTATCTGTTGAAGTATTCTTAAGTAATTTCTTGTTTACATAATTTTTAAACTGCAAAATTTTATTTCATAGTCAAGTAATGCACAATTTGTTGGAGAATTCCTTTTGTAAGTTTTTACTTCTGCCAATTTGTCAACTGTTCTATGAAATAAATGACATTGCTTAAGTCATTACGTTCGGTCAAGTAATCACTTACTCAAATAATTGTTTTATTTGAATCACGTGTTATTAATGAAAATTTTGTTTTAAGTATTCTGTGAAGAAAATCATGGATTACATTTTGCAATTTGGAACACTATTACTGACTATACTGACTGGCTATATTTTATGTTTTATTTACTTATTTATTTAACAATTTTATTACTCTCTTTGGCTCACCCACTTTTATTTATATCTGTTTTAGTACAAACTACTGGTATAGCAGTACATATATGTATAGACGTCATGATTTAATACCATGTTAAAAAAATATCTATGTGTGTTTATATATTTCTTAAGTTTTTTTATCCGTTATCTAGTATCCATAACACAAGTTCTTTAATGATACTTCATTTGAGCTAGATAATGTGGTATGATTGTAAGAAATATTTATTATTTATCACCCACGTGAGATTCCCACAAAATCTACCTGGATTCTTTGATTCATTGTATAAATAGCCCATAGATTAATTTTTAATGAAACCGAAATTCAAAAGTGAAGGGAAACTAAAACAGGAATTTTATTAATATTTTACGTGCCGTATTTACAATTATATTTCTAAAATATATTGATTTCTAAGGAAAGTAACCTCTTTACCAATATATACTTGAGACCTACAGTTGTTTTTTAACTTTGGGTGGTTGTATTCATCACTTCGTATTATTTTAATTTGACAATTTAACCAAGATAACTCTGACTTATATCTAAGCTAGCTTCAATCTTTATCAAGCTACAACCTTATGTTGAAGTTTGTTTAGTTATCTCAAGATTCTCGAAGTCCAAAATACGATTATAAACAAAAATTACAATAGAAAAAAATCGCGAAAAGTACTTGTTTTATTCATGTTTGATCATTAATCTCTGAATCCTAACGGCATTTAAGATTAATTTTTACACTGAAATATGATCATTTTTTTGTTCAATAGTATCGTAATAGTATTAACCTCAAAATACTTTTTTAAATGCGGTTCGACAGTTATCTTTTTTAAACGTGCTTATGCTATTTTTTTAAACGCGATTTGTAGGTATCGCTATCTTCCTAACACTCTACGATAAATAGGCCATAAAAGTAGAAGGGGGGCTTCGTGGATGATACTTACTATGATATACGTGCTGATCGATTAAAACAAATAATATGACTTTCACATTCGTACATTTAGAAGAGATAAATGGTCTTGAAGATTGTATCGAGATATCTTGGTATCGAGGTTTGGAGCCTGATTTATTCGGTGATTGTATAATTTCAACGCGATGTAGTCCTTGCGTTTATGCTGTGTTTATCTAGTCTACAAAGTTAGAGGAAGTAGAGGAACACAGAATTATAATTAACGCTACTCTGTAAATCTCTCATTATTAAGTAGTTTGTAATAAAATATTGATGAATATTTTATAAGCGCCATGTTTATTAGATTTCATTGACTGATTACGCTGAATATATGAAATTGCGTTACAAATTTAGTTAATAGTCAACTGCGAGTCTGAAGCTGAAATAGCATACCGTTGCTGCTATAACACCTCGGCTCTTCTGACAGCCCCTTTAATCAGAACATAACCATATCCTCATGTATATTTATAATTGTGGTCAAAATAGGAGTATAGTGCCCAAACTGGTATCTCTCAAGCAACCAGAAAATACAATTGATATAACAATTTAATTTATCTATGGTACGTATATGTTGGGTAACTTTGAATTGAGGTCTAACTTTGAAAAGGATTTGTGAAAAAGATTTATAATTTTTTTACATGGAAACGTTTTGATGCTTCAATATCGGGACTGCGTGAATCGAATGTCCAAAATGTTTTGTAGCAAATGCGAAGTAAAAAAATAAACTTTCAGTGTCATAATTTTGTAAAATACCCACCTTTCCGTAGTAAAGTTGTTGGAGGTGTTTAGTGTTTAAAATCGTGATAAAAATAAAAAAACGTATTGTAAACAGGTATGTTTTTGTATTTTTCTGCAAAACGTAGTTTATATATTATCATTGTGAAATCGTTATCCGTTTTTGATGTTAAATATTATGTGAAATGATAAAGTTTTGAGTATGTTCAATATCGAAGTTATTTGGATAATATTGAATGGTTCCAAGTTACCTGTATCCTAAGAATACTATGTTGCGTATCTTCAAATATGTGCATAATGTTGCTCAATTCTCATAACGATATTTTTTCCACTAAATTTGTCTACTTTGATTTATGTGGGAAGACACAGCGATCTATCACATTTATACATCAGTGTAGATGTAATTTTCATAGATTAGGTTTTCCTTAATAAAAAGACATCATTTAATTATACCCAAACCTTACATTATTAAAATTTAAAGGATTTTACACTTTTTTTTAAAATATTTTCAAAGTTACCCAAAACTCATGGTAACTTTGAATTTAACTTTTGGGAAAAATTGTGGGTAATTCTATGGTTTTTTCCGTAAATTCATCGTGTTATAAAAATATACCAATTCAAAAGGACATTGTTCATTCAATAAAATAAAGGTGTAATATAAATCAGATGTAATATCTCAAATACTGTAAAAAATGTTCAAAATTACCCAAACTGACTGTACCGCAGGTCCACGGCAGCTTTGCTTAATTATGAGTCGCACTTCAGCTTGCTTGTCTCGCCAGCTAAACATCTGACTTCAGTTAAGATGACTTAAAAAATATTGGAAAAGATCTTAACATGTCTCGTGTACCAGACAGGATCTTAAACCGTGTCCTTCGAAAGCCGGTCAAGTGCTCTGAACACTTTATAACCAAGAGGCTTTCTATTTTTTATTTTACTTACCTAATTTTAAATCACAGTTCTACAGATAAAAAGTTTGAAATCAGTTAGCATTAAATACTATAATACACTCGGAGTCACAAAAATCGCACCTTTATGTTTTTTTCAGTAAATTGCTCCTAGAATCTGGCCCATAAATACCACGCGTGAAAAAGAAATATCATTGTAAAGTGCACTTCAATACCTTTACATTCATTACCTGTATCATTAAAAAGTCAATTACCATTTCTAACCAGGGACCAATCAATAAGATATTGGAAAAAATGCTCACTTAAGGAGCGCTAGTTGGGCTACCTTAAAAGGGTATAAAATGTTATGTCCAGGTAAGAAATGGGTCTCGCGTATCACACCTACGCCCTCCCGGAGGAGCGTAAGATCCGCGCAGTACTACGGGGCGTCCCGTTCGAGCTCGCGAATGAAGAAATCCTCGAGGACCTTAAGTCCCAGGGTTTCCCGGCCGAAGCAGTGCACAAGATGCACTCTAACCGCGGTAGGCGCTTTCCGTTAGCTTTAGTTATCTTGTCGAATACTCCCAACTCGAGGGAGATCTTTAGAGAGGCTCGCACAATTTGCGGACTCTCAAATAATAGGTCTTTACCTATGAAACTGCCGTTTTGCCGTACTGGCCATTTCAAATGAAAATATTTTTTTTTTGACTGATAATTCTAATTTCAAATTAATTTTATTTGACAAACATGGAATTCTTTTTCTAAAATCGTCATTTGTTTAATAGTTATTGTTTTGTTTTCAACGCATTCCAACATTTTTCGTCATCATGGATAAGATAAAAATTCGAGTAATTATGGAGTATGAGTACCGTCGTGGCAGCAAAGCGGCACAAGCGGCACGCAACATCAACGACGTTTACGGAGCGAACACTACAAACGAACGCACCACCCGTTATTGGTTTACCCGCTTCCGTTCTGGAAATTTTGACCTGAAAAATGAACCCCGTGGTCGTCCGAAAACTTTGGTCGACAATGACGAATTAAAGGCAATTGTGGAAGCTGATGAAACTCAATCCACGGCTGAATTAGCAGCAGCTTTCGACGTTAGCATCAAAACAATATTGGTCCATTTGCGTCAAATTGGCAAGGTAAAAAAGCTTGACAAATGGGTACCCCACGAACTCAATGACCGCCAGCGCGAAGTACGCGTGGAGACGTGCCTTGCACTGCTCAGCAGGCATACAAATGAAGGAATTCTGAACCGCATTGTTACTTGTGACGAGAAATGGATCCTGTTTGACAATCGTAAGCGCTCAGCAAGTTGGTTGGACCCTGGTTCAGCACCCAAACAATGCCCTAAACGAAAACTTACCCCTAGAAAAGTGATGGTCACTGTTTGATGGTCTAACGCGGATGTAATTCATCACAGCTTCTTGCCAAACTGGACAAGCATTACTGCAGATGTGTACTGTGAAGAACTGAACACAATGATGGACAAGCTCGCACGTCTCCAACCAGCTTTGGTCAATCGTTCGGCTTCACTGCTCCTGCACGACAACGCGCGACCTCATACTGCACAGCAGACGGTCTCCAAGCTACAAGAGTTGGGGTTGCTAGTTCTCCGTCATCCGCCGTACTCACCAGACCTTGCGCCTACAGACTTCTACTTTTTCCAGAATTTGGATAACTTCTTGGCAGGAAAAAAATTCAATACCCGAGAGGCAGTACAAAATGCCTTTGAAGAATTTGTTGCCTCCCGTCCAGCTGATTTCTTCAAGAAAGGCATCAATAAGCTACCAATGCGTTGGCAAAGATGCATTGATTGCATGGGTGATTATTTTGATTAATAGAAACAAAAAATATATAAAAAAATTACGCTTCATTTATTTCGTGAAAAACGGCAATTTCATACGTAAAGACCTAATATCTCTGTTGAGCGTCCCAACCCCCGCGGTCACCCTGGGCAGTGCCACCGCTGCCAGCTCTACGGCCACGCAGCGGCTAACTGCTCAGCTCCCCCCAGGTGCGTTAAGTGCCTGGATCCACATTTTACGAAGGAGTGCACTCGCACTCCCGAATCCACTTCCCCCCCTGCCTGTGTGCTGTGCGGCCAGTCTGGTCACACAGCTAACTACAGGGGCTGCCCGCGTGCTCCGCGCTCCACCGCCAAGAGGGTCGCGCCTAAACCGGCGCCGCCGCTCACTCCCGCTAACTTCCCGCCGCTGCGCAACCGGGGTCCCCCGGAAGCAAAGCCCGTTCAGCCGACGCCTACTCCGGCTCCGGGCAGCGTCCGGCCGTTCCGCCTGCACCTTCCCGACCCATCCCAGCTCCCGTAGCTTCCGTAGGGCCGCGTCCTTCTCCGTCATCCGCACCTCAGTCGTCGTTGGCTGAGGACATGAAGACCGTGTTCGACGTTATTCAAAACGTCGATATTAACGAAATTTCCGTGCTCGCACACAAACTGCGAGCCACCCGCTCTCCTCAAGAGCGTTTATTTGCTTTAGCCGAGCATCACTCGCTCCTAAGTTCGTTGTAAATTCTTTTATATTTGTATAAATTCGTAAATAATAAATTATAATGTCTAGACCCGCGAATCCCGCGTCCAGTCGTATTAAACCCAAGGGCTTATCCCTAGTATCTTTTAACGCTCGTAGCCTTAACACCAACCTTCCTGAGATTAAAATGTTCCTTCAGAACAAAGAACCTGACTTATTCCTTCTCCAGGAGACATGGCTTACTCCAAACCGCTCCAGGGGATTCGCTATACCAAAGTACGCGTTTATTCGTAACGATAGGCCCAACTCCGACGGTTTCGGCGGCACCGCTATATATAACAAAAGAAGCTTCCATTGCTGTCCTCTCCCTACCCCTCCTCTCCTCAACATGGAAGCCACT
Organism: Marasmarcha lunaedactyla; assembly: GCA_923062675.1. Taxonomy (NCBI): domain Eukaryota; kingdom Metazoa; phylum Arthropoda; class Insecta; order Lepidoptera; family Pterophoridae; genus Marasmarcha; species Marasmarcha lunaedactyla. Next base: position 27,401,777 of record OV281340.1, on the reverse strand, counting down.
GTGTGTAGATTGGCTATGACTGGTCATCCGACCATCATCATAGCTTCAATCTACATACCTAGTGGTACCAGACCAATCCGCAGCGACTTTGAGGCCATTCTTGCCCTCGGCCATTCAGTTATTATGTTCGGAGACTTTAACTCCAAACATACTGACTGGACGTGCCTATCGACTAACACCAGCGGTATCGCTCTCCTCGACATCACTTACTCCCTTGACCTAGACGTCATATCCCCCATCACTCCCACTCACTATCCCAACAACCCGTCCTACTCTCCTGACATCCTCGACTTTGCAATTATCAAGCGTATCAATCTTGATCTAAGGTCTATCGAACCGCTCGATGACCTAGGCTCCGACCATCGCCCCGTTTCCCTCGTGCTAGGACCGCCGAAAGATAACGTCTCATCTCCTAAGACCTTTACCAACTGGAAAGGTTTTAAAAATACGTTAGTTTCAGCCTTAGAGGCTCCGAACTCTCCACTCGCGATCTCTCCCGAACAATTAGATAGACCGGATAAAATCGATTCATTAGTAAATTCTCTCACTGATGCTATCAACTCAGCCATCAGTGACAACGTAAAGGTTGCTAAGCAAGGCAAACCCACGCTTCCCTTAGCCGTTAGCAATTTTATTAAAGCTAAGAACGCGGCTCTCCGGAGAGCCAAGAAATATCCCACGCCCGCCTATAGAACAGCTGCGAATCAGCTTCAACGTAAAGTTAGGTCTTGCCTCGCGGAACTCCGAGACGCTCAGATGAACGATCTCATGGCGAATATCTCTCCGTCCCACCAAGCGTACTATAGCATGGCCCGAGCCTTACGCGTAGACACCGCTTCTCACGTTCCTCCTCTCACTCGTCCCGATGGCACTACTGCCTTTGAAGTCGAAGAGAAAGCCGAATGCTTCGCTGACAGCATTGCCGCACAATGCTCGCCCAGCACGCAACCTGCTGATCCCTCACACATCCAGGCGGTGGAGGACGAAGTCCTTCGCAGAGACTCTCTCCCCATCACCGCCGACCCTGTCACAGTCTCTAATGACGAAATCTTGCTTCTCATTAGAAATCAAAAGTCCAAAAAGGCTCCGGGTGCGGATGGAATTTCCAACCACGCACTTAAGCACCTACCTCACCAGATGCTTACCTTGTTAGCTATCATTTTCAATGCCTGCTTCGACCATAGCTACTTTCCAAAAGCTTGGAAAGAAGCGACAGTCATAGGCATTGCCAAGCCGGGCAAACCTCTGAACGTCCCGGCTAATCACAGACCCATCAGCCTCCTCAAGGCAATGTCTAAACTTCTCGAAAGAGTCATACTCTCTCGAATGCGGAACCATCTGTTTCCAACGGATGGCGATCCTCTCATTATTCCCCATCAGTTCGGCTTTCGCGCTAAACACTCCTGCCCTCAGCAAGTCCACCGAATCGTCGAGTATATACTTGACGGTTTCTATCCGCGTCGTTATAAAACAGTCGCGGTTTTCTTTGACGTAGCCAAGGCTTTCGATAAAGTCTGGCACAGCGGTCTCGTTTATAAACTCTACAAGATAGGCTTACTGGATCGCCTAGTCAGGTTAATAGCGTCTTTTCTCAAAGACCGTACATTTCGATTTAAACACGAAGGCACGCTTTCTGCGCCTCGTCCCATAAAGGCTGGAGTCCCTCAAGGCTCAGTCCTCGCCCCTCTGCTGTACACCGTGTACACCAATGACATTCCCATCCCGCCGAAAGGCGTCGAACTCGCCCTCTTTGCTGACGACACCGCACTCTATACCAAAGGCCACAGTGTTCGGCACCTTGTAACCAGACTCCAAAAGGCCGTAAACGCCCTTGGTGTATGGTTTCAAAAATGGCGCATCGATGTGAACCCTGAAAAGAGTTCGGCGATACGCTTCGACCACAAACGCCGTCGTCCCGATGGCGATCCCCACGTCCGAATGTTAGGCATTCCCATCCCCTGGAAGTGCAGTACTAAATACTTAGGCGTCACATTAGATCCGACGCTTTCTTTCAAGCCACACGTCGAAAGAGTTTCGAAACTCGCTCGTCACTATTTAGGCCGCCTAAATAGCATGTTAGGTAGAAAAAGTAAAATGTCCTTCAGAAACAAACGTACGCTTTACAAGGTCTGCGTTAGACCCGTTATGACGTATGCCTCGCCAATCTTTGCCCACGCCAAACCCTCCCTCCTGCACAAACTGCAGGTAGTTCAAAACCTCTTTTGCCGCCGGGCCACAAACGCACCGTGGTAGTGCGTAACGCGGACTTGCATAGAGATCTTGAACTGCCTACAGTACAACAACATCTCAAAACACTCTCTGAAGCGTTTTTCAAACGCTCCGAAACCCATCCCAATCCACTAGTTCGTGATTCAGTCTCATATACTACTCCTGTGTTAGACTCGAAGTTCAAAGTCGCTAGGCCTAGGAATGCGCAAGCGTACTCATCCACCAGACTGTCCGCCGATCTCGAGGCCCTTCTGGCCGCAAATTCTAATTCTAACGTTAATTCTAATTCTAACGTAAATCCTAATTCTAATGTAAATGCGAATTAATTCAATTTTATTTTGCAATTCTTAATTTTTGTTTTAATTATTGATTTTCATTTTGAGCACCTTCAGTGCTATGTATTAACCTTCAGTGCTTTGAGCACCTTCAGTGCTATGTAATCCCAGCGGGTGACCCCTTCTGGGCCCCGCTAGCGCGGCCTCTTTCTCCAATTGGCCGTCGCTCAGATGAAGGCTGAGTGGCAAAAAATTGCACGAGCCGACAGGTAGTGCTCATTAGGAGTTAGTCCCGTATTTCTTGTAACGCGCACGAGTCGCACGAGCCGACAGGGGGTTTTTAGTGGGTATGGTCTTGGTAGGCGTCGGGACGAGTCCCACATAACTTTGGAATCGCGCCAGAGTATGTGTCAGGGCATTTTTATCCTCCTGCCCTTCCCGCGGAGGGGAACAAAAAAAACAAAAAAAATAAAAAAGAAATGGGTCAGTCGCTACTCAGACTTTAGAGTGAACACACTGGAACAACATACGCAAAAGAACTGTACCTGAAGATGGATACAACCCCTGAAGAAGCCGCTCAAATCGTTGCTCTATTGCAAACAGGACTGCGACAGGTTGACGTTGCTCGACAGTTGAACCTTAGCCGATTTGCAGTACGACGAGTACACCAACGGTTCCTTGAGACTAGTGGCTATACCCGAAAATGTGGATCCGGAAGAAAACGTTGTACATCAGAAAGAGACGACCATTTCATTGTGTCTACGTCGTTGCGCCACCGCTTCAGCAATGCTGTTGAGGTGCAACAAGAGCTCCGGTCAGCTCGTAGAACGTCTGTGAGTGTCTCTACGATTAGAAGAAGATTGAAAGAAAAGGAATTAAGAGCTCACAGACCTGCTTTAGGCCCAAAATTGACCGTGCGACATCTGAGAGATGCAATTTGCTCAGGAGCATGTCCTGGACGCTTGACCAGTGGAGGGCCGTTCTCTTTACCGATGAGACACGAGTATGTCTTTTCTGCAACGATAGACGCAGAATGGTATTCCGAAGAAGAGGGGAACGTTTTACCCAAGCGTGTATAGAGGAATCCGTCGAATACGGAGGTGGTTCCTGTATGTTCTGGGGTGGCATATCCGTTGAAGGGAAAACGGAATTTGTGTGCGTCTCTCGGACTGGCGGTGGTCGCGGGCAAGGGTCGCTGAATGCTAGGCGGTACATAACAGAAATCTTACAAGACCATGTGGTCCCGTATGCCGGTTTTGTTGGCGATGGTTTCATGTTAATGCACGATGACGCCCGTTGCCACACTGCGTTTTCTGTGCGGGACTACTTGGAAGAGGTTGAGATTCCTGTTATGCAGTGGCCAGCACGAAGCCCAGACCTAAACCCGATCGAGCATCTCTGGGACGATGTAAAGAGACACGTACGAGCACGTGATCCTGCTCCCACCACTCTCCAAGAGGTTCAGGATGCCGTGAAGGAAGAATGGGAGAACATACCCCAAGAGAGAGTGGTGACCCTCGTGAGGTCCATGACGGATCGGATGGAAGCTGTCATCAAAGCAAGGGGAGGAAACACTAGATTTTAAGGACTGATTTGAGATTTTTTTATGTTTTTTTAAATTTAGTTTTTGTAACTTTTATCCTTTTTAAGATATTTTTATTAAAAGCTTTAAAACATATACACATGTTTGTAATTTCTAATAGGCAATTAAATAACCTTTCCAATGATATCCTACAATCATACCCTTACTATGGACAAAGTTTGAGTAAAAGTATTTTAAAGTTGCTTTTTCGAAAGGTGCGATTTTTGTGACGCCGAGTGTATAATAGTATAATATGTATAGCTTCTGTGCATTTTATTAATTAAAAAGAGACCGCCTACTAATCTCTGCCCGCCTTTTAACTTGCAAGTTGTTAACTGATCCAGCAGCCCAAAGTTTACTTTTCGGCGCAATCGTGATAAAATCTGAAGAGTACTTTAACACATTTCGCTATAAAATTTATTATACTCTTAAATAAACCTTTCATTATGCTATGAAATAATTTTGAGTAAAATATAATAACCGTTTAAACCTTTTCCTTTCCTTTAGGATCAAAAAACCACTATGAAATAAAGATTAGATTGAACAATACGTTGAAATATCCCAATAACGTCGCATTTATATACAAATGTCCAGACGGGACGCACTGCAGACAATTTATTCAAAAAGGATTAGCCATAAAATTGTCCTTCCTTGTTACATTTCCATGGACATTTTCTTTCGAGCAAAAGTTTGTGCGATTAAAATAAAATTTATTTCACGCATTTTGGCAGCTATCCAAAACTTTGCCAAGCTTTAGTTAATTATTTAATGTTGTAGGGGGTGAAGTTCATTGTATAAGAATAAAAAGTAATGCTGACATAAGTGCCGTTTCTCTGAGTTTTTTAGGGTCGGAGACGCATCATTAGTCGGTATAATAATCACAATTACTACCAATAAATAAAACACCTGCGATTAATGGTGTCCATGGGAGCGGATGGCACTTACCATCAGGTGGGCCGCGTGCTCGTTTGCCGGCTGTGAAAACAGTGACAGAGTAAAAAAAAATCTCTGAAACTACCAAACCGATTTAAAAAATTAATACCACTCTCCATTAGCAAAAATATTTATCTGGGAGAAGAAACAATTTAAGTTAACAAAGGAGTTCCACGGGATCAGGAGTAAAGCGACTGATATCGCACGAGAGTTCTAGTTGCCAAATAAAATGTACTCTTGTACCTTACTATTTGAAATATTAGCGATCCTGCAAGTGTATCTAATTTGCGTCAGTTATTCCTGTGCTCTTTGCTACAAAAGTTTGATCTACGAAACCTTCAAAATATACGATTAAACAACAACAACCATAAAACTATACCTATATTTTTGATACCGATCTCAAATTAATGGAAGTATTTTATCATTCACACAATAATATTACAACTAAATTGCGAATGTGACCGGGCAACCCCGCCTCGAGCGATGCTTGTGACTAGCGATTTTCAAACATCCGTCGACCTTACAAAAAATGAACGTATGAGGAAGACACCGCACACCATTGGAATGGGTTTATCTCTTTTGTACATCAGAAAATTTTTATGAGAGTTATTTTTACAACGATACTTAGGTTTTTGCCCTTAGAGAGTTTACTTCATAAATGCGAACGCCTATCTTGTTTACGATAATTGTTGTGTTAGGAAATAGCCTTTCGGGAAAACTTTTCGCATTTGTTCTGGCTATAACATCGGATTTCTACAGATTACTTGGGTCCATTCAGTGGACTATAATCGTAGCAAAAGTGAAAATGGATTATGGTCACATATTCAATTGTGTATTTTTCTAATGTACGTTGGAAAAGGTTAAAAAAATTGGTAATTGGTTCTATGAAAGATTTATGAGTCATTTTAAATTGTTATTGTACAAACGGCTTTCTTAGTAACATGTAAAAAGGCTGTAGTTTAGACGAGCCGCAGCCGCGACTGCACTCACCCCCTGAGTTAGCTCGAAACTTGTGGGATCGTTTGAACAGTTCAACGTGAGTAAAAAAGAATATTATTTATTTTAATAGTGTATTTATGAATAAATTTGGTGTTCAGTTAGGTACAACGACAAACTATTTTTTTTCATTATATTACACCATTACTACGTCGACAAAAGTCAATACTTTTAATTGTAGAAAACACTTCGTTTTTGTTATTATGCTCACATTATTATAAGTTTTTGATTCTTAGAATTTACAGCTCATCATCTATTGAAAACTGAGTTTAATATCAAGTAAAATAGAAGTCTCATCCAAAGTTTTGAAACGTTTTGTTTGTATATGGTTCCAGTGAGTACAAAATTAATTCAAATACCTAATTTATATCAATTTTACTTTCAGAAACATAACATGAACATAATTTTTACAGAAAATATATTGGCACCAGAATGATGAAAGAAAACCTGACTTCTCTACTAACAAGAGTTTATTACCTTTCTAGCTGGTAATACATTATTTTGCGCTTAGTTCACTTGAATCGATTTTATCTGCGATCGGTATATTCCCTTATTGTTCGAGTCGATTGTAAGGAGCAATCGATTCGATTGCTGAACGATACGATTGTGGCTTTATTCGGTCTGTGAGACTAGGTTTAGGATCGCTTTGGGAAGCGGGAGAATTTGTCTAGTTGTTCATGTTGGCGTGCAAAGTCTAGTAAAAGATTGTGTCGTTTCCTGTCTCTTAAGAAAAAATAAATTCGTAATAATATTGTTAATGTTAACGAAAGTAAAATATATTCAGGATTAAGTTAGTAAAAAATTCTTTTTCTAAGTCTTTGCCAAGCTATGAATGAAATAGACAATCTGTTTCAAATGGTCGTTCGGTTTACTAAAATTGTTTTACTACACACACAGAGAGAGAGAGAGAGAGAGAGAGAGAGAGAAAAGAGTCTAAAACTAAAACACTTTATGTTTCAAAAATGTTTTGCTCTTTTATCTCTCTTAGCCTAAAGCGAGTCCTCGCACGTAACGTAATAATAACTGCGGAAAGAAAAGTAACTCGAGTTAACGTCTTAGCAAATAAAAAATTATAAGAGCTCGTGTCAACGTTATTAATCTAATTGTCACCCTTTGCAACCCTTTCCTTTGTTCGCGTTATTGATTGGGTTATTTTAATAATTCAATTTATATAAGGATTTGTTCAGAGGTTCACCTCAATAAATAAACTTGGTTGTATTTATGTTGGATTTTTTTAAACTCTTTTTCATAGTCGGCAAAGGAGACTCAACCCACCTGTTGGCAAGTGGTATCCACGCCCAAGGGCATCAGAAGTGTTCATCAATTTTGAATGTGTTCTCAAAATTCAGTTGGAATTGGCTTGATTGCAAACAGAACTTTCCTTTTTTTTTTTGCTCCCCTCCACGGGAAGGGCAGGAGGATAAAAAATGCTCTGACGCATACTCTGGCGCGCGCGATCCAAAAATTATGTGGGACTCGTCCCGTCGCCTACCAGAACCACTACCCACTAAAAAACCCCCTGTCGGCTCGTGCATTTTTGCCACTCAGCCTTCATCTGAGCGACGGCTAATTGGAGAAAGAGGCCGCGCTAGCGGGGCCCTTAAGGGGTCACCCGCTGGGATTTACATAGCACTGAAGGTGCTCAAAATGAAAATAAATAATTAAAAGCATTAAAAAATAAAAATAAAAATTGCATTAATTCGGATTTACGTTAGAATTAGAATTTACGTTAGAATTAGGAATTTGCGGCCTGAAGGGCCTCGAGATCTAAACTTAACTGCGTTGGTTCGCCAGTGTGCGCGTTTCTCGGTCTAGCGACTTTGTATACCGAATCTAAGACAGGAGCAGTATATGAGACTGAATCTCGAACTAGAGGATTGGGATGGGATTCGGCGCGTTTGAAGAACGATTCTGAGAGTGTTTTGAGGTGCTGTTGCAGTGCAGGTAGTTCAAGATTTCTGTGCAGGTCCGCATTGCGCACGTACCAAGGTGCGTTTGTGGCCCTGCGGCAGAAGAGGTTTTGAACTACCTGCAGTTTGTGCAGGACGGAGGGTTTGGCGTGGGCAAAGACTGGCGAGGCATATGTCATGACTGGTCTAACGCAACCTTATAAAGCGTACGTTTGTTTCTGAAGGACATTTTACTTTTTGCTCTGTTTTCCTTACTTGCACTTACTTATATCGTTCGCTCAGCTCGCTTAAATCGCAGCACGCAAAAGTTTTTAAATAAGAAGATAATGCTATAATACTCGTAGCTAGTTATATAATTCTGTACGTTAGTTATCCGCGAAGGTAGATAATTTTAAAATTTAAATGGTTTGCTGTAATGTAAATAAATAAATTAAAAACAATCATGCACCGACTTCAAAAACATAAATGCTTTGCATCACGACGTTGCGAGCCAGTTTAATTTAATTAGGTATATCGTTCAATTTTAATATAAAAAGCTTCCATTCCATATTTTACAAAAGAAGGGTTGTTATTGAAGATGGTTTTTATTGAATAAAATACCGATCAAATCAGGCGTGAAATTTTGGTTCGAGGCACAAATATTATTTTATAGAAGGGAAATCAGTGGTTTCCAAAGATTTTAAGCTAAAAATATTGCCTGAGATGAGTTCAATGAGGACTTAGTTTTTTTAGAACGTTATTCGAGCGACGCTATCTGCAAACAACATAGAATATTATGACAAAACTAATATTTGGATAGAAAAATGTTTGAGCCTGTCTTCAAATAGAATACATTCTTTGAAAATCTATTTTATTTTACTAAACTCTGCAGGAGATAAGTCACTGAAAATAGTTTTAACACGGAGGGTGAGCTAACAATTGATCAATTGTTAGCTCATTGTAAAACTGATTACTAAATAAAGTATGTTAATTTTTCCTCGCAAGTATACCATAGCCCAAGTCAAGATCATATTTTAATTTGAAAACTATCTAATTAGTTTCTACATAACTGTACCTAACTGTTAATTTATGTACGACAATTAGTTTTTAATTTTAATGTTGCCGTAATTAGGCACATAGGTTGCCTAGTATTAGCCACAGGCTACTACCACCCTCGCCTTTAAGTATGGCTCTTTAATTACTCGAATACTTGCGTGCTCTGAAAGCCGCAACAAAGCCGAGAAACTCGAGCAAAGGCTATTTCTTAGTATAAATCAAGATTTATTAGCTGTAAAACATAATTCACTGTGCGTGGAACGTTTCCAATCGCCTGTGACCTTTAGATTCCTAGATATTCGAAATAAAAGCACATTTCGAAAGCCCCAAGCGGAGGTAAAATTAAAACAGACCTCTTTAGTGTAAAATGGCCCTTAAATTGAGTCGACCCTTTTCAACTTTCAGTAATAAAAAGATGTAAACTGTAAAGTGGATGTAATAATAGAGAGTTTGGTGCAATGACCGAGCAAAAACGACCCCCGGAGTAAAAGCCTTCCGACCCAAATTTAGAAATAATGCACACCACAGCGGCGACGACCACGCGCCACGTCTCGCGAATAACTCGAGCACAATCGAATTAATTAATCAAAAATCGAGTTCTTGAGCTAAAAATCGTTTCGAAGTTGCAGACAAAGTTTTAAGGAGAAGCTAACGAGGAATGGGACCGTAGATGAGAGATGAAAGTTCAGATCGAGACCGACCGCGGAGCGAGCGCACGAGATAAGAATAGCTGCAATTTAAAACTCGATTAGAATTTATAAAATCGATATGACGCGTTCATTAAAATTGTTAGGAACATCTGCTAAACTTGTGAGCGATATATTGGATTTCCTAAAGCTTGTTGTACGACGTTGGTCCTTATAATCCTAAAGCACTGTCGTAGTTATTTATGCCATAAGTAAAATCACTCATGTTGTTTAGCGAAATTTGATAGGTAAACATTAGGTACTTTTATAGGACGGCCGAGTAGCGAAAGTGATAGGAACCCTGCCTCATACGCCGGAGGTCCCAGGGTCGAGACCGGGTCGGGGAATTCCTTTGTGTCATGAACACAGATGTTTGTTCTCGGTACACGGTTGTTTGTATTTATATATGTATGTTTATTCTGGGTTCCCTAAGTTCACCGTATAGTCATTCATAACGCTGGCTTTGCTTTCTTTTGGGCCATGCAGTTGGTGTGTTTGATATATTATTATTTATCATTTAAATCATAAAACTTGTTAAATAACCTTAGAGTACATCTCCGAAAATGAAGTTGCTGAGTATATCATATTTTGCAGATTGCATTTTAGAGATTTAATTCACAAAAAATCTAGTTAGCCGAGCCTACATCATAGTAGTAACATACCTGGTATTATAAATTTCAGACCAAAACGACTAGTGGTTTTAAACTTTGTGTTGAAAATCAGGGAGTTATCCAGTTATTTCATAGTATAAATAAGAACAAATATGCATAATACGGATTTTTTTGCTAAAAGAACACACAAAAAAAAATTTACAATATGTTCGTTTAAAAAATGCCCACAGAAAAATTAAGGAGTTTTCTCTTACAAAGGAACAAACTCACGACTTCGAAGAAGCGGTTATCGTAAAATCCCATTTACGATAAACTGTCGAATGGGAGTGACAAAAGTTGTTCGCTTTGTTTACGAGCGATAAAATAAACAAGATGAAACTGCAAGTGGACAAAAAGCAAAACAAGCCTTGAATGTTGACAATCTAAGAAATTGGTTTTCAGATCAGCAGTTTGTGTAATGATCTTAAGAATCTTTGTTTGATATTTAAACTTAAAACTGAAATGCTTGGTGGTATTGTAATTCAATCATTGTTAGATTTTATATATTTTTAAATCTTTGAAATAAAATAATTACTAGATGAACTGAAAATCAAATACAACTAATCCAACAATTAAAATAATTACTCAAATCTATGTTCTTATGATTATACAAATATGTTGTGGTTCCATTAAGCGGAATTGAATTTGTTAAAAAGTTATGTAACAATAGTTATTAACAGTGGTTTTCAATATTGCATCTTAGTTTACCGATATATTCTAGTATTAGTAAGTAACTCAGAAACTTACCTATCTGTAAACTAATATACATAATTTAAAACGGCCCACAAGCCTACTGCTATAACGAAAAACATTGTGAGGAAAACCACATAGTACGCCTAGTAATTAAGAAGGCGGTCGCGGTATGAAACTATATTCAAGTATTGCTTAGTGTTGACAAGCCATCTTTTCTGAATAAAACCTTTAAAAAAAGATCTGGTATTGAATAAGCACATACATCAACGACGTAAGATTCTTGGTATTTATTTGATTTATATATCCACACTCGTTATTCTTTTATTTCAAAATTGGATTGACTATAGAAATGAGTTTAAATTTTAGTTTTCGTATTTATTATTAAATCCTTGTCCATATGAGGAATGAGCGCTATAGGAGTAGTAATAAAAGTATTTCTATAAGGCCATTCTCTCCTTGAACTCCACGCCGATAACGGGCAACAATCGTTTATAGGTTTAAATGACGATAAAGAATGACACGCAATGTACAACAATTAACGCACCATTAACTATTAAATAATACTCACCTAATCATTGTTTTACGATCTGAAACGATAATTATTTGAATAACTGCCTCTGTTCCCAGTAAATGAATGGCCCATTTATTTATCATTTGATTTAGTATGTCTCATATAAATAAAATAAATCAGTATTTCATAATAACATAACCTCACTTGAAGTGAAATATTACAAATTTATGTTTTTTTTTTTGTGATTCCAATATCAATTAAATGTGAATAAATTGTTAAAATGTAATATTAAATGATTTAATAAATTGACAATCAGTTCTAATGGTGGTGCAAAATGCAGTCGGGGTGCTCGGGCAATCAACATTGCAAATACCTGTTGGTTCGTTAGTTGAAGCATTACGAGTAATATTAATATACTGGAAATCAAACAGCAATGAAATATATTTTGGTATGAATTAAATTTGTTTTAGGGAGTTTATTTAAATTTATAACACGTTATGCAAAACTTTTTGGTCTAGATCCCACACTCACTACAGAACAAACAAACGCATTTTAGGCAATCAGGAATGCACCAATTATATCCAGGGCATGTTATTTAAATCGTAATTTAAACTAAGGTAGTGGTTAGTTGCCCTGCCTCATACGCCAGGTCCCAGGTTCGAGTACTAGCCGGGGTATTCATTTCTGTGGTGAACAAAGATGTTTGTTCTCAGCTCATTGTTGTTGATATTTATATATGTATGTTTATTCGGGGTTCCCTCCCAGTTCACCATATGGTCATCCATATCACAAGCTATGCTTACTTTGGGGCCATACGATCTGTGTTTTTGTCTGGGGATTTATGATTATTAAAGACAATACGCCTGAAAATTCCACAGGACCGCGTACAATCAACATCGCTATTCGAATCAACAACATGTCGAGCTCACAAACTCCAACTAATCTGCGGAACTTTATTTTAATTAAATCCGCGGCACACATATGTAGCCTTACAGATTACTTCGTAACTGCTGTATAAACATTGTTACATATTTTTCAGCAAGCCATAAACACTTTAACAACACCATGCAGCATACAAGAGCGGTTTACGTTGCCACTTAAACCGAATTACGATCTATAAAAGCTGTTATAAATTCTGGTTATATCTATAAATATTGTTGTAATGGAATTATTGAAGAAAATATAAATAAACTATAAGAATAATTTTAAATTCTTTATAGGAATAATTTGAACATAGGCTTTGGGAGAGTATGAAAATTAATAACATTTATATATTGCTAAATATGGTGCCCTTTGGGAATAGTATACCGTGTGAGTCGCAGTTTTAATGATGGAGTGGGCAAACTTTCTATGTTTTAATATTAATAACTAACAAATAGGGTTCAGTCCAAACTGACCTAAGACAATTTCACCAATTGATTCACCTAATCGAAAAATGAAAGGTGGAAGTCGTATATGTTGAAAAAAAGGAATGATGTAATGTGTATCTTTTTAAGATGAGCTAAATGATGAATTACCACCCTAAAAATTAAAATTCTACGAAGTTATATCCTCCGCACCTTTCTTACTAAGTAGTTATGTAAATAAAATTACGGTATAAATTACATTTCTGTTTAGATTCAGAGTAATTTCTCTTTATATTTCTACAGAATCCTTATTTAATTATTGTGGGTTCGACTTAAAATAATATTTAGCGACTCATATATGAAGGGGTCGTAATTAATTTAATTAAGATCCGAATAGGCTCCGCAGAAAGTTCTGTACTGCAGACTTATTAATAGGAGGGAGAAGATCCCTTGCTGGGCCCACGTCCCCTGGGTGTAAGGTAGTCCACACCCTTTGTAGTAATAGCCAATCATATTCTGTTTACATTCCATCACTGAGTATGAATAATTTGTTATCGTCTGCACAAACACACGAACGTCATGGCCAGTATTGTCTCATAGATTAATTTGTGTCCAAACGTTATTCAGCGAATTGAAAGCGGGGAATCAAAACTGGCGTATTGTCATATTGTTTGCTCAAAGCATAAAACTTTTTGTTAGTGAATTTTGTAAGTTATTCATGTGATAAATTTTCAATTTCCTCGCGCACACGGCACTATTTACTGATTTAAAATAGTGTTGCAAGTAATATTTTAATATTTTAAAGATTAAATTTAACTATTATTAAGCATTGTGACAATAAAGTGTCAAGTAAATTTTGGAACTATCATAAACATTTTTTATTTACGAACCGCACATAAAGATTTTACTTAGAAATATTTGATGTAAGTTCCCATTAGGCATGATAATTATTTCTCAGAAATTTTAGACAATTAATTTTGAAGTTTTACACTAACGTATTATTTGATGAGGTAACGTTCTATTTATAAAGCGATCTTCGTAATGATTTCTTAGAATAATTATTCACCCAATCAAAGATTATGAAACCTTTGATATAATAAATAGTTAATTCAGAAATATATTTTCCCGTCGCTTCGCTTGTTCTAAATATTTCAATCGAAGTAGGTAATGCAGTTACAATCCAATTAAAATGTAAATAATTAATTTACAACACTTGTCTACAATGCATGAAATTACAAAAACATGTTCGGTATACAAGGTGCTCCGCAGTCTGTGCTCCCCGCGGCGCGGCGTTGGAAGATTAAGTCGATCTCGGACCGGGCGCAGTTCGACCTACGAACAAATATTGCATGAAGGCAAAAGAATAAAAATAGTACACGTTTTACGTGAAACAATTTTAACAGGCATTTTAGAAAGAGAGACATCCTTTTCCTTTATTGTTATAAAATATTATTAATTATATAAATTATATAATTTCAATATGATCTACTAAAGTAAAATTAAGACCATCGATCAAAAATACTTTCATGATAATTAGCAAGCTTGCAGTTAAAGGCAGTCGAGCACGAGATTTCCCACATAGAAAGCCACGCAAGTTTTCTGTTTTACCCGTATGATACAAAACCTGGTTTTATTACCGTAAAGAACGTTAGACGCTACTCTACAAGCTCACACTTCACAGACCACTACAATCAATTTTGGTTAAACAATATTGGATTTTAATTAAGTGTATCGCTAACTTCAGCCGCTCCTAATAATCTATGTACCGGATCATTGATGTCATCGGTTTTTGCGGTCGCTCCCGATAGATATTATATTAACGGAGTTATTAGGAATATTATTTGTGGAGCGAGTTGTAGGTGGGTCGCGTTATCATCCATCATGCTGTAGTTTGTAGGTCGACCTGAAATAAATAAATTGGTGATTGTAAATATTTTGCTGTACATTTATATATTTTGAAGGTGTCTTTTTCTGATTTAAGTAAGATATATTTATGGCAGAAAACAGTTACTGAGAAAATTTTAGGAAGGAACGTTTTAGTTTTCTGTATTACAACTAGGAGGCAATAATTTTTAAATGTTAATAACAGAAAAACCAGGAAAATTAAATAATTACAAATAAAATACAACGTCCAAATTACGTTATGCGTGGGACAAATAACTCAATGCCTGGCAGAGTTACCAGGCCATTCAGAAAGTATTGCGATAAAAAGTTTTATGTATGGAACGCTGACGAGTTCTAATTTATTTCAAAAATTCGATTCTTTGAAAGTAAAGATATATTTTCTCTAAATTTAAATTTGAAAGATTAAAGAAAAAGTGGGTTTTTGTCTGCTGTTACGAAATAAAAGGTGCTACAAGTGAAAACTTTGAGTCAACAAAACCGGCAAATCATATACGAGGAGATTCAGCACAATCTGCAGATTATATTGATAAGTGTTCATGATATCTATACAACCGCCTTTGCGTAAGGAGGATCGTTTTGTGCTGGGTACCCCACAAACTCACATGCTCAGAGTGGTGCCATGGTATGATTGATAAATTCAAAGCAGCTTTTTCCCGCCGTGTTTATGGTTTCACGACAGGTGACGACTATGTATAAATCAAAATAATTTAGAAACGAAGCGCCAGTCTACAGTATGGCTGTTCCAAAACGAACCTACGCCTACAAAAGTATAACGATCGAGAGTCGCTGGACCTTAAGTGATTTTTAGTATCATTTCCCTTAAGAAACTTTTTACTTTAAATTTTATAAGTGGAAATCTGTAAATTGGCTTTCTATGTTTTATGTTTTCTTAAATGTGTTTGTAACTAGCTGTAAGTTTTCCAAAGAAATAAAAATAAAATAAAAAAATAAAACTAGAATAGCAACAATGCAGAGTAATTTCCCTTAAGAAACTAGAATAGCAACTATGCAGAGTATGCATACACTACCAAATGCTTGCCAGAAGTTTTTGTTGCCGCGAGCAACAAGCGACCGAATACGGGACTCCTAGGCCTTTTGCTCCACCACGACAACGCGCCCGTGCACTCCGTGATCAAGACGAGACTTCCTAAATACACAACCGGTAAAACTTTTAGGGCATCCGTCTTACAGCCCTAATTTGGCACTGTGTGACCGTCTTCTTGTTCCCTATAATTAAAAAGCAGTTTTCATCACAAAAAGATGCACTCACCACGTTCGAGAAGGCCGTTGAGGAAGTGCTTGTTGCAGACTGGAAAATGTGCTTCGAAAATTGGTTCAGACACATGAAACTTTGTATAGACGCTGATGGAACATTTTATTTTTTTACCTCAAAACTTTCTGAGTGTCCCACAGATACCAGTGAACAAAAGCCACTAGTTTCACTGACTTATGAAAGTCTGAACTCAGTTCCTACAATAAAATTTGTTTTTACTTTTAAGAGTTTTCATATAATATTGAAGAATAAAAGGTATTGAAAGATATAAAACGATGACTGCCGCTCGTGAGCCAGCAATAAAATAAAACGGACGCTCGCAGTGAACCGCCATCAAGTTAAATGTCAATGGTTTCCAATGTAACTACACTATACAATGCTGTTTTTAACTTTTGTCGGAACAGCAAAATAGCTAAGTTTCTAATTTAATGATGAGAGGTGACTAGAAAAAAATGTTTCTTGGTGTGAGTCAAAATTAATTGATAATACATAATCGTAAATCCTATCTCACCAACTGTGTAGTCCCAAAGTAGCACAGTTTGCGTTATGGATGACCATACAGCGAACTTGGGGGGGGTACCAAGAGTAATTACCTATTTATTTTATTAAAGTACCGTAATTAATTATATTAAAGTAAAGTAATTAATTATATTAAAGTATCTATTTATACATATACAAATATAAACAAACATGACCCCAGATCAAACATCTATGTTCATCGCACAAATGAATACCACGGACAGGACTCGAACCTCCGGCATAAGAGGCAGGGATGCTAGGGCACTCGGTCGACATAAGCTTTTTTAGCGTATGATGATATTTGTACGATAAGATTATTTATTTATACTTGGCAGGTTTGTCTTTCGTCTTATCTGACAAAATGTGACTATGAAGACGAAGATCTACGAGGCAAACCTTACCCACACGTTCGAGTCGGCAGTAATCTGTTGAACGGCATTACCGGCCTCAACCAACTACAACAAATATTTGGAATTGCCGATCGGCTAGTTCATTTGGGCTTTATACAGGTCAGCTTATTTATCTCGTCTTGCCAACACCCGAACGGCATTCGGCAATTTGACTGTTGATGGATTTCACCGAACATGTGGGTAGCGCCCAACTTGTCTAAGAAAATATCTATACACTAAAACCTAGTAAGTATTCATAAAAAAATAGTCACGATATTTTTCTTATATTTTGATTTGAATAACTGGGGCGAATAGGAATACTATTTATTTATAAGGTTCATTGGGGTTCCAACAAACAACCGGAAAATGTTTGTTCAAAAATACATTAACTATTGAAATGGACTGAAAAAATGTGTTAAAATATTGTTAAATTTGCAAAACAATGGATTGGTTCACTTTGCCTGTTCGCACATAGACCACTCACAATTTAATAAAGTTGTGGCTTTTAAAACGTTTTATTAAAAAGTCTGGTTAAAAAGACTATTAACATATTGATTACCATTTTGAAAGATTGGTTTTTTAGATATTATTTATTTTACTTGCTTATCACCTATAGAGTAAATTTTTTACTGATTTTACTTATATGCATTTATGATTTATCGATTAAATTGAAACAAAACACTAGAGAAAAAAGAAAATAATATATGAAATTCGGACACGTGAACATTTTGATGCTTCGTACTCAACCGTGAAAAATATTAAAATCTAAGGACAATGTAGGTCCAAGGGGGCCTGAAAATTTACGAAAACGAATCTGCGTGCAAAATTCTAGTATTATAATGTTAAAGTTTTTTTGTATGAACAGATAAGGTTTAATTTAGAATTAATTGCATTGAAATATTACTTCATTAAGATAAAATAAATATTTATACAAGATAATACTACGTAAATAAAAAATCTTATTTTAAAGATAAATTACAAAGAAATAATTGTGGAAAAATGGTTTATGGCTTATCAAAGGATCATTAACCCAAAGACACTTTATCGTACCAACATTGGAATGATTAATGATTCAGCTATGATTACCCTTGCCGTAAACTTTATTCCAAATTGTCCCAACCTGTTCCCGGTCTTTCATTTCAATAAATTTATGTAACCCTACTTCAAAAAGTTCTATTTAATTTAACATTCTCGTTTTATGCCAACATTTTACGAAGGTGTGTCAAAAGCTACTGAATGACAAAAACGACCTGGCATGTTTTCACTTTGTATTCATGTCATAAAAACCACATTTTGTCACAGAACCCTGTGGGAACAAGCCAGGGAAGATCACATAAAAATCATTTTATGATTTTATCAGAGTACACAAAATCAAAGAGTGCGTTGTTTATGAATAAAATATACATAAATGCGATTTGGAATGAAAACTCCGAATTTATGTTGTATTGTTGTCAATTTAAATTCAAGACGGGGAATGTGTTAATAATATGTGTTATAATATTTTATGTGTGTCATGATTTGTAATGTATAAATAACTAAGATATTTTTCCAGCATTTAACATGAAAATGAAGGCGTTTCTAAAATCCATAAGCAGAAATTTTAAGTAATTAACAATCTAATATTATATAACTATCATTTGGCAAAAATAAAGATAGAGAAAGATTTAACTTGTTTCAAATACAATTTGATTATGTTTTTTTAGATTTTTTTTCATTTTAATAACATTTTAATTTATTTTTACTTCTGAACAAAAATTAAACATGACTGCTCTCTTTAATTTTGTTTCAGTTAAATAAACTAATTTTACATACAGAAACATTTACCTCCAAGTTTAAATTAACTAACCAAAAGTATTTTCATTCTTCATTTAAAAAACATTATTTAATTCCATACACTGTCGTGCCAAAGCCATACCTTTTTAATTTCATTCCGTTCGTATCAAACGTGTGTGTAACAAAGTTATTAACTACCTCGTTATGGATTTTTAAAACAATCTCTCTAGGTTTTGCATGTATAAATGGAAAACAGGGCGCTTACTCCGTATTTTCGATATACAAAACCTCGCCGTCTGAAAAAATAGTTCAGACTATTCTCTGTGATTCTAAGTTAAGCAATACTCGTGTTTTGCAGCAAGTTATGGGAAGAGAGAGTTAGTTCTGGATGAACATACATATACCTACACATCTACAGCATTCTTGATCCGTGAACCAATAACTGCCAGAAGTCTGTTCTTACCAAAATCAATCTTTACAAGTCAAGAACAATTTTTCTGTAATATAACAAAAACCTAGTATTGATAAAAAAATAAGTGTAATACTGCTCTTAGCAAGTATGGTCCACAGCAGTTGAAACGAACAATTACTATACGCACGCACTACTTTTTTGTTAGGTTTCCACCTAAAGAACCCAACGAACTAAAATATGTCATTGCCTCTCTGACAGTGTACGATTACGAAGCCCATTTTATTTGCACTTATGACGTCAGTTTTCAAACTGAAGCCTAGGGCCCAGGTACGATTGAGGACGTACCTGGGCGTACGTTTATCTTTCTCTTTGTGGTTTAATGGAATGCTTTCAATTAAAATGAGTGCAACTTGAAAGTTTAAACGGAAAGATCGCCTACCATTGAGTTTTAAGTACAGGTTTGTTGCTAGGAAGTGGTACTAATTGAAAGCGAATCCACAGGTCGATTCTATTTTTCTTTTTTTCGGGTTTCCGAGGAATCAATTGCCTGCGTCAGTTTATGTCCCGGATGTTTCAGTAATCGTTTGTTTTAGAAGCAGTATAGTCAGTACCTAGTCACTTCTCATGAAGTCTTCGAAACTCTTCGAAATAAAAAGTAAGAAGTATTATTTTGCATTCAATTTCATGCAGTAAATTTTTATGGTAATGATTTTATATGTCTGTAAGGCTGTTATATAGGATGTTATATATGTATTTAAGTGTTAGCTACCCTGACTAGACTAGACTAGACGGTTAGTAACTAACACTTGTTGTCTTTAACACTTTTAACACTTTTAACACTTGTTCACTTTATGTCTCTGTCAGTCCAACAGAAATTGAAAGCGATAATTACTAACCGGCTTACTTAAATCCGCGCAAGTGGGCTTAAATGAACTATTTTTGTTGTTTCCTATATTATTATATATATTTTAACTGCCGAGTGGCGGTCCCAGTTTCGAGTACTGGGCGGAGCATTCATTTGTGTGATGAAAAGAGATGTTTGTTTTCGGCTCATGGTTGTTGATATTTATATATCTATGTTTATTCTGGGGTGCCCCCAGTTTGCTGTGTGGTCCATCTCCATAACACAAGCTCTGCCTACTTTGAGGCCATACAGTTGGTGTGTTTGTCTGGGGATTTATTATTATTATTATTTGTACATTTTAATTTTGCTAACTAGGTATTTCATTCTAATAAAGAAAAGTTTTTGTTGAAAAAATGTTAAATAATATCATATTTATTTCATATTTACTTTCAATATTTTTGTTTTGTTGAATAATTGTGCTTAGTTACCGTTGGTTTTAAAAGGTTCTTGGTATTCTTTACATTAATTACAGTTTAACGATTGATTAAAACAAAAAATCAGTCCAATTTGATTATGTTGCGTCATTGTAATAATATACTTGCTAAATGTGATAATATTGATATTTGATATTGAAAAAAATTTACTTTAATTCAGGAAAATAGTTTATCATAATCCGCGTTTAAGCAAAACCGCGGGCGTACTGCAGTGTTGCCAAATGTACTTAAACCTGTACCTACGTGAAAACATAGGCAATCGAAATTGCAAATTTGTGCAACCCGCTTCGCTTCGTTAGCGACTTGTGTTTACGCGCTTCCAACATCAGGGTCGCCACCGCTAATTGCTGGCGGTTAACTTTTAGTTTATTTGAAAGCCAATTTTAACCCAAATTGAAAGTATTGGTTTGGTAAATCAATTAGGGTGTTAATATGGCAGGTTTTATGAATAAATTATATTAACTAGCAAACATGTGTTAGTCGTTTTAGCCTTCACTTATTTTAATTACGTATATCTTCATTTATATTTATGTAAGTATAAACCATGATTTCAATCTAAAATCATGAATCTGTAAACATAGAATTCAAAACATTAACATTAACTTATTAAGGTTCGGCAACCCTAAACTAAACAAATTACGAAAATAACGATTTTTTATTTGCTCTACGTTTTAATAATGGTAAATTTTTATGATTTGCATATTTATGTAGCAATCCATTACCAACTTACCGGTAGCCGAGCGCTAGGTAGCTATATCAAGGAGTTATACGTTTGGTGTATTAAATATTCAACCTGTATAATTTTGTAGAGCACGTTTGTGCACACAGCGCTCGTATTAGCATGTCGTTGGATGTATACTTTTAATGTGTTACTGATTGAGTGATGTTTATTTATTTTTAGATGTGAGAAACATGAGTAACTTAAAGGTAGGAAGAAATAACAAGTCGCTTGATGATCGTTAAAGTGAAGCATTGTTCGGTGTGGACAGACTTTTTTTTGTTCCACTCCGCGGGGAGGGCAGGAGGATATAAAAAATGAAAATGCTTTTATGCACACCCCACCGCGCATGATACGAGGTTATGTGCAACTCGCTCCGAGCCTACCAGAGCCACTACCCACTAAAAACATCTGAAGCGCCGGCCAATTGGAGAAAAAGGCCGCGCAAGCAGGGTCCAGAAGGGGTCACCCGCTGAGATTTACATAGCACTGAAGGTGCTCAAAGCGCAGAAGGTGAATTCGTAGCACTGAAGGTGCTCAAAATTGCAAAGAGAAGTTAAATAAAATAACACTAAGAGAAGTTACGTTAATTCGAGTTAACATTAGGATTAGAATTAGAATTAGAATTTGCGGTCAGAAGGGCTTCGAGATCTAGTGCTCAAAGCACTGAAGGTGAATTCATAGCACTGAAGGTGCTCAAAATTAAAAAGAATTCAATTAATTCAAATTAAAATTAGAATTGGAATTTGCGGCCTGAAGGGCTTCGAGATCTAGTGACGTGTGCGCGTTTCTCGGTGTAGCGACTTTGAACTTCGAATCTAGGACAGGGGTAGTATAATTTAGGTACGAGAAGAACTCTGGAACTAGAGTATTGGGGTAGGATTTGGAGCGTTTGAAGAACGCTTTCGAGAGTGTTTTAAGGTGCTGTTGCACTGTAGGTAGTTCAAGATCTTTGTGCAGGTCCGCGTTACGCACGTACTAACCTAGGTGCGTTTGGGGCCCTGCAGCAGAAAAGGTTTTGAACCACCTGCAGTTTGTGCGAGGCATAAGTCATGACGGGTCTTACGCAGGTCTTGAAGAGCGTACGTTTGTTTCTAAAAGACATTTTACTATGTCTACCTAACATACTATGTAGGCGGCCTAAGTAAAGTCAGGCGAGTATCGTTACTCTATCGACGTGTGGTTTGAAAGAAAGAATCTGGTCTAAGGTGACGCCTAAGTACTTGGTGCTGCACTTCCAGGGGATGGGAATATCTAACATTCATATGTGGGGGTCGTCAGCGGGACGACAGCGTTTGGGGTCAAAGCGAATCGCAGACCTCTTGTCTGGATTCACATCGATTCGCCATTTTTGAAACGATACACCGAGAGCGTTTACGACCTTTTGGAGTCTGGTGACGAGCTGCGGGACACTGTGGCCTAAAAAAGGGCAGTCGAGCCGACCCAGTCAACTATAGACCTATTGCAACCACTTCCATAATTTGCAAAATTATGGAACGTATATTGAACCATCGTCTCCTGACGTACCTAGAGACCAGTGAGCTCCTCAGTGACAACCAATATGGTTTCCGCGGAGGACGCTCAACAGGAGACCTTCTAGTGTACGTCACGCATCTATGGAGCATGGCCTTGGAAGGGCATGGAGAGGCAATAGCCGTATCCTTGGATATCTCCAAGGCCTTTGACCGGGTATGGCACGAAGCCCTTTTTAAAAAGCTTCATGCGTATGGCATACCATCTGGACTCTGAGACTGGATTTCTGATTTCCTGAGGAAACGGTCAGTTCGAGTTGTCGTCGATGGCTTGTCATCGGACCTAATGGCGATCAACGCCGGCGTACCTCAGGGATCTGTTCTCTCTGCAACATTATTTTGCACATTAATGACCTTCTTTTATCGGAATGCATTATTGGTTACGCCGATGACAGCACTGTTGTAGAGAGATATGTGTCCAATGCGCGAGCGAGTCCAAACCAGATCCAATTTCAGAGAGAGTCGATGATCGAACGGGTTGATTTGACACTATGTAGGGTTTCCGATTGGGGTAAAGCCAACCTTTTCAAGTTCAACCCTTCCAAAACCCAGGCGTGTCTCTTCTCCGGTAAAAAGAGCACATTCAACTTGACGCCCACTTTCCAAAATGTATCTGTACCGATCACAAACCAACTATGGCTTCTAGGCATGACCATCACGTTGAAACTTAATTTCGGTCAATAGATTGAAACCATGGCACAGTCAGCTTCCAAAAAATTGGAAGTCATCGCAAAGGTCCGGCGGTATTTCAACTCCGAACAGCTGCTCAACCTTGTATGTTCGATCTTGTATGGAGTACTGCAGCCATCTTTGGCATGATTCCGCAAAATACCATCTTGAAGCGTTGGATTCTGTCGACTGAAGGGCCCGTAGACTCATAAGTGACGACAGACTTACTTCTTCGAGACTGCAAAGTCTCGAGCATCGTCGAAAAGTTGCTAGTGTATCGGTTTTTTTTAGATTGCACTTTGGAGAGTGTGTGAATGCACTTTTTCAGTTGATCGAACCTTCCCCCTTTCTCCACCGGTCAAACAGACGCAGACAGAAGTTTCACCCGCTTGTGGTTAGCGTGCCGATGAGCCGAACTAAACGGTTCGATAGCTTATTTCTGGTTCGTGTTACCAAAGAGTGGAACGATGTGCCTGCGTCTGTTTTTCCTAAGTTTTGCTAATTATTAATTTAAAAAAAAATAAAAAAAAAGCCTCCGAAGAAGTCATCGAGCGGTTCGATAGACCTGCGATCAAGGTTGATTCTCTTTACTATAAGCCGAGTGACTCAGTGATGTCAAGGAGAGCGGTAGCGCTGGTGTTGAGCGATATGCACGTCCAGTCAGTGTGTTTGGAGTTGAAGTCCCCAAAAATGATGACTGAATGGCCGAGGGCGAGAATGGCCTCAAAGTCGCTACGGATAGGTCTGGATTTGCACGGTATGTAGAATTAAGCTATGATGAATGGTCGGATGACCATCATAGCCAACCTACACACAGTGGCTTCCATGTTGACGAGAGAAGGTGTAGGGAGAGGAGAGCAATGGAAACCTCTTGTGTAGTAAATAGCTGTGCCGCCGAAACCATTGCCGTTGGGCGTATCGTTACGAGTGAACGCGTATTTGGGAATAGCGAATCCCTTGGAGTGAGATGGAGTGAGCCACGTGTCTTGGAGGAGCAGTAAGTCTGGCTCGTTGTTTTGAAGGAACAGTTTGAGCTCAGGAAGGTTAGCTAAGGCTAGGAGCGTTAAATGAAACTAGGGATAAGCCCTTGGATTTGATACGAAGTGATGCGGGATTTGAAGGTGGTAGTTTTTACCAGAGTGTTCTGGTTTTGGCTTGAGTTTTACTCAAGGTTCGGACTGAGGATTGATCTGATGATCCTACTACATCTTGTATGGCTGCTAGGTTGTAATTTGTTAAGTCTTTTCTATTTTGCCTTCTTATGTGAGGACTTACTAAATCCGTGGTAATTTCTCGTAGAAAAAATTTTCTTTCTGTATTTTTTTTCTTTTGATTCCAAGTAGGATGTATATTTTTCCATTTAATGAACGACGCAATACCAACAACATCTAGAATATTTTGAAAATACGCAACAGGTCATCTGTTGGTTTTACGTCGAGTTGTATATCTCCCTTGGTAGAGTTGTACACCTACCTTGACAAGCTTCAATCGATACATATTCTTGTAGCGGTAAATCATCATTCTATTTATTTATTTATTTTTTATTGATTTATTCTCACTCCATACTTGTTCCTCGTCGGTTTCAGGCGCTAGTTCTGTCCCGTTACTTACATTTTCCGAAAAGCTATCAACACAAATATTTCCATTATCTCTATCATTCTTACGTAACAATACATTTTCATCGCCACTTTCATCAAGAGCCTGTTGATTTTTCGTCCACTATTGAATTTCAGACATTTCTTCAAATCAAAAACAAGTCCAAGCACGTTTACATTATCAAAATGTCTGATTATTTAAGTAGTTAGTAAAACTAAACAAGTGATTGAAAAGATGAGCACAACATTTTTATTGTACCACAAATAATGCACTGTGAGTATACCCGTCAAGATTGTAAACACATATATTCCTGTTACAAATTGCTATTGTGTCTAGCGGACACCTGTGGGTTGCTGAGTTACTAATTGTGCTCATTTATAATAATAAATAAACTAATAATATTCTGCATGTTTTCATTACATATTTTGATTCAATAAACCATAGGGATAGATTAGATAAAACGGTTTTTCGCAGAAATAAATACTTGTGGGCTGTTAAGGGTTAATAAAGTAGCTACATAAAACGTAAAATACAGGTTTTAAAACGGTTCGTTCTTCGTTCCTTTCTTTGACTCAACTTGCCCCACCATCCATTTTTGAACACAAAGCAATAATTTTAAACAAAAACACATCTTAAGCTCCTTTTCCGTTCATAATTTTTTACATCACAATTTTTAGTTCAATACTATCAATAAATCACATTCGCAGTACAGAAGGCCTACTATGAACTATTATTGCGATTCAATTGACGACCTAAAATAAACTGCTTTGCTATTTCATACCACGACGTCATTAAAGCGATCCAGTTTAGGTTGACGCCAAATCAAGTCGGCAATTGGATCGCAATCTGTTTTATTTCGTTCATTTTTCGTACCATGAGGTGATTTTCAACCTATATTGGACGACTTAAATGTCAAAGTAAGCGATTCAAAAAAATTTGCTACTTTCTTGGCGTGCAGTGAATCGTTTCGGTTTATCTTTAAAAAAATGGTTGAAAATATACGTAATTTAAGGTATTTCAGTTGGATATTTAGTGTTTCTTATGTGTTAATGTGAAAAAGTGATTTTTAGAGCTATTTTTTAATGTAGATGTCTAACGAATTAGTCCTTTTTATTTTCTTGGAAAATGATAATTAAATAAACAAAACACGGAAACAATCGGACCCCTTTTATTTGGAAGATGAAGAATATATAAAAGCATATCGGTTGTCTAAACGATTGGTATTAGAAATGTGTGATGAGTTGAGCCTATTGTTGAAAAATCCAACAAAATCAACTGATTTATCAGTCCAATTGGGTGCGTTCTAAACTCGTCATAGTCTATTTATTTTTACGACAACACTAAGGCAACCTTTAAATATTTGTAATTTAAAGAATTATATAAATTTCTATTATTTAATGAGTACTAAAACGGGCTTATGGTATATAATTTGACACTAAAAAGCGCTATTTCAAAATATATTTGTTGTTATTTTTACAACAAAAAAAAAACGATAAAATCATATCAACTAGATTTCGAAACGCAACGCATATGGTTTGAGTAAAAGAGACAGACTTATGCAACGAGTGTACAGCGTCATCTCTTTCTCACACGTGGACCACAGACAAATTTCGATCTTTCATTCCTCCGCGAGCGATTCAAACGCCAGTTAGCTAAAGACTTCATGGTACGAATCTTAGCGATTCAGTTTAGTTACCTAAACTGGATTGCATCGGAATTGAATGGCTAACTAAAAGTTGATGGTAGGCCTACAGGGCAATGCAGTATGCAATGCAGCTAAAGGAGATGACAAATAAAAGCAGCAAATACTTTCAAACAATTTTGGCTTCTACAACGAAGGCAATAAGACATGTGTAGTTTGCATTAAATGAGTTAAACTGCTTTCCACTGTACGTATCTGTAAGGGTTGCAGGATCATGTCAGCTTACTGATGTTATCAACTGCATCATTTTCAATTTTGCATTGCCATTGTAATGCATCATTGGATCTCTCACAATATAGTAGCTCACCATTATGTATAAGCAAAGTTAAAAGACTTTCATTGTAATTTTTTTTAAATATTGATTTTTAGGAAAATTTATTTGTCATTGGTTTTCTTTGAAACTATAAAACATAGAAATGAGAAAGTACACGTTCTACCTGGTGTTAAACCCAAAAACTCATGGTTTTGGCTAGCATTATACATAAAATTATAAATCTAGTAGGTATATTATTAATTCGAGTACCAAGTTAATAATTTTTGTTTTGTATATAAGTTAAACATTAATATAATTTTTTCGAAGAAAAATATATAAAATATAGTTTATTGTTATCTACAAATAAGAATTCAAAACCTCTCAAATTAAATTTTGAGAAGCTTCTGTTTCTATCAAATCAATCAAGAAAACGTTTTAATGAACCAAAATACTTCACTTCTATGATTTACTTGAAACAAATTTCAATACTTGTTAATTTTGTAATTCTAAATCAACAACACAATACTGTTATTTATTAACTTGGAGGACGTAACTAACTGTGCTTCGAATTTGTGACATATTACAGACAGTATTGAAATTGCGGCATGATAAATTTGATGCCAGATAATAGTGAATTGTATTCAAACGATAGTATTGGTTATTGCTAGTTGCTAAACGAGTTACAGTTAGTATGAGTACATCGGAGGAAATGAAATAATACACTAACTAAAGTGTCTAGGGGTCAAGTATTAGAGTATTTTTCCAAATTAGATCGCTTTTGAGTAAATTTCACTATTTAAAAGAGATGATTAGACCCATCAAAATGTTGGAAGCTGGCTTCAGGCAATGTACTGTGGCTATTGCTCTTGGCACTACTAAGCCGCTGTCACATTACTGGCGGCATGGCCGAGTGACATGGAGGACGATCTTTTTTTTTTTTTTTTTTTTTTTTTTATTAATAATTAGCAGGCGTTTGTCTTCCATCTCACCTGATGGAAAGTGACGATGAAGACGAGGATCGTACACGCCTGTCTAAGAGGTACCTATTCACTCTACACTTGAAAGCTCCAGGGTTATATTTGTCTGGAAAAACAGACGCAGGCAAATCGTTCCACTCTTTGGCAACACGAACCAAAAATGAGCTATCGAACCGTTTAGTTCGGCTCATCGGCACGCTAACCACAAACGGGTGAAACTTCTGTCTGCGCCTGGTTGACCGGTGGAGAAAGGGGGAAGGTTCGATCAACTGAAAAAGAGCATTCGCACACTCTCCAAAGTGCAATCTGTAAAAAACCGATAGACTAGCAACTTTTCGACGATGCTCGAGACTTTGCAGTCTCGAAGAAGTAAGTTTGTCGTCACTTATGAGTCTACGGGCCCTTCGGTCGACAGAATCCAACGCTTCAAGATGGTATTTTGCGGAATCATGCCAAAGATGGCTGCAGTACTCCATACAAGATCGAACCTGGGCTGTGTACAGGTTGAGCAGCTGTTCGGAGTTGAAGTACCGCCGGACCTTTGCGATGACTCCCAATTTTTTGGAAGCTGACTGTGCCATGGTTTCAATCTGTTGACCGAAATTAAGTTTCGACGTGATGGTCATGCCTAGAAGCCCTAGTTGGTTTGTGATCGGTACAGATACACTTTGGAAAGTGGGCGTCAAGTTGAATGTGCTCTTTTTAGCGGAGAAGAGACACGCCTGGGTTTTGGAAGGGTTGAATTTGACAAGATTGGCTTCACCCCAATCGGAAACCCTACAAAGTGTCAAATCAACCCGTTCGATCATCGACTCTCTCTGAAATTGGATCTGGTTTGGACTCGCTCGCGCATTGGAGACATATCTCTCTACAACAGTGCTGTCATCGGCGTAACCAATAATGCCATCCGATAAAAGAAGGTCATTAATGTGCAGCAGGAATAATGTTGCAGAGAGAACAGATCCCTGAGGTACGCCGGCGTTGATCGCCATTAGGTCCGATGAGAAGCCATCGACGACAACTCGAATTGACCGTTCCCTCAGGAAATCAGACATCCAGTCGCAGAGTCCAGATGGTATGCCATACGCAGGAAGCTTGCTCAAAAGGGCTTCGTGCCATACCCGGTCAAAGGCCTTGGAGATATCCAAGGATACGGCTATTGCCTCTCCATGCCCTTCCAAGGCCATGCTCCATAGATGCGTGACGTACACTAGAAGGTCTCCTGTTGATCTCGCATTATACCACTTGCAGATAGGACCGGTACATCCAAAATATCCAATCCTCGACGGAATCGTACCATGACCGCCATTATGTTGGTTACGAAGCTTCACAGCTCTTAAGGCTTGTTAGTAAGTGATTAAATCATCCGAAATTGCTTACGTGAAGTTGGTCTGCGTTCTTCGAGGCCACTGAGAACTCTACCATAGCATTCTGGAATCGTAGGACCCGTTTACCATGGTATCGTGCATAGAGAGATTGGGAGGCGGAAGACTGGCGTTATGTGTGCTTTTCTGATGAATCTCGGCCGGATATAAGACGTATTCGAGCTTAGATAACCTCTGGATGTCGTGAACGTTTAAGATTTGTTCAGGAAGTTCGACCGCATGGTGGGGCAGCAATAATGATATGGGCCAGTGTTTGGATCGACGGAAAAACCGATCAGGGGCAACCTCAATGCTCAGATTAACGTGGAGAGGATTGATTGTCTCAGACGTAAATCCCTTTGCGAGGCCGGTTGGGTAACCGTTTCAACTAATGCACGACAGTGCACACAAGGCTAGAGTTAGAGTCGCAACACGCACTCTTGCCAAAGCTGGTGTTAACGTTCTGCCGCGGCCTGCTCAATCGCCAGACCTCAGCCAATTTAGCACGCATGGGATATACTCCAGATAAGAGCCCTTCCGAGTATGGATGCTGTGCACACCACAACAACTTTTTGATTTTTATAAAATCTTTTACTCGCCATATGCCATTAATTTAATTGTCCACAATTTGCAAAAACAGCAATTTTTCTTAATTTTACAAAATAAATATACATATCAAAATAGGTTTTTAATTGAAACATAGGAATTAATATAAAAAGTAATTCTGGTAGCCACAATTTGCAAAATTTAGATTGGGTTATAGATTTTTCATACATTTTTGGGATCCACTTTTGATATGTGTCTATTGTAAACTTTGTTTTAAATATACAGTATTCGTATGTACGAGAAAACCATTTAAGAATTATTTTCAAGAACTAAAAATATTTTCTCGTCTTTTGTTTCTTTATTTACTTGTAGATTATGAGTGAACATATTTTTAAGTGGTTCAACAAGAGAATTCAGAAGTTTCAAAAAAATTAACTTCATTGTAGTATTGAAGTATGGAAAGTTTGTAAAGGTGATTTACATGAGTTTTCAGAATTACAATAAAATCGTTCGATTCAAAGATATACTATTACGATACAAAAAAAATGTTATAATAATACTAAATTGCAGAATAACAATTTTGGTTACACCTATACTCGTTTCTAGGAAAGTTAGCAAAGGCAAAAGACTCAAAATACTCAAGCATTAGTAACAATCGGTCATACATTTTAATAGTATTTTTTACCATAACATTCTTTTATATTTGAATAGCATCGACCTCTCATACAAACAATATGATTCGTTTAAGGAAGTTCTTTTAACGTTCCTTCACTTGACTCTACTTTTTAACACAATGTGCATAATTGAGGAAACATCAGCTAGTGTGGTTCCAAACATTTATTTATGATTTCTCAGCACGGGAATTATCTTATCTAGATGAAAAATAGTTTGCACAGATCTTGACGTGGGTGTTATTAGATACGCCTGTCCGTTTGTGTTATTGATTATAATAAATGTAGGATTATAAAGTACAATTTCAGGTTTGCGAATGAAATGCTATTTATTGGCATTGTAAATCCGTTTGGAGTGTTGTTTTTGAATTATAATGTTAGCGACTTGTTAGGCCTGTTGTGAAGTTAGGTGGAACTTTTAGAGCAGGTTGTATTTTACATATTTCGAGTGGTTTGTTTCATTTTGAATTATTTATGGGATGATGGGATTTTTGGGATAATACTTTATAATTAAACTTTATAAAAAGACAGGTCAAAGTGAACTCAACTGTGGAAGCCTAAGTTTTTAATTTCGTAAGTAGCGTGACTGGACGTGATACTTTTCATATAAAATTGTTCGTTGAGGCAATACCAGTATACCTATGAGACTTTAAAACTTTTTCATAGCCAACAATCGGGCACGCGGGTGGTAAGAGGCATTTGTGTCAATCGACATCAATAATCTGAGGATTTTTGTCGCTAAATGTTTATTTTCCTTTGAAATTGTATTAGAATGTGCGATATCGATCAAATAGAAATCAATTAAAATTTCTTGTGGCCCTCTAAAGTTACTGTCCGTTCCTACCATAAACGAAATATAATCAAAATAATGTGAAAATTATTGTGTCTGAAACAGGTGGGACTGTAGTACAGTCTTTTATGAAAAGTAAACTACTTGTATACGTATTTTTTGGGACTGTGTTAACGTACTGTTACATATGCAGCTAGGGATGAATAGTTAAGAAATATTCCTTACGTACTGTTTGCAATAGGTTTAAAATCGGGTAGTATTAGTGATCTAGTAGTAAATCTTCTTCTTATTTTGCTGCCGCTCCATTACTGGAGCGATGAGGATGGCCGTCGATTTAGAGAACTTGTATAATATTAATGAAGTAATAAATCATTTAACACTGTGGCTTTATTCGGGTTTCCAGTTTTTGCAGTTTACATATCGAAATACTAATAATTAAATATGAACAATAATGCAATATTTTCAATTTAATAAGCATATATTAACAAAGAATAAATAAAACTAAACAAATAAAATGTTGCAAGGACAAATAAAATGCACTGTCGACCGGATGGAAATAACAGATTATCGGAACGTAATAAATATCGTAAAATGAATTCACGACCGCACAATGTTGTGAATCGGTGGTTGTTTTTCATCTGTCTACAAAATTTTAAAGCCATTTTGGCAGTCTCCGTCGTTTTCATAGTGCGGCAAGGTAATAATTGCCGGGTATAAATTATATCGTGACAACGGGGTTTGAAAAATGTTTATTTTGTCGATAAATAGTAGTCCATCTGCTTTTGCGTCACACTATTTTAATTACTTTTTGTTTGAATGTATATTTTGCATTCGATCCATTCTCAATATAAAACATTAGTTTAGTATAGTTTTTAAATAATATAATTATATTTAGGGAAGGGACAATATCAAGTTATAGGTAACATAATATAAGGGAACCGTCATAATCTTTTAAAAGCATGCCCGTCGAGAAAACAGAATATTTCAAAACTTATTTCTTAGTCTAAAATGCGTAGGTTTCTATTAGGTAGGTTAAAATGCGGAATTCAACTAACTACTTCTTAATTCCACTTTTTAACCCTAAAACTTTTACTGAAACAAATTTTTTCGATTGGTGATGACACAATTTTGAACAATTGTTATTGTCAATATATCTGTTACTATTATGACATAGCTACGCAAAACATATGATTTTTGTAACGTTTTTTAAAACTACAGTACTTAGTGAGTTAAGCTAAAAGCTGTAAATTTAGTCCGTGTTAGAAAAAGTACCATAATGGTCAAAAATCTTAACGGCAAATATTATATATATATAATAAATTAAAAATTTATATATAATTAAAAATCACACATTTTAAAACAAAACCTAACTACGCAAATACCTAACAATAATTACATGGTTCCTACTACACATTTCATTTCACAACTTCCAAGGATATTCTCAGGTGTAAGATTTCAGACAACTAGCTCCGTTTTTCAGGAAAGCGTCATATGGATTCTGACCAGTGAATTATACAGTGAGCTTCGAACGTACATTTAAAAGTAGTTTCCGAAAAGTGAGATTGTGATTTTTTTCTTAAAACTACAATAATTTGGAATGTTTATGTATAATGTCAATATTCCGCCAATCATTAAGTAGGTATATTAGTTGTATTTATACTAGGTTCCCATAGTTCGCTTTTGGCTCCTACGCAAGTTGCTTAACACAATGTTTAGTTTGCGGCCACGAAAGTTTTTGATTGAAACACGATCTAAAAATCATCAAATGTATAGTAGATACTTAGCAAAGATGACCACAAGTATGTATTCAACGTTACTCATCAATTAACATGAAGTATACTGCCTTGAGTTGTTCTGGTGCTGACCGTACCTTTCATACAGTAGAGCCTTCAGGTCAGTGCCATCAGCAAAGTAAAGCGGGTCTGCTAGTCAGCTCTGGCGTGCAGATTCGTCTTGAAATTTCTAGATAAGCCGCTGGTGCATGAACACTCTAAGATCTCCAGTTTGGGGTCTGAAAAAGCTGTTAAACTTTGTTTAATGAACCCAAAATTACTTAAAACCCACATCAAAGTATGTAATTTGAAAATAAAATATTATACGCATTTTATATGATTGCGTAACAGACAAGTGCCGTTAGCGGGTGTTCGTCGTTTGGATACTTGGAGGGAAGTAGACTTGCCGAGCTAACAGATGCAGATAAAAATAATTTTGTATAGACGTATAGAAACATTATCAATTCATTTTGAAAATTATACCCATGAAGTTTCTTGACAGTACTTCTGCACGAAGGTTTTTCAGAACTGGTGGTAGAGTCATGCTTTATTTAATGTAAATAAAAACAAGTAATTGTCCACGTTGAGAAATAAATATTTGAATTTAAATTGAATTTGAATTTTTTGGAGTCTAGTTGGTTTTACCCAAAGAAGATCGCACAGCAACAGCTAGTTGCTGCGCGGAGGCGGGGAGTGGGTCCAGGGTTTTGGTTATAGGACGGTGATTTTACCCGATCTCTGCTTCGTGCATGCTGTCCCTGATTAGCCTCACTTGCTCTCTACGGATATGGTTGAGAAGGGCGATGGCTGGATCCCGCGTTAACTCGTGAACGGGTGCCGTTTCGGGGTGTTCGTCGTTTGGATACTTGGGGGGAGGGAGACTTGCCGAGCTAACGGATGCAGATAAGAATTACTTTGTATAAACATTAAGAGACTCTGTAAATTTATTTTGAAAAAAATATACCCGTGAAGTTTCGTGCCAGTTCCTCTTCACGAAGGTTTTTTTCGAACTGGTGGTAGAGTCATGTTTTATTTGACGTCAATAAGAACAAGTAATTGTCAATGTTGAGAAAAAAATAAATATTTCATTTCATTTCATTTCGATTAGAAGTTGTATAGAATGCAACCTTATTTATATACTACTTAACTACTCTTATAAATATTTCTCCTAATTTATTAGAAACTTATATTGGATACTAGATAACAATAAATTTTAAAAGTATAATTTTAACGATTATATTGCTTACTTGTATAAACATGTTTACCGTATATATTCATGCGAAGTTATCATTTCGTCTACATACATTTTCAGCAATGTTTTGAATTACTGAAAAACTGATTGGCTTAACTTGCGTAATACCGCAGCAGGACAAACATCAAACATCCGAACCAGGTACCTCCTAGTAAGTAAGGCAGTGTGGGTCAATCACTCATAAGGTTATTTTTTTTTTTTTTTTGCTGCCGAGGCACCCTCGCGGGAGGGAGGTGGAAGATGCGTCATGCATACCCGCCCGCAGGTAAATTCCTCTGCGGGGGGGTTATGTGGGACTCACCAGAATGGCACCTACCCACTAAAAACCACCTGTTGGCTGTAGTTATTACCGTTAGCCTTCATCGGAAGCGACACCCGTCGGGAAGTTGGGCGCGCTGGCGGAGACCCGCTAGCGGGTCTTCCGCCTGTAGTGAAAGTTGCACTGAAGGTGCTCAAAGGGACATGAGTTGGTGGCCGTTCTGGGCAGCCTCCGGTGAAGCCGGGGCTGGGCAGAGGTCGGCCGAAGCATGATTTAGGGATCAATTCATTTAAATGAACCTACAATGAATTGAGAAGGGAACTATGCTCCGCCAGAGCTAGCAAACGCTCTGTCGGAGTACGCGAAGCCCTAAGTTTACGGGCTTAGACTGCGATTTCACTAACATCGACATTTTTTATAGTGTCGCAGACGATACGCATATCGTCTGCTACGGAGGATTGAGGAGTGGGTTTGTATGGGCGAGGAGCCGGGATGGGATTCGATGCGGGGCGCTGCCTCCAGTTTTCTGGGGCAGGCCTAGACTGTGTAGGCTTTGCAGCCGGAGGAACCCGGCTACGCAGCGGCGGAAAGTTTTCTTGAGAAAGGCGCGGGGCCTGTTTGGGTGCCGACCTCTTGGAATTGGAACGGATACAACGGGGTGCACGAGGGCAGCCCCTGTAGTTTGCGGTGTGGCCGGACTGGCCACAAAGCACGCAATCGGGAGGAGAGGGAGTTTCAGGAGTGCGATTGCACTCCTTAGTGAAGTGCGGGACCAGGCACTTGACGCACCTGGGCGGTGCGCGGCAGTTGGCCGCCGCGTGCCCGTACAACTGGCACCGATGGCACTGGCCGGGATGACCGCGGCGATGAGGCGCCTCGATCGAGATCCCAGAGAGGCCGCAAATAGAGCTAACCCCTTTCAGGATCTCTCTGGACTTGGGGACGTTGGCGAGAATCACCAAAGCGAGAGGGTGTTGCCTCCCGTACTTGCTGTGCATTTTATGCACCGCGAGTGCCGGGAAGCCTTGGGACTGCAGATCCTCAAGGATAGCCTCGTTCGATAATTCGAACGGGACTCCCCTGAGTACCGCTCTAATCTTACGCTCTTCTGACAGAGCATAAGTGTGATAAGCATATTGCTTATCGGTGAGGAGCTTAGTCAAAGCTCGGAAATCGTCTATCGACGAGACAGTGATTTTAATAGATTCACCCGAGTTTACTGCTCGGGTGTAATGGATCTTGTGTTCATTGCACAGTGTCGAGACCTCAGTCCATTTACCCTTTTCCCGAAGGAAAACGGGTGGTGGGAACTTGGCCTTGACAGAAGTTGGGGCCGGAGCGGGTGTTGAAGACACCGGGGCAGCTGGCGTTGAAGACGCCGCAGGAAGTATAGGGACGGGCGTGGAGGGCGCCGGGTCTTGTTTCGAGCGCTTCTTAGAGCGCTTCTTAACAAGGGTGAAAGAGGGAGGCTCAGGGCCAGTTGGGGTGGCGTCCGAGGAAGACTCAGTCGCGGGTGCGCGCTTGCGGCGCAGAGGGGCGTCTACTTCGCACTCCATGTCACTGGAGGAAGGGGACGCGGGAGGGCCTAAGACCTGAGGGGTCTGGGGAACTGGGGTGGCCTGAGGGGCCATTGTGGACATTATCGTCATGAAATGAGGGATGAGAGAATCTAAGAAACGGTACTTGTCAGCATTTATATATATGCCTTCAGCACCGGTACTATCAAGTAACTTCTTCCTAATCTCATCAGAGCTTAGGGAAGCCATTGCGGAGGGGTTGGGGAGGGACAATATATGAACCTAACAACGATGACTAACTTCCTAAAACCACCCTACACGCAGTAGGGCGGTTGAGAACGACGCGGATAACTTACTCGAACACGGCACTTGAAGTCCTGGAACAACGAATTCCCGTCGACGAAGCTCACGTTCCACGAAGTACGGTTAACAAGCCACTGTTCGCCGTGAAAACGGCGTTAGAAACTTATTAGAAGTACGGTTAACGAGCCACTGTCCGCCGTGAAAACGGCGTTAGAAACTTATTACGGTATACAACTATGAAATTATATATTACGACAACAACCAGTGAAATTTGGGTGCTCAATTAGCGCGGGGGCTAAAAGAGCGGGAAGGCGTTTGCGATCGACGTGCGCTCGAGAACGCACGCAGACCGAGACGAGCATAAGGTTAAGAAGCAGTGGTATATTTATATCTCTCAAACTATTAAAGTCAAATTATTCCCGCTTCATACAAAACAGCATTAAGTTGCATGCATAAAATGTATCGTAAATCGTAATCATATTAGCAGGCCATATACTCGTAAATCCAGTATTCACTAGCAATACGTCAGAGACACTGGATGTCCACCCTTGGACGATTACCATCTTTGAAGAAACAATAAAAAATACGTTACGATCGCGTTTACTGTCCATAAAAGACACAATCTAACCAATAACTAGACATCCGAAAAGCAATTTCAACAGCCTTTTGATGATAGGGGGTCTTTGAAACCTTATTTTTGATTATTTTTTAGATGAATAAAACACTTTTTACCGGATATACTATCGACTCTATCGTGACCACGGCAACTGCAAAGATGCCGAAACGTCGAAATAATTTTAAATTAACTAAAATATACGCGATAATATCCGGTAAAAAGTGTTTTATTTAAAGTATGTATCGTGAAAACTTAAGAAAAGATTTTATTTTTTAGATGCCCGGTTTTTACAGTTTTATTCAGCGCATGATGATATTAGTATACAAATCGGCCATCAGCCGAACGAAATACATTTCTAACTAAACTGCAATGTAGGATGACTTGTCTCAAAGAATAAAATTGTTCTTAAAGTTCCTTTAAAAATCACTTGTTAAAATTTTATGGAATTAACCAAAAATTTGATTATGATATATTAAATATTTTACTATTCATATTTGCTAAACGTGCATAGTTGTTGTTTTTTTTTATTTAATATATGTATATTGTATTAGTTTAAATAGAACTTAATTTACTTATAACAATAATTTAACAAGTAAGAAAAAGCCTCATTTTTATTTGCGGTATAATTGGTCGTACTGCGGAGTTTCAGAACATTAATATCACAAGGAATATTCCAATGTCGTTCCCGCAAAGCAAATGTACCAATTATCATAGCTAATGTTCCGCGATGCGAGCTGTACGCGGCAAGGGAGCCGAGTACTTTGGTACTCGAGAAAGCTGATTCAAAAACGAGTCTCTCATTTGTAGTTTATTTTTACTAAATATAAGCTATAATATATTATGCAGAAATTAAGAATTAAGATCCGATTTAAGGTGCTATTGAAAGGTCTTACGGATAGATCATAAGTTTAAATTGGATTAGGATATCTTTAAATTACGTAACAGTTATTTTTTACCAACTTGAAGTTAAATAGATACGTAAGTATAGAAACTTAGTAAGAGGTAACTGTTACTTATCTATTAATGTGTGTAATAAATACATACATTTTGCAACGTTTTAGTAGAAGAGTCACTTGCGATAAGCTTATCTATACATGTTAAAAATGATAATAATCGTGTCAATATTTATCGACAAAGAACGATCAAACAAAACATCCCTTTTAACAACAAGTGATGAAGTAAAATAAAAAAAGCAACACTTTAGTAGTACAAAATCTTACCAAATAAGAGATTTTTAAAATATAATGTATTCCAAGACATAGACGGCAGATAATTCTAGATTTCTCAAAGATTGCTGGCTACCGAGACGGTCAGACGACGAGTGACAATAAAATTAGATAAGTACAGGATAAGCCCGTTCTACTTCCAGCGGATGGAATCAATCGCAGTAAAACATGGTATTGGCCAGAGAACTTAAATAAGACAAGCGCCAATATTTCTCAGTCAAAAATAAATCTTGTTGCCTTCCAAATAGAAGCTCTATACAGATTTTCTGTAAGATGCATTTCGAGGACCAGCGTTGTATCAGTTGGCTTTGCTGTAATAACACCCGACGAGTGGACTTTCAACGAACACTAGGAAATGGATTTTGTGAAGAAATTTTACTATAAGATAAGGCAAGTACGATTCTTAAAGAATAGTTTCTCTAAAGAAAGGTTTTTCATTAAGTTTAGCTATTCTGTTTCGGTTTTGCTGCCTGAATAGTTTGTTATAGTTGCTGGCTGTGTAGTTTCTAAGTAAGGAATTCCAATTGATCCTGTTAGAAAGGTTTTTCTGAAGTCTGGTTTACTTTTTATAGTTTATAGTTATACTTTTTAATATTGAATTGATGGCTTGATTAATCCCAGTCCTTTTTCTGAACACGCGATTGTAGCTATCAATCGGCACTGCTGTTTCGAGCTGGCATCTATCATCACTGCCGGGCGGCAAAGCCGAATATATTTAGATGGACGTTCAGAAAAAATAACGCCTGGCTAATAACGTTCGGATTTTAACGAGACGATCTGAATGAGTCAACCTCCATATAGTCCGAAGAACTACCCGATCGGCACTTACCAAATATGTGTAGATCCAGGCAGTCATTGCCGTTTAACAAATACTGCTAAACCAGAATGTGCCGGCCCGAACATGGGTAAAGCCCCTAACTATGTATATAATGTACAGATTATTTAACTTTTAGTACAGATATAAATGAAAATAAATTTTAATAGATAATCACTAAATACCGACCCCAGAAGCTACTCAGGTACCACAAAGGTAGAATGATGGAACACTTAATAGCCACTTTTGTTCTAATAAAACACATTACCAAATTATGATAATACCTAACACATACATAAGCATTAAATAAATAAATGTTTATAATGTTTAAAGATCTTTATTAACAACAAAGACAAAAAGTCACTTACGTGTTAACATGTTATGCTTAGTACAAGTTAAATATTTTTTTTTCGTCACGTTTCTACACATATATGATATATTAAATCCGAGATTAATCTTAACTAAATATAAGTACTGTAAGGAAAATCTGTTGTATGAATAACTTGGTAGATTATTACTAAACGGAAATAGGTATCATATTTGAATTCCCCTCGCAACAGGTACCATTCTTTTAAATTAAAATGTTTCTAACAATCACACCACATTATCTAGCCCAAATTAAGTATCATTAAGAACTTGTGTTATGGATACTAGATGACGGATACATAAACTTAAGAAATATATAAACACACATAGATTATTTTTTCATATATAAATATTAGAAATAAACTTAAGTAAACACACATACATACATACACATCCATGACTAGAAAGCAAATATGATAAAATATCTGCCTCTACCAGGATTCGAACCCGGGACCTCTGGCATGAAAGGCAAACGTACTTACCTCCACACCAAACAGGCCGTCAAATAAATACATAAATAATACTTGCTCCATATTAATAATTGTGGGCCAAAATAAGCAACGTTACCTATTACTGAACCCATTTGAACGTCAGTAAAAACCTAACCGCCTCTGTGCCGAAATATAGTTAACAACCAGTTAATAATAGACGCCTGCATTTAATTGATAACGATAAAATGATCGCTTGCTTCCAAAATGCGGTTCCAATGGCGAATCAACGATGAAGGAACGTGTCGAAAAATGAAAATTGATTTCGCCCCTATATCCGCTTGCGTGCCGTATCTACCGAGTATAAGTGTCTTGGGAAGTACTAGGCGTTAATAACTACTAGGGAGCTGCATCCAATGATGTTTATTTAATGGCATCGCAGAATTTGTAATGGAAATATCCCTAGGAGATTCTACCCAGGGAAATGTATATTCTATTGCAAAGTAATAAAGTCTAGTCTAGTTGAAAAAACAAGCAACCGTGTTTCCTTAACGCAGATCAATATGATAAAAATTATTTACAGGGTTTTCTTTAGAATATTCGTTAGCAATAGCAAAAACTTACTTAAATCATATTAGAAAATAAATTTTAGTAAACTTTACAAACGTTAGTTCAGAAGTAAATCAATAAAGTAGAAGCATTAAGAAGGTACGTTATTAGAACTGCCTCTTGCAAAAATGTGACATCAATCATTTCTTCCCCAAAGGAAATATACGACAGAAAAAAATATCACGTTAAG
This sequence comes from Marasmarcha lunaedactyla, assembly GCA_923062675.1. Lineage (NCBI taxonomy): Eukaryota > Metazoa > Arthropoda > Insecta > Lepidoptera > Pterophoridae > Marasmarcha > Marasmarcha lunaedactyla. The sequence goes on along the minus strand of OV281340.1, from coordinate 27,361,152 downwards.
AATCTTTTAAAAGACATTAAGTTATGTAACTGAATTAAGAAACATGTTTTTACATTTCGCAATATTCGTAAATCAGGTTCAGATATATTTAGATTAGACGAATTAAAGAGTTTAGGATAAAGAAATAAAACCTAAATTCGTTTATCATGTTCTAACACCGGGAATTTGTACGAACATGAAAAATTCGCAAAGCGTATGGCCAGATTATCATTTAAATGTGCCCACAGACGATTGTCGGATTTCGTGACAGTTGTACAATGGGAGGCGCCCTCAAGCAAAATATTTTTATCAAAGAGACCTGTATTTTTGGTGGCGGAAAAATTACATTTTTATCACTTTTGACGTGTTGTGTTATTTCTATTACTTTACCGAGCTTTCCGTGGATTTGATAGGAGCGATGGTGATTGTACTTTTTGATTCATGAATAGATGGACAGTTTAAGAAAGATTTTGGTTTTAATGTGCGCAATACTTTAATTTGGGTAATTTATAAATCAAAATACATTGTACATACACTTTAATATATTTAGCAAGAATTTCAGATGTACCAAAATCTTTGAACACATTTTTGCAACCCTATATTTATACTTCGAAACTTTAATTATAAAGCGGATAGATATTTTTTTGTTAACTATAATCTTAGATTGTACATGAGTTCATTTCAAAATTCTTTCACCATTGGACAGTTACATTACCTGCAAGTAACAGGCTTTATGTTTAGGTATTCCCACGGGCTCGAGAGCTTGAAACTTCTCTTATAAAAAACACAATAATCAAAGGGAATTTGTAATCAAATGGAAAAAATATATATAATTTACTTGTATATAAATTACTGAATTTATACTAAGATTTCTGATTCAACACTAAGGAAAAGCCAGGAGATCTAAATACCATACAGTCATAGACTATTGTGTCGAGCAATCGATCACCGGATCGTGTGGCGATTAAAATAAGGGAAACTTTAGTAATAAATTACCCACAAGCTTACTCCTAAATAGAATTTGTGTAGAGTTGTTCCATTCTCGGATATTTCATTTTGATCTTCATTAAAATTATACCGTTTATTGTGTTTTAGTCGAAACATTGATCTTGTTACACTAATATAAATAAATCCTCAGACAATATGACGAGATATGACGGCCGAGAAGCGTGATGGTTAGTAGCCTGGTCTCCTACGCCGGAGGTCCCAGGTTCGAGCCCTGGCCGGGGCAATCATTTGTGTGATGGACACAGATGTTTTTTTTCGGGTCATGGTTGCTATTATTATTACATCTAGTCGATAGGTTTAGTCTTCTAAATATTTTTACAGCCTGAATCTGACAATTATAAATTGAACTAAATCAGGATCATAGACAAATAACTATAATCGCTAACGGTAGAAATCTATATATCATTTACCAGGAGATTTGCTCTCGATCTTTTTTAAAATTTGGAGTTAAAGTCAAATGAGTTCGTATACCAAGAAAAGCAACAAATAGATACTATGGTTTTTATATATATAAAAAACTATAATTGATTTACTATGCATCCAAACTGAAGTGTTAATACCATTAAAATCATTACAAGAAATGTAGCTAAGTAGCGCATGACTAATGAATGCAGCGTCAGTGCAGAATGTCGTGTAAATGTGAACTAAAGGTTGTAAAAATACTATAAACCCTGCAAGGGAAATAAACTTGACCCATAAAACCTCAAAAAGCATTGTTATTTCTCCATCGCGTTAAGCTGAATTTTCAATATGTTTATTACCTTATAGATTTGAATCACCATACAATACGCATGAGAATAAATAATATGATAAAATGTTTTTCATGAGACAAAGGCAAATGGTGAAAAAAAACAGATAAGTAAGTGTTAGAACTGAAGTTTTAGATATAAACTTCTTTAAATGTAGTTCAGGTTCAATTTTCTTTAAATTGTATTATTTGTATATTTAAATATATGTAAATATTATACTTTTGAGTACAAAGGTCCTAAGACCTTAAAAACGATTTCTTATTATTACTCCCACTCTTTTGACTACTCATTATAAGGAATTTATAGCTTTGGTTTAAGTAAGTTTGTTTGCTAATTAATTATGACTAGTATACCAATAAACAAAAGCACAAAGGAACCTTTTAACCTGCAAAAAAGTATTTCTTTCGAGGACTAGGCGAGCGAAACTGCGTCCAAATAAATACTGGTTAAATTAAATCCATTTTGTAAATTGAAACACACGGAATCAGAAAAGACTATCTTCACAAACGACACTAAGATGTCGCATCACATCGAAAACCTCACAGAACATATAGTACCTTTTTATCTCAAGCGAGCACTACATCATCGGAGCTAAATCCTTTTATGGTACTTTGACAGGAAAATGACAAACGAGATGTGGAAACGAAACGTAGCAAACTATAAATTCATAAAGTAAAAGTGCATTGAAGCTGTAACCCTCTGTCTGAACGGTCAAGTGGCTGCTCCGCCGGTGACTGATCACCCGGCGCGACGTTGAGCAATACGGGGAAAATTTTTCATTTTTTTAATACTGGCCTTTTAAATGCGAGATTTAAGATTATGGATATGGTTATTAAGTGTTGTGTTATGTTAAGTTGTGTTATTGGAATGGATTTATCTTTGTTGAGTTTGCAATTTTTCGACGAAGAACATATAAATAACTTGATAAGCTTTTCGTCTATACAATCATTGTAATGATATAATATATGTATTGTGAGATAGATGAAGACAGGCCCACTACTTTACTTTATAACTACTTTATGTCAAACTTTTACAGTTAATTTTTTTAACGAAATTTACTTGATACTGCTTTTGAAACCATAAATTTCCGGCCACCAACAACACTAAAACCATTCAAACTCTGAATAATCCTTACTGCCATCGTAAAATCAAACTATATCTCTCAACATAATAATTTAAAGTTAAAACTAAGTTAGTGACATAAAGTTGAAGATTCAACAAGAATACGACGAGCAGAGCCCGCGGAAGTTGGTATACATTTCACTGGAGGAAGCCTTCAGCGTCTCGGAGCTGATGCAAATGTTGCGGGCTCTTATTAGGAAGTTGCCACACATACTTGGTAATCATTCTTGTCAACTTTGTAGGTACGACATGCGAGTTGTTCCCGCTTAAATCGTAAAAGACGACGCGAGCTAATCTTGTTACACGATTCACGCAACTCTGCCCCAGAAACATAAAGCTGTTAGAGCCAAGATTGTGTAACGTAACATTTGAGTTAAGGCGTTTAGATTTGACTCTGATAACTGTGACGGAGCAGAGCCGCAACATGTTAATAATTTGATCAGACGCCCGGCTCTACTTTATACCAATTGAAAGTTTGAGAGAAGTGAATTTGATGTAATGGTAGGTTTAAATTATGAAATTGGTAAATTCCTTGAAGTTACTTTTGAGACTTATGTGAAATACTTTTAGGTGTAATTTGCTTACCTGTGAACTTTGAATTTCTAAATGGAAAGAAGCAGCGCAATAACGGAAACATATTAAAAAATATCATACAAAAAGATCAGTATATTTTATTTCATCATATTTTTTTTCGTCTTCATCATGATTGCGTAAAACCTTGCGAACACCTTACCGTCGGCTTTGAAAATGTATCAAACTCTAGGTAGACCGATAGGAAAATAAACTCTTGGCACTCCTTTTCAACATTGTAAAAAACATGAAATATGTAATGAAAACATGGTTATTCCTAGTCCTCATGGACTAATCGTTATCTATCTTTCTTAGTTTTTAATTTATTAATATTCTTGTGAATATATAAAATATTTTCATGAATATATTGTGATGCAATACTAATCTCTTTAAACGTTTCTCTGAGAGATTATCTTTGTCTTAATTTATATAATCCACGAATAGCACTTTTGTGCAGAGTAAAGAAGTTTCGATGTCTGCGGCATTTCCTCACAGTAGGTCACCAGATTTAGTAAAAATTCACGTAACTTTTTGCCTGCAAAAGTTCTTATAAACTTAGTGCACCAAAACTTTAAAATAACTCATATGATGTATCGTACAATCAGCATATTGTATATATTTTAATCAAAACATATTAACCTAATGACAGCGGGTCTAATTTCCTCAGGAACTTGAACTAAAGTTTCACACATATTGAGCAATACTAAGTTTACACACATCCAGCTACGCGTCTTTCCACGGCGTCTCACAGAGCTACACAACGATAACTAAACACTGACGCAGCAGCAGCAAACTTTGAATACCCTGCGGCCATTTGAGTGTATTCGAGTCTAGACTATTCCGCCTTAAGCACTGTTCATACATATCAACTGATGTGATGCTTTATTATCAAATTTAAAAGTTTATCTTGAACCTTTTCTTAATCCGTAGATCAAAATATGCTTTGCTTTGTTTCTAAATTGGCTTTATATTTAACTTTCTAATGAGAAGTTTAGAACTAAATAAAGCACTTTTTACCCGGATTTTTATTGCGTTTAATTAATTATATTTCTACATTTTAACTAGATGTTTCGGTGCATTTACAGATACCGTGGTCTCGGGTGACTCAGTATTAGAGGAATTATTAAAACCTGCTTTCTTATTTATATCTTGAATATGGGCAAAGATGTATAATAATTATTGATCGGTTAAGCTACAATGAACTTACAAAACTGGAGTATTCAAAGAAATAATAAATAGGGAAAGGCACGTTCGAATCCTGTTACGAAAACATGAGTATTACATATGATATTGGCATTTTGTAAGGGAGGAACATAAAGTCAATTTAAAAAAAAAATTATGTATTTATTTAAATATGTAGAAAGTATGTACCATCGCAATCTATACACTTTTGCCATCTCATAGGTAGTTCATTGATCCCTTTACTAAAAAAAAGGCGATTTCGAGTTGAATTTTTTTCTTTGCAAGCCTTGAAATTATCCATTTTGAAAATATGGTAATCTGTTGGAGCAAGGTCCGAGGAATACGGTGGATATCTTAGACATTCCAATTGAAGCTCCTCTAATTTGGTAGCCGTCTGTTGTGCAGTGTGTGGTCTAGCGTTGTCCTGAAGCAGCAGTGGCCTAGAGCGATAGACCAGCCTCGGTTGTTTAGCAGTTACCTTTTCCGATTGCATTTCCGATTGTCGTACAGGATCCACTTTTCATCACAGGTAATAATTCGATTTAAAATCCTTTTATTATTGTGCCGGTTGAGAAATGTAACGCAGCAGTCGACGCGTGATTGTCGGTTTGCTGCACTCAATTCATGAGGTACCCACCCCTCAAGCTTTTTCACCTTCCCAATTTGCTTCAAGTGGATTAAAACAGTTTTGTTACTAACAACGCAGCCTATAGTTAACTCGGACGTAGTTTGCGATGGATCCGCTTCCACAAAAGCCTTCAATTTTTCATTATCAACTTTCGTCTCCGGCCGTCCACGGGGCTTGTTCTGCAGGTCGAAATTTCCAGAACGAAAACGTTGTTCTTTTTTTTTTGTTCCCCTCCACGGAGGGCAGGAGCAATTCAAAAATGCTCTAACGCATACTACGCGTGCGCGATCTGAGTTATGTGGGACTCGTCACTCCGAGCCTACCATAGTCTATATCCACTAAAAATCCCTCTGAATTACTCGTGAAATTTTTTGCCACACAGCCTTCATCTGAACGACGGCCAATTGGAGAAAGAGGCCGCGCTAGCGGGGCCCAGAAGGGGTCACTCGCTGGGATTTACATAGCACTGAAGGTGCTCAAAATTAAAATAGAGATTTTAATTTGAATTTGCGGCCAGAAGGGCTTCAAGATCCGATTTCAGTCTGGTGGAAGAGTACGCTTGCGAATCTAAGACAAGAGTACCTAGTGTATGAGAGTGAATCTCGAATAAGAAGATTGGGATGGGTTTCGGAGCGTTTGAAGAACGCTTAATAGAGTGTTATGAGGTGTTGTTGTACTGTAGGCAGTTCAAGATCTCTGTGCAAGTCCGCGTTACGCGGTGCGTTACACGGTGCGTTTGTGGCCCTGCGGCAAAAGAGATTTTGAACTACCTGCAGTTTGTGCAGGACGAAGGGTTTGGCGTGGGCAAAGATTGGCGAGGCATATGTCATGACGGGTCTAACGCAGACCTTGTAAAGTGTGCGTTTGTTTCTGAAAGACTTTTTACTTTTTCTACCTAACATGCTATTTAGGCGGCCTAAGTAGTGACGGGCTAGTTTCGAAACTTTATCGATGTGTGGCTTGAAAGAAAGCGTCGGATCTAAGGTGACGCCTAAATATTTAGTACTGCGCTTCCACGGGATGGGAATGCCTAACATTCGAACGTGGGGAACGCCAGCGGGACGACGGCGTTTGGGGTTGAAGCGAATCGCAGAACTCTTGTCTGGATTCACGTCGATGCTCCATTTGAAACCATACACTGAGGGCTATTACGGCCTTTTGGAGTCTGGTTTTTTTTTTTTTTTTTTTTTTTTTTTTCTTATCCCCTGACATGATCAGGGACCTTTTTATTCTTTTAAAATATTATTTTCTGTTTCGTTTCTTAATTTCTACTTTTAATTTAAGGAACCACTGCGTGTGGTTTACATTTCTCTGCTACTTCATTTTGTAAGACTTTAATTTCTCGGATGCTTTATCTTTTCTAGGGGCTTTTGTATATTTACTTGTATTTGTTACGTTTGCTGCTTTGTGCACATCACCTTTATCATGCCATTTATGTTTACAATATTTTTATGATTATTACTATCTAATATAAACTTAATTTATATTTTCTAGTAATTTATTTATATATATTTTATCAGTTTTTATTTCTGCTGTTTGCTTGTTTTCCCACTAAGATAAGGTATTTGATTATTTCCCCAGATGTATTTTTATTAGCTATTAGTTTGCTTATGTTGTCCATGGTGATTTCAGTCTTGAGCTTCTGTTCAACGTCGAACCTGAGTCCCGCTGTTATGGGACAATCCGTGATTATGTGCGGCACAGTCTCGTCTGTTTGCGAGTCACACGCACACGCTGGACTCTCTCGGCATTTGAACCGGCTCAGATATTGAGCAAAACCGCCGTGTCCCGTTAGCATCTGTGTGAGTACGCCTGTGGGTTGCAGGTTCTTCACAAACCTATATGCTTTTATAGCGTCCGGGAAAAACATTCTCGTCCCTGATGCGGTTTCTCCTGTCTTGTACCTCCGGTTCCATTTGTCCAGCGAATCTTCACGAATTTGCCGTTTGACAAACGAAACCGGGCACAGGTCGTAATTGGGTTTCCTATGTGACGACAATGCCGCCTCCTTCGCCAGTTCGTCTGCTCGCTCGTTTCCCGGGAACCCCGCGTGCGCTTTGATCCAGAACAAAACCACACTTTTGCTCTGGATTGATGCCTGGCGTAAATTGCTGCGGACCTGTTCCGCTAATGGATGTTTGGATTCCTGTCCAGTAATGGATTCTAAAGCAGCTCTGGAATCGCTATAAATTCCAAAGCTGGTTTCGATCCGCTTAAGTATTTCGCTTGTGGCCCTACATATGGCCAGTAGTTCGGCCTGATAGACGCTGCAGTATGTGGAAAGGCTGAGCTTGATGGCACGTGTTTCGATATTATTCTTCCATAAAGATATAGCTGCTCCCACCTTTCCATCAATTTTACTACCGTCAGTGAAAATTCTGACAGTCTGTGAGTTGTGTGCGTCTACCAGGTCCTGGTTTTCCAGGCACATGAACCCCAGGTTCATATGCGTGGCCGGGTGTGGAAGATCTGCAAATCGCACCACACGCTCAGTCTCCCTGTCTCCTGGTAATAAGCGGGATGATCCTTTCCTTGCTTCGTACAGGGCGGCTGTTGTTTGTACGCGGAGATCCAGAGGAAGGATCCCGGCTAGGATCAGTGATGAGTGGAGAGAGACCGTGTGGTACGACTTGCTTATCTTTTGTGCGAAACCTCTTTGGACGGAATCCAATAGCTTTCGGATATAGATCTTTTCCGTAGCCGGTGCCCACACACAAGCCGCGTAAGTGATTACTGGTTCAAGGGTGGCCGTGTATATAATCTTAACGATTTCTGGGTGGAGTCCCCACGTTGACTTTGCCGCCCTAGAAAGCTGTTTATAGATGTTGAGTGCTTTTCTCACTACATTGGCGACATGGGTACGATAGGTTAATTTGTTGTCCAGTGTCACTCCGAGGATTTTAATCTCACTTTGGAGTCTGGTTACAAGCTGCGGGACACTGTGACTTTGGTGTAGAGTGCGGTGTCGGCAAAGAGGGCGAGTTCGACGCCTTTCGGCGGGATGGGAATGTCGTTGGTGTACACGGTGTACAACAGAAAGGCGAGGACTGAGCCTTGAGGGACTCCAGCCTTTCTGGGACGAGGCGCAGAAAGCGTGCCTTCATGTTTAAATCGAAACGAGAAACGACGCGATTAACCTGACTAGGCGATCCGGTAAGCCTATTTTGTAGAGTTTATAAAAGAGACCGCTGTGACAGACTTTGTCGAAAGCCTTGGCTACGTCAAAGAAAACCGCGACTGCTTTATAACGACGCGGATAGAAGCCGTCAAGTATGTACTCGACGATTCGATGGACTTGCTTTGTGTTCGATGTGTTCGATTCGATGGCAGGAGTGCTCAGCGCGAAACCCAAACTGATGGGGAATAATAAGGGGAACGCCATCCGTTGGAAACTGATGGTTTCGCATTCGAGAGGGTATAACTCTTTCGAGAAGTTTAGACATGGCCTTGAGGAAGCTGATGGGTCTGTGATTGGCGGGGATATTCAGAGGTTTACCTGGCTTGGAAAGTAGCTATGGTCAAAGCAGGCATTGAAAATGATTGCTAACAAGGTAAGCACCTGTTGAGGCAGATGCTTAAGAGCGTGGTTGGAAATTCCATCCGCACCCGGAGCCTTTTTGGACATTTGCTTTCTAATGAGAAGCAAGATTTCATCATTAGAGACTGTGACGGGGTCGTCGATGATAGGGAGAGATTCTCTGCGGAGAACTTCGTCCTCCACCGCCTGGATGTGTGAGGGATCAGCAGGTTGCGTGCTGGGCAAGCATTGTGCGGCAATGCTGTCAGCGAAGCATTCGGCTTTCTCTTCGACTTCAAAGGCAGTAGTGCCATCGGGACGAGTGAGAGGAGGAACGTGAGAGGCGGTGTCTACGCGTAAGGCTCGGGCCATGCTATAGTACGCTTGGTGGGACGGAGAGATATTCGCCATGAGATCGTTCATCTGAGCGTCTCGGAGTTCCGCGAGGCAAGACCTAACTTTACGTTGAAGCTGATTCGCAGCTGTTCTATAAGCGGGCGTGGTATATTTCTTGGCTCTCCGGAGAGCCGCGTTCTTAGCTTTAATGAGATTGCTAACGGCTAAGGGAAGTGCCGGTTTGCCTTGCTTAGCAACCTTTTCGTTGTCGTTAATGGCTGAGTTCATAGCATCAGTTAGAGTATTGACTAATGAATCTATTTTATCCGTGCTATCTAATTGGTCGGGTGAAATCGTGAGCGGAGAGTTAGGGGCCTCTAAGGCTGAAACTAACGTATTTTTAAAGCCTTTCCAGTTGGTAAAGGTCTTAGGAGATGTGACGTTAACGTTAGGCGAACCTAGCACGAGGGAGACGGGGCCATGCTAGGAGCCTAGGTCATCGAGCGGTTCGATGGACCTGAGATTAAGATTGATTCGCTTGATAATTGCAAAGTCGAGGATGTCAGGAGAATAGGTCGGGTTGCTGGGATAGTGAGTGGGAGTGATGGGGGATATGACGTCTAAGTCAAGGGAGTTAGTGATGTCGAGGAGAGCGATACCGCTGGTGTTGGTCGATAGGCACGTCCAGTCAGTATGTTTGGAGTTAAAGTCACCGAACATAATGACTGAATGGCCGAGGGCGAGAATGGCCTCAAAGTCGCTGCGGGTTGGTCTGGAGCCGCACGGTATGTAGACTGAAGCTATGATGATGGTCGGATGACCAGTCATAGCCAATCTACACACAGTGGCCCCCATAGTGAGGAGAGGAGGGGTAGGGAGAGGACAGCAATGGAAGCCTCTTTTGTAATATATAGCGGTGCCGCCGAAACCGTCGGAGTTGGGCCTATCATTGCGAGTAAACGCGTACTTAGGAATAGCGTATCCCCTGGAGCGGTTTGGAGTAAGCCATGTCTCCTGGAGAAGGAAAAAGTCAGGTTCTTTGTTCTGAAGGAACAGTTTAATCTCGGGAAGGCTGGTGCTAAGGCTGCGAGCGTTAAAGGATACTAGAGATAAGCCCTTGGGTTTAATACGACTGGACGCGGGATTTGCGGGTCTAGACATTATAATTTACTTATTAACGACTTTGTACGAAAAATAGAATTTATAAAGAGCTAAGTAGCGAGTGATGCTCGGCTAACGCAAATAGACGCTCTCGAGGAAAGCGGGCGGCTCGCAGTTTGCGTGCGAGTATGGCGATTTCGTTAATGTCGACGTTTTGGATGACGTCGAACACGGTCTTCATGTCCTCAGCCAACGATGACTGAGGTGAAGACGACGGAGCGGGACGTGGGCATACGGGAGCTACGGGAGCTGGGATAGGACGGGAAGGTGGTGCAGGAGCGGCCGGACGCTGTCTCCAGGAAAGAGCCGGAGTCGGCATCGGCTGCTCGGGCTTAGCTTCCGGGGGACCCCGGTTGCGCAGCGGCGGGAAGTGAGCGAGAGTAAGCGGCGGCGCCGCTTTGGGCGCGGCCCTCTGTACGGAAGAGCGCGGAGCACGCGAACAACCCAAGTGTGCTGTGTGGCTGGACTGGACGCACAGCACACATGCAGGGGGAGAGGTGGAGTCGGGAGTGCGAGTGCACTCCTTTGTGATATGCGGATCGAGGCACTTAACGCACCTGGGGGAGCTGAAAAATTAGCCGCTGCGTAGCCGTACAGCTGGCAACGAGGGCACTGGGCAGGGTGTCCACGACGGTTAGGGTGCTCGACGGAGATATTCGAGAGTCCGCAGATTGTGCGAGCCTCTATGAAGATCTCCTCGAGTTGGGAGGATTTGATAAAATAACTAATGCTAATGGAAATGAAATAAAATGTGCGGTAATGAAAACGTTTACCGCGGTTGGAGTGCATCTAGTGCACTGCTTCAGCTGGGGAGCTCTGGGACTTAAGGTCCTCGAGGATTTCCTCGTTCGCAAGCTCGGACGAGATGCCCCGTAATACTGCGCGGATCTTACGCTTACGCTTAAGCGATTCGCCTAAGTGATAGGAGCCTAGTGAAAGCGTGGAAGTCGGCGATAGTCGCGACCTGAATCTTGATAATATTGCCTGCGTTGGTGGCTTTAAGATAATTGATTTTGTGCTCTTTGCACAAGTTAGAAACCGCGCTTTTTTGCGGAGGAAGATGGGCGGAGGGAGCTGAGGCTTCGGTGGGACCGACGGAGACGCGGTCACTTCGAGTGACATAAGTGGCGCGGGGACGGGTGCTGAAGGCACCGGGGTGGGATCGGGTGTTGAAGACACCGCGATTTTCTTTGAGCGCTTCTTGGAGCGTTTAGAGACCAATATGAATGGGGGCTTAGGAGAGCCGGTTAAAGTAGCTGCGTCCGACGACGGTTCGGCGCGGAATCGGAGTCGTGCCCGGGAGCGGTACGCTTACGCCGCGATGCGCGAGATGACGTGACCGACGCTCAGTCCATATCGGATGGAACGGGAGACGTGGGAGAGCTGTTAAAGACCTGGAGGGTCTGGGAGTTGGTGACCTGAGGGGCCGGGGGCGCGTTAAGCGCTAATAAGGCCTGCGAGAAGACCTCATCTGATATCGGGTTGCCCGACGCGGCGACCGCCTGGGCGAACGCTTTCGCGAAGTTTATTACGCTTTGCAAATCCATGGGAGGGGTTGGGACTAAGGTATGTATATATAAGTATATAAAAGATGCTAACAACCTAGCGAACCCTTGCAGCTAACCTCCCTACCAGCGTAGGGGGGCTGGGGAGAATGACTTAAAACTAACCATAGTTTGCCGAAGGCCGCTACCTAGAAACCTAAAAAAAGGGTACGCAGGTAAAGAGTTGACCGCGTTAGGGTCAACCTTTACCGACAGAAAGGGCGAATACGCACGAAAACACACAGATATGATAAAAAATAAATATGAAAATATAGGAAAAATAAATAAATAATAGAAGAAGGAATAAAATAAAAATAAAAGGACTGGATCAGTACAGATTCATTGTCACCGTTAAGTATCCTTTGTACTGAAACCTGACTTCTCACGCTGGGCAAAACACAGCACTCAGCACAAGCACAACACAACTCAGCACAGCACTTTGAAGACTAAGAGGCTTAGTCGCAAAGAAAAATCGCTACGATAGCGCTCGGAGGGAGTAAGAAAACCCAGAAAAACCGTATCACGGAACCAACACGCTAGACTGCGACGTCAGTAAACTGAGCGCCACGGAATATCGGGAAGGGACTGATCAATCGGAGTGGTCTTGGAACGTCCGTACCGGGCGGCGATCGGAGCGAGAAATGAAAACGTTGGAACCATACACAGCATTAATACCTCTAGCCATTTCTGCAGCACTGGTGCCACGGTGGAACTCGTACTCGTAAATAACGCGATATTTCATACGAGAACTGTTTAAAATATTATGTAGAAAAGACATGTTATTTCACCATTTAGGAGCCGAAATTTAGTGCTTCTATATGCGTTATAATCGTAAAATTCATAATATGTTTCACTAATTTATCCTAAAATAGCTGACTTTAAGTTGTCTTACGTTTGTCAAATACCTTAAAAAGAAATTGCTTCAAAAATGAAATTTCGTTCATGCATAGTCAACTTTCTTATTCGACATAATATATAGTCTTTTGAAATATATAAGATATTTTATTTGTACTTTTCTGGAAAATTTTAATTGTCAATAAATTGAGCATTCTTAGAAAGTGTAAAGCAGTAAATATATTTTAGCTTCTTTTTACAAATATATTTGTACACAAAATTCGTTGAACTCAAAAATTTTGAAGTATTTAAAAAAAGAAGGGAGGTTGACAAATAGGCACGAAGATAACAAAAAGATACGCGACATTTTTCCAGATTTTCACAAGATAGCTACTCATAAATCACTTTTTGTTTTTCAAAAGTTTCAACGAAATATCGAAGCAATTTGTGTAAATACAAACAAAAGTTAAAATAAAACTGCTAAGAAAAAAAAAGACGAAAAACAGCCAACGCAGAATGTGCGTTATTAATGAGCGTAGCTAGATGAAAATCCAAACATAACAACAATAAAAATATAAATTACTATTTAAGTTAAAAGCAGTAATGCATTATATTGTTATCATAGTACAAATATCCTTTATTTGTTGAATAAATCTCGTGCAAATTGCACTGAACCTAAAGATTATACGTTATACGTGTAGCATACAAGTATAACGACTAAAAAAAACGCGGTAAAGTAGGCTAATTTCAAAACTATTCCTTTCGATTGTTTAACATTTTACTTTGTACTTGTACTTACACAAAAAAATTACAACCCTTTTTATGTTTAGATAAGACCGTTATATATTTAAACAATTAATTATGTAACATTAATATTAACTAACCCTCAATGCGAAAATATCGAAAATTTATATAAACAGCAAGTTAAAACATACAAATTCAACATCATGAAGTTACTACTTATAGACATTCCGCTGTCATGTTCAAAATGGCAGCGCTAAGTTTAAACTTACTCTATAGACTTTCATTCTAAGTAAAAGGGAATTGCCCTAACTTAGGTCGCCCTTTACTTGGTTGTTACCTAACAAGGTTGCTGACAATTTAGTTTTGTTTGAACAGCTAACAACTTTGAAATTTCAAGTATTATGTTTTATTAGATTGCCGAGTTTGTTAATTGAATGAGGTTTAGATAAGGCAGTTTTAAATCAGTATTATGAAAACATTTCAAGAACGCAATTGAAAAACTAATTATAAGTAAGTTTCAGAATATACGTGAACGCACACTAACTGTAAGATCGAGTTTTATCAGAATCTGGTAAGTAAAGAAACAATAATTTAATTCTAATTAAAATTCGCTTCATTATAATATATTTTGTTAGTATGAGCTCGCAGGTAAAAGCGATTATTTTAACAAAAATGCTTAAAAATAATTTGACTGATAGTTAACCTCTATATGACGTAACAAAGTAGCAATATTCTAACTTCAACATTTTCAAAATAGATTATTTTGAAGGTTTTACTTTCATATTTGCAGACTTCAAAGTCCCAGACGCTGTCAAGACTATGATGAATTAGGTATCAGGTCCCTCCTTTGATAATTATTTATTTCAATTTTCCATTTCTCATAACATCATATTAGTTGTAATTTTTGAACAGTTTATAAATTTCAGGAGTTTGTAAATAGTTTATTATACACATTCAGGTGACAGCAAAATTACAAAAACCTCTTTGTCACCTGACACAAAATACAAAGTTATAGAATAAATAATAAATAAAATATACATACAAATGATATTTGTTGCGGGGTTTGATGCGCAGCTTGAAACGAAGTTCAGTGTTTTAAATGGAATTTTAATTAAATAATGTAATTGCTTTGTGATACAGAATATTTAAATGCACTGATGCTGTATTACAAGTAGCGGAAAGAAATCTTTAGGTATTGAAGGAAACCTTATGCCTGATATTTTATCGTTTTTTGTCGCTTATATAATGTTACTCCTTATTGTTACGACCATAAAATTGGACGTGTCACAATGTTAATCAGAGTGTCATATCCCTGTCACAGCTAAAAATAAAGGTGTAAGAAAGTAACTTACCACGGAATAACCTTAAGTGAAATCCTTAAATAACCTTCGTTGGTTAGTCTTGACAGCTAGGACTCCAATAAGCAGGCACTAAACATTATTTCATGAATATTGAAACATAAACTTATTTGCCTTCAAATTTACAAAAATATGCAAATAACAAACAATATGCTTTTCAAGCCAGCTAATACAGCCCTGCTGAATTCTTCGCACGTTCGCCATAAGTAACGGGCTTCCTCAGCGAACATGTGACACCCGCGTTAGGTGCCGTGAAAAATGGTCTATTCTGCGACATGGAGATATATTTATCTTCAGTAGTATTGCTGCGTTATTTGTGTTAATATTCATTGCGGAACAAACGTGACTTAGGCATATTTCTTTTTAGTTGTTTTGTTTTGTTTTGTTTCAGTTTAAAGATTAGTCAAGCTACATTATTTATCGAATGTAAGGTGTACAGAATTAATTTAAACTTGTACCTACATAATAATCATTTTATATTTAAAAAATCTTATTTAACTTAAATGTAGCTGCTGTTTAGCGTAGGTAAAAAATTATATTAACAAATTTACCATCTTTATGTTTCGCACAGAACCCTGATCTGGTAGGGGTAGAAATCTTGCTATTAATCCAGGTCCAATTCATCAGATAAAGCGTGAATTATTTTTTTATATGTATTATGTTCTTTAGTTCACAGTACGGTTCCCAAGGCAAGCTTTGTGTGCTGCACGAAAATTGGTGTTGGTATTTAAATATAACGGAAACTATTATTTAAATAATCCTGCGAGCGAGTCTGTATAAAAGTCTTGTTTTTAGAAACTTTGTGTTTATTAGTAAGTGATCTTCCTATATTATTTCACTTATTTTTATTCATACTATTTAATATATTTTATTAAAAATAAACGTCATAAACGTCATATAGTATATTATAACAAAAAAATCTTAATTTTTCATAACAATATTTATAGTATTTTCTTTAGCTTTATAGCATTTATACCTTTTTTATTGTAACCATCGCCGTTATTCTTAACAATATTTTTTCAGATGCGTTTATCTCAGTTACAACCATTAACTCCAACAACACTTACAGTTAAAAAGTTTCAAACTTTATCAATAACATTGGGTTACTTTCCAGCATTTACTGAAACAATATGCATAATTTTCATTTTAAAGCTGGCGCTCTATCAAAGTGAATTCAAAATTACCCGGTATTTTAACGTTTTATTTGGCATCATCGGTAGAAATGGTTTTTGTGAATATTTTACCCAATGACAAAGGCAGGGCTCTGGCAATGTCACACGACCGCAACGCCAAACCAATTATGCGTGTTCGTCGGCATTGTGCTACGGCTCTTCCAATTTTTCCACAGGATTCAGTTAAACTCTATAATAGTATGTGGTCGTTGATTAATAATCATTGCAAACTTTCAACGAAATTCTGTTAAATTAAACTTAAAGCCTTTATATGTCGCAGGCAGATGGTTTAGCCGCCTTACTAAATGGCTAGTCATATTGTTAAATAGATAATATGTTGAGCTATTCAGCTAGCTGTTAGCAATCTGCGATTTGTTCATTTAGTCCGGTAGTGCTCGACTTTGAGGGTTCCAAATATTAGACTTTTTGGTTTTGCGCATACATTTTTCAGACCTTTTACCCTAACTGATAGAGAATTTCTGTGACGACAGGTTCTTGCATAGGTAGAAAATAAGGTATATGTACTTTTGAACGATATCGGATAAAAATAAAATTAGGGTTGAAAGTTTTACTTACATCATAATAAGGAAGTTTTGAATTGATGTTTTTGGATATTTTGTGGCATTTCAATCCATGGGAAGACTCCTATTAAACCTTGTCTGGCTCGGGCCTAGCGCCCCTATTAAATAACAATAAAATAGATTTAAGTAATTTACTGCAAATATTATTTTTTCAGATTTTATTAAATATTATTAACAAAATCGTCCAGTCAAAACATACAAAAAATAGCGGCAGGTTTCACCTGGCCCTGAACGAAGATGACACAAACTAGGTTTCAGCATTGTGTAAGTTTCTTTAGATGAAATAGTGTATAATAGTGATATAGATATAAAAGACTGTATTTTAAAACGTAACATTTATTTTGGCAGTTTAGGCTTTACCTAAAGAATTGAACCACGAATCATTAGAGTACTCAAAATGCAAGCAAAGGATATGACACAAAATGAAATAATTAGCTATTTAGGTACACAGGTACCCTCCGACAATAAATAAGCTAGTTCAGAATGTTTGTTAGTTACGACCGCAAAAAAGCCTAATGCTATCGGACTAATAAGTTTCTAATAATCTTGGTAAACTACGAGTTGCGCGAATTGAGTGTGGTACGGCAGTACCCGGCGAAGCACTAGTATAAAAATTTAAGAGCATGACAATATTTAAAAACGTTCTACAAAACGGCTAGCAAACAGCTAGCCGCTAGTTAGCTGGCTGATTATACCATCCTCATGCGGCATATATACTCGTATATTGTGCTCACGAATTTGACTTTCTCTACTCCGTGGAATAGTATGATATTGCTATTTTCTTATCCTAGCAATTAAAAAAGGGAATCTGAAAGTAAAGGCATTCAAATGTATCTAAAATAATATCTAATTACAGTCCACAATCAACGTTACCAATTGAACAAGGTACCTTTATGAAACTTTCAAGTTTTCGTTAAAATTTATTGCATGTAAAAAAAAAGTTTTGCAGCTTCTTCTTCTTTCATATTTTTAAATAATAAGCGATCCAAATGTTTGTCCATTTTCTAGCTAATGAATTAATAAAAATAAACGCTTTATAAAATTCTATTTAATAACTACGGTTGTTACTCTTATTTTATTTTAAATAGACTCTAAAATCGAACATTGAACAGAATGGACATTCGTTTGACAGTTACAAAACGAAGATGTTTCCTCCGATGGGATTGGGGTTCGACAATTACGCTCGCGAAATATGACAAAAATCGCACGAAAACCAGACGACAGTAATTCAATTGTCGCCGGTCAGAATGGATCAATGTTAGGCAGATCAACATGAAATCCGATATATTCTAGGGACGGCCAATTTCCTTTCTTAATGGATGAGGGGCCAGCTTTCATAATTACAAGTTATCCACCATCCACCATGCATTCTCATAAATTACTGGCCTTTCAAAATTAGTTTTATGTC
This sequence comes from Marasmarcha lunaedactyla, assembly GCA_923062675.1. Lineage (NCBI taxonomy): Eukaryota > Metazoa > Arthropoda > Insecta > Lepidoptera > Pterophoridae > Marasmarcha > Marasmarcha lunaedactyla. Next base: position 27,343,259 of record OV281340.1, on the reverse strand, counting down.
ATAAATTTACATCGCAAAGTAACTGAATTAATTTTTTTGAGGTATTTATAAAGGTATTTAAGTAATTTCCTTTTGTATTAACAATCATAAATCTAACAGTATCACGTCGTATACAATTTTAATTCTTCCTCATCTTTTGAACCCAAATTGTAATGTATTATATTATTATTTCGTTCAGATTTTTTTAAAATATATAAAGTCGTCAAACAAGCTCACCTACATCATCATTAGCTGTAGGTATTTTATTTATTAATACAGACTGTGATATTACCTCGACTAATGATGCGTTGCCGATCGCGAGCTTCAGATAAAATGGCCCTTTTTCCAGTAATTGCCCTGTCTGTTCCTTCCCCTTGACCAGAACACACCCACGAAAACGTGATTATTATGGTGGTCAAAACAGGACTGAGGACTTTAGTAGAAGATATCTTAACAAATCAAGTGTTCTACCACTACTATATTATATTTATGAGATACCTTTACATCATAAAAATAAAATACCCAAAGCAAAATTCGGCACATAAACTCATCTCTCTCGAATCAATGCACCCTCGACAGATGTCGATGAAGCCATCCAACGTAATTTGCCATTGGCTGTACAATTAAAGTGTGGATGGCATTGTTAACGTATCACCCTGGGCTGGAACTGTCACTGGCATTTAGTAACGAGTTGCATGGAAGAGGGCGGAGTGCGGAATTATATGTTGTTTTTAAGTAGAAATTTAAGTATATTTAAGAAGGAATCTTTCAAAGCCGGATTTAATGCTTTTTGTGTAAAAGTTGAAGTTAAGTTGATAAGTAGTACAATTCTGAATTACGTGTTATTTCCTCTGTAATAAAAAAAAATAGGGTATATTACAAAAAAAAAGACAAAACAGTGTATTTTCAGATTTTACAGCAATAATTACAATATTAGAGTGGCTCACACACTAGGGTGAACCCTGTATTGCAGGCACTTTAGAAGAGAATAAATCAATAAAATATTATTTTTTATTATTAAAATGTGTATAGACTACTTCGACCAACAAATTGAATGGCTATTAGGTAAGCGCAGGAGCACAGCTTATGAGTGTCAGTTCAATGGTACGTCATTACCGGTTCTCCATTTTTTTTTTGATAAAATGTAATAATAATAATAAACCTGATAATGGTAAATAATTTTTTATACACAGAAAACTAAGTTTAATCCGAAGCTAACACTAATATGTATTTATAGATAGAAGCTAATTAAGATTTTACTTTTTGTGATAACACATTTTTCTTTTTAATTAAAACATTATTTAACCTCAACCACTATAACAGAAAAACCAATAATAATCCATAATCACGTACAAATCTACTCCATACTTCCACGAATTAAGCCAAACTTGAACGACTGTAAATTGAGTTGGCGCGCCGCGCTGCGCCGGGCCGGGCCGGGCCGTACGCCCAAATGCGGATTGCGCCTGACAATCGGTCGAAACGGTCATTAGCATCTTAATTCATAAACTGATAAGCGATTGGCAAATGATGTCCTGATTAATCGATCGGAATATATGATTGCTCATTTGCGACCGAATATTGATTCACTAATTAATTGTGTTGTCCATCTTTGTGATGGTAAGTCTTGAGCGTTTGAATTTATTTTACAGCTAGTGCAAGACATGGTATCTTGAAAGATATGTTCAGATTCTGATGGGGAAAATATCTCGTTGACAATTTTTTGTGTGCTTTTTTATGTAAATACTGAGTTTCTCGTGCTTAAAATTAAAAAAAAGTTGACAAAGTAATTACATTCACAAATATAATATTTTACTGGACCTTAATTTTTAGGTTGCCGGGCTCGTTGTCTCATTGATTGAAAAACTTATTATTTATTCATGGCTTTTCCTTTTTTCAATCAACTTTTATAGAGAAATAAATAATTATAAGAGTAGCATCGGTGGAGTGGTCAAAGCCCTGGCTTCTCAAATCATTCTTGAGGATACCCACGTAAAAAATTATTTTTATGTATGGCAAGCGTGGTGGACTGTACATTCGTACACACCACCCCTTAGTTGGGTGAGGCTGAAGTCCTGCAGTGGGGTCACTAAGGCTGTTGTGGAAAAAATCTAAACGTAGCTACATAAGGTATTTGAAACAAATCCTTTCAGCTCCGTCGTTGTCGTATCGTTACCTATAACTTTGCTGAGTGGTGTAGTGTTTAGTAGCCCTGTCTCATACGCTGAAGGTCCCAGGTTCGAATCCTGGTCGGGGCATTTATTTGTGTAAATAATACAGGTTTGTTCTCGGGGCATGGTTGTTTGTATTTATGTATGTCAATTTATTCTGGGATCCCCCAAGTTCGCTGTATGACACGCATCCATGACACAAGCTTTGCTTACTTTGGAGCCATACAGTAGGTGTGTTCGTCTTTTAAACTTAAACTTTTAAAATATATTTATTTTAATCACAACCAAAAGCGATAAAAACTACGTGATTCAAAATCACAAAATGTTAATTGCGAATCGTTTACAAATTACTGAGAAATTAATTGCATCGAGATAAACTGTCTGCTGTATTGGTCGCATACTGCGGTGCGTTGCGACCTCGCAACACATTTCATTTTGCATGGAGTTATACAATATTTAAAGTTGGAAAATGACAAATGAGACTCGGGCCGCTTATGTTGAAATGCTTATAAGGCTTACGAAGTCACCTCCGTCGACGAAATTTCGTAGATGTTTTTACTCATAGATTTTTAATTTCTTAGGAATATTAAGATATAGTTAGTATTGCGTAGTAGCTTACATACGAAGACGTGTAAAGAGAAGCGAGTATATTAGCAATTAATTTACAAATGAAATATTATCTGAAAAAAACATAATTAGTCATATTTCTCATACAATCAATCTTTAGATTTTGAGTTTTTGTCCAGTTAATGTCCAGTTTAACTACAATAATGACAAAGTTTAATGCCCATATATTTTGTAATGTTAAGATTAAGACGAGAGAGCTTTATCCATCTACAAAACGCTATCAATCTAATGTCTTATTTTAAGTAAATCTGCCGGTACTATTGATGCATTTGAAAAAAAAACTATATTTAGGTATATGTAATAATAGTCTTATTCGTTTGAAAATGTACTTAAATAAATGCGTTAACTAAATTGAATTGGTTGCTGAAACAAATTATTCAATGATACCGCCTACAAACTGTGATAACCGGAGCATTTTCGTCACGCATATTGGTTACAAGTTCACAATATCGTCGTGAAGTATATACGGCAGTTGGACTTAGAGTTTGGTCTCAGATTTAACTATTTATATCGTGGAAAAAAATATTTATTTTTAAACAATTTTTTTATTTATTTCGGTTTTACGTTTTATTTGCGTATACCCGACCTTTCTCTACGGTACTCATAACATACTACTACAATGGGCCATAACAATTAAACAAATTCACCGAAATAAATTTTAAATGTAATAATTCGAACTTTAATAAAATCGCAACTCCATACCCGCATCACGGTTGAAATGACGTAGCTATCTGTCATCCACAATCCATCGTTTATTGATCTGTAAATGTGATGTGAAACGTCGTATTAAAGCTGTGGATAATCCGATATTGTAGCGACTGTGTTGTAATCGATCACAATTAAAGAGCCACAGCCAGACAGGTTGTGTGTTTATTTTTGGATTATGTCTCGCCTTGGTATAAATAGAATGAGAATTTAACTTGTTACTAATGAATATGTGGGTAGCAAAAGTTTATTCACATATGTATATCAAATACACAAATAAGAAAGGGCCAAAAAATATGAAGGTACGAAAAATGTAACATTAAATTGAGCCAGTTTAAGTAATTTATATGACATTATGAAATCTCTGTATCAAAAGAAAAGTCGAAGAAACTTAGGCGACTCTATATTGAGTTCGAAAAAAGGGCTATAAGGTACATAATCGTTTGCTAAACCCCCAATAACAATTATTAAAAGCAGTAACCAATAATTTTATTGATAGCGAATTATCTTTTTATCAATCCGAAAAATCAAACTGCAAAGTAATCAATTTTTTCAGTTTAAAACTCGCAAAGACTATTAAAATTTGATTTCATTTGAAGCTTATTCATTAAAATAATAACCCTTTAATATTAAAGCACAGCCATGTTTTTTCTACCTGGCTAGAGAAACACGGGTACGGGTATCCGCCGTGCTGTGGTTTCAGGCGGCGTCGGCACATAGAATGGGACAATATGTATTGTGATTGTAATGAGAACGCTATGAAAACCATGGGTAGTTCCTAGTCAAGGGATATTTAATAAAACAAGGTTTTTTTTGATAAAAACAACTGGCGGAGTTGGAGAATGAAATTCGTTATTCGAATACGGTTTCCATCGCATCATCTGCAGGGAAGCGACTATCAATTTTAACTTGTTTGTTGCTTAACGCTTGTTTATATGTAACTAACTATATGACAGAGCATCGATGGTACATTGGTTAGAACGCTGGCTTATCGACCTCGAGGTCGGGAGGAGGTTGGGGTACGACACCGGTGACAGCCTAATTAACAAATGAGATCTACAAATTACATACATTAAGCTGACGGAAAAGCAAAACATTGTGGAGAAACCCCGATTCTTATAATTAAAAGTCTGCCAATCCTCAGAAGGTAAGTGTGGTAGACTATAAATTACATGAAACCACCCTATTAGTAGGGTAATGTAAGTTAACGCTCCATCGATGCGATTATTAAGACTGCCTCATCATATTACAAACGCTAGATAAGAATTCAAGGATTTACAGAGTCATGGCTGTACAAGTAAGGCACTTAGCCTAGGCTGTTATAGTTCTCCCCCCCAATAGGAGTGTGCCTTGTCGTGGCGGGGGGGCTCAGTAGCCCGTCGCAAACCAGCGATTGGGGAAAGCTAAATCACTCCTTGGGAGGCCGCTCTTGGTATGCCTCTGATTAGCAGAGGTGACTGGAGAGCGGACCGGGGGGAGGATGGTTCCTGGTACCTTGTGTACCGGACGCCAGGACGGGCGGCACGCTCGGGACGTAGTTCCGAGAAGTCGGCCGACCCGTAATCCTGGGTTCCCAGGACCGGGGGCCTTCGAGCTGCGAGGAAGTAAACCTCTGAAAAAATCACATGGGCGGCATGCTTGGTTCTGTCTAACCAAGAAGTCGGCCAACCCGTAACCCTGAATTGACAGGACCGGGGGCTTTCGGGCCGCGAGGAAGAAAACCTCTATAAAAATTACCCCAATCCCAAGGTAACCGTGCCGATGGGATGAATGGCTGGTGGGAATCCAGTCACTAGCGGTCAAAGGGAGCTCACCCATTCAATAAAGACATTCATTCAAAGAGACGAAGCTGTGGTTCAGCAAAATATGAAAATGGCAAGTTTAAAGAATAAACTACCCCAGGAGGGTACCGACTCTGTCGGAGAATCCCTCGGCGGGCCATCTGGCCCGTCCTGCTCCTCGTATTCTGGGGGGAGCAAAACCTGCCCTGAAAATATTTCTACACCTACACCCAACGACTCGGCTGACGCCCAAAGGACTCAGATTTGCCCTTCGACGATACAAAGTGACGGAGAAACAAGCGACGGCTCAGCCTTGTCGGCGGTTTCCATGACTTCGCTGAGGTCTCAGACGAGGAAGCAACGGCTTGTCGATGTCGCAGGAGGACCGTCTCCCCGACGGAAGATGTCTGCAAAGCAGACTGCGGCCACTATTGCGAGTGGGGTTCGTGATGAACTTGCTGCAGACTTCGATGAGGAAGGGTTCCTATCACCATCTGCGGCGCCATCAACTCGTAACCACTCCAAGATGTCACTTCCAACGCCAGAAGACCTGACCGGACCCTTGGAAGCCCTTGAGACGGTCGAACTGGTTGGTCGAATGGCTGAGCAGCTCGCAGAGGTGGAAAAAGTTGCGGACACTTCCCGTAATTTAAAGGGAAGCTATGTCCGCACCCTTCGACTAGCTGTCCGGACCATGCAGGCGGTGTCTTCTGTGATGGAGCGCCGGACAACCGTATCATTAAATGTAGAGAGGTTGGAGCGGGAAAACAAGGATCTGCGCACCCAGCTCTCGACCCTTACCGCAAGGGTAAACAACCTCTCACAGGAGCAGGGCCGGAAAAAGGTCAGCAGCTCTGAGGATGGCCCGGGCAGGAGTGTCACCACCAAGCAAGGTGAGCGTGGTGATGGTCGTGTCACCCTTGAGCAGATTGGCTTGCTCATTGACGCAAAACTGTCTGCCTTCAGGGCAGAGCTCTTTCCCGATCGAGCACTTAGGCCTCCCCTGGGTCAACAAGCGATGGAGTCGACTGTGGCATCTGCCGGTGGAAATGCCTCAAAAAGAATAAAAAAGAAGAGTGACGGTACCTCCAAAGTCAACAGCCACTTACGCCAGTGTGATCTCAGCGGCCAAAGACCTAATTAAACTGGCAGATCTCGGCATAGAAACAGTTAAAATGAAGAGGGCCATAACAGGGGCTCTATTTTTGGAGGTTTCTGGGCCAGATTCCGCATCGAAAGCGGATGTCCTGGCCTGTAAAATGCGCGAGGCGCTCATCGACCAGGATGTTCGCGTCACGCGTCCGCTATAGATGGGCGAGATCCGAGTGATGGGCTTAGACGATCCTATCACTCCAAACGAAATTGCGGTGGCCATAGCTGAGACGGGCGGCTGCTTGACTACGGACGTGAAAGTGGGTGAAATTCGCCGTTCAGCCTCTACACTCGGGTCCGTGTGGGTCCGTTGTCCGGCTACGGCAGTTCGTAAGCTGGCGGAAACTAGACGCGTTCTCGACGGATGGACTAGATGGAGGCTAGACCTCTTCAATGCTTTCGCTGCCTCGATTTGGGACACGTCCGCCTTAAGTGCCCCAACAAGGAAGACAGAAGCAACCTCTGCTATGCCTGCAGCGAACCAGGCCATAGAGCGAAGGACTGCACAACTAAAGAGCTGAGATGCCCTCTCTGCTCGGATCTTGGCCGTCCAGCCAATCATAGGCTGGGAACTAAACTATGTGCCCCAAAAAGCAGAAGGAGTAAGCAGGCTCCCTCTGCCACAAGCGTAGTGGCTACAACCACCGAGCCATTCCCGACGGAGGATATGGAAGCCTAACATTCACACCACAAGCCAAAATCCTTCAGTGCAATCTAGAGCGCTCCCGCTGTTCGCAGGACCTGCTACTGCATACACTAGCGGAAAGCTCGATCGCCTTGGCAGTGGTTTCGGAGCCTTATAAGGTTCCTGACCATCCCCGCTGGATAACTGACTGCTCTACTCTAGTCACGGTTTACTGGAGGGGCAAGGAGGGTGATCCTCCCTGTAGTCTCCTGCATAGAGGACAGGGATTTGTTGCAGTCGAGTGGGGAACCCTAGTAGTGGTAGGGTGCTATGTCTCTCCCAACATTCCCCATATTGAGTACGAAGAGTATCTGGATCGGTTAACTGTCTGTATCCGCAGATACGTGGGCCGTCCAATGCTCGTCCTAGGAGACTTCAACGCTCATTCCAGAGTATGGGGTAACCGTAGGGATAACGTACGGGGGGATACAGTGTTGAGTTGGGCGGCTGCCTTAAACTTGGGTTTACTAAACCGTGGGTCAGTGTCAACATGCGTGCGCTGGCAGGGAGAGTCGATCGTTGACTTGTCGTGGGCGACTGCCTCTGCTGAACGTATGGTATCGGAATGGAGAGTTGCAGAGGAGATGGTCACCCTCTCTGACCATCGTCATATCTCCATAAAGGTCACACTAGGGTGTCTCCGCGTGCGTACAATGAATCACAGCATTCATAAGAGATGGTCTTTAAGGCAGCTGGACCGAGATAAACTCCTTGCAGCGGCTGCCGTAGCAGCATGGCCGGAACATTCTGGCGATGAACCGGAGGAAGAGGCCATTCGGTTACAGAGTGCGATGACGGCGATATGCGACTTTGCTATGCCTCGAGTCAGGCCAAACTGGAAAAAGTCAGCATACTGGTGGTCGGAGGATATTGAAGAATTGCGTGCTTCCTGTCTGCGATGCCGACGTCGGTACCAAAGATCTAGACGGAGGCGAAGTGCCACGGTTGAAGAACGGAATACTTTCTACGAAGAGTATCGTGCAGCCACGAGGCTGCTTCAGAGTGCCATTTCTGAGGCGAAAGCTCAGTCTTGGAAATCATTTCTGCAGGATCTGGATAGAAATCCATGGGGTCGACCATACAGGATAGTGCTGGGGAAGATGCGACCTAGGGCTCCACCTTTGACACAAACCCTTGAAACGAGTATGGTTAATACTGTCGTGACCACCCTCTTCCCTATTGCTCAGGACGAGCCGATGCTTTCGTCACTACATAACCGCTTGATTGGTCGAGTTCACTGGAGGTAACTAGCGCGGAGATAGACCACGCGGTCAGACGTATGGCGTCACGGAATGTTGCCCCTGGCCCAGATGGTATTCCGGGTCGTGCGTGGGTGATCGCCATTACCGAGCTTGGTGAAAGACTCAAGCGGCTCTTCGATGCTTGCCTCCGACATGGTGAATTTCCTAGACTATGGAAAAGGGCCAGGCTCGTGCTCATTGCGAAGTTAGGAAGACCTATCGATTCTCCATCATCGTTTCGTCCCATATGCCTACTATGAAGTGGGTAAATTGTTCGAAAGAATAATTGCCCACCGACTAATTGCGCATCTGGAAGGTGAAGGCCCTAACCTATCGGATAGCCAGTTTGGGTTTCGGCGAGGCCGCTCGACTTTGGATGCGGTTCTCCGAGTGCAAAGCTTGTCCCAGACGGCAACTTTAAAAGGTAGAGTAATGTTGGCGGTCAGTATTGATATAGTAAACGCCTTCAACTCCCTGCCTTGGAGTGCAATAAGGAGGGCGCTTGAGTATCACAACTTCCCCCCTTATCTACAGCGGATCGTCGGAGCCTATCTGAGTGATAGGCATATAGAATATACGGGTCGTAATGGCACCGTTCACAGCAGGGAGGTAAACCGTAGAGTTCCCCAGGGGTCAGTCCTGGGTCCTTTGCTTTGGAATATCGCCTACGACGCGGTGCTGCGCGTCCGTACCCCTCGGGGCGTCTCTATCGTTTGTTACGCAGATGACACTCTCGTTCTGATCGAGGGAATACTTTCGAGAATACCCTTCGAAGTGCTGAAGATACGGTAGCCTGCGTCGTGAATGAGATTCATAGCCTTGGATTACGAGTTGCACCTCAGAAAACAGAGGCTATGTGGTTTCATGGCCTTCCTCGAAGCCGTGAGCCACCTTGTCTTTCGGTATCGGTCGGCAATACCCATGTCTTGGTTGGGCAGTATATGAGGTACCTTGGGCTCATTCTCGATAGCCGTTGGAGGTTTGAAGAGCACTTCTGTCGCCAGGTCGTGCGTATCCAGAGGGTAGCGGGTGCTTTGCATCGGCTCCTACCCAATCTTGGAGGCCCAAGGGAAGAGGTTCGTCGGCTATATGCGACGGTGGTGCGGTCAGTAGCACTCTATGGTGCACCAGTGTGGTCTGCAAGGCTGGGTATCCGGCGCTGTAGGACTATGTATTATAGTGTGCAGCGTCTGATGGCCATTCGAATTGCTCGCGGATATCGGACGATTTCCTTTCAGGCGGCTACGCTCCTGGAGCGCTTCCCGCCGCTGGACATTCAGGCAGATATGGATGCGAGGGTTTTTGCTCAATGTCGCTCCAATGCCGGGAATGCTCCCTTGGTAGCGATAGAAAGGTTGAGACAGCGGGAACGTCATGCTGCGCTGTTAGCGTGGTTTGACCGGCTCCGTGAGCCACAAAGTGCTCGACAGCGCGTGGTACAGGGCTTACTGCCTAATTTTTGGGCATGGATGAAGCGTAGCTTTGGACGTATAACGTTTCGGATGACACAGATTATTAACGGGCATGGTTGCTTCGGTGACTACCTTCACCGTATCGGGCGCGAAGAAACAAGCCAGTGTCATCATTGCGGTGGTGATCTGGACTCGGCGCAACATAAACTCGAGGAGTGCCCAGCTTGGGCCTCCATGCGTTAGGACCTGGTCAGCCAGGTCGGGGAGGATCTTTCCCTAGCAGCATTAGTTAGATCTATGCTGAAAGGGGAGGACTCGTGGCAAGCCATGACCAGGTTCTGTGAGGACGTTATGTCGCGGAAAGAGGAGGCCGAGCGGGAGAGGGAGAGAGCCAATCCCACTCGTAGAACGCGCCGAGTCCGTTGAACGTTGAAGGGAATGACTTCTAGCCACTGGCGACCTAGTATCATCAGAAGGACAGCAGTCTTGGACTACAGTGTCGTGTCTTAAACGGCATAGTGCAGAGTGGTCCCGGTGTATCAGTAGAGGTCCCGGGATCACTAGTGAAGCACTGATGGTGACATCGTTGGGTTTTAGTCGGTTAGAGTCCGACATAACCCGGTTGCCTGGGTGACCGGGTATCCGTGTGGATTTCCCAATGTTAAAAAAAAAAAAAATGTTATAGTTCTGTTATACTTCAATTGACTAGGCTGAGTGTTTGGTTTTTAAATAAAGCAATAGAATAAAAATGCAGAGCCCTTAACTAAAGTATTAACTGAAAACCAACCACGGTCGAGAATATTTCAATTAACATAAAGCCACAATATCCGGCCTGCTGTGTTTTAAATAGTTAAAATTTAATAATTTGCATCTGAATAGGGATAATATTTTTCCACTGAAATCTACTAAAATAGTTTCCTGAGTGTTTCATAATAAAATTGTAGCTAACTGCGGAGTTATTTTACGACGCAATGTTTTTACTAGAAATTTAAAAATTTGATGGATTTTGAGAAAAAAATTAGGAAAGCAATTTTTGGAATTCACCTTATACTTACTAAGGGATAAATTTGATTAAGCGAATTTATTCTGAAATTCAATGGGTAAACTAAATAATTGAAAATTTGAAACAGTTCATTTAGTTGTTAATCAAGCAATATTTTGCGAAGAAAGAAGTTTAATTTTGCGATTAATTAGAACTGTCTTACCTATCGAAGTAAGTTGACAAAGTTAAATTTTCTTAAGTCCGAACAAGCTGCAAACTTAAGTTTTTATCGTTAAACAAACCGTAGCTTAAACGGGAAACTTTGAAGCTTTGTCTGCGAGGACAAAAAGATTTCAACAACAAGGTAATATTTGCTGTTAAGAAATTAATGTCTACTTTTTGTTTAATTAAATATGTTTAAAGAGTTGATTATGTGGCTGAAGGGTTTGCCCTACATTCTTGTAACAAAATGTAAACAGATTATTGGTCCTTGATGCATAGAAATGAAATATATCGAATAATGTCGGTAAAACCATCTATATTATTATTATAAAGAAGAAAATTATCCTTTATGTTCGTCGGTTCGTGAAATTACTAAAAAGTATTTAATATTCTTTCAAAGCCCACCAACTTTACCGAGGCTATTTTTTAGCAAATAAAGAAGGAAGCAAATATTCCTATTCACATTCATGGTTTCTTTCTGAATTTATATATAAAGTAAGTCTTAGAAAAACCGGTTTGTTTTTTTCGAATTTATTTATCAGCAATTTCAAATAGGTAAGGGGAAAGTTGGCATAGCTAGCGAGCTAACCTAAAAAAATGTCAGTCTTCATTAAGAAAAAGGTATCTGGGTACTTAGTGACATCTTCGCTTGGGCACACGTAAAGTCGATACTGCTAAAAATGATACAGCTCTTTTAAAAAACAAAAATTATACCTGTTTTTTCTATCTCTGAAATATGAAAACATGCTTTCATTTTGGATTATTTTATTTGCTGGTCGTAATCAATATGAAGTCAAAGCTATTTTAGTGGCTAATAAACATTTATTCATTGCGTGGCTGGAATAAGAAACCTATCGTCCTTTCCTTAGGACTTGAAGAAAGACTTAAACAAGACTCGCTGCCCTAATTCTTATAAAACTTCCTTTTATTTTCCTAAATTTAGTTTTTGAAGCTAATAAGAACTCAAGTTGACTGTTATCATTTGACATGCTTATGCCACAACAACTCACCATGAAATCACGACCAACATCTACTTATCCTGTTACGTAGCCAGTGACGAATACTTCCATTAGGGAACTCCAGCATCAGGACACGAAGATAAGACCTGACGTTTGCGAAGTACCCGCATGTCATTTGTCATAGCAGTGCCTCCAGTGGCGTCAGGAGGAAACTTTATCGGCGGTTTCTCTGAACCTTGTTTGACGTTTTTGGTTGTTTGTTTTATCCCTGAATTGGTTGTTGTGAGTAATATTAATTTTGGAAATAAACAGCAACAACAATTTGGTTCTTATCTTGGAGTTTTGAATTATTATTGATGATTTTTGTGGTCCTGGTACGTTTTGTTATTTGTATTAAAATTATGAAATATTGTAATTTAACATAATTTGGATTTATCTGTATCCTATTAAAATAAAATAATAAGTTAATACTTTAATTCGGTTATACCAAAACGTAATTGTAACTTATTGCAGCTGCCTATATCTCTTTTCCTAATCACCTAACTATTTTTATACTCTTTATTACACCGTACAACTTACGTTAAAATGAAATCTATCAACCTTATAATCAACCTAAACCTACGTTTAAATAAAATCTAAAATCCAACTCAATTTAATGATTTAACAACACAAAGCAGGCAGTGTGCACAATCATTCACGGCTGCGCCACACTTCACGCAGTGTCTAATTTCCACACAGTTAATTTGCTAAAACACCATTCAGAGAATGCATGAAAACAGGTATGATAACAACACGGCAGACCCCTCAATTTATTCCCACTAAATCAGCACTGCCACAGACTATCATTCATTTCTACACTATGCGTTGCACAGGGTACTCTGACGTAGTAAGCGTTGGAGTTTTTTCATTTTACCGTTTACTTTCTAAAGAAATACAAATTTTCAGTTACAAGTGAATGAAAAATGTGACTAAACGTTATATGAAACTGATAATTAATAATTCTTATATATAATATAACTTATGTGTCTAATAAGAATTAACCTTTAAGCAGTGAAAGTACAAAAATTTGTGGGATTTAGTGACCTATTTACCTTGAAATGTTAGGGTAAGGTTGTTTGTTTTAAATAAATAATGCGAGAAGTTAGGTACTTTATATATTTTAGGATATAAAATATTTATATTAAATATAAATAAATTGTGATCCATCGTGGTATTGTGGTCAGCCTTTTAGCCACTTTAATATTTTTGAATTAAATTATTTTATCTTTCCTCGTTTTTTGTTTTTTAGATAAATAATTAAAAATGGCTAAAGTAATATTAAATACTTAATTTTTTAATTGCTGGGATTCTAGGGGTAGGGGGCTTTTCGACTTAATTTGTAAGCAATGCGAGGATATAATATGCAACTTACCTCGCACAAGGAGCGTCGATTGCGATCAAGCGAAGCTTCCGTTGCTAAGCCTGGACTTTATTTTTATTTAGCATTTGTACTTTATGTTAGTACTCATAAAATCCGCATGAAAATCTAATGGTTTCGATTACCTACATTTTACTACAGGTCAAATTTTTTATCAATCACACATAAACTCCACACCTTATTTACTCCACGTCCCGGTACTTCTACCGAAACTGCGATTAAAGATAACAAGTTTCGCAGCGCGTTGCAGCTGGCTTATGTAGATAATACTTTGGTTGACACCTGTATGTCATTAGTCAACGAGTTAAGGAACTCTTGACTGATTTGACATTACAGAGGATTAATACGAAATTTCTCTGGATTTATTATGTAGGTGCTGTAGATGTTTCGGAGATTTGAGAGTGGTGTATATTCGCGAAAAATATTTATATTTCACTATGTTGTGAGATAAGTATTTAGGGTGAACATTTTAAATGTATTTTACGATCAAAATGTGTTCAATGTTATCAAGAACTTGGCAGGTTTTACAAGCATTTGACCTTGAAATAACACCAGATAACTCACTTTTACAGACTCAGGTACATTGTTTTAGAAAGAAGAAGAAGAAAGAAGACAGAATGAAATATATTTATTTTACAAAATTGTCGAAATTACAAATAATATTCACACATTATAAGACAAATTTATAAAAAAAATTTATTGATTCGTTTTATTGATTCGTCCAAGTATCCCCTCTAACAGGAATGCACTCTATCTAAATTATCACTGGGTTCTCTGACAAGCACGGTGCCCGCAAATTGATGGAATATTGTAGCAGTGGTTGCTCCCTGTTTTATTACTCTCACTGGGAGTGTAGGGTTTTTTGAGATAAATGAGAAATAAATAACGTCCACTTATGGCCTATGAAAGTTTCTGTATTTTAAAAATAGATTTCAATGCTGATGATAATGATATGAAAAATAATATTTGCATCGTAGAAACAGATGTAAGTAATAACCGAACGTGAGTTTACAGAAATATAAAATTTCAGACTTGAGCTTCCCCAGTTGCAGAAAATAAAGTTATTTATAAATGTATTTTGTACTACTACCGAACGTTCTACCATTTTTTTGATTATGTACAAGAAACCAGATTCATCTCAAGTTCACTATATTAACTGAAGTTTTATATTATCTTATCTCTTAAACCAGCGGCTTGGTCCCTTTGAACCAAAATCTATATTTTTATAAATTTAGTTCTTTTACATACTGAATCATCTCAATGAATCACTCTGTATGTTTTATTTGTCAAAAGAGCCAAATACAAGCTCTTCGCTTCTCCAATTACGGGGTCACTTTAATATTGTCAAAATCTCGAAAGGAATGAAAAAGATTTGCAATTTATTAATTCCGTGTTGATCTCCATAAATAACAATACAAGTTGTTTGGAATATATCATTGAGCAAGTTGTTTACGAAGTTTAAAATCGACCCAACAATAACTTGAACGGTGTGTTTGGTACATTATCGCAGGCAGCCAATTGAGAACTACTTCTAGCAAATATTAATGAATAAGCGCCGTTCTCACTTAAGCTAATAAATATTTCTTTATTTTGAGGTTTGAGTATTCTGGCGCGAAAGTTAGAAAACTGAAAGAGATTTGCATCAGCAATGTTGGGGAGACACCGAGGCTATGTCACTTTTATTAGGACGCGTGTTCTTAACAATTTTACGCGCAATCTTCTATTCCTTTTCCTCTGTTACATGTTAGACTTAATTTCTTTGCATTAGGTACTTCAGAGTCTGATAGCTTACTTTTTACTTAAATAAGTTTAGAAAGGTCAATTTCCCGATTATCATACTTTTGCTTTGAGTGGATCAAAAGATCTTGGCAACATCAAAGTTACATTAAGTCAGGTCAACAAGACCGTCGTACTCAAACTCGTGAACCACTTCAGTAATTTTACACCTCGGCCTATAGTCGGGATTGGTACTAATTTCGGAACCATACTCCGCAAATATTTAGATTGTATCATTACGACCTATATTGGCTCTAGCAACAGTTATTCTTTTGCTTTTAATGCCCAGTCTACCTATGAATTCAATTTTAGATAAATCCATTTAGACTGTTCAACGTGAATGAAGGTAAGTTTTACACTTCCATGCTTAAACCAGGAATAATTAGACGGCCGAGTGGCGTAGTAAGTGCTAGCCCTTCCTCATACGCCAGGGGTCCCAAGGTTCAGTCCTGGTCGGGCCATTCATTTATTTGATGAACACAGATGTTTGTTCTCGAGTATTGGGTGTTTATTTTTATTCTCGAGTCATCCATAATACAAGCTCTGCTTACTTTGGGACCACACAGTTGCTGAGTTTGTCTGGGGTTTTATTTTTATTAGTGTTTGTTGAAAGCATCTCCATGAAACAGCTGTTATAATTCATAAAACAATTTTTTAAATTCAAATGTGAAAACCTCTCAAGTATCCCGACACACATACTCAAAGTTCCGCAGTGTAGGTTCAAAACTAGGCTATCAGAGCCTGCTGCAGACTTCCACTGGAGCTTTCACACAAAGGAACGCCAAGAAACTTCTATAATGAGATGAATAATTAAACAGGCCTATACGTGCCGCCCATTCATTTACTGCACCGTCATTCTTTAGCGCTAAAAACTTAGAACTGAGACCCAAAAGAGTTTGCTCAGTGTCTGGGTCACGTATAAATTTTAATTATACACACGTAATCTCGACTCGCTGAACGTGTTTCACAAGATAAATTACTAGACTGGGAGTAGTGTAGGATGGTTTTGCTCTTAAAAATGGAGTCTAGACTCTAATATACCAACGATATCATCCTAAAGGAAACAAAGCGTTTTCATTCAGTTTACCAGACTGAGAAAAGTGATGATAATTACCAGAATGAGAATTCAGTACCTCTATGATATGACGCAGGGCTCTAAAAATAATAATGTATTTATTAATATGCATATAAATAGTTTTTTCAACTGATGAAATTGATTGCCAAAAGCACAGTTCAAAGAAAATATTATTTATACAGCATATTTCAAACAGAAAATAGTTCAATCTACACCTGCATTACACGTCAGTTCCAATTTATTTAGTTTTTTGTTTTTGACCATTATTCTACCGTAAGATATTTTATTAACAAAGCATTCTTAATGCAAGCTTTTAAAATACAGAATTATATAATTCTAGGCTGACATTGAATTGAAAAATCTGACTTTAAACTTATTTTGTAAAAATACAGTAATGTAGAAAATAATTACGTCCTTGCGTAAAATGTTTATGACAAATAATACTTATTTATTTCATTTATGAAAAATAAATTTAAGTGAAGTGGTTAATTTTTCCAGGTTTTCCCACCACAAATGAGAAGTTTTAAATTTAATGTTAATCAGCGTAATATTTTATAAGAAATTTGTTTAACAGGAATAAGTCATTTCCTAAAATTATATAGTTGAGCCTTTGAAATACTTAATTAAAGCATTTTAACGAAATTTAAAAATTAACTATCACAATGGCGGTACGTTATTCATTATATACATGTTTATCAAGTTTGAACGGGATCGAAATCGGCACAGACAGACCATGGACCGTGTGAGGAAACTTTTTTGAGGACGGTAGAAATGAAAAATAATTTAAAATCTTAATTATGAAAAATCTAAATCAATATAAAGATTTTCTTAAAAACTAAAGGGAGTTATCTGCCTAATATCATGACTCCTTTCTTAGTTTGTAGGTATTTTACTGACTTTGTGATTGGGTATTTACACCATTTGAAAAGGCAAGATTTAAAATGTATTTAGAAAATATAACAAAAAATATTTAGAGAAATAAAGTATGTAATTATCGATATTATATAGATTGGAAAACTGAAAAAAGAAGCAAAAAGTTTATTATAAATTTTATTTTTGTATTAAAGATTTTTAAGATTTTTATTATGTCACAACTCGGTACAGTTTTTTATGGAGCGTTCTAGGGCGACACGCTGCAGCTCCTCAAACACATCGCTGTAACTAAAAAACTATTTATTGTAAACATATTGTAACTTCTGCAATATTTGTTTACTGACAATTAAAATATGCAAAAATTTTTTTGTTGTCAAATGCCCGATCTGAAGTTTGCTGTGTCAACAATTAACAGTTCGTAAATGAACAGTGTTTACGCAAATATATATCATTTTCTTGCCTCCTTAAATATTGCCACAATTCACATTATCGCTAGAAAATTCATAGCAATACACACAATATCACAAAAGAATAAAAGTATTCGAAATCCAAGCTAGAAAGATCTTAAAACGGACACCAGAGGTCCATCTAGACTTCACATTAAGGTTTTATTCGAAGTGCCCAAAACTTGCAAGATGTATGAACGTTATCCTTGAGATTCGCAAGAAAATATAACACCACTATAAAGAAGGAGCCTTCGGAACGTCACTCAAATATTCATGAGAAGTGCAAGTGGGAGACCATGAATTCTTTCACCTTCGTATTATATGTTTGCTTAGGGTTGACTATTCAAACTATATTTATTTCTAAAGAAAAAAGAAAAACATGAATAGAAAAAAAAACAATGCCTGAAGTTGTTAATTATTTCTTGAAAAATGATAAACTTTTTTAAATATATTTTTAAATCTGAATTAGAATTATTAAAACCATTTCAGGTTGTAAGACCATGAATTTTATCACTCTTAGGTAAATTTTACAAGAAATAGGTACTGTGGTCCTGATACAGTTTGTTTCGACTGTAAATACGTAAGAAACTAATTTTGGAATTTACTATTTATAACTGAACCAAAATGCATTAAAAATCATAATTTATTTTACAAACGATTTCAAAACATGTTTCTATTTCCGCACTAAGCGACTTACTTTTAAAAATCAAGTGCGAACCCTAAGAACATAAAAGCGACTAAGGGTTGGGATATGGGCAACTAATGCATCTTTTTCTATTTCCACAAACAAACATCACAGAGCTTTCAACTTTGAATGGTAATTGAATTTTTCGCCTTCTTATCTTGTTTACTTTTAGAACTTACTTGGAACAATCAACTTTTTTGTCAAGTTATAAGAAATATGTCTATTTGAAAAATAAAAATATTTATTCAAATCGAATTCAAATTCAAATCATAATCACAGGAAGATTTTACAGGTGGTGAGATGTTATTATTTGTACAGCCATGATTTGCCTTAATGGCATATGTATTATAATAGTTTATAAAAAATTTAATGTTTTACAATTTCATTAATGAATAAGAATAAGAATAATAATAATATAAAATTTAGGAATAAAAGACAATAACAATAATAACAATTAACATATAAATTATGTCAAAAAATTAGATCATTAATGTCAAATAAATAGGCAAATTAATTAAAACAGTCAATTTATTAAGAATTTCAAATGTAATACAATGTCATTATATGGAATAAAAAGAGAATAAAAAGTTGATATTAATTATGGGTCATTTCATCAAAAAATCTTTTATATCATAATATGCTTTTTCAGCAAGAAAACCGCTGAGCTCAGATTTAAACTGTGTGTTGTCTGGTATTGCCCTAATAGCTCGCGGTAGTTTATTATAGACAATGCTAATCCTTTGAAGAAGGGTTTTGCTTTTTTTTTTTTTGTTCCCCTCCGCGGGAAGGGCAGGAGGATAAAAATGCTCTGACGCATACTCTGGCGCGATTCCAAAGTTATGTGGGACTCGTCCCGACGCCTACCAGAACCATACCCACTAAAAACCCCCTGTCGGCTCGTGCATTTTTGCCACTCAGCCTTCATCTGAGCGACGGCCAATTGGAGAAAGAGGCCGCGCTAGCGGGGCCCTTAAGGGGTCACCCGCTGGGTTTTACATAGCACTGAAGGTGCTCAAAACAAATGAAAAGTAAATAATAAACATTAAAAATTGACAATAAAATTAAATTTGCATTAATTCAGATTTACGTTAGAATTAGAATTTACGTTAGAATTAGAATTTGCGGCCTGAAGGGCCTCGAGATCTAAAGTTAATTGCGTACGTTCACTTGTGTGCGCGTTTCTCGGTCTAGCGACTTTGTATACCGAATCTAAGACAGGAGCAGTATAAGAGACTGAATTTCGAACTAGTGGATTGGGATGGGATTCGGCGCGTTTGAAGAACGATTCTGAGAGTGTTTTTAGGTACTGTTGAACTGTAGGTAGTTCAAGATCTCTGTGCAGGTCCGCATTGCGCACGTACCAAGGTGTGTTTGTGGCCCTGCGACAGAAGAGGTTTTGAACCACCCTCAGCTTGTGCAGGACGGAGGGTTTGGCGTGGGCAAAGACTGGCGAAGCATATGACATGACTGGTCTAACGCAGACCTTGTAAAGCATACGTTTATTTCTGAAAGACATTTTACTTTTTCTACCTAACATACTGTAAATCCGGCCTAGGTAAAAACGTGCAAGTTTCGTTACTCTATCGACGTGAGGGTTGAAAGAAAGCGTCCGGTCTAAGTTGACGCCTAAATATTTAGTACTGCGCTTCCAGGGGATGGGAGTGCCTTGCATTCTCAATTGGAGATTGTCGGGGATACGACTGCGTCTGTAGTCAAAGTAAACCGCAGCGCTCTTCTCTGGGTTCACATCGATACGCCATTTTTTGAACCAAGCACCGAGGGTGTTTACAGCCTTTTGAAGTCTGGTGACGAGACCCGAGGCTCTGCGGCCTTTGGTGTAAAGGGCGGTGTCGTCGGCAAAGAGAGCGAGTTCGACGACTTTCGATGGAATGGGAATGTCGTTAGTGTATACGGAATACAAAAGAGGGGCGAGGACTGAGCCTTGAGGGACTCCAGCCTTTATGGGACGAGGCGCGGAGAGCGTGCTTTCATGTTTGAAACGAAACGTGCGGTCTTTGAGAAACGACGCGATTATCCTAACTAGGCGAGCCGGTAAGCCTATTTTATAGAGTTTATAAACGAGACCGCTGTGCCAGACTTTGTCGAAAGCCTTGGCTACGTCAAAGAAAACTGCAATCGTTTTCTTTCGTTTCGGATAGAAGCCGTCGAGTATGTACTCGACGATTCGATGGACTTGCTGAGGGCAGGAGTGCTTAGCGCGAAAGCCGAACTGGTGGGGAATTATGAGAGGATCGCCGTCCGTTGGAAACAGATGGTTCCGCATTCGAGAGAGTATGACTCTCTCGAGAAGTTTAGACATTGCCTTGAGGAGGCTGATGGGTCTGTGATTGGCCGGGATATTAAGAGGTTTACCCGGCTTGGGTATGCCTATGACTGTCGCGTCTTTCCAAGCTTTTGGAAAGTAGCTAAGGTAGAAGCAGGCATTGAAAATGATAGCTAACAAGGTAAGCACCTGTTGAGGCAGGTGCTTAAGTGCGTGGTTGGAAATACCATCCGCACCCGGAGCCTTTCTGGACTTTTGACTTTTGATGAGAAGCGAGATTTCATCATTAGAGACTGTGACGGGGTCGGCGGTGATGGGGAGAGAATTTCTACGGAGAACTTCGTCCTCCACCGCTTTGATGTGAGTGGGATTCGCGGGTTGCGTGCTGGGCGAGCATTGAGACGCAACGCTGTCAGCGAAGCATTCGGCTTTCTCTTCGTCTTCGAAGGCGATAGAGCCATCGGGACGAGTGAGAGGAGGGACGTGAGAGGCGGCGTCTACGCGTAAGGCTCGGGCCATTCGATAATACGCTTGGTGGGACGGGGAGATATTCGCCATGAGATCGTTCATCTGGGCGTCTCGGAGTTCCGCGAGGCGAGATCTAACTTTGCGTTGTAGCTGATTCGCAGCTGTTCTATAGGCGGGCGTGGGATATTTCTTGGCTCTCCGGAGAGCCGCGTTCTTAGCTTTAATAAGATTGCTAATGGCTAAGGGAAGCGTGGGTTTGCCTTTCTTAGCAACCTTTTCGTTTACACTGATGGCTGAGTTGATAGCATCAGTGAGAGAATTTACTAACGAATCTATTTTATCCGGGCTATCTAATTGATCGGGCGAGATCGCGAGCGGAGAGTTTGGGGCCTCTAAGGCAGAAACTATCGTATTTTTAAAACCTTTCCAGTCGGTAAAGGTCTTAGGAGAAGTGACGTTAACGTTAGGCGGTCCTAGCACGAGGGAGACGGGGCGGTGGTCAGAACCTAGGTCATCGAGCGGTTCGATAGACCTGAGGTCGAGGTTGATATGCTTGACGATTGCAAAGTCGAGGATGTCCGGAGAGTGGTTCGGGTTGTCGGGATAGTGAGTGGGAGTGATAGGGGAGACGACGTCTAAGTCGAGTAAGTTGGTGATGTCGAGGAGAGCTATACCGCTTTGGTTGGTTGATAGGCACGTCCAGTCAATATGTTTGGAGTTAAAGTCTCCGAACATAATGACTGAACGGCCGAGGGCGAGAATGGTCTCAAAGTCGCTGCGGATAGGTTTGGTGCCAGAGGGTATGTAGACTGAAGCTATGATGATGGTCGGATGACCAGTCATAGCCAATCTACATACGGTGGCTTCCATGTTGAGGAGAGGAGGGGTAGGGAGAGGACAGCAATGGAATCCTCTTTTGTAGTAGATAGCGGTGCCGCCGAAACCGTCACAGTTAGGCCTATCGTTACGTGTAAACGCGTACTTAGGGATAGCGAATCCCCTGGAGCGATTAGGAGTGAGCCATGTCTCCTGGAGAAGTAAGAGATCTGGGTCGTTGTTCTGAAGGAACAGTTTGAGCTCGGGAAGGTTGGTGCTTAGGCTACGAACGTTAAAAGATATTAGGGATAAGCCCTTGGGTTTGATACGACAGGACGCGGGATTCGCGGGTCTAGACATTATAATTTACTTTTTTACGAATTTATACAAAAATAAAGAATTTAAAACGAACTTAGGAGCGAGTGATGCTCGGTTAACGCGAATAAACGCTCTTGAGGAGAGCAGGCGGCTCGCAGTTTGCGTGCGAGTATGGAAATTTCATTAATGTCTACGTTTTGGATAACGTCGAATACAGTCTTCATGTCCTCAGCCAACGACGACTGAGGTGCAGAAGACGGAGCGGGACGCGGCCCTACGGGAGCTACGGGAGCTGGGATGGGTCGGGAAGGTGCAGGCGGGACGGCCGGACGCTGCCTCCAAGACAGAGCCGGAGTAGGCGTCGGCTGAACGGGCTTTGCTTCCGGGGGACCCCGGTTGCGCAGCGGCGGGAAGTTAGCAGGAGTGAGCGGCGGCGCCGGTTTAGGCGCGACCCTCTTGGTGGTGGAGCGCGGAGCGCGCGGGCAACCCCTGTAGTTAGCTGTGTGGCCGGACTGGCCGCACAGCACACAGGCAGGGGGGGAAGTGGATTCGGGAGTGCGAGTGCACTCCTTAGTGAAATGAGGATCCAGGCACTTTACGCACCTGGGGAGAGCTGAACAGTTAGCCGCTGCGTGGCTATATAGCTGGCAGCGGTGGCACTGCCCAGGGTGACCGCGGGGGTTGGGACGCTCGACGGAGATGTTCGAGAGTCCGCAGATTGTGCAAGCCTCTTTGAAAATCTCCTTCGAGTTGGGAGTACTTGACAGGATTACTAAAGCTAAGGGAAAACGCCTTCCGCGGTTGGAGTGCATCTTGTGCACTGCTGTGACCGGGAAACCCTGAGACTTAAGGTCATCGAGAATGTCTTCGTTACTGAGTTCGAACGGGACGCCCCGTAGTACAGCGCGGATCTTACGCTCCTCCGGGAGGGCGTAGGTGTGATACGCGGTTTGATTTAATGATAGTAGCCTGGTAAACGCGCGGAAGTCATCGACGGTCGCTACTTGAATTTTGATTGTATCGCCAGCGTTGGCGGCTTTTAAGTAATTTATTTTGTGCTCTTTGCACAAGTTTGAGACCGCGGTCCAGCGCGCTTTTTCACGCAGGAATACGGGCGGAGGGAGCTGAGGCTTCGGCGGGACGGGAGCGCAGCGCGTCGCTGGCTTCGATGTGACCGACGGAGTCGCGGTTACTACGAGCGATTTTAATGGTGCGGGGGCTGGTGTTGAAGACACCGGGAGAGCCGGTTAAGGTGACGGCATCTGACGACGTATCAGACGCGGGTTCGGAGTCGCTCCCGGGAGCGGTACGCTTACGACACGACGCGTGAGAGGATGCGACCGATTCGCAGTCCATCTCGTTCGAGGCAGGAGACGCGGGAGAGCTGTGGACCTGAGGGGTCTGAACGTCGGAGGCCTGAGGGGCCGGGGACGCGATAGTTGCCTGTAAGGCCTGCGTTAGTATGTCATTCGATATGCTGGCGCCGGACGCAACGAGCGCCTGGGCGAACGACCTAGCAAAGTTTACCAAGCTTTGCTGGTCCATTGGGAGGGCTTGGTCCTACGATATATAAAATATATAAATATATAAGAATGCCTAGGTTCCCTAGCAAACCTAGCACCTAAACCTCCCTACCCGCGGTAGGGGGGCTGGGGACGACGCGAAGTGGTGCCCCTAGCTCGGACAGCACTGTACCGTCACCCTGGGAAAGGCCCAAGTGCAATGGGATCGGGTCTGCCGGTTTCTCCTTGGCCTGAAGGGCCTTGGAAGCGCACCGGGTTAACGCTATCAGGCTTAGTTGTCACCGTTAAGTATCCACCTGATCAAACGCGAGTCTACTACGGAGTGTGTCGTCAATAAATTGACAACAAAAACCGGCCGTAGACCTGACGGAGTTGGGTTGCACTAAAAGTGCGGGATTGACTACATTACGACCGGCCGGAGCCGGCCGCAGAGCGAGTCTCTGACTACGTACAGGCGCCAAGCGTCAAGTACGCAGCCAGAAAGACAGCCCGAGTCTTGCAAACCACTATCGAATTTAATCGACCGCGGTAAGCTCAACCCTGTTGTTGCTGCACTCACCGAGGTGAGGTTTTTACTTCGAGGGGTGCACAGAGTGCGGGATTGACTACGTTACGACCGGCCTGGGGCCGGCCGCAGAGCGAGTCTCTGACTACGTAGCAAGCGCCAAGCGTCAGATACGCAGCCAGAAAAACAGCCCGAGCTTCGCGAACCACTATCGAATTTAATCGACCGCGGTAAGCTCAGCTCTGTTGTTGCTGTGCAAGAGACCGACTTACTTGCAGCCGATCGAAACCGACCGCAGAGTAAGCCCTAAAGAGGCTAACAGCGTATGAGTATTGCTACGAGTTGACGTCGTGAGACGACAATCGTGACTCAACTGCTGGAGCGACCGCGAACACGTCCGAGCGGGGCCGGACGCAGAACGGATCTGAGAGTGGCGTTTGAGTATTGATACGAGAGAAGTCGTGAGACAACAATCGTGACTCGGCAGCCGGGAGCGACCGTCAACACGTCCGAACGGGTCCGGACGCAGATCAGGTCTGGAGGGGTTTTGTTTTTTTTTTTTTTTTTTTTTTTTGTTCCCCTCCGCGGGAAGGGCAGGAGGATAAAAATGCTCTGACGCATACTCCGGCGCGATTCCGAAGTTATGTGGGACTCGTCCCGACGCCTACCAGAACCATACCCACTAAAAACCCCCTGTCGGCTCGTGCATTTTTGCCACTCAGCCTTCATCGGAGCGACGGCCAATTGGAGAAAGAGGCCGCGCTAGCGGGGCCCTTAAGGGGTCACCCGCTGGGATTTACATAGCACTGAAGGTGCTCAAAAATTAAAAGTAAAATAAAACATTAAAAATGAAAAGTAAATAATGAAAACATTAAAAATTGAAAAATTAAATATGCATTAATTCGGATTTACGTTAGAATTAGAATTTACGTTAGAATTAGAATTTGCGGCCAGAAGGGCCTCGAGATCGCGTGACAGTCTGGTGGATGAGTACGTTTGCGCATTTCTAGGCCTAGCGACTTTGAACTTCGAGTCTAACACAGGAGCAGCATATGAGACAGAATCACGAACTAGAGGATTGGGATGGGTTTCGGAGCGTTTGAAGAACGCTTCAGAGAGTGTTTTGAGAAAATGTTGTACTGTAGGCAGTTCAAGATCTCTATGCAAGTCCGCGTTACGCACGTACCACGGTGCGCCTGTGGCCCGGCGGCAAAAGAGGTTTTGAACTACCTGCAGTTTGTGCAGGAGGGAGGGTTTGGCGTGGGCAAAGATTGGCGAGGCATACGTCATGACGGGTCTAACGCAGACCTTGTAAAGTGTACGTTTGTTTCTGAAGGACATTTTACTTTTTCTACCTAACATGCTATTTAGGCGGACTAAATAGTGACGAGCGAGTTTCGAAACTCTTTCAACGTGTGGCTTGAAAGAAAGCGTCGGATCTAATGTGACGCCTAAGTATTTAGTACTGCGCTTCCAGGGGATGGGAATGCCTAACATTCGAACGTGGGGATCGCCATCGGGACGACGGCGTTTGTGGTCGAAGCGCATCGCAGAACTCTTTTCAGGGTTCACATCGATGCGCCATTCTTGAAACCATGCACCAAGGGCGTTTACGGCCTTTTGGAGTCTGGTTACAAGGCGCCGAACACCGTGGCCTTTGGTATAGAGTGCGGTGTCGTCAGCGAAGAGGGCGAGTTCGACGCCTTTCGGCGGGATGGGAATGTCGTTGGTGTACACGGTGTACAGCAGAGGGGCGAGGACTGAGCCTTGAGGGACTCCAGCCTTTATGGGACGAGGTGCAGAAAGCGTGCCTTCGTGTTTAAATCGAAACGTACGGTCTTTGAGAAACGACGCTATTAACCTGACTAGGCGATCCGGTAAGCCTATCTTGTAGAGTTTATAAACGAGACCGCTGTGCCAGACTTTATCGAAAGCCTTGGCTACGTCAAAGAAAACCGCGACTGTTTTATAACGACGCGGATAGAACCCGTCAAGTATATACTCGACGATTCGGTGGACTTGCTGAGGGCAGGAGTGTTTAGCGCGAAAGCCGAACTGATGGGGAATAATGAGCGGATCGCCATCCGTTGGAAACAGATGGTTCCGCATTCGAGAGAGTATGACTCTCTCGAGAAGTTTAGACATTGCCTTGAGGAGGCTGATGGGTCTGTGATTAGCCGGGACGTTCAGAGGTTTGCCCGGCTTGGGAATGCCTATGACTGTCGCTTCTTTCCAAGCTTTTGGAAAGTAGCTATGGTCGAAGCAGGCATTGAAAATGATAGCTAACAAGGTAAGCATCTGTTGAGGTAGGTGCTTAAGTGCGTGGTTGGAAATTCCATCCGCACCCGGAGCCTTTTTGGACTTTTGATTTCTAATGAGAAGCAAGATTTCGTCATTAGAGACTGTGACAGGGTCTGCGGTGATGGGGAGAGAGCCTCTGCGAAGGACTTCGTCCTCCACCGCCTGGATGTGCGAGGGATCAGCAGGTTGCGTGCTGGGCGAGCATTGTGCGGCAATGCTGTCGGCGAAGCATTCGGCTTTCTCTTCGACTTCGAAGGCAGTAGTGCCATCGGGACGAGTGAGAGGAGGAACGTGAGAGACGGTGTCTACGCGTAAGGCTCGGGCCATGCTATAGTACGCTTGGTGGGACGGAGAGATATTCGCCATGAGATCGTTCATCTGAGCGTCTCGGAGTTCCGCGAGGCAAGACTTAACTTTACGTTGAAGCTGATTCGCAGCTGTTCTATAGGCGGGCGTGGGATATTTCTTGGCTCTCCGGAGAGCCGCGTTTTTAGCTTTAATAAGATTGCTAACGGCTAAGGGAAGCGTGGGTTTGCCGTGCTTAGCAACCTTTTCGTTGTCACTGATGGCTGAGTTGATAGCATCAGTGAGAGAATTTACTAATGAATCGATTTTATCCGGGCTATCTAATTGTTCGGGAGAGATCGCGAGTGGAGAGTTCGGAGCCTCTAAGGCTGAAACTAACGTATTTTTAAAACCTTTCCAATTGGTAAAGGTCTTAGGAGATGAGACGTTATCGTTCGGCGGTCCTAGCACGAGGGAAACGGGGCGATGGTCGGAGCCTAGGTCATCGAGCGGTTCGATAGACCTTAGGTCAAGATTGATACGCTTGATAATTGCAAAGTCGAGGATGTCAGGAGAGTAGGACGGGTTGTTGGGATAGTGAGTGGGAGTGACGGGGGATATGACATCTAGGTCAAGGGAGTTAGTGATGTCGAGGAGAGCGATACCGCTGGTGTTAGTCGATAGGCACGTCCAGTCAGTATGTTTGGAGTTAAAGTCTCCGAACATAATGACTGAATGGCCGAGGGCGAGAATGGCCTCAAAGTCGCTGCGGGTTGGTCTGGAGCCGCACGGTATGTAGACTGAAGCTATGATGATGGTCGGATGACCAGTCATAGCCAATCTACACACAGTGGCCCCCATAGTGAGGAGAGGAGGGGTAGGGAGAGGACAGCAATGGAAGCCTCTTTTGTAATATATCGCGGTGCCGCCGTAACCGTCGGAGTTGGGCCTATCGTTGCGAGTAAACGCGTACTTAGGTATAGCGAATCCCCTGGAGCGGTTTGGAGTAAGCCATGTCTCCTGGAGAAGGAATAAGTCAGGTTCTTTGTTCTGAAGGAACAGTTTAATCTCGGGAAGGTTGGTATTAAGGCTACGAGCGTTAAAAGATACTAGGGATAAGCCCTTGGGTTTAATACGACTGGACGCGGGATTCGCGGGTCTAGACATTATAATTTATTATTTACGAATTTATAAATTATAAAAGAATTTACAACGAACTTAGGAGCGAGTGATGCTCGGCTAAAGCAAATAAACGCTCTTGAGGAGAGCGGGCGGCTCGCAGTTTGCGTGCGAGCACGGAAATTTCGTTAATATCGACGTTTTGAATAACGTCGAATACGGTCTTCATGTCCTCAGCCAACGACGACTGAGGTGCGGAAGACGGAGAAGGACGCGACCCTACGGGAGCTACGGGAGCTGGGATAGGTCGGGAAGGTGCAGGCGGAACGGCCGGACGCTGCCTCCAAGACAGAGCCGGAGTAGGTGTCGGCTGAGCGGGCTTTGCTTCCGGGGGACCCCGGTTGCGCAGCGGCGGGAAGTTGGCAGGAGTGAGCGGCGGCGCCGGTTTAGGCGCGACCCTCTTGGTGGTGGAGCGCGGAGCGCGCGGGCAACCCCTGTAGTTAGCTGTGTGGCCGGACTGGCCGCACAGCACACAGGCAGGGGGGGAAGTGGATTCGGGAGTGCGAGTGCACTCCTTTGTGAAATGTGGATCCAGGCACTTAACGCACCTGGGGGGAGCTGAGCAGTTAGCCGCTGCGTGGCCGTAGAGCTGGCAGCGGTGGCACTGGCCAGGGTGACCACGGGGGTTGGGACGCTCAACGGAGATATTTGAGAGTCCGCAAATTGTGCGAGCCTCTCTAAAGATCTCCCTCGAGTTGGGAGTATTCGACAGGATTACCAACGCTAAGGGAAAACGCCTACCGCGGTTGGAGTGCATCTTGTGCACTGCTGTGACCGGAAAACCCTGAGACTTAAGGTCATCGAGGATGTCCTCGTTGCTGAGTTCGAACGGGACGCCCCGTAGTACTGCGCGAATCTTACGCTCCTCCGGGAGGGCGTAGGTGTGATACGCGATTTGGTTTAATCCGAGTAACCTGGTAAACGCGCGGAATTCGTCGACGGTCGCTATTTGAATCTTTATTGTATCGCCAGCGTTGGCGGCTTTTAAGTAATTGATTTTGTGCACTTTGCACAAGTTGGAAACCGCGGTCCAGCGCGCTTTTTCACGCAGGAATACGGGCGGAGGGAGCTGAGGCTTCGGCGGGACGGGAGCGCAGCGCGTCGCTGGCTTTGATGTGACCGACGGAGACGCGGTTACTACGACTGATTTTAACGGCGCGGGGGCTGGTGTTGAAGACACCGGGGAGGGCTCGGGTATTGAAGATACCGAAGCTTTCTTAGAGCGCTTCTTGGAGCGCTTGGCGACGAGTTGAAACGCGGGCTCAGGAGAGCCGGTTAGGGTGACGGCATCTGACGACGTATCAGACGCGGGTTCGGAGTCGCTCCCGGGAGCGGTACGCTTACGACGCGACGCGTGAGAGGATGCGACCGATTCGCAGTCCATCTCGGACGAGGCGGGAGACGCGGGAGAGCTTAAGACCTGAGGGGTCTCGACGTTGGAGGCCTGAGGGGCCGGGGTTGAGGCCTGAGGGGCCGGGGACGCGATAGATGCCTGTAAGGCCTGCGTTAGTGCGTCAGCGGGTATGCTTACGCCGGACGCAGCGAGCGCCTGGGCGAACGACTTAAGAATATTGACAAGGTCCATTGGAGGACTTGGAATTATAAAATGTAATATATAAATATATAATGTATGCCTAGGTTCCCTAGCAAACCTAGCGCCTATTTGTATAACAAATGCCTAGAATTCCTAAATAAAAATCTAGTGAACCCTAGCGGCAAACCTCCCTACCAGCGGTAGGGGGGCTGGGGAGAATAAATTAGAACTAACAATAGTACGCCGAAGGCCGCTACCTAGAAACCTAAAAATGGGTGCGCAGGTAAAGAGTTGACCGCGTTAGGGTCAACCTTTACCGACAGAAAGGACAAATACACACGAAAACACACAAATATGATAGAAATAAATATGAAAATAGGAGAAAAATAAATAAAATAGAGAAGAGAAATAAATAAAAATAAAAAGGACTGGTTCAGTACAAATTCGTTGTCACCGTTAAGTATCCTTTGCACTGAAACCAGACTACTTACGCCGGGCACAACACTGCACTCAGCACAAGCACAACACAACTTAGCACAGCACTTTGAAGACTAAGAGGCTTAGTCGCAAAGAAAAATCGCACTTTGAAAGCACTCAGACGGAGTAGAAAGACTTAGGAAACCGTAGCACGGAGCCAACACGCTAGACTGTGACGTCAGTAAACTGAGCGCCGCGGAATGGCGGGAAGGGACCGATCAACGGAGAGCTGGGTCTTGCACGTCCGAACCGCGTGGCGATCGGAGCGAGAAATGTGAGGGGTTTTGCGCGTAATTGTACATTTTATAGTGTCCTCAAGGCGGGTGCCTCTAGAATATTTCTCAAAGTAATGTGGGTTACTCCTTACAAAATTTGCGATTTCGCTAATGTACATAGCCGGTAATGTTAAGATTTTGTATTTACGGAAGTATGGTTTACAAAATTCTTCTTGCTTGAGACCAAACATAGACCTAAGACATCTCTTTTGAGCCCTGAAAACTGAGTGTTTATCTGTGGTGTTGACCCCAAACATAATCCCATGTTTTAATATTGATCCAACATATCCATGATATCATGTTAATAACGTGTTAATATTGGCAACATTTTTTAACTTATATAGCGCAAATGAGAACTGATTAACTTTTTTGATTAAGCTTGTAATATGTTTTTCCATGTAAACTTATTATCTATTGTCAAACCTAAAAATTTAGTAGAATCAACTTGACGTAAATAAAAATAAATTGATTCTAGTAAAACTAGTTCTAGTAAATAAAAATTTACTAGAATTAAAATCGAAAATAATTTTTAGCGCTAAAATGTACTGTTTATTAGAATAAAAAGAGATCTTGAGCTACGCTATCTAATAAAAATTTATTAAAGTTTGTGTTGATTAATTTGTAATAGACAACGAGTAAAATACTTATCTCTACGTGCATTTTGGCGCCAAACGTAAAAGTTTTGCTTACATATAATGTAATTTTTACAAGAAGAGCTTATTATAATATATTTTTTTCTGCCGGCTTTTTTCCCTCTCAGTCTACCCATAATACCTTTTAAAAAACGAAGTAAAGTTGTATTTACGCAATCTCGATGAAGATTAAGAGAAAGAAGACTTTAGCCAAGTGTAGTTTTTTTTTATCTATGACGAAATAAAATATCTTGATTTTGATTTTAGATTTTATTATATTTATAAATTCACAAACAGATTATGTAGTTATTTGATTATGTAGTGTATATTTAAGAACAAAATTATATTAGCGTTATTACAAGTACCTAGATATTATAACGACCTTTTAAACTCTTTCTCCGGTGAAAAGAATAATAATTAGGAGTGCAAAACTTTTTTAATTTATTAGCCTCAGCGATGTTAGCGGAAATGTATGTCATAACTTTTAATAATTAGCTATCCGAATTTATACGGACTATTCAAAAATATTATGAATTTCAAACATGTTACAAATATGTCAAAAACCATATTATAATTAATAATAACAATAAACTGTTCATAAATCTTGTAAGCTGTGTTCGTATGTAAAATACCAAGTCCAATTGTAACCAAACCTCCGGAATCGTTGCAATTACAATTTTGAACAACAACTAAATCCTGGTTTACCGAGGATTTGACGCACATCTGTGCCACTGGGCC
Source organism: Marasmarcha lunaedactyla (assembly GCA_923062675.1). Classification (NCBI taxonomy): domain Eukaryota; kingdom Metazoa; phylum Arthropoda; class Insecta; order Lepidoptera; family Pterophoridae; genus Marasmarcha; species Marasmarcha lunaedactyla. Next base: position 27,311,736 of record OV281340.1, on the reverse strand, counting down.
CCAGCGGCTTGTTTCCCGGGTCACTGACCTTCGGGATCAATTGGGGTATACCTACGCAAAACTTTTAAAAGGATTTCAGAAATATAAATGGTGTGATCACCTTTTCGAAAATCTTTAATTTAAGTGTAATTTTAATAAAATCTGAACCTTTTTACTATTGGACCGCAATAAACTGCCTGGAGTTATTTGAGTTTAACATATTTCGGGTCAAAGGAATTCATAAATATATATTATTTCTGAATATTTCCAGATAAAATCATTATTTTGGGAATTGATAAAGTAAACTATCCCGAAGTAATTTATAAATAAAAAAAGAGAAATAAACGTAATAAGTACAATATAGTCGAGAGAGTTTGAGTGCTGAAGGATTAAATAATGTATTTCTTATAATTTTATATTTTGAGTTGATTGTTCAATGCTTGACAGACTTTCCAAAGAAATTATGTCATGTTCTGAAAATTGTTCTTCTGATAAAATGTATGTGAACATTGAACCATCAGCCCTTGGTAGTAGACATTTCTCGCTGCGACCGCCGCCCGGTACGGACGTTCCAAGACCACTCCGATTGATCGGTCCCTTCCCGATATTCAGCGGCGCTCAGTTTCCTGACGTCACAGTCTAGCGTGTTGGTTCCGTGATACGGTTTTTCTGGGTTTTTTTACTACTGCCGTGCGCTCTCGAAGTGGTTATTTTCTTTGCGACTAAGTTTCTTAGTTTTCAAAGTGCTGTGTTGTGCTTGTGCTGAGTGCTGTATGTGCCCAGCGTAAAGTATTCTGCTTTTAGAACAAAGGATACCCAACGGTGACAACTAATTTGAACTGATCCATTCCTTTTATTTTATATATTATTTCCTTACTACTATTTTATTTATTTTCTTCTTTTCGTGTACATTTGCCCTTTTTGTCGGTAAAGGTTGATCCTAACGCGGTCAACTCTTTACCTGCGTACCCTTTTTAGGATTCTAGGTCTTCGGCGAACTACGGTTAGTTTTTAAGTTATTTTCAAGCCGCGGTAGCTATGGCTACCGCGGAAGCAGATATATCGAAGTCCTTCATGGCCTTCGTTCGCGCGCAGTGTCCAAACATCTGGATACAGTTCTAAAGTGGGTTCAAACCCTCAATTTTTTTTTTTTTTTTGTTCCCCTCCGCGGGAAGGGCCGGAGGATAAAAATGCTCTGACGCATACTCCGGCGCGATTCCGAAGTTATGTGGGACTCGTCCCGACGCCTACCAGAACCATACCCACTAAAAACCCCCTGTCGGCTCGTGCATTTTTGCCACTCAGCCTTCATCGGAGCGACGGCCAATTGGAGAAAGAGGCCGCGCTAGCGGGGCCCTTAAGGGGTCACCCGCTGGGATTTACATAGCACTGAAGGTGCTCAAAAATTAAAAGTAAAATAAAAACATTAAAAATGAAAAGTAAATAATGAAAACATTAAAAATTGAAATATTAAATTTGCATTAATTAGAATTAGAATTTACGTTAGAATTAGAATTTGCGGCCTGAAGGGCCTCGAGATCTACGGTTATCTTCGAAGGTTCGCTTGTGTGCACGTTTCTCGGTCTAGCGATTTTGTATGCCGAATCTAGGACAGGAGCAGTATATGAGACTGATTTTCGAACAAGAGGATTGGGATGGGATTCGGCGCGTTTGAAGAACGATTCTGAGAGTGTTTTTAGATACTGTTGAACTGTAGGCAGTTCAAGATCTCTGTGCAGGTCCGCGTTGCGCACGTACCAAGGTGCGTTTGTGGCCCTGCGGCAGAAGAGGTTTTGAACTACCTGCAGTTTGTGCAGGACGGAGGGTTTGGCGTGAGCAAAGACTGGCGAAGCATATGACATGACTGGTCTAACGCAGACCTTATAAAGCGTTCGTTTATTTCTGAAGGACATTTTACTTTTTCTACCTAACATACTGTAAAGCCGGCCTAGGTAAAAACGTGCGAGTTTCGTTACTCTATCGACGTGAGGATTGAATGAAAGCGTCTGGTCTAATATGACGCCTAAATATTTGGTACTGCGCTTCCAGGGGATGGGAGTGCCTTGCATTCTCAATTGGAGATTGTCGGGGATACGACTGCGTCTGTAGTCGAAGTAAACCGCAGAGCTCTTCTCTGGGTTCACATCGATACGCCATTTTTTGAACCAAGCACCGAGGGTGTTAATAGCCTTTTGAAGTCTGGTGACGAGACCCGAGGCTCTGCGGCCTTTGGTGTAAAGGGCAGTGTCGTCGGCAAAGAGAGCGAGTTCGACGACTTTAGCTGGGATGGGAATGTCGTTAGTGTATACGGTATACAAAAGAGGGGCGAGGACTGAGCCTTGAGGGACTCCAGCCTTTATGGGACGAGGCGCGGAGAGCGTGCCTTCATGTTTGAAACGAAACGTGCGGTCTTTGAGAAACGACGCGATTATCCTAACTAGGCGAGCCGGTAAGCCTATTTTATAGAGTTTATAAACGAGGCCGCTGTGCCAGACTTTGTCGAAAGCCTTGGCTACGTCAAAGAAAACTGCAATCGTTTTCTTTCGTTTCGGATAGAAGCCGTCGAGTATGTACTCGACGATTCGATGGACTTGCTGAGGGCAGGAGTGCTTAGCGCGAAAGCCGAACTGGTGGGGAATTATGAGAGGATCGCCGTCCGTTGGAAACAGATGGTTCCGCATTCGAGAGAGTATGACTCTCTCGAGAAGTTTAGACATTGCCTTGAGGAGGCTGATGGGTCTGTGATTAGCCGGGACATTAAGAGGTTTACCCGGCTTGGGTATGCCTATGACTGTCGCTTCTTTCCAAGCTTTTGGAAAGTAGCTAAGGTCGAAGCAGGCATTGAAAATGATAGCTAACAAGGTAAGCACCTGTTGAGGCAGGTGCTTAAGTGCGTGGTTGGAAATACCATCCGCACCCGGAGCCTTTCTGGACTTTTGACTTTTGATGTGAAGCGAGATTTCATCATTAGAGACTGTGACGGGGTCGTCGGTGATGGGGAAAGAGTTTCTACGGAGGACTTCGGCCTCCACCGCTTTGATGTGATTGGGATTCGCGGGTTGCGTGCTGGGCGAGCATTGAGACGCAACGCTGTCAGCGAAGCATTCGGCTTTCTCTTCGTCTTCGAAGGCGATAGAGCCATCGGGACGAGTGAGAGGAGGGACGTGAGAGGCGGCGTCTACGCGTAGGGCTCGGGCCATTCGATAATACGCTTGGTGGGACGGGGAGATATTCGCCATGAGATCGTTCATCTGGGCGTCTCGGAGTTCCGCGAGGCGAGATCTAACTTTACGTTGCAGCTGATTCGCAGCTGTTCTATAGGCGGGCGTGGGATATTTCTTGGCTCTCCGGAGAGCCGCGTTCTTAGCTTTAATAAGATTGCTAAAGGCTAAGGGAAGCGTGGGGTTGCCTTTCTTAGCAACCTTTTCGTTTACACTGATGGCTGAGTTGATAGCATCAGTGAGAGAATTTACTAACGAGTCTATTTTATCCGGGCTATCTAGTTGATCGGGCGAGATCGCGAGCGGAGAGTTTGGGGCCTCTAAGGCAGAAACTATCGTGTTTTTAAAACCTTTCCAGTCGGTAAAGGTCTTAGGAGAAGTGACGTTAACGTTAGGCGGTCCTAGCACGAGGGAGACGGGGCGGTGGTCAGAACCTAGGTCATCGAGCGGTTCGGTAGACCTGAGGTCGAGGTTGATATGCTTGACGATTGCAAAGTCGAGGATGTCCGGAGAGTGGTTCGGATTGTCGGGATAGTGAGTGGGAGTGATAGGGGAGACGACGTCTAAGTCGAGTAAGTTGGTGATGTCGAGGAGAGCTATACCGCTTTGGTTGGTTGATAGGCACGTCCAGTCAGTATGTTTGGAGTTAAAGTCTCCGAACATAATGACTGAACGGCCGAGGGCGAGAATGGTCTCAAAGTCGCTGCGGATAGGTTTGGTGCCACAAGGTATGTAGACTGAGGCTATGATGATGGTCGGATGACCAGTCATAGCCAATCTACACACGGTGGCTTCCATGTTAAGGAGAGGAGGGGTAGGGAGAGGACAGCAATGGAATCCTCTTTTGTAGTAGATAGCAGTGCCGCCGAAACCGTCGCAGTTAGGCCTATCGTTACGTGTAAACGCGTACTTGGGAATCGCGAATCCCCTGGAGCGATTAGGTGTGAGCCATGTCTCCTGGAGAAGAAAAAGATCTGGGTCGTTGTTCTGAAGGAACAGTTTAATCTCGGGAAGGTTAGAGCTAAGGCTACGAGCGTTAAAAGATACTAGGGATAAGCCCATAGGTTTAATACGACTGGACGCGAGATTCGCGGGTCTAGACATTAAAATTTATTTATTTAAAATTTACAAAAATAAAAAAAAATTTACAACGAACTTAGGAGCGAGTGATGCTCTGCTAACGCGAATAACCGCTCTTGAGGAGAGCGGGCGGCTCGCAGTTTGCGTGCGAGTACGGAGATTTCGTTAATGTCGACGTTTTGGATGACGTCGAACACGGTCTTCATGTCCTCAGCCAACGACGACTGAGGGGAAGATGACAACGCGGGACGCGGCCCTACGGGAGCTACGGGAGCTGGGATGGGTCGGGAAGGTGCAGGCGGGACGGCCGGACGCTGCCTCCAAGACAGAGCCGGAGTAGGCGTCGGCTGAACGGGCTTTGCTTCCGGGGGACCCCGGTTGCGCAGCGGCGGGAAGTTGGCAGGAGTGAGTGGCGGCGCCGGTTTAGGTGCGACCCTCTTGGTGGTGGAGCGCGGAGCGCGCGGGCAATCCCTGTAGTTAGCTGTGTGGCCGGACTGGCCGCACAGCACACAGGCAGGGGGGGAAGTGGATTCGGGAGTGCGAGTGCACTCCTTGGTGAAGTGATGATCCAGGCACTTTACGCACCTGGGGGGGGCTGAACAGTTAGCCGCTGCGTGGCCATATAGCTGGCAGCGGTGGCACTGCCCAGGGTGACCACGGGGGTTGGGACGCTCGACGGAGATGTTCGAGAGTCCGCAGATTGTGCGAGCCTCTTTGAAAATCTCCTTCGAGTCAGGGGTATTGGACAGGATTACTAGCGCTAACGGAAAACGCCTACCGCGGTTGGAGTGCATCTTGTGCACTGCTGTGACCGGGAAACCCTGAGACTTAAGGTCATCGAGAATGTCTTCGTTGCTGAGTTCGAACGGGACGCCCCGTAATACTGCGCGGATCTTACGCTCCTCCGGGAGGGCGTAGGTGTGATACGCGATTTGGTTTAATCCGAGTAACCTGGTAAACTCGCGGAAGTCGACGACGGTCGCTAATTGGATTTTGATTGTATCGCCAGCGTTGGCGGCTTTCAAGTAATTAATTTTGTGCACTTTGCACAAGTTGGAAACCGCGGTCCAGCGCGCTTTTTCACGCAGGAATATGGGCGGAGGGAGCTGAGGCTTCGGCGGGACGGGAGCGCAGCGCGTCGCTGGCTTCGATGTGACCGACGGAGACGCGGTTACTACGAGCGATTTTAATGGCGCGGGGGCTGGTGTTGAAGACACCGGGGAGGGCTCGGGTGTTGAAGATACCGAAGCTTTCTTAGAGCGCTTCTTGGAGCGCTTGGCGACGAGTTGAAACGCGGGCTCAGGAGAGCCGGTTAGGGTGACGGCATCTGACGACGTATCAGACGCGGGTTCGGAGTCGCTCCCGGGAGCGGTACGCTTGCGACGCGACGCGTGAGAGGATGCGACCGATTCGCAGTCCATCTCGGACGAGGCGGGAGACGCGGGAGAGCTTAAGACCTGAGGGGTCTCGACGTTGGAGGCCTGAGGGGCCGGGGTTGAGGCCTGAGGGGCCGGGGACGCGATAGATGCCTGTAAGGCCTGCGTTATTACGTCATCTGATAAGTTGGCGCCGGACGCAACGAGCGCCTGGGCGAACGACCTAAGAACGCTTACAAGGTCCATTGGAGGGCTTGAATATGAAATATATAAATATATAATGTATGCCTAGGTCCCCTAGCAAACCTAGCACCTAATTAAATAACAAATGCCTAGAGTTCCTAAATAAAAACCTAGCAACCCTAGCGGCAAACCTCCCTACCAGCGGTAGGGGGGCTAATGAGAATAACTTAAAACTAACCGTAGTATGCGGAAGGCCACTACCTAGAAACCTAAAAAAAGGGTGCGCAGGTAAAGAGTTGACCGCGTTAGGGTCAACCTTTACCGACAGAAAGGACAAATACACACGAAAACACACAAATATGATAAAAATAAATATGAAAATAGGAGAAAAATAAATAAAATAGAGAAGAGAAATAAATAAAAATAAAAAGGACTGGTTCAGTACAAATTCGTTGTCACCGTTAAGTATCCTTTGCACTGAAACCAGACTACTTACGCCGGGCACAACACTGCACTCAGCACAAGCACAACACAACTTAGCACAGCACTTTGAAGACTAAGAGGCTTAGTCGCAAAGAAAGATCGCACTTCGAAAGCACTCAGACGGAGTAGAAAGACTCAGGAAACCGTAGCACGGAGCCAACACGCTAGACTGTGACGTCAGTAAACTGAGCGCCGCGGAATGGCGGGAAGGGACCGATCAACGGAGAGCTGGGTCTTGCACGTCCGCACCGCGTGGCGATCGGAGCGAGAATGCAAACCCTCAAACAAACCTCCTTCTAAAAAGGAGAGACCGACACGCCAGCCCGTATTCACCAACCCCTCACGAGAGCGCTCTAGCTCGCGCTCGTCCGGGGCTTCGTCCACCAGCATTACATCGTCGATGGATTGCGATATACCGGCTCCCGTTCAATCCCTCGAATCCAACTAAGGCTTCACCGTCGTCGCTAAGCGACAAAAAAGGGCCAAGCCCTCGGACTCATCTGGCGATGAGTCCAAAACCCCTAAAAAGTGGACCCCGCAGTCCATGCCCGCATCCTCACTCTGCGATTCCGAGGCCAAGCGAACCGATCGGCATCCGCCTCTTATTTGCATCCGCGATAAAGCGGTAGGACATCTGTGTAAACACACATGTCCAATTTCAAAATCGCGTATACACACGCGAAAAGTACTGCGATCGGTATTCACGTGGCGACCGTCTCGCCCGCCGACCACCGTGCCCTCACAAGGTACTTGATGGAGAAATCCATCGAGAACCTACGCGCTCGAAAAAGAGCGCGTTTTACGCGTCGTCCTTAGAGGCGTACCAAAAGAGCTCGACACTGAGCTGTTATTACAGGACCTTAAAACCCAGGGGTTCCCTGTGCAGTCTGTCCACCGCATGTATGGCAAAGATAAGTTGCCGTACAATCTAGTGTTAGTAACACTAGACCACTCATTAGAAGGAAAGAAGATTTTTCATTTAAAAACCATTGCCAATCTGTCATGGATCACAGTGGAGGTCCCCTTCAAGCGCGGCATTCCGAGCCGATGTCATAGATGCCAAGTATATGGCCATACGGCAAGAAACTGTCACGCCAAACCCAGGTGCGTTAAGTGCCTGGGCGATCATGGCACTGCGGAGTGCGCGAGAACCCCGCAGTCCACAGACCCCCCACATGCGTATTATGCAAGACGGTCGGCCATACCGCCAACTATTTAGGTTGCCCTAGGGCTCCAAAAGGCTCACAAGGCGAAGCAGGTATCTTTAGCCTCTGCTCCTGCCAAGCCCAGCCCACCCGTAAAACCATAGGCACATTGTATACCTGCCGATCCCCCACAGCTCGAGAATATCGATGTTTCCTGTTGTAGAATAGCGGTGAGCGGCCATCAGCCAATCACGCTAGCATCTATCTATCAACCACCAGACAAAGCTATACTTCAAAGCGACCTTCAGTCGCTACTCGATATGAGTCCCTCCGTAATACTAGCTGGCGACTTCAACTCGAAACATTCATGTTGGTATTCCATAGTTACCAACCCAAACGGTCGTCGCCTTCATCACATGTTAGAGGCGCTAAATTGTAATGTAGTGGGTCATCGGGAACCGACACACTATCCCTATAACACAAATCATCGCCCCGATATTCTCGACATAGCAATCCTCCAAAGTGTTAACTTAATAGTACACTCAGTAGAAGTCATCCACCAGCTTACTTCAGATCACCGACCGGTAGTCATGCAGCTAGGTATCCCAACTGACCCTGTTCCTCAAACGAGGTCACACATCGATTGGGTCAAACTAACAGAAGCCCTTAAGGCAATCGACAGCCCCGACTTAAACACCATTCCCGAGTCGTTGTCATCTATCGAGGAGACCAATGTTGCGATCGGTGCTTTCACCAACCACCTTTGAACTGCTATTAGTGCGTCCTCCAGGCAGGTTCCGGCGGCGAATGATCGACGCTGGGTCCTGCCTGAGGATGTGAGGGAGTTGTTGAGAGCAAAGAACGCAGCTATTCGACCGAGACAAACCGCATCCGTATGAGGGCCCTACAGCGAGATGTCAAATCTCGCATACGTGAATTGCGGTCTAACAACTGGGACGCGCTTCTTGAAGAAATTTCGCCATCGCATCTGGCTTACTGGAGCTTGGCTAAGTCTCTCAAGATGGACTCCACCGCGTCATCTATGCCTCCGCTTCTTAGGCCACCGCCCATGACTCCCGCCTACTGACTCCGAAAAAGCTGAAACCCTAGCCGACAGCTTAGCCCTACAATGTACACCGAGTACACAAAGCACTCCCTCTACATAGAAACTGTAAATAGCACCGTCGAAACTAAATGCGACAACCTACCGACTGACACCCTCACATCGGTAACGGTGGAAGAGGTACAGACAATAATTACAAACCTAAAACCGCGGAAAGCCCCAAGTCCAGATGAAATACCAAACAGGGTTCTGAAATCTCTCCCACTCGCATTCATACAACTTTTAGTAGTTATATTCAATAACTTACTAACAAACTGCTCCTTTTCGCAAACATGGAAGGAAGCGATTGTCATCGGTATTAGGAAACCCGTAAAACCGGCTAATTTACCTACAATCTACCGTCCTATTAGTGTGCTTAGTGCGATAGGCAAATTATACGAAACGATCATTTTGAACAGGATTCGAGAGGTCATCCACTCCAAGCACCTGTTACTGGACGAACAGTTTGGCTTTAGGTCCCGTCACTCCTGCGTCCAACAGGTGCACCGCATCACGGAGCACATCTTAGAGCAAAGGAACGTAGGTCGAAAACCGATAGGCACGGGTGCGCTTTTCTTTGACGTGGCGAAAGCCTTCGACAAGGTCTGGCACAAAGGCTTGTTATTCAAGCTCTTCGAACTAGGCGTGGCAGACAGCTTCATGCACATCATACGAGACTTTTTACAGTGGTGAACCTTTCGTTACAGGTTGGATGGTGCACTCTCTAACCCTCGCCCTGTATTAGCAGGTGTCCCTCAGGGCTCGGTGCTTTCTCCGACTTTGTTTTCACTATACACTAGTGACATTAAATAAAACACTTTTTACCGGATATTATCGCGTATATTTTAGTTAATTTTAAAATTATTTCGACGTTTCGGCATCTTTGCAGTTGCCGTGGTCACGATAGACTAAGGTGTTGTTCATCTATTGCCAGTAATAAAAACTACATGATTGTCAATACATATTAACGCCATCTGTTTCTCAGTCTTCTCGCATAACGTCCCGGATTGACACAAAAGGCACTGACTGTGTCCTGAGTTTGCAGTCTAGTAGAACTCGCGCTCTTCGCAGATGACACTGCCTTATACAATAGAAATAGAAATCTTCGTAGTTTAACTAGAATACTCCAATCCGCAGCCAACGCATTAGGCGCTGGGTTTAGGAAATGGAGAATAGAAGTCAACCCACAAAAAAGTGCAGCAGTGTACTTCTCTCTTTCAACCTGCTCTAGGACAACTTCTAGGAAGCCCTCCAAAAGATTAGGTCAGATCTCTCTGTTTGGTACTCCGATCCCCTGGGTTAAAAAGTCAAATATTTACGAGTCACTTTAGATAGTGGACTTATATTCGCGGATCACATAAAACGAGTCCGGGATCTAGCCGCCTTCGTCATGGGTAGGCCGCAACCCCTAGTTTGTAAGAAGAGTAAAATATCGCTTAGAAATAAGCTAACACTTTACAACACTTGCATTCGCCCCGTCATGACATATGCCAGTGTGGTTTTCGCTCACGCCAGCAAGTCGAATATCAATCACTTGCAGGTTATTCAAAATAGGTTCTTACGCAAAAGCGTCGGAGCCCCACCCTATATCCGTAATTTAGATCTGCATAAAGATCTCGAGCTGCCCACTATTGCCACGTTGATGAAGTTGGTGTCTAGACACTACTTCGACAACGCTCCCCACCATCCCAACCCGCTGGTCAATAAGTCAGCTAACTACACATCCAACCCAGACGCGCCGGTTTGTTACAGGCGTCCGCGTAACGTCTTAACAGAACCCGACGACGCTATAACAACAAGGAACGCCGGCGTTCCAGTTAGAAACAGGGCAACACGGAATTCGAATCGCCTAACCCACCGGTGGGCCAGGCTAACGTAGCGTACGCATTCCTACTGAGTTTCTTGCTGGTTTTTTGGCAGTAGATGACCCTTCCGAACCAGTGGTAGTTTCAAAATACGACGTCCTAAGCCGAGGTCCGTGCCCTCTTGGGTGCCCTTAGGCGTATCGTATGTAGGAGTAGTTTAAGTTCCGGCTAAGCGCCCTCAGCGCTAGGCCACAATGTCCGGTGAAATTTAAAAGGCTAATAGGGCCATAAATAAACTGTCCATTTCGAAAAAAAAACCTTGGTATTAGAGTTAAAAAGAATTCTTTGACATCTCCATATGGAGTCGTTATAAGTGCTTTAAAATGGTTGTTTCCTGGTTTTTGGGAACTACTGGAACAAGGGTATTTATTTAAAATACGTTTATGAAAATGGATGTAATTGCGATTTTTTTATTTCATAATTTTATAATTGATTTGATAATAAAAAATAGACAGGAATATATTGATTAAACAGATTTCTAAAAATTTTATATGCGTGAAATTGGCAAAAAAGCCACCGCTTAACGATGCTAAAAAAAATTTTTAATCTACAAAGAATAACTTTATTTATTTTTACTATAGAAGCAATTACAGTATAATTTACATTTCTAACTAACCAACAGATACAACAGGAAATAAGCGCAAGCATTGCCAGTGTTTCCCAAATTACGTGAATCGAAATAGTTTTCGAGCGTACGCTTCATTAACAACTGTGGGTAGGTGTGAATTCTGAAACGTTCATTCCGCCAATGGAATGTGTCCGGATCACGGAGTTGGGTATTGTAGCTCGCCGTGTACCATGTAAAGCGAAAGTATATTACGTATATATTTTTCAAACAATTGTGAAAGTTAAACTTAAATTTTGTAATATGTATACCGAGTGACTTTTCTACAGTTTGGATACGTACATCCAATCTCATCCATCTCAGACCACAATTATTCTGAGTAATTTTACCAAAGATAGAAATGATTTTATAAAAACAATCGACTCTTTATACAAATTCTACGGGTCAGCTGCCAATTCCGCACAAAGCGCAAAAAGCCGAGATTTTTGTGACCTTTTTCCGAATGGTACAAAAGTCAGCGGGTATACTTTTTGTCTTTAATGCAAAGAACAATTTTGGGATTTCTAGCCTTGCTATATAAAGATAGGCTTCATGAAAAAAAAGATGCCGCTTTTGTATTGTATTCAGTGAAAATTTATTTATATTATAATTAGTTTATAAATTTATCTATGATCCTCTTTTTAATTTTCACAGCTTCACAACACTAAATCGGGTGGAAGAAGGCTTTATTACTTGTAGAGAGACCGTATAATTTTCATTTATTGACGTTGTTGCCCTTAATCCTGTTATTTCACAGAACCCAACCACAATCGTATTTGCTATGGCAGTTAAAATAAAAACAACTCTAGTATTTTACCATTCATTAAATTTCAGAAAATATCCAAAGTAAATTCTATAATATCTCCACCGTTTGTGTACTCTGTGATTCGTCAATTACGCAGTGTTATTGGACGGATGTTGGCTATATTTTGCGCAATGCTGCAGATTTCACTGCCATGGCAGCTTAGATTCATCGGCTGTTTGCATAAGTGTTGATCATTTTTCAATTACGGAAACAGACGATAATTTAATCTTGCATTGATTGTTCAATTTTACGAAAACTTATTAAAACATCTGAAATAGTCATGAAACTTAGTTTCTATAATAAAAGTCAAACATTGGTTTATTAATTAATGGATTTAAAAATTGATTTTTTAATAACGTTATCGTATACGTGTCGTTTTCATTATTTGAATCAAAACCAACACAGTTTCCGTTTTTTAAATAAATATGACACAATACAATATCTAAAACTATACTCCATCTACAATGCATGACGCATTACTCAAATCCCCTCTTGATACACATTTCTTCTCTCAAATACTTTTCAAAAGTTCCTTTGTAAGCTAAGTGGGACATTTTAAGTGACTGCTGGCTGTAAGAACAATTGTCTGTATTGCAGAACCGTTTCATGGTAATAGGCTATCGAGCTGAGTAGTCGGGTTGGATTTTGTTACGTCTGCACTGGATTTTATTATTTTGGTATTTTAATGAGAAAACGTGTGAATGGTGTTGAAAAATTTTGAAAAGTGGTTCAATAATTTTTGTAGCTTTACTTATATGTTTGTTTATCAATTTAGTAATTTTAAGACGAGAATTTACGAATTATAAAATTTAAAATAGAATTATTCTTTACTTTACTTTACTTTACTTTACACATGTTGTGAAGTTAAAATATACGAATATTTATGTTTGTTTCAATACTGATGTTGGATAAGGCTTGTATAATTAGGTTGCTGTTGAAAAATACGTAAAGCACATGCAGAAATCTCAAACAAATTTGTTAATTGTCCATTTGATTCCATTGCAGATACTGTAAAGAGTTTTAGGAGAAAATAAAAATATATATATTATAATTTTAGTTTTTGCAATATTTTTTTATGAAACAAAATAACATAGTCAAAGATACATTTCTATTATTCAAATTGAAATTATGTCTAATCTGCGTGCATTAGCACAATGTTATTCCATTTTATTTAATACAATTGAGTTCGGCGTGCTGCCCGTTCCGCTTGTCAGAACAAGAGAGGACAACTGACCTCTGGCCCAGCAAGGCATGCACTTAGGATGCTTTATCACATTTCCTCCCCTGTCACAAGTTCGTCTATAACACAAACATCAAATAAAGTTGTTTTACTTACTTATCTAAACGTGAAGGGAGTCGGTAGGGGTGCATTAATGACCTTTGCTGGCAGCAAACACTTACCATTGACACCGAAGTTCCAGAAAACCGGATTTCTTTTAAAGCCATATAAATAGAATTCAAAATTACATGACACAATCTTAGGAAGAGAGGTGTTGCTTTCAGGATTTTTTGTAGGACCCCAAGATTTTGCGTAATGTGTTTTGTATGAAAACTCACTTTGTAAGTATGTTTTTTATTGTGAGTGTCAACTACGCGCTTTGAAAAGTTAATGTTTTGATTAAATATGTTCATAGCAAAGCAATCAGAATCAAGTTGAAATTTAAATTCAAAAATACTGGTGCCTTCCAATTCTGGTGCCAGATATTTTGTTTGTGTCTTTGGATTTCGCTTTCTAATGATTTCAGAGTAGCTTGCTATTATATAAAAAATAAAGTTTATTACAGTAAAATTAAAAATGCTAATTAAATTAAAATTGCTTCGCAATTTTTTGACTAAACTAAAGCTTATCTTTTCAGCTTTATGCTCGGCTATTTCACAAATTTACAGCAAACAAACCTTTTATGTATATTAGTTCTCAGAAGGATATCCTGTAGATTTACCCTCCAAATATCTGCGGGTGTGAGCTAACCGCACCACCTCCTAGGTGTCCTCAGCTATGCGACTGCCGTGGTTTAGGTCGTGATCTGCAGCCAAGCTGCATGCACTTTGTATTTCAAATATCAAAGCTTGAAGAGATTAAGGTTAGGTATTTATTATCTTAGTTATACTCTTGCAGTATTTGTGAATATTTTCATGGATAAAGATAAGATAAGGCAAGATAAAATCTATATTTGCCCATATATGGTACAGTTAGGTATACAATATTATTATATAAATTAGTTCCATCATTAACTGCTGATTATTTAGCGTGCAAAATTATAAAATTGGAATAAATATCTAAATCATTAAAGTTATGGATTAATTATTATTACATAAATTACATTCACAATTAAATATAATCAAATTAAATAGGTATGTCTCAAGGTAAAACGAATAAAAATAACAACAACATTTATCCTTAACAACTGTTCAAAAGAAACCGAAGATCTTGATTTCTTATATACCTCTAAAGAAATCTATATCATCACACCATATTTAATACTATTTGGCCCCAAAAATTATAATTATTTTAAAATGATTCAATAAAATTCAAATATTCAAGCGTCAATAGTCAAGCGATCGTTCAATGTCTTTCATTAAGATTCATTAAAATGCGAATTGTTTTTAATAATTTTAAAATTATTAAAACGAATATTCCTTTACTGGACAATAACGTGCTGCCTATATGCACTATTTTTAGATAAAAACCGAAGTAAACTTTTAGAGAGCTGTAACTCTTTTTTAGTTTGCGTTGCAAGGATGAGGAGCACTAAATAAAATGAGCAACCTACATCTCTCAGTGAAGCGTCCTTATCCGATATGGAAGAGTAATGCCAAATTTTAAATATACATTCTTAATATTGTTCATGTTTTTATTTCTTTGTCTGCTTTTACATCGGCTTTATTTAATCCAGCAGTTCGCAGGGGTTTGGGAGCCACGCGGATAAGACAGTACCGAGTTTTCCATAACTTCGATTTAAACTGAATTCATAATGGCGGGTGTAATATTTTGTAAGTACTATTGTTATTTATTAATTTATCTGTTTCAAATGTTACGTTTCGTCATTTCTGGTTAAGACAGATATGCAACGCTCCTACTTATTCTAAATCTGAAAACGAGACACACTAAAATATATGTAGAAGTTTGCTTACCACAAAAAGCTGAAGCCCATTAAGTGTACGAACATATTTATAATGCAAATACGATTACTGGCTCGCTTCGAAATTCGGAGCGCTAATGCACTCGGTGCCCGCCATGAATTGTAAACTATGTGTTTCTTTTTACTAACGGAGATGTTTGAACAAATACGGGAAGTACTTTCAAATACATGCCTGTGTACCCAGAACGTGTAACTAATCTTTGATAACAGATACGCGTAATATGAATAACTTTGGTGTGGCTCACTTATCACAATCTAGAATTCCAAAACAAATTACAAGTCTGTGAGCATTAAAAAAAATACGTTTCTTTTAGGTTACATAGCCTAAAATGGGCAAAATTTTAAATTTTTATAGGGATGGAAATTACGAACACCGGAAAGTTAGAGGTGCAACCACACATTCGGGTCGGCAGTGTTTATTGAAGTATAAAGCCGGCTCGAAGTTACAATATTACCACACATATTAGGCTTGTGCCGTTTGGGTGTTCCATTCGTTCTATACATAGCTCGGCACATTCGATTCTCTCTTCTCCATTCATCTCCTCCGTTTATTTAATTTTGCCGCCCGAAAGTGACGGTTAATTACAGGATTATGTTATACAATGTAACAAAATAAACCTTTGGCTTAAAGTAAGTTATATATTTTTTAAACTTTTTTATGCCATCAAAAACATATTATATACCTAATCATATAGGCTCGGGAAAACACTAGTAGTGACTGTCAACAACATATATATATATAATTAGAATATTTTGTTTTTGTGACATTTACTTGTTTGGGGTTTCTGCGTACCCCGTTGGTAAACAAATGGACCTATCCCGCACAATTTGAGTTTTATTCATAAAAACATCCTTTTGTTATTTTATTTGGCTTAAAATTTCTCCTTTATTTTTGATTCACGATGTATGGTTGGATTTTTTTTTTGCAGATTTTTAGAAATTATTTTGATGTGGGTATTTTGCTACGTTTCTCAGTTAAAAGGTTTTGTTGTACATGGAATAATGGGAATTATATCACATATTCAAAAGCCTATATATCAAACGCTGAAACGTGGAGATTTAAGTATTGGAGATCAAATGCTAATTTTTAAGTACGAATTCCAATCAGTCAGTAAAAAAAATACACGATTGCACTCAAAAGACATAAAGCAAAACACAGCATAAACCAACTTATCTACAGTACAAAATCACTAAATATTATTTTCCGTGGCGACTCTTTTAAAAAAATTTACAAAGAATAATGCGTTCTTACCTTTTATTCCCCTCACAGACCGTTTACACGAACCTGGTAATTATTCTACGGTGCCGCGGCCGTAAATAAAGCGGGATGAGCAGGCTCCTTATAAATCATTCGCGCCCGCGAATCCAACTTAATCGCGGATAAAAGTACAAAATACATTGAAATAAATAAAGTTGTGCTACATAGGAACATTAGTCGCTATGCGGCCCATCCGTTTCTTATCATTTGCAGTTAATTTTATTAGGTAACTTGTATATTTTCTGAGAGTATGATAATTTTTTCATTTTCATAGGTAAATGCAATGTGATAGTGCGATAGTATTGTTACCATTCTTTTTTGTATTTTTAATATTCGTGAGTGTAATTTTCTTTTTTTATTTCCTTTCATTGAATTACGCACAATTGCTTCAATAATTTAAAAATACTATGCAATTTTTTATTGCATTGATATTCAAAATATGACAAACAATGTTTTCTAAACGGATTAAAATCAATACAAAAAGTGGCCCCAAAAGAACTCCCTGTGCGACCCTTTGATATTCTATTCGCATTCATTCAAAGAGAAGAAAATTTGGTCAAGCGTTGTGTGTCCACTACACTGCGTCCTTTTGTTTGATTGAAAGGTGTTGATATGAACAGCTGACTGCTTCTCAGAAGGTTGTGTTAAATGTCTGATTCAATCAAATGCATTTGATTGAATAAAGAGGGGCGGTGCTGGTATAATGTGAAATAAATATCGAGATTGGGTAAAAGTAAGCTAATTTCCTAATCTTTTTGTGTTATACAAGTTAACAAGTCAAGTGTATGCATGTACTTTTGTTACGTTTGAACAACACATGGTGATGAACTTTACTACTATTCAAGTTTAATCATAATATTATATTTATATAATTAGACAATTTCAACTTAAAAACAGATTACATACGAAGTATACGTAAGTGGCTTAAGCAAATTACTTTCCTGAATTAAAAAATTCAAACAACAAAGTTGCAGATGTAATTTTTTTTTAATATAGGTAAATATAAATAAACACTAGTCAAAATACTTTAGGTGCTAGATAAATGAACGTACATTGAACGAGATCGTGATCCGAATACTCTAATGGTCCAAAGACACAAAAACACGGTACGCTGAAGTTCACACACGTGTTTCGTAATAGAGACTACTGGTGTTGAGACTTGATAGAGTAACAAAATGTGTGGGAGTATGAATGTGTAATACTTTCTTGTTAATCTTTAAACATACTGTTTATATTTATAGTTTATTATTATTTTTAAATGCCTTGATGAACCTTAGTAAATTTACGTATTATACATATGACTAAATGATTACTCCTTGTGGTATAACTTAATTACCCATATTATTTGAACATCACAATATTTATTACAAAATCAGTATTTAAACATTCAAGATTTGTTTTATCATGTTTGTTTGAGTGCTTGATTACGTATTTAAATCTCAACCATTCTTGCTTGTTTATTGTAAGGCCTTATTTAATGAAGAAAAGACTTTTCAATTAATGCCAATATGTATTATAAAAGCTATGATTTCAAACTAAGCAAAAAATATTGAAACTTCGTGTTTTTCGTGTTTTCTTCGTGAAATTGAAATATCGTTTTTAGTTTGCCATTAAAGTATCAAAATCATCGGCTCACTCTACAATCATAGTGCAAGGATATTCTGACAGGGGATTTCATTAGATGCAGCTTAGCCACCAAGAGTAAACATCAGGGGTGGTAGTAAGCTTAGAAATTTTATATCTAAGGATTTTTTGGCGTCATTCGTATTTCGTTCTGTGAAGATGTTCTATATTTGAATCGCCGGATTAAAAACTGAATAAAGGCGACGTGTAAAAATGTGAAGCTCATGACCTTACGTGAGAGAATCTATAATGCCTTCGTAATGATAATCGTCATTTTTTTTTCTTACGGCATATTGCCAGCAGCATGAGCATTACTATTTCCCGGTTTTACACCGATAATGATTGGTATACACTACTTAAAAAATAAAATTAAAAATGGATATAAGAACTATTGGAAAGAAAATGTTTGAGGGTTTTTGTCGTCTTGGGGGGAGGGAGACTTGCCAAGCCAACAGATACAGATAATAATAATTTTGTTTAAATCTTAGTATATTATGAGCATTTCAATCGTCCGCAAAACCTATCTACAATTACCATGAATTTGTCTTTAAAACTGATTCATCCTCATATATTTATCATTTAAAATGAAAATGGATGTGATAGAAAACGTTCGCGTCCACCCTTATTTCGGTAAGAGCTCGCACTTGTTTGATGTACGACGTTGACTAATGATATGTGATCTTAAAATAATAACTTGGAAAGCCGTTAAACTGAACGTGCCAAAGAGATATGGTGAATAATCGTAGCAAGAGCCAATATTTTATTTAATGATCGTAAAACGTTAGTATTAACAAAAATGGTGACTCGGCTCAAGACTTAATAACTTCTTTCTCAATAAAAAGTCAGTTTACCGTCTTGTTAAAAGAAAATTTAAATAAAACAATTTTCTTATTTCATGATTAAAATACTCAAATACAATATAAACAAAAAATATCTAAGGTTACTTTTATCTACGCACATATATGTATATTATACAATCACTCCTCTGAGTCACGTCTCAATACAGATGCATAAAATTAAGATAGAATCGTTACTTGCATACTTATTAGCTAATCTCATCGTTACCATCAGCATTTCATTACTACTTAAACATGCATTAAATTTTCTTCTTTTCTTTCCCAGTGTACCCATATCTAATTAATCAAAAGTGCCAACAATATCAGAATTGTTATCTGGTGTTCAAGAAAGCGTTGCGTTGGCGCCCCTCTGTACAATGACTGTGAGTCTAGGGGGCGAATACAAAACGAAGCCACCAGTCGCAGAGGCCCCTTTCATATTGTCTTATAGAATTTGCTGATGTCATTTATTAGCCACTAACATAAAACATTTTTATAGCTACTGATATGAGGACGTCGAGAATATTCTCTTGGAATAAGAACAACCAATTTATAGTGACGCATAAAATTGTATTGCGGAGCGTAGTCATGTTGTTTTGTCCTATTTATGGTTTGTTTAACTTTTGGTATTATTGTTATTCAGAATATTCCTATTTCGAATTTCAGTGTTGTAAATAACATAATAGTTTAAGAGCTCTATTTACGAGTCGATAGTGGAATCCTGAAAGTTTATATTAAACTCAGGATCTAAAATTGTATTATTTTGTGTTTTTGCAAAGAAGACGTAATCGTGTTTTAGGCGTGAGTGTTTATTTCAACACCAAAAAATTTAAAAAAATAATAATTTGATTAAGATTGAAATGTTTTTGTACAAAGCTGAACAAAACGTACGTTTGTATACACTGGCATTTATAACAAGGTACAGAAACAAAGATTATACAACGTTAGATTGAGTTACTTTAAAAATAGTATTTGAGAACCAATTTCATCTGCGCAGAGTTAGTAGTTAATTCACTTTGTTTTATTGACACTTGACGGCCTGTTTGGTGTGGAGGTAAGTGCCCTTGCCTTCCATGCCAGAGGTCCCGGGTTCGAATCCTGGTAGGGGCAGATGTTTTATTATATTTGCTTTCTAGTCATGGATGTGTAAGTATGTTTATTTAAGTTTATTTCTAATAGTTATACATGAAAAAGAAATATCTATGTGTGCTTATATATTTCTTAAGTTTATTTATCCGTTATCTCGTATCCATAACACAAGTTCTTAAAGATACTTAATTTGGGCTAGATAATGTGGTGTGATTGTTAGAAATATTATTATATTATATTATTATTATTTTATTGATATTTTTTTAAATTATTAAATACAAATTAATTTCACGGCATACTATTTTACTTAAATCAAAGATCAAGTGATCATAATAAAGATGTTCCAAATTAAAAACTTAGAAAAAAATAAATTTCACAAGGATGTGTTTCAGATTCATTACCACAGCCCTCTTGCTTACACGATATTCGATTTCAAAGACGGTGACAGTATTACCACTGAGCTGACAATGTCAAGGGTGACAAGTGACAAGACAGCAGTAGTGATTTCAACTAAGGATATTTAGCTCAGCCTGTCAAACCCTTTTGAAAATGGTTTTAATACTTAAGAGATAGAGAAACAAATTTACTATGAATTTTTAAATTATACTATTTAAAGTACGACGTCCTATAATATAATAATTTGTTTTAATTTGAAATTATTCAGTTCACTGTGTCAAAGAGGTTTACTACGAATTTTTTTTCCACTAAAACTGGTTTAATAGTACATTTGTTATGCCATGTATACCTATTGATAAGCAAAAAATAAGAAAAACTATTCATTAATTATGTCTGTCTCATTATTAGCAATTTAATTTTAATTTAGGACCTAATCATAATAAATTTTTGGCTCACTCATTTCTATCATCAATCATAATTTAATTTAAAAAAGTCAGTTATTATAAATACTAAACCAAATCAAAACAATTTTTTGAATGTTACAAAACATTTTTAAGTAACACTTCAGTAGTATATTTTATAGTATATCGATAATTATCGAAATTCTTATTTCCAACCTAGAATACAAAGTACCAAAACTGTTTATAGTGCAGCCCGTATTTTTAGTTTTCCTTGACGCCTCGACAGTGCGTTTTCATTATATGCAGCTTAGTGGCAGCGAGCAAATAAACCGCTCCATATAAGATTTTGAGTACAATTTCACGAATTCTATCCACACAGAACACCCGGCGTAATCCTCTTTTTATTATACTCGGAGACTACTGCGAATTTTGAAAAAGAAAAGTACTTGAATTTTTTGTAATAGATGTAGGTAATAAGAATATGTAGATTTTTGGTTACGTTTTTAAATTATTTCATAAAATATTCTCTTATGTATTAAGAAAAGTTTCGTCGCTTTATAAATACACTCGGCGTCACAAAAATCGCACCTTTCGAAAAAGCAACTTTAAAATACTTTTACTCAAACTTTATCCATAGTAAGGGTATGATTGTAGGATATCATTGGAAAGGTTATTTAATTGCCTATTAGAAATTACAAACATGTGTATATGTTTTAAAGCTTTTAATAAAAAAATCTTAAAAAGGATAAAAGTTACAAAAACTAAATTTAAAAAAACATAAAAAAATCTCAAATCAGTCCTTAAAATCTAGTGTTTCCTCCCCTTGCTTTGATGACAGCTTCCATCCGATCCTTCATGGACCTCACGAGGGTCACCGCTCTCTCTTGGGGTATGTTCTCCCATTCTTCCTTCACGGCATCCTGAAGCTCTTGGAGAGTGGTGGGAGCAGGATCACGTGCTCGTACGTGTCTCTTTACATCGTCCCAGAGATGCTCGATCGGGTTTAGGTCTGGGCTTCGTGCTGGCCACTGCATAACAGGAATCTCAACCTCTTCCAAGTAGTCCCGCACAGAAAACGCAGTGTGGCAACGGGCGTTATCGTGCATTAACATGAAACCATCGCCAACAAAACCGGCATACGGGACCACATGGTCTTGTAAGATTTCTGTTATGTACCGCCCAGCATTCAGCGACCCTTGCCCGCGACCACCGCCAGTCCGAGAGACGCACACAAGTTCCGTTTTCCCTTCAACGGATATGCCACCCCAGAACATACAGGAACCACCTCCGTATTCGACGGATTCCTCTATACACGCTTGGGTAAAACGTTCCCCTCTTCTTCGGTATACCATTCTGCGTCTATCGTTGCAGAAAAGACATACTCGTTTCTCATCGATAAAGAGAACGGCCCTCCACTGGTCAAGCGTCCAGTTGACATGCTCCTGAGCAAATTGTAACCGCTCTCTCCGATGTCGCACGGTCAATTTTGGGCCTCTAGCAGGTCTGTGAGCTCTTAATTCCTTTTCTTTCAATCTTCTTCTAATCGTAGAGACACTCACAGACGTTCTACGAGCTGACCGGAGCTCTTGTTGCACCTCAACAGCATTGCTGAAGCGGTGGCGCAACGACGTAGACACAATGAAATGGTCGTCTCTTTCTGATGTACAACGTTTTCTTCCGGATCCACGTCTTCAGGTATAGCCACTAGTCTCACGGAACCGTTGGTATACTCGTCGTACTGCAAATCGGCTAAGGTTCAACTGTCGAGCAACGTCAACCTGTCGCAATCCTGTTTGCAATAGAGCAACGATTTGAGCGGCTTCTTCAGGGGTTGTATCCATCTTCAGGTACAGTTCTTTTGCGTATGTTGTTCCAGTGTGTTCACTCTAAAGTCTGAGTAGCGACTGACCCATTTCTTACCTGGACATAACATTTTATACCCTTTTAAGGTAGCCCAACTAGCGCTCCTTAAGTGAGCATTTTTTCCAATATCTTATTGATTGGTCCCTGGTTAGAAATGGTAATTGATTTTTTAATGATACAGGTAATTAATGTAAAGGTATTGAAGTGCACTTTACAATGATATTTCTTTTTCACGCGTGGTATTTATGGGCCAGATTCTAGGAGCAATTTACTGAAAAAAAAATAAAGGTGCGATTTTTGTGACGCCGAGTGTATATAAAGATTTATTTATACTCATAGCTAAATTATTTTTGAAAAAATTATTGTGTTTATCTTTGTCTTTAAATTATTCAAGCCTATTCAAGTATATTTAATGTTTATTACATACTGCATTTACAGTAAAGTTAATTTCTATTCTTTTCTATGATATGCCTAAGGCGTCTTTCAACGACCTTCCTAAAATATATTCCGAATGTTGTATCTGAACTATATTTAATCATAACAATTATCACCTTCCACAAAGCCAACAACAGGGGTCCTAAACAGGTTTTCTACCTTATCATCAGTAGCTGTCCATTACCTCTAAGCCCAAAAATGATGATGTTCTTATTTCCTCGGGGAGTCCCAACGCAGCTACGAAAGCGCAACATTGGGTTTGGAACTCCGTAACCTGTATGCTAGAGATGGTTTCTCGAATCAGACATTTTGTAACGTGCACTAGAATAGACGATATGAAAATAATTGACGGTATTTTCAAAGTGTGATTTGAAAATTTTGCAGTTTTAATTATATTCAGTCAGTTCTTTATTTTTACACGAAAGGTTTAATTCGAAATTAAACTAAATTAAGTAACTAGTAAGTTAGTAGTTCTTTTTTTAGAAAAATTCCATGAGAATTGTTTTAAAGTTTACATGAGAATATTTTTTCATTCCATTATTTACATTAACTATTTTTATTTCATTTTGTGCTGTAACATTGTAGATTCTGTTTTCCTTGTTCTGAAGTTTAATAAATATAACAATTTTACGGTCATCCCAATCTAAGATTCCATTTCACTCCCCTTCAGTAAAATCTGTAAAATATGTCAGTGGCCATACAAACGGTGTAAGGATAAACAGCATAAAGAAGAAATAAAACCAAAAATTGGATTTCCTTGGATCTTCCTTGTATTTACATTTGGTTTTATAAGTAAACATATAATATACTTAATACAAAGTATACTTTATATAAATAAATTGTAAGTTGTGGGTAGTGAATTTGTAACTGATAATAATTTGATGTTGTTTTAAACGATTTATAACAAATTAGTTTAGTTGCAAAAAACCTGTTAAATAAAAAAAATAAAAAAATAAAAATTGCATTTATTTCCGTAATCTTGGTTACAACATATTTCTAGGACTTCCCAGTGAGTAATCAGAGGATACTCGTATTGGGAATGACCCGCTACTTCCCTTAAGGATAAAATTAAGATTACAAAGTAAAACAAACACTAAAACAATAGCCTTTAAGAGACTTCTAGAACAATCAAAAGAAAGAAGAAGATTTACATTTAAAAATACATTAAATTTGATTATACATTGAATATAAGCAAATTATTTATGCATATATACCAAGGTGTGTGAGGGTGTGAGGTTCATAGTGCTGATGTGGTATTGTGTATGTATGTGTGGGAATGTGTATGGATGTGTAGGTGAATGAGGATTAGTATTTTAGCAGGTCTACGTTGGCACCTACATAGTAGATATAAATATAGATTTATAGATGTGTAATTTTATGCATATAATATGATTATTTATTTAATTATTAATACAATAGACAAGGATGCACTAACATTTTCATTTAAGATAAGATACGATCTATTTCAGTAAATTCTAATTAAAAGGTTTTCTACTTCGTCATAAGTAAGTGTACCCAACCATTGTCTTAAAGTTTTCTTGCACATATATAAATGCATAGGATATATTTCGAGTATTTTATTTAATTTATTGTATATAAAAGCAGACTGGCATGGGTATTGCCTTCTAGCAAAGACAGTCCGTACAAAGGGTGTTGGGGCCACAATATCATTTCTCCTCTTTTTTTGTAGTGATTTATTATATGGTAAGTGTTTGTGACAATTTAGTATAAGATTAAAAACATAGAGCTTTCTAACCGTCAGGAGTTTACTAATCTGATATAAGGTGTTTGTAGAGAATCTGTAAGGTTTAAAGTACATGACCTTTATCAGAGATCTCTGTGCCCTTTCCAGGTTTAAAAAGTCGGTCTTAGTGGCTCCTCCCCAGACTGGAATGCAGTAAGAAAGAATCGATTGCGCTAAAGCTATATAAACGTGATTCAGTAGAGTGCTAGACATGACTGACCTTAGAGATTTAAATACCCAATTTAACTTTCTGATCCGATTTATTACAGCTTCCAACTGCGAATGCCAACTAAGTCTCTGATCAATAATAATTCCGAGGTAATTTGTTTGATTCACCTTGTTTATAAGTGGACAGCCGCACGAGATATTTTTAATATTTGAGCAAGTATGAATTTTGATGCTAAAGGTATTTCCCGGTTGTGACGATGTACAGGGAGCAAAACAAATGTAATTCGTGTTTTGGACATTTAATGTAAGTCTATTTTCTCTCAGCCATTTTGTCACACGTGCCAAACCCTCAGCAGTCTTTTCGCGTACGGAATTCCAAGTTTTACCAGTAAAGACGATAGCGGTGTCATCCGCATAAGAGAATATCCTACCCCCGACGTCTTGTAAATTGCACAATTGATTGATATAGATCAAGAAGAGAGTCGGGCCAAGTACACTCCCCTGCGGCACACCATATTTAACGGTTTTTTCTTCACTAGTGAAGTTTTCTATCTTTACAGCTTGAGTTCTGTCACGAAGGTAACTACTGAAGAGAGACAGCGCAACCCCCCTGATTCCAATGCTCTCCAACCTGTCCACAAGAACTGAGGTAGAGATAGTATCGAAGGCCTTTTTAAGATCTAGAAAGACTGTAAGGCATTTATTTCTCTTGTAAACTTCCTCAGTTATAATAGAGACCAAATCCAAAATTATATCTTGAGTTGATATTCCTTTGCGAAACCCATATTGAAATTCAGATAAAATATTACATTTATTGAGGTAATTAAGAAGTCTATTGTTAAGTAGTTTCTCAATTATTTTTGAGATTGAAGTCATAACAGAGATTGGCCTATAGTTATTTACCTCAGATTGATCTCCGTTCTTGTAGACAGGAGTCACTACAGATCGCTTGAGGGCACTAGGAAAGACTCCTGCACCAAAACAAAGATTTGCTAGTTTACAAATGAGTGGGACAACAAAGTCTCTGGCACGCTTCAGAAATGCAGTGCCTATCCCATCCCAACCAGGTGCACTGCCACAGTCTAGGCTCATGAGTATGCTGTCAACTTCACTAGGATCTGTCTCTAGCAGAACAAATGAGGTGGAAAGGGAACGGCTAGTCGGGTGGATCTCTGAAATAAGGCTGTCGGTACCAGATTGTTTGTTTATGAGATCTGCTAAATTAGAGCCAATATTGACGAAGTAATTATTAATATAATTGACTGAGTTTTGTGGTTGCGATTTTATATTTAGTAGGTCAATATTATTGATCTTTTTTGGTTTATATTGCGTAATGTCGTTTATCGTGGACCATAACTTTTTAGGTTGCTTAATTGATTCTGTTATTTGTTGGCTGTTATACTTTCTCCTAAGTTTTTTAATAAGATTAGAACAAAAATTACGATAACGTTTGTATGTTATTTTTAAAGTTATATTGTGGGGCTCTTTTCTAAGCTTGTTCTGCATGCTATTTCTAAGTTTAATGCATTTGAGGGCTCCAAGGGTTATCCAAGGCTTTAGAGATATTTTATTATTTGACACAGTAACGATTTTGGAATTATCTTGGATAGCTGCCTGGATCATGCTTATAAAAGAGCTAGCAAAGATTTCAGGATTATTGCAAACATTCAAGAAAGACGCATCAGAAGCTACGAGGGTTTTATAAGCATTCTCATAGTTTATTACAGTTTTATTTTTACAAGAAGTAGGCTTTTGATATGCATTTGAAAATTTGACCAGGACAAGATTATGATCAGTAACCGTAGTATTTAAAACAGCAACAGAAGCGGAGTTAAGATTGGTGTCCAACTTTAAAATAACATGATCTAAACAGGAGTCCTTCCTAGTGGACAAGGTATGGCCAGGCAAGAGACCATGATGGGATAAAACATTTAAATAATTGAGGCGATTTCGACGATCGTGTGATTTTTCTTTCTCTGAAATTATCAAATCTATATTAATGTCACCAATAACAACTATATTTTTGATTTGTGGAATTGTTTCAAGATGTGCATTAAGGGAGTTATTAAAACCGTCAGCTTGTAGGAAAGTGGGGAATGATATATAGCCAGAAAGGCGTAGTTGGCAATCTCAATCTGAAGTCCAGTTGCGTTAGTAAGACAGAGTTCTGTTACTTTAGCTTGGTGATTGTTTCTAATGTAAATAACAACACCATAATTTTGGTTTAGCACGTTAATTGTTTTATTAAATGCTTTTTTTTAAATATTTTTTTTTTTTAAATAATTTTTGTTAAATTAAATGCTTTGAATATGATAAAATGTTTGATCAACCTTATGCTTTAATGAAATTTTTAGCGCTACAAGATTTTTGTTCCCATAGCACAAGAATTTTTGGTTTGTTATATCTATGAATTGTGTAGATTTTGTATTAGTCAATCAAAAATGTAGATTTATTATGATGTTGTGTAAAATAATTTTTAGTTAGAAGTTAAGGTTTATTTACGCAATTTCAATAAAAATTAAGAGAAATTAGACATTAATTACGTGTCTTTTATAATAATATATTTTGATTTTGCTAAATCTCCAGCGATTTACCCGCCAGCAACTTTATATTGAATTCTTTCAAAGAAATATGATTAACTTTAATGCTCGTACATTTTCTTTACGTTAAAAGTTAGCTCCATCATCAATCACTGGGTACGTTATATTCCACGATACGTTCCGTATGGTCGCACGATCGCAGAAATAATTAAGCTGTTGCTGTTTTTGAGCAGTATTTACATGGAAGTAGCAAATAACGTTTAAGAATATTTCAAGTCGATGAAGAGAATACCAATTAGTAATTATGCATTGGCCTATTGAACATACCTAAGGCTGTTATCTAGAAAATGGGCTCAGACTTATATAAGACTTAACTCAGCTCAATTGTCAAATAAAAAGTGACTTTATTTTATGCTCCTTAGTGATCAAAATCTAAGGAAAACAATTCACAAGATTGATGTCACGTGTTTTCCGAATATGTGTACTACTATAGTATATATAGGTACTGTATAGTTACAGTAAAAAACAAAGGCGCTTTTGTTGACCATTTTATTAAAATAATTAGTACGAAAAGTATATAGGCCAAATTTAAAATAATATTAACAAGCTTGTTTTTAGAAACAGGTTACAAATAACAAATACATAAGTAAATAGTAATAAATAATCGTTATCTTTTGTTTAAAATCATATAGCTTAAATTAACGCATATGCTTAAAGCCATCTTATATAATTTCTATAAAGCGCCGGTATGTTTTATTACACCCATATTGAAAATCGCGATAGGTAGTATATTTCTTTGTACGGCTCCTGGGTGACTCGTAAGTAGCGATTGTCTTAAGTTCTTTGTTGACAACAAGATTACCTACTACGATACCATTTTTACTGACAGTATTTGCTTGCAGTATTCTAAGTCCAACACATGTCCAATGTACCTAAAAAAAGGTAACTGATTTGCTAATTATTTATTATATACTTATTGTACTGATGGTAGTAGAAAACTTTAATACAAATAAAAATGTTTACTAAAATATAAATCAACCTGAATAATGAAAATAAAAATATTTTCGAGTCCCGTTTGAACAATAATTTAATATGACCTTGAACTTGAGTAAATACTTGAGTAATGTCTCCTTCTCCGCATTACGAAACTATTACAAATCCTCATTTACTAAATCTTTTCTTAAGTTTTCACGATACATACTTTAAATAAAACACTTTTTACCGAATATTATCGCGTATATTTTAGTTAATTTTAAAATTATTTCGACGTTTCGGCATCTTTGCAGTTGCCGTGGTCACGATAGACTCCTCATTTACTACTCAGTCCTCATTTACTACAGCTCGTTAACAAACTGAAATTCACAAAAAAAGAACAGTCCATGTTCCTCAATCCAAACAGATAAAAAGTTTAAAAACTTTGAAACTGTCCTGCGGTCTTTTACAGTCGTGTTGCTAGCAAGCATTTTCCCAAGCATCGTGGATAAAAAATCACGAGACCGCAGATTGTCTTTTGTTAAAACTTGTAATATTTCACCAACTTTTGAGATAGTTGGTTACTTCGCCACGAAAGTTAGTGTTATAAAACTAAAAGTAAGAAAGTTATATCGAATCGAATCAAAGTTCTCACAGCACAATAATGAAAGAGATATTGGAAGAAATACTCTTGAAACTTAACAGATTGGTTTTCAAATAATATTTCAGGATGATTGTCCGAGAAAGCGATTTTTGATATAAGTATAACTTTTTAATGTGAATTTAGGATAAGATAAGGCAAGTTATAGTTTGTTTAATTAACACAGGTTTATGCAAATAATACTAAAGGCACTATCATTTTCACTGTTCGCAATCATTAATCAATTGTTTTTCGTAGTACACCAATGTACGCCCTCAAACATATGTTTTTAAATTGATAATTGCGATAATTCCAAAAGTCATTTTTTTTTGTTCCCCTCCACGGGAAGGGCAGGAGGATAAAAAATGCTCTGACGCATACTCCGCGCGCGCGATCGAAGTTATGTGGGACTCGTCCGGACGCCTACCAGAACCATACCCACTAAAAAACCCCCTGTCGGCTCGTGCAATTTTTTGCTACTCAGCCTTCATCTGAGCGACGGCCAATTGGAGAAAGAGGCTGCGCTAGCGGGGCCCAGAAGGGGTCACCCGCTGGGATTTACATAGCACTGAAGGTGCTCAAAGCATTGAAGGTGAATACACAGCACTGAAGGTGCTCAAAATGAAAAGTAAATAATTAAAACATTAAAAATTGAAAAATAAAATTGCATTTATTCGGATTTATGTTAGAATTAGAATTTACGTTAGAATTAGAATTTACGTTATTATTATAATTTACGTTAGAATTAGAAGTTGCGGCCTGAAGGGCTAAGAGATCTAACGTCAGCTGCGTCGCTACGTTCGTGTGCACGTTTCTCGGTCTAGCGACTTTGAATTTCGAATCTATGACAGGAGCAGTATATGAGACTGAATCTCGAACTAGAGGATTGGGATGGGATTCGGCGCGTTTGAAGAACGACTCTGAGAGTGTTTTGAGGTGCTGTTGCACTGTAGGTAATTCAAGATCTCTGTGCAGGTCCGCATTTCGCACGTACCACGGTGCTTCTGTGGCCCTGCGGCAGAAGAGATTTTGAACTACCTGCAGTTTTTGCAGGACGGAGGGTTTGGCGTGGGCAAAGACTGGCGAGGCATATGTCATGAATGGCCTAACGCAGACCTTATAAAGCGTACGTTTGTTTCTGAACGACATTTTAGTTTTTCTACCTAACATACTATATAAACGGCCTAAGTAAAAACGGGCGAGTATCGTTACTCTATCGGAGAGTGGCTTGAAAGAAAGCGTCTGGTCTAAGGTGACGCCTAAGTATTTGGTAGTGCGCTTCCAGGGGATGGGAGTACCTAACATACGAACGTGCAGATTGTCAGCGACATGACGTTGTTTGCAGACGAAGTAAACCGCAGAACTTTTGTCTGGGTTCACATCGATACGCCATTTTTGAAACCATGCACCGTCTACAGCTTTTTGGAGTCTGGTGGTGAGACCCAGGACACTTTGGCCTTTGGTGTAAAGGGCTGTGTTGTTGCCAAAGAGGGCGAGTTCGACGTCTTTCGGCGGAATGGGAATGTCGTTAGTGTACACGGTATACAACAGAGGGGCGAGGACTGAGCCTTGAGGGACTCCAGCCTTTATGGGACGAGGCGCGAAAACCGTGCCTTCATGTTTGAAACGAAACGTGTGGTCTTTGAAAAACGACGCGATTATCCTAACTAGGCGAGCCGGTAAGCCTATTTTGTAGAGTTTATAAACGAGACCGCTGTGCCAGACTTTGTCGAAAGCCTTGGCTACGTCAAAGAAAACTGCGATCGTTTTCTTTCGTTTCGGATAGAAGCCGACGAGTATGTACTCGACGATTCGATGGACTTGCTGAGGACAGGAGTGCTTAGCGCGGAAGCCGAACTGGTGGGAAATGATGAGGGGATCGCCATCCGTTGGAAACAGATGGTTCCGTATTCGAGAGATTCTTTCGAGAAGTTTAGACATGGCCTTGAGGAGGCTGATGGGTCTGTGATTAGCCGGGATAGTCAGAGGTTTACCCAGCTTGGGAATGCCTATGACTGTCGCTTCTTTCCAGGCTTTTGGAAAGTAGCTGTGGTCGAAGCAGGCATTGAAGATGATGGCTAACAAGGTAAGAACCTGTTGAGGCAAGTGTTTGAGTGCGTGGTTAGAAATACCATCCGCACCCGGAGCCTTTTTGGACTTTTGACTTCTAATGAGAAGCAAGATTTCATCATTGGAGACTGTGACGGGGTCGTCGGTGATGGGGAGAGATTCTCTGCGGAGAACTTCGTCCGCCACCGCCATCGAAGGCAGTAGTGCCATCGGGACGAGTGAGAGGAGGAACGAGAGGCGGTGTCTACGCGTAAGGCTCGGGCCATACTATAGTACGCCTGGTGGGACGGAGAGATATTCTCCATGAGATCGTTAAACTGAGCGTCTCGGAGTTCCTTGAGGCGAGACCTAACTTTACGTTGTAATTTGTTCGCAGCTGATCTATAGGCGGGCGTGGGATATTTCTTGGCTGTCCGGAGAGCCGCGTTCTTAGCTTTAATGAGATTGCTAACGGCTAAGGGTAGATTGGGTATACTTCGCTTAGCAACCTTTTCGTTTACACTGATGGCTGAGTTGATAGCATCAGTGAGGGAGTCAACTAATGAATCTATTTTGTCCGGGCTATCTAATTGGTCGGGCGAGATCGCGAGCGGAGAGTTTGGGGCCTCTAAGGCTGAAGCTAACGTATTTTTAAAACCTTTCTAGTTGGTAAAGGTCTAAGGAGGAGTGACGTGATTGTTAGGCGGTCCTAGCACGAGGGAGACGGGGCGGTGATCAGAGCCAAGGTCATCGAGCGGTTAGATAGACCTGAGATCGAGGTTGATTTGTTTGACGATCGCAAAATCGAGGATGTCAGGAGAGTAGTTAGGGTTGCCGGGATAGTGAGTGGGAGTGACGGGAGAGATGACGTCTAAGTCGAGTTGCTGAGTGATTTTAAGGAGTTCTCTACCGCTTTGGTTGGTCGATAGGCACTTCCAGTCAGTATGTTTGGAGTTAAAATCTCCAAACATAATGACTGAATGGCTGAGGGCGAGAATAGCCTCGAAGTCGCTAAGGATAGGTCTGGTACGATGGATGTCAATAGGTATGTAGACTGAAGCTATGATGACGGTCGGATGACCAGTCATAGCCAATCTACTCACAGTGGCCTCCATTTTGAGGAGACGAGGGGGGAGAGGAGTGCAGTGGAAACCTCTTTTGTGATAAATAGCTGTGCCGCCGTAACCGTCGGGCCTATCGTTACGAATGAACACGTAATTGGGAACAGTGAATCTCCTGGTGCGGTATGGAGTGAGCCACGTCTCTTGAAGAAGCAATAAACCTGGCTCGTTGTTCTGAAGGAACAGTTTGAGGTCAGGAAGGTTAGTGCTGAGACTACGAGCGTTAAAAGTAACTAGGGATAAGCCCTTGGGTTTGATACGACCGGACGCGGGATTTGCGGGTCTAGACATTATATTTGCTTATTTACGAATTTATACAAAAACAAAAAAATTAAAATAAAATTTATAACGAACTTAGAAGCGAGTGATGCTCGGCTAACGCAAATAAACGCTCTTGAGGAGAGCGGGCGGCTCGCAGTTTGCGTGCGAGAACGGAAATTTCCGTAATGTCGACGTTTTCTCTCGACGTCGAACACAGTCTTCATGTCTTCAGCCAACGATGACTGAGGTGAAGATGACACGAAGGTGTAGGTGGAACGGCCGGACGCTGCCTCCAAGACAGAGCCGAAGTAGGCGTCGGCTGAACGGGCTTTGCTTCCGGGGGACCCCGGTTGCGCAGCGGCGGGAAGTTAGCGGGAGTGAGTGGCGGCACCGGTTTAGGCGCAGCCCTCTTGACTGAGGAGCGCGGAGCGCGCGGGCAACCCCTGTAAGTTAGCTGTTTGGCCAGACAGGCCGCACACAGGCAGGGGGGAAGTGGATTCGGGAGTGCGAGCACTCCTTTGTTATGTGAGGGTCCAGGCACTTGACGCACCTGGGAGGAGCTGAGCAGTTAGCCGCTGCGTGGCCGTAGAGCTGGCAGCGGTGGCACTGCCCAGGATGACCGCGGGGGTTAGGACGCTCGACGGAGATGTTCGAGAGTCTGCAGATTGTGCGAGCCTCTCTGAAGATCTCCCTCGAGTTGGGAGTATTAGACAAGATAACTAAAGCTAACAGAAAACGCCTACCGCGGTTTGAGTGCATCTTGTGCACTGCTTCAGCTGGGAAACCCCGGGACTTAAGGTCCTCGAGGATATCTTCGTGCGCGAGCTCGAACGGGACGCCCCGTAATACTGCGCGGATCTCACGCTCCTCCGGGAGGGCGTAGGTGTGGTGCGCGATTTGTTTAAGCGAGAGTAAACGAGTGATCGCGCGGAAGTCGTCGATAGTTGCGACTTGGATTTTTATAGTATCGCCTGCGTTATTTGCCTTGAGATAATTGATTTTGAGCTCTTTGCACAAGTTAGAAACCGCGGTCCAGCGCGCTTTTTCGCAGAGGAAGACGGGTGGAGGGAGCTGAGGCTTCGGTGGGACGGGAGCGCAGCGCGTCGCTGGCTTCGACGGGACCGACGGAGATGCGGTCACTTCGAGTGACATGAGCGGCGCGGGGGCGGGTGTAGAAGACACCGCGATTGGCTCGGGTGTTGAAGACACCGCGGTTTTTTTCAAACGCTTCTTAGAGCGTTTGGCAACTTACTGGAACGCGGGCTCAGGAGAGCCGGTTAAGGTGGCGGCGACCGACGAAGCTTCGGACGCGGCGGAGTCTGAATCGCTCCCGGGAGCGGTACGCTTCCTACGAGATGAGCGCGAGGATGCGACCGATGCGCAGTCCATATCGGATGGAATGGGAAACGCGGGAGAGCTATAGTCCTGAGGGGTCTGGACGTTGGAGAAATGAGGGGCTGGGGTTGGGGCCTGAGGGGCCGGAGACGCGATTGATGCCTGCAAGGCCTGCGTTAGGATGTCTTTCGGAATGGAGACGCCTGCCGCAGCAAGCTCCTGGGTGAACGCGTTCGCGAAGTTAATAACGCTTAGCGAATCCATTAGGGAGGGTTGGGACAATAATATGTTTAAATAAGTATATTGAAAGATGCCTAGTTCCTAACAACCTAGCAAAACCCTAGCAGCTAACCTCCCTACCAGCGGGGAGAATAACGTAAAACTAACCGTAGTACGCCGAAGGCCGCTACCTAGAAACCTAAAAAGGGTACGCAGGTAAAGAGTTGACCGCGTTAGGGTCAACCTTTACCGACAGAAAGGACAAATACACATGAAAACACACAGATATGATAAAAATAAATATGAAAATAGGAGAAAAATAAATAAAATAGAGAAGAGAAATAAAATAAAAATAAAAGGACTGGCTCAGTACAAATTCGTTGTCACCGTTAAGTATCCTTTGTACTGAACCCAGACTACTTACGCTGGGCACAACACTGCACTCAGCACAAGCACAACACAACTTACCACAGCACTTTGAAGACTAAGGGGCTTAGCCACAAAGAAAAATAACACTTCGATAGCACTCAGAGGACCTTGAAAACCGTAGCACGGAACCAACACGCTAAACTGTGACGTAAGTAGACTGAGCGCCAAGGAATGTCGGGAAGGGACCGATCAACGGAGAACGGGGTCTTGCACGTCCGTACCGGGTGGCGATCGGAGCGAGAATGAAAAAAGTCATTTAGCCATTTGTAAATATTTATATTATATCTGGTGAAGGAAAACATCGCGAGGAACTGGCGTAACTACCCGCAGTATGCAAATATGGGGGACTATAAATTGCCTAATTGCCCTTAGTTGAGGCTCATGATTCTCGCTCCGATCGCCACGCGGTGCGGACGTGCAAGACCCAGCTCTCCGTTGATCGGTCCCTTCCCGCCATTCCGCGGCGCTCAGTTTACTGACGTCACAGTCTAGCGTGTTGGCTCCGTGCTACGGTTTCCTAAGTCTTTCTACTCCGTCTGAGTGCTTTCGAAGTGCGATTTTTCTTTGCGACTAAGCCTCTTAGTCTTCAAAGTGCTGTGCTAAGTTGTGTTGTGCTTGTGCTGAGTGCAGTGTTGTGCCCGGCGTAAGTAGTCTGGTTTCAGTGCAAAGGATACTTAACGGTGACAACGAATTTGTACTGAACCAGTCCTTTTTATTTTTATTTATTTCTCTTCTCTATTTTATTTATTTTTCTCCTATTTTCATATTTATTTTTATCATATTTGTGTGTTTTCGTGTGTATTTGTCCTTTCTGTCGGTAAAGGTTGACCCTAACGCGGTCAACTCTTTACCTGCGCACCCTTTTTTAGGTTTCTAGTTAGCGGCCTTCGGCGTACTATTGTTAGTTTTAATTTATTCTCCCCAGCCCCCCTACCGCTGGTAGGGAGGTTTGCCGCTAGGGTTCGCTAGATTTTTATTTAGGAATTCTAGGCATTTGTTATATAAATAGGCGCTAGGTTTGCTAGGGAACCTAGGCATACATTATATATTTATATATTTCATATTATCCCAAGCCCTCCAATGGACCTCGTTAACGCTCTTAGGTCATTCGCCCAGGTGCTCGCCGCGTCCGGCGTCAGCATACCCGATGACATACTAACGCAGGCCTTACAGGCATCTATCGCGTCCCCGGCCCCTCAGGCCTCAACCCCGGCCCCTCAGGCCTCCGACGTCCAGACCCCTCAGGTCTTCAGCTCTCCCGCGTCTCCCGCCTCGTCCGAGATGGACTGCGAATCGGTCGCATCCTCTCACGCGTCGCGTCGTAAGCGTACCGCTCCCGGGAGCGACTCCGAACCCGCGTCTGATACGTCGTCAGATGCCGTCACCTTAACCGGCTCTCCTGAGCCCGCGTTTCAACTCGTCGCCAAGCGCTCCAAAAAGCGCTCTAAGAAAGCTTCGGTATCCAATACCCGAGCCCTCCCCGGTGTCTTCAACACCAGCCCCCGCGCCGTTAAAATCGCTCGTAGTAACCGCGTCTCCGTCGGTCACATCGAAGCCAGCGACGCGCTGCGCTCCCGTCCCGCCGAAGCCTCAGCTCCCTCCGCCCGTCTTCCTGCGTGAAAAAGCGCGCTGGACCGCGGTTTCAAACTTGTGCAAAGTGCACAAAATTAATTATTTAAAAGCCACCAACGCTGGCGATACAATCAAGATTCAAATAGCGACCGTCGACGACTTCCGCGCGTTTACCAGGTTACTCGGATTAAACCAAATCGCGTATCACACCTACGCCCTCCCGGAGGAGCGTAAGATCCGCGCAGTACTACGGGGCGTCCCGTTCGAACTCAGCAACGAAGACATCCTCGATGACCTTAAGTCTCAGGGTTTCCCGGTCACAGCAGTGCACAAGATGCACTCCAACCGCGGTAGGCGTTTTCCCTTAGCGTTGGTAATCTTGTCGAATACTCCCAACTCGAGGGAGATCTTTAGAGAGGCTCGCACAATTTGCGGACTCTCAAATATCTCCGTCGAGCGTCCTAACCCCCGCGGTCACCCTGGGCAGTGCCACCGCTGCCAGCTATATGGCCACGCAG
This sequence comes from Marasmarcha lunaedactyla, assembly GCA_923062675.1. Classification (NCBI taxonomy): domain Eukaryota; kingdom Metazoa; phylum Arthropoda; class Insecta; order Lepidoptera; family Pterophoridae; genus Marasmarcha; species Marasmarcha lunaedactyla. The sequence goes on along the minus strand of OV281340.1, from coordinate 27,275,284 downwards.
CGGCTAACTGCTAAGCTCCCCCCAGGTGCGTTAAGTGCCTGGATCCACATTTCACAAAGGAGTGCACTCGCACTCCCGAATCCACTTCCCCCCCTGCCTGTGTGCTGTGCGGCCAGTCTGGTCACACAGCTAACTACAGGGGCTGCCCGCATGCTCCGCGTTTCACCGCCAAGAGGGTCGCGCCTAAACCGGCGCCGCCGCTCACTCACGCTAACTTCCCACCGCTGCGCAACCGGGGTCCCCCGGAAGCAAAGCCCGTTCAGCCGACGCCTACTCCGGCTCTGTCTTGGAGGCAGCGTCCGGCCGTTCCGCCTGCACCTTCCCGACCCATCCCAGCTCCCGTAGCTTCCGTAGGGCCGCGTCCTTCTCCGTGATCCGCACCTCAGTCGTCGTTGGCTGAGGACATGAAGACCGTGTTCGACGTTATCCAAAACGTCGATATTAACGAAATTTCCGTGCTCGCACGCAAACTGCGAGCCGCCCGCTCTCCTCAAGAGCGTTTATTTGCTTTAGCCGAGCATCACTCGCTCCTAAGTTCGTTGTAAATTCTTTTATATTTGTATAAATTCGTATATAATAAATTATAATGTCTAGACCCGCGAATCCCGCGTCCAGTCGTATTAAACCCAAGGGCTTATCCCTAGTATCTTTTAACGCTCGTAGTCTTAGCACTAACCTTCCCGAGATTAAACTGTTCCTTCAGAACAAAGAACCTGACTTATTCCTTCTCCAGGAGACATGGCTTACTCCAAACCGCTCCAGGGGATTCGCTATACCTAAGTACGCGTTTATTCGTAACGATAGGCCCAACTCCGACGGTTTCGGCGGCACCGCTATATATTACAAAAGAGGTTTCCATTGCTGTCCTCTCCCTACCCCTCCTCTCCTCAACATGGAAGCCACTGTGTGTGGATTGGCTATGACTGGTCATCCGACCATCATCATAGCTTCAATCTACATACCTAGTGGTACCAGACCAATCCGCAGCGACTTTGAGGCCATTCTCGCCCTCGGCCATTCAGTCATTATGTTCGGAGACTTTAACTCCAAACATACTGACTGGACGTGCCTATCGACTAACACCAGCGGTATCGCTCTCCTCGACATCACTAACTCCCTTGACCTAGACGTCATATCCCCCATCACTCCCACTCACTATCCCAACAACCCGTCCTACTCTCCTGACATCCTCGACTTTGCAATTATCAAGCGAATCAATCTTGATCTAAGGTCTATCGAACCGCTCGATGACCTAGGCTCCGACCATCGCCCCGTTTCCCTCGTGCTAGGACCGCCGAACGATAACGCCTCATCTCCTAAGACCTTTACAAACTGGAAAGGTTTTAAAAATACGTTAGTTTCAGCCTGAGAGGCTCCGAACTCTCCACTCGCGATCTCTCCCGAACAATTAGATAGCCCGGATAAAATCGATTCATTAGTAAATTCTCTCACTGATGCTATCAACTCAGCCATCAGTGACAACGAAAAGGTTGCTAAGCAAGGCAAACCCACGCTTCCCTTAGCGGTTAGCAATCTTATTTAAGCTAAAAACGCGGCTCTCCGGAGAGCCAAGAAGTATCCCACGCCCGCCTTTAGAACAGCTGCGAATCAGCTTCAACGTAAAGTTAGGTCTTGCCTCGCGGAACTCCGAGACGCTCAGATGAACGATCTCATGGCGAATATCTCTCCATCCCACCAAGCGTACTATAGCATGGCCCGAGCCTTACGCGTAGACACCGTTTCTCACGTTCCTCCTCTCACTCGTCCCGACGGCACTACTGCCTTCGAAGTCGAAGAGAAAGCCGAATGCTTCGCCGACAGCATTGCCGCACAATGCTCGCCCAGCACGCAACCTGCTGATCCCTCACACATCCAGGCGGTGGAGGACGAAGTCCTTCGCAGAGACTCTCTTCCCATCACCGCCGACCCTGTCACAGTCTCTAATGATGAAATCTTGCTTCTCATTAGAAATCAAAAGTCCAAAAAGGCTCCGGGTGCGGATGGAATTTCCAACCACGCACTTAAGCACCTACCTCAACAGATGCTTACCTTATTAGCTATCATTTTCAATGCCTGCTTCGACCATAGCTACTTTCCAAAAGCTTGGAAAGAAGCGACAGTCATAGGCATTCCCAAGCCGGGCAAACCTCTGAACGTCCCGGCTAATCACAGACCCATCAGCCTCCTCAAGGCAATGTCTAAACTTCTCGAGAGAGTCATACTCTCTCGAATGCGGAACCATCGTTTCCAACGGATGGCGATTCTCTCATTATTCCCCATCAGTTCGGCTTTCGCGCTAAACACTCCTGCCCTCAGCAAGTCCACCGAATCGTCGAGTATATACTTGACGGTTTCTATCCGCGTCGTTATAAATCAGTCGCGGTTTTCTTTGACGTAGCCAAGGCTTTCGATAAAGTCTGGCACAGCGGTCTCGTTTATAAACTCTACAAGATAGGCTTACCGGATCGCCTAGTCAGGTTAATAGCGTCGTTTCTCAAAGACCGTACGTTTCGATTTAAACACGAAGGCACGCTTTCTGCACCTCGTCCCATAAAGGCTGGAGTCCCTCAAGGCTCAGTCCTCGCCCCTCTGCTGTACACCGTGTACACCAACGACATTCCCATCCCGCCGAAAGGCGTCGAACTCGCCCTCTTCGCTGACGACACCGCACTCTATACCAAAGGCCACGGTGTTCGGCGCCTTGTAACCAGACTCCAAAAGGCCGTAAACGCCCTTGGTGCATGGTTTCAAGAATGGCGCATCGATGTGAACCCTGAAAAGAGTTCTGCGATGCGCTTCGACCACAAACGCCGTCGTCCCGATGGCGATCCCCACGTTCGAATGTTAGGCATTCCCATCCCCTGGAAGCGCAGTACTAAATACTTAGGCGTCACATTAGATCCGACGCTTTCTTTCAAGCCACACGTTGAAAGAGTTTCGAAACTCGCTCGTCACTATTTAGTCCGCCTAAATAGCATGTTAGGTAGAAAAAGTAAAATGTCCTTCAGAAACAAACGTACACTTTACAAGGTCTGCGTTAGACCCGTCATGACGTATGCCTCGCCAATCTTTGCCCACGCCAAACCCTCCCTCCTGCACAAACTGCAGGTAGTTCAAAACCTCTTTTGCCGCCGGGCCACAGGCGCACCGTGGTACGTGCGTAACGCGGACTTGCATAGAGATCTTGAACTGCCTACAGTACAACAATATCTCAAAACACTCTCTGAAGCGTTCTACAAACGCTCCGAAACCCATCCTAATCCTCTAGTTCGTGATTCTGTCTCATATGCTGCTCCTGTGTTAGACTCGAAGTTCAAAGTCGCTAGGCCTAGAAATGCGCAAACGTACTCATCCACCAGACTGTCACGCGATCTCGAGGCCCTTCTGGCCGCAAATTCTAATTCTAACGTAAATTCTAATTCTAACGTAAATCCGAATTAATGCATATTTAATTTTTCAATTTTTAATGTTTTCATTATTTACTTTTCATTTTTAATGTTTTTATTTTACTTTTAATTTTTGAGCACCTTCAGTGCTATGTAATCCCAGCGGGTGACCCCTTCTGGGCCCCGCTAGCGCGGCCTCTTTCTCCAATTGGCCGTCGCTCCGATGAAGGCTGAGTGGCAAAAATGCACGAGCCGACAGGGGGTTTTTAGTGGGTATGGTCCTGGTAGGCGTCGGGACGAGTCCCACATAACTTTGGAATCGCGCCAGAGTATGCGTCAGGGCATTTTTATCCTCCTGCCCTTCCCGCGGAGGGGAACAAAAAAAAAAAAAATAGTTGAGGCTGATGTCACTGCAATGAGATTATGAAGGATGTCGTGAAATATTATATCCAGCGATTATTTCACAAACTTTAAACATGAAATAAGGTTTATATTTATTGGCACACATTTATACATATACTAAACGACATTGATTTTGAAAACTATTTTCTCAAACTAACTTAGATCTTAACCTCAAATAGGGCTGGAACCGTTCGTTAGAGTATCCTCATTTTTATTGATAAAATCTCATAGATAAAATTGGGAGTTTTTCCATTCGGTGCTTTATGAGCTGGTCCCATATCAGGATTCAATTTAGATCCGTGAGATAAGGACTAGGAGGGTGACAGGGGTGGTCACGTTCCATGGAACGGATGATTGTCACCATTTAGAAGAGTAAGTACGGTATTAATTTGATGCGGTGGAATCCTGAAGACATTTCTGTGGAGAGGAATTCAGTTTGAAGAAAAAGGTAAGTATTTTAAGAGATTAGTATTATTAGGTCATGTGTGCTTAAAAAATACACCTTCCTTCAATGGCACATTTTCAATTAAGATGAAATATTTAATTTTACCCGTTTTGATAAGCCGGAGTTAGATTTATTATTATTTTAAAAACGTGTTAGTAGATTTTATTAATACATCAGGGGTCTAGGTTAGATATACATATTCTAATTAACCTTTACTACATATAATTAATACGCATTAATTTTTTTCTCCATTACATGGTTTGTGCAGTATGCGTTATATGAATATTCAAACTAATTTTACTTAGATAATAAGTGTAATAATAAAATATTTAATAAACTAATATAATATTGTACATTGTGAATATAAAAATACTGGAAAGCAAGCGGATATTTAATTTTAACATCATCGTCGAAAGTTTAAAAAAACTAACAACATAAAAACTAAAAATTAAAAAGATTAGCTTTACAATTTAGGCTATATTCAAACCAGTATCACTAACACAATCAAACGTTTTCTTTGCAAAACTAAAGCTCTATACCTAGGTATTTCCATTTTTACAACACCTCGCAGTCTCATAACGATACATCGCATCTAATACAGTTCCATTACCCTAACGAGTCAGTATTACATTTACCCAAAAATGTTTATAGCACGTAAGGTCATTTTCCGCGGAGCTAATCAACAGAGCTCCTCTGGTAGCAGTTTGTTTACCACCTTGTGATTATGTTTGCTGTACCTAAGTAATATAAGATTTTCCTTGAAATGAGCTTACGATGTTTTGTTACAAGATGAGTTGCCATGATTAAATTTTATAAAGCTTGTGGTTTTGAACATTGAAGGTTTTCAGTATTTATAAGTTCTTGATGGAGTGCTTTTGAAGTGGATGCTGACTTTGTTTTGTATTTTTAAGGATAAAATTATATTTTGTACCTATTGCAAGCTTGAAAGTGCTTCATTTTGCGGTGATGAAAATATTACTATTTGAGGTGTTGAAAGTTAAACCATTCTTAAAGTTTTGTTTTATATTTAATTTATGGAAAAATTCCAATAACTGATAAGTGAAATTAACAACTTTATTACTTATTAATTATGTAGAGATCAACTCTGCTTATTTAAATAAAAATGAAAGGCGAAAACTATCTTGATGGCAGCGTACCATTGACTAATGTCAATACATAACTTTGTTACAACATCACATACTAGTTCAATATATAATATAATATAATATATATAATAGTTTAAATTCATTGATAAAAGTCTCTAATACTTTAGCTTTAAAAGTCATCGACATCAACCGGAGCCGATTAAGGGAGTGGATTTACTTAATGTGTAACCAACAACGCTTGCGTACTTGAGGTTGACATTTTTTACACTTTGGAATTTGCTTCATATATTTTGTTTTTTATCATGTTTTCCTTCATCGTTAGAGCAGTTGGCAAAAAATGTAAAACTTTTTCGCAGTTTTTGAGACTAAACCTGAGACCTCTAAATGAGAAGCCAACCCTTAACAATTTCGTATTGTACATTCTAAAAAAAAGTTACATTTGCATATCGAAAAGCCCTAATAATCAAATGCCTAATTTTGTATGTATTGTAACCAAATATCTATTGGTTACAATACATACGAAAAACAGCTAATTTCACTCCTTCCTCAAATTTCTATCTATCTATCAACCTAATAAAAGTTCATTTCAGTTCAGGAGTTTGGTAAATTCCATCTGAAAATGACACATTAACAATATGTGAGATTGATGTGCTCTGAAAGCTTGCAAAATTGGTAAAAAGGGAACCTTAAGTGTCGGGGGCGAAGAAATGATCGAAAACGACTTCAATGGCTTTTTTACCCACAATTTCGTCACGCATTTTACTGAACAAATGTACGTAGAGACTTGGCTTAACTTATTCCACACACGTTTTATTGTAGGTTAAATTTGTTTTCGGTCGTCATGCTGCCAAATGTATACGTCCTTGAAAGAGCTGATCTATTGTAGAGCGGGAGTGTGTGTGCGGGGAGAAGGTGGCCTTGTTTTGGGATCTTGGTGAGAAGTAATAAAGTTTGCTTTGTAAAAGCAAACTGATTTAAAATGAATTACGGCAATTTACAAATATTCTACGCATCAAGAAATGCGAAACAGCAATAAAAGGAACAGTCAAACAGTAAAGCATAAATGCAATAGTGTTGATTTAGGAACATTTTACATTTTATTATAATAACCCAATGCTGAATTACAATGGTCTTAAATGAAGATAATTCGATGCCAATAAAGAACTAAAAGCATCAATTACCACCGTCTATTCGTGGTTCCACGAAAAGGAAGTCAATAGAATAGTCCATAGTTGCAGTTTCATTATTTTCTCCCCCAAACTATGTAGCTTATTGAATAGAACGATAAGGCACCGCAGTAATTTCCTGTCATTTACTTCGATTACTTTTGTCCGTGACCATTGCTGGAATGGTCTGAATTGAGTTTAGAAAAAGTCAAATTGGACAAATATTACACGAAATTGCGGTAAATGTTTCCGGACCCGATATAACCGCTGTCAAATAATAAAATTGGCATTTTCTTCGATAGTTTTTTTATACTCCTATTTAATGAAATTATAATATTGCCCGAAGAGATAGTTTCCAGACTAGATATTTTGAGGATATCTAGTGAATTAATATTATAGTATCTCAATTTCACCCAAACAAGCCTATTCATCAATAAATTTACCATCGCTGAACTACTCCATCACCAGTATCCCAATATCTCGTAAATAAATTTCCGATCATGTTTCCAATCATAACCGTACTTCATTTGAACAGTATCCGTGGCTAAAACGGTACGGGCAAAATTTATAACCTATAAAATGTACTGGCCAACAAACAAAGCGAAGTATCCACGCGTGTCGTATGCAACCCCGATTAATGGCAGTCTAATTACGCAATTTCTGGTGATCTCTAATTGTGGTGTAGGCCGTATATTCTGCGTGGCAGAACGTTATTTCCCGAGGGAGCGGTAAAGATAGCGCGATTTTGTGGGTAAAAAATAAGCTGGAACTGACAGACTAAATTACAATTTTGGAAATTAAAGTTTTTTGTGTTTGATTTCTGGTACAGCTCGATGTATTGAGATATATTTAGGGGTTGTCAGATGTTTTTTTTAGGATATATATAATTTAGAAAAACGTAACTGATTTACATTATTGATGGTCCTAAATTAACTTTTTTTGTGCTGATTCTCTTTTTGAATATTTTATAGATACTCTTCATAAATTTGTTAGCAACGCCGAATTTTTTTTTATAAACAGTTCTTTATTTGTAATTTTATAAATTCGGGAAAACTATTGAGAACTCAAGTCTACTTGAAAACTCAAATTAGTAACGTGGTTAAAAATATCAAACAGCATTGCATTAAAATATCCACGTTATACTTAAGCTTGTCCATACCAAACAAACTACAATATTAAAATAGTAACAAGAGTAAATTATTATCGTCAAATTTATCTACTCTAATAATGCCTCATTAATCACACGAACGCTGATTCTACTTTTTTTTCTGCCAATAAATCTCAAAATTGAGTCACTTCCAGCTCAATTTAACTCATAGTCATAAACGAGACGTCGCACCGATGCGATGGTACAATGAGCTAAAATTATTCACTGACTCGCTTCTATTGTTCTTCGATACTTTATTTGTCTCGATATTCTAAAGGAATGCAGTCGGTGGTACACTTGTAGTATACCTTTTGGTTCAGCACGTTTCACTAACCAGAGTAATGCAGTCTTTAGGGACAGTAATTTGTGATTGAAAATAAGACGCGTTTAAATATCGGTGTTCGAGGAGTAAATGAGTCACGAATTGATTTGTGTCGGGTTGGAAATGCGCGTGGCAGGGAATTTGTTTTTGCTTGAGAGAGACATTATAAATGGTATTAACATATAATGTATTTATAAATAATTAAACAATAAAGCAAATTATTTGGTTACTCAATGTTATAGAGTATCTTGTTAGTTGCGTTTTTTTACGAATCTTATAACATTGCCATTAACGATAGATAGTAAAACAACATCTAGTAAAAGATGAATCGCTATACAAAAAGTAATAACATTGCTATAGTCATTAGTTTTCCAAAACCAAAGTGAACACAATATCCAACAACGTGACGTGTATTCGACAGAATGAACTGCCCAGCCAGGAGTTAACTCAGCAACCAGACGCGTACGCAGCGAAACGCGCAATTTATGAGTCCTGTTTGCGGAAACCTGCTCTGGAGTCAACGGGATTTAGACAATAATATCTGTGGAACGGTTTCTGAAACTTGACATATTGCGATTTATGCTAACAGTACTTGAAAGTAATTTGTACAGTACTTGCAATGAGCCATATTTTAAAACAATGTACCTGAGTTGAACAAATTATATTGTGTATTTTTAATAGGTCGCACGTGTTATGTGTTAAATAGATACTGCATCTTAAAAATTTAAATATACACTATTTAGTTCCATAGGCAATAAGTGAAATTAAAGTTTATATTTTATAACATTTTATTAAATTTTTTTCTTCACTTGGTTTTTTTTATGTTGCACTGTGTTTATCATTTATGTGTTTGTTGAGGAGTCATAGAATTTCTTATCTAATTAAACTACATAGTTAGATAATACAGTTCATAATTTTACTAACACACTTGGGCTAGGTTACAAAGATCGAAACAAGATCGAAACAAACGTTTATGAGAAACAAAATACTGAATATCGTGCAAGACATATAAATTGATTCACCTTGTCTATCTACTAGTCGCAAAATAAATTAATAAAAAAGAACTTCAAATAAATAAAATAGGTTCTACAAACCAGAAAAAAGATAATAATAATAAATAAATAGGAAAATTATCTTAATACATTATGTTAGAACAAATTATTAAGTACCTAATAAAATAATGTTAAAGTGATAATTAAAAAATCATGTTTTTTCCGCTTCCAAGTACCGATAATAAGTTATACATTCGTTGAAGCGATGGCTAAGTACTTAATCGAAATAAGCTCATAAGCTCTTCCAGCAAATAGACAAAACCGTGCATAACTGACACAAAAACTTTTTATCTCAGATCTCATTCTTCTCGAGTAATTTTCTCAGCGTCCACCCGACATGTTTCTTTTTAGCTTAATAACCATAATACTGTTTTATCAGAAAATAAGGAAAAAATCGTAAAGTCCAAGTTATCCTATATTCCAGGAAAGAGTAAATCCTTTATCGCCAGAGCGTAAATTCAAGGATTTTATGGGATTGCAATAAATAGTTGAAATCCTTAGGTTCGACCACTGACACGTCTGATAGGGCTTGCGAAGAAATTCCCAGCTAGGTTTTTTTTATCTACCACGAGTATAATATTGGCAGATAACGTATTAGAGGTTTATACAAATATGCTTAAAAGATTATTGTTTTTTTATTACTGACGATGTTATTTTTCCAAGTATGACATGTAACAAAACAAAAATTTTTAATAAAAATAAAATAAAATTCGATTTCGATTTGATTTCAAATGCTAACGTAACGGACGAACGTGACTATAAACGCTTTATAATGAATATTTTCTTAAGGTATAATCTACTTTATTTAGAAAATTAATATTGCAGAAGAAAGTACACATTTGATTTAAATATTATGAAGGGTGTTCCTTTAATTAACAATATATGTCTTTGCACACTACAAAACATAGCTATAAACTTATCGAAATCTCTAGAGATTAATGCTCGCTGGGTGACGGATTGCTTACTTCCCTCTAATATGACGATGGCTGAATCCCGGGTTAACCCCGTCAACTGGTGCTGTCTGAGGATAGTTTATGGGGAAGCGACTTTGCCCATATAGACATGCGAGCGATACATATCATATAGTAATATGAGCCAAATTCAGATAAACAGAGATCTAATTTTGATATAAATAATACCCGTGAAGTTTTTTGCCAGTTTTTCTTTGCGAAGATTTTTCCGAACTGGCCACATATGACAAAATATGATGAAAGAACTATGATAATGTAATACTCAGATATTGTTCTAGAGTCATATATCTAGGATGAAATTAAATTAAATTTAATTAAATATGTATTTCTCAACAATGACAATTACTAGTTCTTATTTATGTCAAATAAAACATGACTCTACCACCAGTTCGAAAAAACCCTCGTGAAGAAGAACTGGCAAGAAACTTCACGACAAGATAAGAGGTGTGATCCTATGCATGATCCCAGATATATATTTTAGTTCAATATTTATATAAATTACATTTTTAAACTTAATAATAGTTTTGACAATATCGTTATATGATGACTATCCATAAACTCCAATTTATCAAAAATTTTACTAAAAATACCGTATTTTTGAAAGATTTAATTTTCATTTCCTTTGAGGATGCTTTGCTTATTTTGCAAAGTAATAGAAAAGCATACAAAATCACCATGCACTCAATATAGCTCAGTAGCGGCTATTTCCTACCGAACTTTGCGGAAAATCGTTATTGCTCACCTACGAAGTAAGGGAATGGACATAGTAAGGGTTAGTTATTTATAAAAGAGTATTTACAAAGTTTATTTGTATTGACGTTAAGATAAGCAGCTAAGTTTACAAAAGCGGCAATTTACATCTGTTATTGTCTCACCGTAAGTAGATAATATTATTAGTTTCGATAGAAATATATGTAGGTATGCTTTTTAGCTAAAACAATACATAACGTAACGAGCTGAATTATTTCAGCGCCTGAAATAGATCTAGAAAAATAAATCAAGAAAATTCATGTTAAATGTTACACTCAGTTTCAAAATAAGAAATTACTGCCAATAGAGCTTTTTTAGCCTAGTTTTGCTTTGCAGAAGTTTCTTAACTACTTCATTTCAATAATTTGTGTTAGCTAGGTGTTTTTAGACTTTTATAGTTATCAAGACTATGTATTTGATTGGAAGTGACGATACGAGGAGCATCTAAGAGGTTTCTATTTACTTCACTTAGAGAAGCGACTATAGCGGAAAAACAGGTTCAGACAGAACAGTAGGATAAACGAAATTTACCCGACAGGTTTTTTTATTATCGGTTATGTTGAGGGTTCTAGGTGGAACCGCATTTTCTTGCTGCGACCTGGACGATCTATTGTGACTTCTGTCCCTCTTCTATCTTTAACTCTTGTTCCACGTCCAAGTCCAGGTTAGCTATGAGCTTTAGGATCTTGGGCATATCCATTTTGAAAATATCTTTCGGTTGCAATTAGTAGGATGTGAGTAGTTTACGTAAGCTTGTTGTAAAGCTTCGCAGTCACAGAGAATATGGAGGGTTTGGTGTTTCTTCATCCTTACAGCAGAATCTACAATCCGGGCCGTCTGTGACCCCAGTTGCAATTTGTGTTTGCTGTGTCTGTTATTATAATATAAGTTTTTTTCGAGTTCTTTTTACCAGATCTCGAGTAAAGATAATCAGGAACGTTGAGGTGAGAATTGAGAGTAATTGTCTAATTCACGTTGCTTTATGCCATACCTAACAATTTATTTTTAAACAAAATGAAGTACCTCGACTGACAGGCAAACAACGCTTAACCTTTAAATAAAATCGCACTAAAATCGGAGCATTCCTGTATACAATGTCACAAACAGATACATGAAACAAATGAACAGATGGTGAAACAATTTCCATCATTTTGCTGCAGAAATAAAAAAAAAGAGTTTTATAAAGTACCAAAACCGTCCTTTCGCTGAACAAAGCCCGACACTTAGAATTTCAAGTGCACGATCGTGAAACATGCAACAAAATACTTTCCATTGAGCGTGGAAGTGGTCAGTCTGAAAACGTAAAGCCGCGTCGTCACAAAAACAAAATAGCGTAGAATATCGCCATTATTATCTGAAACATATGTGTTTGGTGGCTTAATGTTTGCTGCTTTTCATGTAGGAAATCTTTAGGTCATGCAAAATGGTATTACAGAAAAACAGTACACAGTATGTAGAAAAGTAGGTATGCAGCCTTTAATACGCTATTTTATTGTATTTATTTCGGAACAAATTCACAGGTTAAACTGACTATGTCCGTACCTCATGTACGGAGGATTCGATTAGAATCGATGCGGATAGGGGCAGCTATTTGTACAAAGAGTATATATAGGTTGTTGAAGACTGAAGATTTTTTGTTTGTATTTGTATTCCATTTAAATTCTACATTATATAGTTGCTTATTTTGGAACCACGTGTTTGAAAACTATTTTTTTCCCTAGCTATTAATGTTTTTACATGTTTAGAGCAACTTCAACCGCTACATTATCTATCAAGTTTAAGCCCATAGGTGCCAAAATTACCATCCTGTTTTATATAAATAAATATTAAAGAATCCCGAAATTGTTTCTGAAGTGACATTCATGCCGTATTTTATTGCAATTCGCACTTAATCCTAACACATTAGAAGCGTTTGGAATTTGTATCTACATTCAGTCCAATTCTTTAAGAAATTGTTTTAAAATCCGAGGAAATGCGTGCTTTGACACATCAGCTGCCTATTTCTGAACAACATATCGTTTAGTGCCAACTGACAGATGACACGTTTCGACATTCTTCCACTTGTATATTTACAGGAATTCTTTTATTTTCTCGGAACTCTTTCACTCGTCGCGCTCGAATCGTTTCGAAACGTCGATTTAACTTAATTTCAGTTTTAAATAATATAACATTTATTCAAGAAACTTTACTTTAATTTGAAGATGATAAAATTTGAAATTTTCAGTTTGGTTTTGTATTAAAAAAAAGTCAAAAACTTACCTTAAAATTATGGAAAGAATTGGTAAACAACATCCTGCGCATCAAAATTTAATACAGTTTTTCAAAATAAAAGGAAAGGAAACAAAATGGCAGTTTGCAATGACTGCAACTGCAGATCTCTTTTTATAAAAAGGATATGTTTATGTATATTTATGGCTTAAATAACTCAAATGATTATTAATAAATCATTTGTGTACCAACTCCACTTAGAATAAGTTGCCTAACCTTGGCCAGGTATTCATGAGGATTTTCTTGCGTGAAAGAAAATAGATTAAATTAATGCAATATATACTAGTTTAATACAGCCCTACAATGTTTTTATTGCAGTTTTTTTTTTATCTTATCTATATAAATAGCTTCAGTCCAGGGTTAAATATAAAATAAATACCAAGTTAAAAAGGCTTAATATTAAATAAATATAAATTCGAATTTAATAAATTCGATAACTTCGAAATTATTAATTAGTAAAATTAAATATTTAATGATGGATAGGAAACATTAATACTGTGGTTTTAAAGACATAAATATGTTGTCAGTACATTTGTAATCATTTAACTACAGTACCTAACTATAACATGTGGAACATATGTTCGAAGTATGAGATTGCCGTTTTTGTGATGATTAACATTATTAATGTTGACATCTTTAATCCGACATTAAGGGATTAAAGATTGTAAGTTGTGGGAACAACATTTAAAAATATCTTTCGTAATCTTTGTGCTAATTCTGGAGTAAAGACCAGTCTACTTAGAGATTAATGGATGAAATGTCATCTTGAGTGGTTCTGCTGGCTTCTACGGGTGAATTTCAATAACTGGTGTTTTTTTATCGTAGCGGTGAACTTCTTCATTTATGTGTTTTTTGTGTATTTTGTAGTTTTGATGTATTCTTTAGGACATTATATATTTTCAGATAAAATTAATGATAGGATATCAACCTATCATTAATTTTAATCATTATAAGGAGAAAGTTAAAATTGGATGTTGGTTGCCAACGATCTGATAAACCAACCACCGATAAATTTTTTTGGGCACCGATATGAGAAGGGTGACCACCGAGGTGATAAGATTTTCCACTGAAATGATATTTTGACCCACCGATATCATAAAACCATGCACCTTAATATACCAAAACGTTGTGAAAAAAGTTGGTGGTTTACCACCAACTCGTGGTATTTGAAAAGAATATTATAAATTTTATATATTTTATTTAATACTTTTTTATTATATTACATCTTGCTCATCTGCGGAGCAAGTGAGAATCTCATCCTTCTTTTATCTCTGTTCTGTCAAATGTATATTTAAATATATTTTCTTCTTAATTCATAATAATTCATATTAACCTCTTTACTGAAATGTCGCGGCATTTTGACCTGCTTCCTAAGGCTTAGCCGTGACGATCGGCAGCCCGCATGAAACTATTCACACAAACAATGTTGGGTGGATAATTTCTTACAAAGTTTTTCTAACTACCTGCTTGAACGAGGATGTATTTGTACGACGGCCTCAGGAGAGACCACCCCTGTCGATTAGGTCATTCCTGGCGTTTGGTGGGAAATCTTTACGTAGAAATAAAAATATAATATTATAAAAGCAATGGCTTCACCATGATCCAAGGAATAACTGCTTCGATAGGAATTCCCGCTAGTAAAACCTCGCTAAAAGCAAGCGAACGTCGCCTTACCTACTTTCAATATAATGTTTCCTAATCATATGTCAAATATTCTCACGGAATGTTGAGATGCGAGCCAGAACCGTTATAGAGATGTTATTTCGTTGTTTCACGTCCCTGGCAGATAACTTCACCTTATCGCGCACATTGATAACCAGCATGTCACCTGCAGCCAGCAAAGCATGCCACCTATTATTTAAGAGAATGTATGGTGTTGGTGACTGCCCGATTATGAATGAACGCTCCTCAGTTCCATCACCAGATAAGGACATAGTGAAACAAGCCGCGTGAATAGTGAATAGTGCGAAGCCGGGCTGGGTCGCTAGTTATTACCTATTTACAAGTATTGTAATTTTCAACACAAGTTCATCTTTGCAAGAAGTACATAGTTTATAAAAAGAAATATACGAGTATATAAAGTGGCTGAACCCCTTTTCATAGAAACTCTGCAATAATAGCACATTAATTCTTTAACTTCATTTTGCATAGTACTAAATAAGGAAAACAGCAAAAGGTCTCGTAATTAGTCCTAGTCAGCCTTTATCTCAAAACAAATGTTAAAGAATTAGTTAAATTCACAATGGAATACATACAGTCGAAAATTTCTAAACGAAATTAAAAGGGAGTCAGTGAAGTGATAGAACCATTCATAAGGCTTGCGATAGGAGTTGAGCCTCAGTTGGTACAATGAGTAATAAGAAGTTAATCCGCAAATAAAAGTCGAATTGAAACAGACGCGGCGCGCCATCTTGCCGTGTGGGTCGGCGAATGCCGATTTGTCTTTGTCGGCGTCACCGAACTCGTCAGGAATAGATTAAGCGCGCTCACTCTATCTAATGGCGTCTCATTTGTTTGGCTTTAAGAGAAAAATTGTTCCTAAACTCACAACGATAGAATCTTGTCAATGAGATTTGTTCGACTCAATTTAAACATCCTGTTTTTACCTTTCAAATTCAGTTAACGCTTTCAAGTGCTCTCGTATTGTTTCAGCTGCTGTTGCTGGAAGTGTATTTTTTGTTTTGATTTATTTTTCGTTTCTCATTTGTTACTTTGGAAGTTTAGTTAAATGATGATTTTAGTTTCAGTTGCAGGTATTTATTCGCTTGTTAAAACAAATACATAACTTGCAAAACTATGAAGCTGAATATAATTTTGGTGAAACTCGGAGTTTCATTAAAAAATCAAATAATAAAACGAAACTATCTCTTAAAATGAAGATGAAGTTTTATATTTTTATGAATATTTGCTTCCGAGACTCATATTTTAAATTCCCTGAGTACTTACTGAATTTAAATGCAAAGATGAGAAAGAAATTAAAATTCTTGAGACGGAGACTTTACAGGGAATGCGTGCAAACCAGATGTTATCACGGAATTTTACAATAAAAACTGCTTCTATACTTTGTACCATTTTATTTTTAGTTATAACAGATACAGATAAGAATTATTTTGTACAGACATAAAGAGACTCTGTAAATTGATTTTGAAAAAAATATACCTGTGAAGTTTCTTGCCACTTCTTTTTAACAAAGGTTTTTCCGAACTGTTGGTAGAGTCATGTTTTATTTGACGTCAATAAGAACAAGTAATTGTCAATGTTGAGAAATAAATATTTCATTTCATTTCAGTTTTTAATTTACATTTCATTTAAACGATACAAAATTTCATGGTACCAAACCTGGATTGTATTACTCATCTATGATGGTGTAATCATGGATTTAATTACCTACTTATGCTTTATGACATATTACTACATCAACAAAATTAGACAGTTGCTGTTTCAAAATTATATCTCTATATGTCTTTATTTTTTCGAAAACAAAATTAGCACCATTAGCCACATCAAAGAAACCTACACCATGAAATTTCCTTGCATCCACATCCAATTTAAAACTTCACTAACACCTCATACGGTTTTATTTCCATGATAAAAGTCTCTACATTATTTGTGGACTGAATAATTTCTGCGTGAAATAAGCGTAGAGACGTCTGCGCGGACCACCCAGAGCGTGATCTTAACGCGTTCACTGTCATTCCAATGATATATTGAAACGCAAAAAGGCAACGATGTGTGTCCGTAAAAGTGTCAGCGCATAAAGATCTGAAGTATTGTTGGAAGCAAAGTTATCTGTTTGTTGAGAACAATCCAATTTTCTGTTTATGTTCATTGGTATAAGATAGATCTTATTTCTAATAAAAAATGTTTCTTTTTCTGTTTTTCAGTTTAACCGATATGCTAGCTTCAATAGAACCATATGTAGGCTAAAAATAAATAACTCCTTATTTTAGTAAGGTTATTACTTGGGACAATTTAAAAAATTGGAGGACATGTGACGTTCTAACATGGCGTAGGTACTTGAGCAATGGATACGTACACTCACACAAATTCAATATATTACATTGTTGCAAATTTAAATTAAGGACACTGAGATAGAGATAGAATGATCAATAAATAAATTTGTTCGTACTCGTGTCGTGTCATAACGCATCGGTTCTTTTCGCGTAATGACTCGGATTTTGACTTATTTCAATCAGGCAACGGGGACAAGGTTTAGACGTCTGTGCGTCAGCAGCTTGTCACCTGCTATAAAATTTGAATCGAGGTTACCCTTTGAAAGTAAATAAAATAAAATAAAATAAAGTGAAATTAATGCCTTAAAACATCAATAAACAATCAAACTAGGCGTAAGTATAACATGACCGTGTCTGCTGAAAACATATAGAAGATATGATATGCATTATTATTTTCAAACGGGTCAATTACTTGTTTATAAATATAATTATTTTGAAATTATTTGTAGTTTAAACAGTTACTGCAAATAAATTTAAATAAAGTTAACTAAAATGTAGAACCTCTTCAATATGACATATTATTACGCACGTACCATGGTATACGCGTAATAACTAGGCATGCCTAAGCATTGTTATATATACATTTGTATGGCATGATCTGCTTTTCAGTCGTAATTTAATCAAATTTAAATCGTTTTATTTATTTTAACTTTAATAAATTAATTTCACATCAACCGCAACTGAGGTAAATTAATGCAAACGCCAACTCTTATAAATTCTGCATGTTTAAGGTCAAATAGTTTACTTTTTGACCTAAAACTAAAAATAAAATAAAATAGCAAGCATTTGAGAGTTAGTAAGGGGTTTTAGTCACTCCCTAATTGGAATGTGCCTTGTTGTGGGGGCAGGGCTCAGTACTCCGTTGCAATCTGTAGCATTTTTTTTTTTTTTTTTTTTTTTGTTCCCCTCCGCGGGAAGGGCAGGAGGATAAAAATGCCCTGACGCATACTCTGGCGCGATTCCAAAGTTATGTGGGACTCGTCCCGACGCCTACCAGGACCATACCCACTAAAAACCCCCTGTCGGCTCGTGCATTTTTGCCACTCAGCCTTCATCGGAGCGACGGCCAATTGGAGAAAGAGGCCGCGCTAGCGGGGCCCAGAAGGGGTCACCCGCTGGGATTACATAGCACTGAAGGTGCTCAAAAATTAAAAGTAATATAAAAACATTAAAAATGAAAAGTAAATAATGAAAACATTAAAAATTGAAAAATTAAATTTGCATTAATTCGGATTTACGTTAGAATTAGAATTTACGTTAGAATTAGAATTTGCGGCCAGAAGGGCCTCGAGATCGCGTGACAGTCTGGTGGATGAGTACGTTTGCGCATTTCTAGGCCTAGCGACTTTGAACTTCGAGTCTAACACAGGAGTAGCATATGAGACAGAATCACGAACTAGAGGATTGGGATGGGTTTCGGAGCGTTTGAAGAACGCTTCAGAGAGTGTTTTGAGATATTGTTGTACTGTAGGCAGTTCAAGATCTCTATGCAAGTCCGCGTTACGCACGTACCACGGTGCGCCTGTGGCCCGGCGGCAAAAGAGGTTTTGAACTACCTGCAGTTTGTGCAGGAGGGAGGGTTTGGCGTGGGCAAAGATTGGCGAGGCATACGTCATGACGGGTCTAACGCAGACCTTGTAAAGTGTACGTTTGTTTCTGAAGGACATTTTACTTTTTCTACCTAACATGCTATTTAGGCGGACTAAATAGTGACGAGCGAGTTTCGAAACTCTTTCAACGTGTGGCTTGAAAGAAAGCGTCGGATCTAATGTGACGCCTAAGTATTTAGTACTGCGCTTCCAGGGGATGGGAATGCCTAACATTCGAACGTGGGGATCGCCATCGGGACGACGGCGTTTGTGGTCGAAGCGCATCGCAGAACTCTTTTCAGGGTTCACATCGATGCGCCATTCTTGAAACCATGCACCAAGGGCGTTTACGGCCTTTTGGAGTCTGGTTACAAGGCGCCGAACACCGTGGCCTTTGGTATAGAGTGCGGTGTCGTCAGCGAAGAGGGCGAGTTCGACGCCTTTCGGCGGGATGGGAATGTCGTTGGTGTACACGGTGTACAGCAGAGGGGCGAGGACTGAGCCTTGAGGGACTCCAGCCTTTATGGGACGAGGTGCAGAAAGCGTGCCTTCGTGTTTAAATCGAAACGTACGGTCTTTGAGAAACGACGCTATTATCCTGACTAGGCGATCCGGTAAGCCTATCTTGTAGAGTTTATAAACGAGACCGCTGTGCCAGACTTTATCGAAAGCCTTGGCTACGTCAAAGAAAACCGCGACTGTTTTATAACGACGCGGATAGAAACCGTCAAGTATATACTCGACGATTCGGTGGACTTGCTGAGGGCAGGAGTGTTTAGCGCGAAAGCCGAACTGATGGGGAATAATGAGAGGATCGCCATCCGTTGGAAACAGATGGTTCCGCATTCGAGAAAGTATGACTCTCTCGAGAAGTTTAGACATTGCCTTGAGGAGGCTGATGGGTCTGTGATTAGCCGGGACGTTCAGAGGTTTGCCCGGCTTGGGAATGCCTATGACTGTCGCTTCTTTCCAAGCTTTAGGAAAATAGCTATGGTCGAAGCAGGCATTGAAAATGATAGCTAACAAGGTAAGCATCTGTTGCGGTAGGTGCTTAAGTGCGTGGTTGGAAATTCCATCCGCACCCGGAGCCTTTTTGGACTTTTGATTTCTAATGAGAAGCAAGATTTCGTCATTAGAGACTGTGACAGGGTCGGCGGTGATGGGGAGAGAGTCTCTGCGAAGGACTTCGTCCTCCACCGCTTTGATGTGAGTGGGATTCGCGGGTTGCGTGCTGGGCGAGCATTGTGCGGCAATGCTGTCGGCGAAGCATTCGGCTTTCTCTTCGACTTCGAAGGCAGTAGTGCCATCGGGACGAGTGAGAGGAGGAACGTGAGAGACGGTGTCTACGCGTAAGGCTCGGGCCATGCTATAGTACGCTTGGTGGGACGGAGAGATATTCGCCATGAGATCGTTCATCTGAGCGTCTCGGAGTTCCGCGAGGCAAGACCTAACTTTACGTTGAAGCTGATTCGCAGCTGTTCTATAGGCGGGCGTGGGATATTTCTTGGCTCTCCGGAGAGCCGCGTTTTTAGCTTTAATAAGATTGCTAACGGCTAAGGGAAGCGTGGGTTTGCCTTGCTTAGCAACCTTTTCGTTGTCACTGATGGCTGAGTTGATAGCATCAGTGAGAGAATTTACTAATGAATCGATTTTATCCGGGCTATCTAATTGCTCGGGAGAGATCGCGAGTGGAGAGTTTGGAGCCTCTAAGGCTGAAACTAACGTATTTTTAAAACCTTTCCAATTGGTAAAGGTCTTAGGAGATGAGACGTTATCGTTCGGCGGTCCTAGCACGAGGGAAACGGGGCGATGGTCGGAGCCTAGGTCATCGAGCGGTTCGATAGACCTTAGGTCAAGATTGATTCGCTTGATAATTGCAAAGTCGAGGATGTCTGGAGAGTAGGACGGGTTGTTGGGATAGTGAGTGGGAGTGACGGGGGATATGACATCTAGGTCAAGGGAGTTAGTGATGTCGAGGAGAGCGATACCGCTGGTGTTAGTCGATAGGCACGTCCAGTCAGTATGTTTGGAGTTAAAGTCTCCGAACATAATGACTGAATGGCCGAGGGCGAGAATGGCCTCAAAGTCGCTGCGGATTGGTCTGGTACCACTAGGTATGTAGATTGAAGCTATGATGATGGTCGGATGACCAGTCATAGCCAATCTACACACAGTGGCTTCCATGTTGAGGAGAGGAGGGGTAGGGAGAGGACAGCAATGGAAACCTCTTTTGTAATATATAGCGGTGCCGCCGAAACCGTCGGAGTTGGGCCTATCGTTACGAATAAACGCGTACTTAGGTATAGCGAATCCCCTGGAGCGGTTTGGAGTAAGCCATGTCTCCTGGAGAAGGAATAAGTCAGGTTCTTTGTTCTGAAGGAACAGTTTAATCTCGGGAAGGTTGGTGTTCAGGCTACGAGCGTTAAAAGATATTAGGGATAAGCCCTTGGGTTTGATACGACAGGACGCGGGATTCGCGGGTCTAGACATTATAATTTATTATTTACGAATTTATACAAAAATAAGAGAATTTACAACGAACTTAGGAGCGAGTGATGCTCGGCTAACGCAAATAAACGCTCTTGAGGAGAGCGGGCGGCTCGCAGTTTGCGTGCGAGTACGGAAATTTCGTTAATGTCGACGTTTTGGATGACGTCGAACACGGTCTTCATGTCCTCAGCCAACGACGACTGAGGGGAAGATGACAACGCGGGACGCGGCCCTACGGGAGCTACGGGAGCTGGGATGGGTCGGGAAGGTGCAGGCGGGACGGCCGGACGCTGCCTCCAAGACAGAGCCGGAGTAGGTGTCGGCTGAACGGGCTTTGCTTCCGGGGGACCCGGTTGCGCAGCGGCAGGGGTGAGCGGCGGCGCCGGTTTAGGCGCGACCCTCTTGGTGGTGGAGCGCGGAGCGCGCGGGCAACCCCTGTAGTTAGCTGTGTGGCCGGACTGGCCGCACAGCACACAGGCAGGGGGGGAAGTGGATTCGGGAGTGCGAGTGCACTCCTTAGTGAAGTGAGGATCCAGGCACTTTACGCACCTGGGGGGAGCTGAACAGTTAGCCGCTGCGTGGCCATAGAGCTGGCAGCGGTGGCACTGCCCAGGGTGACCACGGGGGTTGGGACGCTCGACGGAGATATTTGAGAGTCCGCAAATTGTGCGAGCCTCTCTAAAGATCTCCCTCGAGTTGGGAGTATTCGACAAGATTACCAACGCTAAGGGAAAACGCCTACCGCGGTTGGAGTGCATCTTGTGCACTGCTGTGACCGGGAAACCCTGAGACTTAAGGTCATCGAGAATGTCTTCGTTGCTGAGTTCGAACGGGACGCCCCGTAGTACTGCGCGGATCTTACGCTCCTCCGGGAGGGCGTAGGTGTGATACGCGATTTGGTTTAATCCGAGTAATCTGGTAAACGCGCGGAAGTCGTCGACGGTCGCTATTTGAATCTTGATTGTATCGCCAGCGTTGGTGGCTTTTAAGTAATTAATTTTGTGCACTTTGCACAAGTTTGAGACCGCGGTCCAGCGCGCTTTTTCACGCAGGAATACGGGCGGAGGGAGCTGAGGCTTCGGCGGGACGGGAGCGCAGCGCGTCGCTGGCTTCGATGTGACCGACGGAGACGCGGTTACTACGAGCGCTTTTAACGGCGCGGGGGCTGGTGTTGAAGACACCGGGGAGGGCTCGGGTATTGAAGATACCGAAGCTTTCTTAGAGCGCTTTTTGGAGCGCTTGGCGACAAGTTGAAAGGCGGGCTCAGGAGAGCCGGTTAAGGTGACGGCGTCTGACGACGTATCAGACGCGGGTTCGGAGTCGCTCCCGGGAGCGGTACGCTTACGACGCGACGCGTGAGAAGATGCGACCGATTCGCAGTCCATCTCGGACGAGGCGGGAGACGCGGGAGAGCTGAAGACCTGAGGGGTCTGGACGTCGGAGGCCTGAGGGGCCGGGTTTGAGGCCTGAGGGGCCGGGGTTGAGGCCTGAGGGGCCGGGGACGCGATAGATGCCTGTAAGGCCTGCGTTAGTGCGTCAGCGGGTATGCTTACGCCGGACGCAGCGAGCGCCTGGGCGAACGACTTAAGAATATTAACAAGGTCCATTGGAGGACTTGGAATTATAAAATGTAATATATAAATATATAATGTATGCCTATAATATATAACAAATGCCTAGGATTCCTAAATAAAAACCTAGCGAACCCTAGCGGCAAACCTCCCTACCAGCGGTAGGGGGGCTGGGGAGAATAAATTAAAACTAACAATAGTACGCCGAAGGCCGCTGCCTAGAACCTAAAAAAGGGTGCGCAGGTAAAGAGTTGACCGCGTTAGGGTCAACCTTTACCGACAGAAAGGACAAATACACACGAAAACACACAGATATGATAGAAATAAATATGAAAATAGGAGAAAAATAAATAAAATAGAGAAGAGAAATAAATAAAAATAAAAAGGACTGGTTCAGTACAAATTCGTTGTCACCGTTAAGTATCCTTTGCACTGAAACCAGACTACTTACGCCGGGCACAACACTGCACTCAGCACAAGCACAACACAACTTAGCACAGCACTTTGAAGACTAAGAGGCTTAGTCGCAAAGAAAAATCGCACTTCGAAAGCACTCAGACGGAGTAGAAAGACTTAGGAAACCGTAGCACGGAGCCAACACGCTAGACTGTGACGTCAGTAAACTGAGCGCCGCGGAATGGCGGGAAGGGACCGATCAACGGAGAGCTGGGTCTTGCACGTCCGCACCGCGTGGCGATCGGAGCGAGAATGAGGATCTGTAGCAACGGCAGAAGCCAATATATTCCTGTGGTTGGGATGCGCTCTCTCTGTCCAGTATCGGGGTGGCAGCCGCGTCTCGTCGATACCCACTGGCCAGTGTAGGACCCATGGAGTGATGCAAGGTACTCTTTGGTGATTGGCTTGGTGGTTGGTGGTTACTGGGCTACGTCTGTCCCATAACGGACGACAGTCTGCTTCATCAGTACAGTCTGACCATAATGAACGGCAGGGACACTTTATTGGGGGATTAGGGGTGTACTGCGTTTGTCCGGTTACCCAACGAAGCCTTGAAAAATAGGCCAACGATGTGGATTCATCCGGTAGCTGGTATGGATCCAAGAATTTGTAAATGTGGTACCCAGGTGGGTACGTCTCTCCTCCGCCTTGTTGTAGGGCAGCCCCTCGTAATTTGGAGGGGCAACAAATGCTCCATGGGCCAGCAGATCGCTGGTTTACGTGAGAACGACTTCGAATCCGTTCGTAAAACGGGTTCAATGAAGGACAACGCAAACGCCGAGAAGTCTAGCTCGTCGGTGATGAGTGTTGCCGGTGAGAGCAGGAAGGCTAGGTAGATGTGGCAGTGAAAGCGAGGCCAATCCGCTAGAGCCAGTTCTGAAGAGGATAGTATCTCAAATTCAGAGCCGGGAAAGCCTACCAGTAAGCACTGGGCAATATGTCAGTCTCACCAAAGCGAAAACGGAATTAATGGCTGCAAAGCGCGCGGTTTTGCAGCTCCACGTGGAGCAGGAAATGGAAGAAGCGGCACGAAATATTTGGAAACAGTGCGTAGAGTGCCCATTGTGATATTCTCGACTGGCTCCATCCCTAAATCCATCCACAATAGCCGAAAAATTTTGAAGACTCGACCACTTACATTCAGTTGCAAAAAGCGGTAATTCTTAACATTTGCAGGCTTGTCCGGAATTTTTTAAATCTAGATACGTAGTAGCAGTTGTCTCTACATTTTTGTCGTTTAACCACAAGCCCGCGGCATAAATGCTATCGCCAGAAATGGTAGCAACATTTCCAAATTAAAAAATAAAACAATCATATGAAGGTTAAAAATACAAACCGAATAAAAAATCTACGAGACCCGGTTTGCGTGTGGACTTGTTCGCACGTAGATCGCTTTTTTTTTTTTTTGTTCCCCTCCGCGAGAAGGGCAGGAGGATAAAAATGCCCTGACGCATACTCTGGCGCGATTCCAAAGTTATGTGGGACTCGTCCCGACGCCTACCAGGACCATACCCACTAAAAACCCCCTGTCGGCTCGTGCATTTTTGCCACTCAGCCTTCATCTGAGCGACGGCCAATTGGAGAAAGAGGCCGCGCTAGCGGGGCCCAGAAGGGGTCACCCGCTGGGATTACATAGCACTGAAGGTGCTCAAAGCACTGAAGGTGAATACATAGCACTGAAGGTGCTCAAAATGAAAATCAATAATTAAAACAAAAATTAAAAAATTGCAAAATAAAATTGAATTAATTCGCATTTACGTTAGAATTAGGATTTACGTTAGAATTTGAATTTACGTTAGAATTAGAATTTGCGGCCTGAAGGGCCTCGAGATCGCGTGACAGTCTGGTGGATGAGTACGCTTGCGCATTTCTAGGCCTAGCGACTTTGAACTTCGAGTCTAATACAGGAGTAGTATATGAGACTGAATCACGAACTAGAGGATTGGGATGGGTTTCGGAGCGTTTGAAAAACGCTTCAGAGAGTGTTTTGAGATGTTGTTGTACTGTAGGCAGTTCAAGATCTCTATGCAAGTCCGCGTTACGCATGTACCACGGTGCGTTTGTGGCCCGGCGGCAAAAGAGGTTTTGAACTACCTGCAGTTTGTGAAGGAGGGAGGGTTTGGCGTGGGCAAAGATTGGCGAGGCATACGTCATGACGGGTCTAACGCAGACCTTGTAGAGTGTACGTTTGTTTCTGAAGGACATTTTACTTTTTCTACCTAACATGCTATTTAGGCGGACTAAATAGTGACGAGCGAGTTTCGACACTCTTTCGACGTGTGGCTTGAAAGAAAGCGTCGGATCTAATGTGACGCCTAAGTATTTAGTACTGCGCTTCCAGGGGATGGGAATGCCTAACATTCGAACGTGGGGATCGCCATCGGGACGACGGCGTTTGTGGTCGAAGCGCATCGCAGAACTCTTTTCAGGGTTCACATCGATGCGCCATTTTTGAAACCATACACCAAGGGCGTTTACGGCCTTTTGGAGTCTGGTTACAAGGTGCCGAACACTGTGGCCTTTGGTATAGAGTGCGGTGTCGTCAGCAAAGAGGGCGAGTTCGACGCCTTTCGGCGGGATGGGAATGTCGTTGGTGTACACGGTGTACAGCAGAGGGGCGAGGACTGAGCCTTGAGGGACTCCAGCCTTTATGGGACGAGGTGCAGAAAGCGTGCCTTCGTGTTTAAATCGAAACGTACGGTCTTTGAGAAACGACGCTATTAACCTGACTAGGCGATCCGGTAAGCCTATCTTGTAGAGTTTATAAACGAGACCGCTGTGCCAGACTTTATCGAAAGCCTTGGCTACGTCAAAGAAAACCGCGACTGTTTTATAACGACGCGGATAGAAACCGTCAAGTATATACTCGACGATTCGGTGGACTTGCTGAGGGCAGGAGTGTTTAGCGCGAAAGCCGAACTGATGGGGAATAATGAGAGGATCGCCATCCGTTGGAAACAGATGGTTCCGCATTCGAGAGAGTATGACTCTCTCGAGAAGTTTAGACATTGCCTTGAGGAGGCTGATGGGTCTGTGATTAGCCGGGACGTTCAGAGGTTTGCCCGGCTTGGGAATGCCTATGACTGTCGCTTCTTTCCAAGCTTTTGGAAAGTAGCCATGGTCGAAGCAGGCATTGAAAATGATAGCTAACAAGGTAAGCATCTGTTGAGGTAGGTGCTTAAGTGCGTGGTTGGAAATTCCATCCGCACCCGGAGCCTTTTTGGACTTTTGATTTCTAATGAGAAGCAAGATTTCGTCATTAGAGACTGTGACAGGGTCGGCAGTGATGGGGAGAGAGTCTCTGCGAAGGACTTCGTCCTCCACCGCCTGGATGTGTGAGGGATCAGCAGGTTGCGTGCTGGGCGAGCATTGTGCGGCAATGCTGTCGGCGAAGCATTCGGTTTTCTCTTCTTCGACTTCGAAGGCAGTAGTGCCATCGGGACGAGTGAGAGGAGGAACGTGAGAGACGGTGTCTACGCGTAAGGCTCGGGCCATGCTATAGTACGCTTGGTGGGACGGAGAGATATTCGCCATGAGATCGTTCATCTGAGCGTCTCGGAGTTCCGCGAGGCAAGACCTAACTTTACGTTGAAGCTGATTCGCAGCTGTTCTATAGGCGGGCGTGGGATATTTCTTGGCTCTCCGGAGAGCCGCGTTTTTAGCTTTAATAAGATTGCTAACGGCTAAGGGAAGCGTGGGTTTGCCTTGCTTAGCAACCTTTTCGTTGTCACTGATGGCTGAGTTGATAGCATCAGTGAGAGAATTTACTAATGAATCGATTTTATCCGGGCTATCTAATTGTTCGGGAGAGATCGCGAGTGGAGAGTTCGGAGCCTCTAAGGCTGAAACTAACGTATTTTTAAAACCTTTCCAGTTGGTAAAGGTCTTAGGAGATGAGACGTTATCGTTCGGCGGTCCTAGCACGAGGGAAACGGGGCGATGGTCGGAGCCTAGGTCATCGAGCGGTTCGATAGACCTTAGATCAAGATTGATTCGCTTGATAATTGCAAAGTCGAGGATGTCAGGAGAGTAGGACGGGTTGTTGGGATAGTGAGTGGGAGTGATGGGGGATATGACGTCTAGGTCAAGGGAGTTAGTGATGTCGAGGAGAGCGATACCGCTGGTGTTAGTCGATAGGCACGTCCAGTCAGTATGTTTGGAGTTAAAGTCTCCGAACATAATGACTGAATGGCCGAGGGCGAGAATGGCCTCAAAGTCGCTGCGGATTGGTCTGGTACCACTAGGTATGTAGATTGAAGCTATGATGATGGTCGGATGACCAGTCATAGCCAATCTACACACAGTGGCTTCCATGTTGAGGAGAGGAGGGGTAGGGAGAGGACAGCAGTGGAAGGCCTCTTTTGTAATATATAGCGGTGCCGCCGAAACCGTCAGAGTTGGGCCTATCGTTACGAATAAATGCGTACTTAGGTATAGCGAATCCCCTGGAGCGGTTTGGAGTAAGCCATGTCTCCTGGAGAAGGAATAAGTCAGGTTCTTTGTTCTGAAGGAACAGTTTAATCTCGGGAAGGTTGGTATTAAGGCTACGAGCGTTAAAAGATACTAGGGATAAGCCCTTGGGTTTAATACGACTGGACGCGGGATTCGCGGGTCTAGACATTATAATTTATTATTTACGAATTTATACAAATATAAAAGAATTTACAACGAACTTAGGAGCGAGTGATGCTCGGCTAAAGCAAATAAACGCTCTTGAGGAGAGCGGGCGGCTCGCAGTTTGCGTGCGAGCACGGAAATTTCGTTAATATCGACGTTTTGAATAACGTCGAACACGGTCTTCATGTCCTCAGCCAACGACGACTGAGGTGCGGATGACGGAGAAGGCCACCCAGGCCCTTCAGGCCCCACAGCTGCCTCACAGCGCCGGTAGTAGCCAGTGGAGCCAGCGGAGGTAGAAACTACCAACGCCACCTCGACGGCCTCGACCCAATCGCCCCGCCGTCCCAAACGCACTACCTCGAGCAGCAGTGACGATTCTGCATCCGCTGACACCCTTACCGGCTCCCCTGAGCCCTCCGCTGCCAGCTTCACGCTGATGGAGCGGCGCTCTAAATGGAAGCCCCGTTGTCGCCGACACCTGCCTCCAGCCAGGTGTCTCCGACACCAATCGCCTGCCCGGCGACACAGTCGCCCGTCCCCTCCCTCATATCACTGAAAGTGACACCTCACACCGGCCTAATCGCTACCACCACCAAGCCAGCCTCGCGCTGCTCCCCGGTCCTCGCGAAAGCGAAGACCCCTTCCCCCGTGTTCCTACGGGAAAAGGCAAAATGGCTGAACCGGCAACGCAAACTTCCGTCTTTGCGTTGAGCAAAAAATTAATTACCTACAGGCCTCAAACATGTCCGAGGCCGTTAAAATCACAGTCCCTACAATTGAGGATTTCAGAGCGTTGACGCGCCTCCTCACTCTCAGGCATTTCGCCTATCATACTTACGCTCTCCCTGAAGAGCGTAAGATCAAAGCTGTCTTACGGGGAGTCTCGTTCGAGTTTTCGAACGAGATTATCCTCGAAGACATTAAATCTCAAGGATTTCCCGCCGAGGCTGTGCACAAGATGCACAGCGAAAACGGCCGTCGTTTCTCCTTGGCTTTGGTCATTCTGACCAACTCGCCAAGATCACGAGAGTTCTTCAGAGAGGCCCGCACTATCTGCGGCCTCTCCGGAATCTCAGAATCTCGACCGTGTTAAACTACTAGACATCACGAATTCACTCGATCTTCACGTCATTTCTCCCGTCACATCCACTCATTACCCGGATAATCCGCTTCATTCCCCGGATATCCTTGACTTTGCCGTAGTCAAAGGAATCAACCTCGACCTTAAGATCGATCAGCCTCTAGACGACTTTGGCTCAGACCACCTCCCGGTGTCTCTAATACTAGGACCCTCCTGCTCCGAAAACCTATACCAACTGGGAAGGTTTCAAGCACACCCCGTCTTCGGCCTTAGAAGCCCCAGACTGCCTCCTCGCGATTTCATCCGACTATCTCGATAGCACGGATAAAATCGACTCGATAGTCGATGCGCTCACTGCCGCCAGTAACTCGGCCATCAGCGAGAATGAAAAGGTTGCTAAGCATGGCAAGCCCAAGCTTCCCTTGGACATTAGTAAACTAATCAAACTAAAAACGCCACTCTCCGCAGAGCCAGGCGTTACCCCACACCCGCCTACAGGCTAGCCGCAAACCGGCTACCACGTAAGGTCAAATCCACTATCGCGAAATACAGAGACGTTCAAAGGGACGATCTTATGATTAATATCTCTCCGTCCCACACGGCGCACTATAGGATGGCGAAAGCCCTCCGATTAGACGCCCGTACTTACAACCCTCCGTTGTCTCGTCCCGATGGCACTATCGCCTTTGAAGACGACGAGAAAGCTGAATGCTTCGCCGACAGCATTGCTTCACAATGCTCCCTGAGTACCCAACCTACAGACCCTACGCATATCCAGGCGCTGGAAGACGAAGTCCTTCACAAAGACTCCCGTCCAGTCGACCCCATTACAGTGTTTAACGATGAGATTCTTTTCCTTATCAGAAGACAGAAATCCAAGAAGGCCCCGGGTGCGGATGGAATTTCCAACCACGCACTTAAGCAGCTGCCTCGGCAGGTGCTTACCTTGCTTGCGATTTTCAATGCCTGCTTCGAACTTAGCTACTTTCCAAAAGCTTGGAAAGAAGCTACAGTCATAGGCATTCCCAAGCCGGCTAAACCTTTGAATATCCCGGCTAATGACTGACCCATCAGCCTACTCAAGGCCATGGCTAAACTTCTTGAGAGAGTCATGCTCGCTCGAATGAAGGACCACCTGTTCCCAACAGACGGTGACCCCCTCATTATCCCCCAGCAATTCGGCTTTCGAGTCGAGTACATACTCGACGGTTTCTACCCTAGACGTCTTCTAACAGTTGCGGTTTTCTTTAACGTACCCAAGGCTTTCGACAAAATCTGGCATGTGGGCCTCATTTACAAGCTGTACAACACAGGCTTGCCCGACCGACTAGTCAAACAAGTCGGCTCCTACCTTAAAGATCCTACCTTTCGTTTTAAACACGAAGGTACGCTCTCCACCCCCCGCCCCCTCAAGGCGGACGTCCCTCAGGGCTCGGTACTCGCCCCTCTATTATACACCAACTACACCAATGACATACCTATTCCGTCTAAAGGTGTTCAACTCTCCCTCTTTGCCGACGATACTGTCCTATACGTCAAGGACATGCACGTCGACACCCTCATCACCAAACTCCAGAAGGCAGTAAATGACCTCGGAGCCCAGAGTGTAAATCCAGAGAAAAGCTCTGCGATGCGCTTCAAACATAAACGCCGAAGCCCCTGCGAGCCACATATTCGAATGCTAGGTACGGCCATCCCGTGGGCACTAACCACCAAGTACCTAGGCGTAACGCTCGATCGTACGCTTTCATTCCGACCTCACATACTCAGAGTTAACAACTCGCCCGTCTGTACATGGCCCGCCTAAACAGTATGTTAGCCAGGCACAGTAAAATGTCTCTTAGGAACAAGCGAACGCTTTTTAAGGTTTGCGTGAGACATGTCATGACGTATGCCGCCCCAATCTTTGTACATGCCAAACCCTCCTATTTGTATAATCTGCAGGTAGTCCAGAATCTCTTCTGCCGCCGGGCCACGGATGCTCCGTGGTACGTGCAAAACGCAGACCTGCACAGGGATCTCGACTTACCTACAATACAACAACACCTTAGGACGCTCTCCACCGCTTATTTCAAGCGATTCGAAGAGCATCATACGCGAGTCAGTAGCTTATACTGCTCCATCCATGCCATCGAGGTACAAAGTCCGTAGACCGAGAAATGCACTCTCGGATCCCCCCGATCAGCTTTCGGGTAATCTGGACCAGCTTAAGGCTGCTCAGGCCGACTAATCATCATCCAAACTATCACTTGCACTATATGTGATTATTGTTCTCAGCGGGTGACCCTCTAGCGGGTCCCCGCTAGCGCACCCACCTCCCTACCCGGGTGTCGCTCCGATGAAGGCTGTACAGCATTCCCATGCTACAGCTTGCAAGGTGGATTTTAGTGGGTAGGTGCCACTCTAGTGAGTCCCACATCACCCCTGAGAGGCCGATATTTCCCTGCGGCGGTATGCATGACGCAGATTCCACCTCTCTCCCGTGAGGATGCTGTTTAGGCGGCTCAAAAAAAAAACTACGCCTAAACTGGTTTCAGTTTAACGTAGCCAAAAAAAAACCAAATCGAATTTTTTTTTGATCTTACAGCCTTGTATGAGCGAGAAACAAATAGGCGCCTGCTCTTCCGTCTTTAATAGACAGAGATATAATATCCATTAAATAAATAAAATACCTATAATTATTGATGTCCATGGGTGCAGATGCCGCTTACCATCAGATGGGTCGAGTGATTTTTTAAAGCCGAAATATTGCAAAGTTAGTGTAAAGGAAAACCTCGCCTATAGAAAACCCAAACATAAGGAAGCTTGAACGTTACTAAAACAATATGTGTAATTGTATCACACTGAGCGTCCTCAGTAAAGTGTTGGAAAAGCTCTCAAGTTTGGTTTATGTCGAGAAAATAATAAAGTCTGAGTTTGACATTACTTTGGGTTCCGTACAGTTTAGGATACAGTTATATTCAAAATACAGAGTATAGAAACTAAAGTGTTAATGGAGTAAGTGAACGTTGGTGCACTCGAAAATGCAGTTAAATGTTTTTGTAAAATTTTATATTTTCTTTTTACAATGGCATTAAACAATTTCAAGAGGTTACCAGGGGTGGAAGGTGCTATAGTACTATACATACTATAGTACTTCCTATTTCAAAAGTCATAATGACCACGTTCACTTGGTGGCTTCTGATTAAAAATGAAGGAACAGGCAGTGAAAAGGCGTAGGTTTTAATCGGCAACACATTATTTATTGCATTTTCAAATTAATTAAAATGTATGATGCCTTCTAACCATCACGTTGAAAAAATA
This sequence comes from Marasmarcha lunaedactyla, assembly GCA_923062675.1. Taxonomy (NCBI): domain Eukaryota; kingdom Metazoa; phylum Arthropoda; class Insecta; order Lepidoptera; family Pterophoridae; genus Marasmarcha; species Marasmarcha lunaedactyla. The sequence goes on along the minus strand of OV281340.1, from coordinate 27,243,146 downwards.
AAAAGTACATTCACGTGTCTATTACTTGTCAATATTTCGTCCAGAGCGGGAAAACTATCTTCAAAGCGCGGAAAATACTGTTTTAAAAAATTAAACAATGTTAGTATATTATAAAATAGCCAGACAATCAGCAAATTTTTGCTGATAGTTTGCCTGAAACAAAATCCTTAATGGTTTGTTAATTACTATTCTTGTGAATTGCATTTTAAATAATTATCAAAAGATCAATATATTTAAGATTAAATTGTTTGACAGTCGCCAAGTGAGGAAGCATCGTTTGTTTATTTTCTAATGAAAAAAGAACCTTAAAAACATGTGTCCGTAATGGCTACTGTTAGAGTAACCGCAGCCTGCCAGCGACAACACGCAGTGTGGTAACTGTCACAGTGTGGTCACTTGCTAGACTAAACCCCGATCGAGCAGAAATTATATTTTACTTAAACCTTTGCAGAAGCACTTTAGTAGATTCAAAATATTGCCCAAGAATATATTAAATGGAAATTTTTTGTTTTTATACATGTTATTGGAATCGGATACTGACAAAAGAATTAATTTCTGTTTAAAAATTAATCACGTCCCTTATCTATGATCAAAAACGCTCGTACAAATATAGTGAGGCCCACTTGCGCAGACCTGAGCTAGCCGTAGACCGAGCTATAAGTAGGTTCAAATGCCATGTCGCCACTATATTTCTATTGAACTGATAAATACATAAAGCAATATTTAGCCAACAGTCTGGGAATTTGCTGCAGGCTCGATTCGCACCCGAATCCCCTGCAGTGTCGTTACTCCTTAGTATGCGGAGCACATACAAAAGACCGAACAACGCGCAAGCGATTCTCCGGTTAGCTGGAGCCTCTGCCGACTTGCCTGACTGTACATATAAGCTTCTGTTTAATCCCAATTTAAATGAGCAAAGATTTAAAATATGTTGGGCATGTCACAAAAACTTAACCTTTTGCAAAAAGTCTTGATTAACTCTCATTAGAGATGGAAGTTTATGGTTTTTTGATTAGAAATATATTTGGAAAATAAATAAATAAAAGTAGAAAATTACCAGTATATGGCAGAATTCCAATAAACTATCACGTAAAATAATTAATTTTTAAATGCGTTGATAAATTAAGTTTTTTAATGTTCCTTTAATTAGTGCAAAGATATTTTATAGAATCTAAACATAGCAACAAACGGTTATAAAAATTAAAATTATGAATATTGACGATCCTTTGACATATTGCCGTTTTATATAAAATAACTGAATAATTGCTTCATTTCTGGGCGATGCCGTTAACAACAGTACAGTACGCAAAGCATAGATGCTTAAAGTACAGTTTCTGTACGACTCCCATACACAACAATTATTTAACAAATTATTTATGATAAAACAAGATATTCAAGATATTCAACAAGATAAAAACTCTTTTTCTTCAGATTTATGAGTTTACTTTAAGAGCCTTTTAATTTAGCAATAGCAAAATTAATATTTTTTACTTTGCTTTCTTACATTTAGTTATTGACTCTCTCTACAGTCAGCTTAAACTACCATAGCCGATCTACAGAGAAGATTGTAAAATCTAAATTACAAATATTTTATGAGTATTGTGATCAAAACCTATTCCATAACCACTTCAACACCTTTATGATGTCTCTTGCTAAGGTAAAAGCGTAAGCACACAGGTAATGGGACACTTTAAAATATGCAAAAGCGGGAGTTTTATACCTCGTCAGAATCTTTATTTATGTACGTTAATTATTACTGTAAATTAAACTGTTAAGTATTACTTATCTACGTTTTTGTAATCCTTTCATTTTCTTATTAACTTTTCTTCTTCATTTTTATTATTGTTGTTTACTTTTTGACAAATTGTGTCAACTCAATTTTGTATGACAGCAATGGAGGCTGCCAAACAAACTAAACCTCTTACACACGGATTCTTACTAAACTATTGTAAGGAAATATACTTGATTCCTGGCTAATAAGATTAAATTCAAAATTTCAAATTGCGGTTCCAAAGGAATGCGAGGCCAGCCATATAAACCGATGGCTGGCCTTAGAACGGCAGTCTATTTCATGCCATCCTACCGATAACATCTCCAGTCTATTTCAAGACATCGTACCGATAACATCTCCAGTCTTCTGCAAGTACCTCTGCAAGTCCTCGAACTCATGCTCATGCTGAAGCTACCTGACAGACGATGAAGCTAACTCATGTTGAAAGTACCTGACGCTGAAGCTACCTGACACTTAAGCTGTCTCATGCTGAAGCTAACTGATGCTGCCTCATGTTGATAAGCCCGACACCGACGCCTGATCCTGCTCCTGCTGCTGACCCTGATGATCCTGCCTACCACCTCCTCCTGCCTGCTGATCCAACCTGCTCCTCCTGTTCCTGCTCTCACTGATCCTGCACGCGCCAGAGCGCCAGTCGGCGCCTGAGCGTCTGCCACTGACCCTGCACGCGCCTTAGCGCCTTCACCATGGAAGCCTTCGCGGTGACCCCTCCGACTTATTCAAGTCCGTGACAGTTTTTTTGAATGAAAACTTTTATTACGTGACAAAACAGCATAAATGATAAAAATAACAAGATTTAGGATAGCTGACGTAAAACAAAACTAATATATTTAGAATTAAATACTGAAAATATGATTGGTTGTTGGGTTGGCACATTTTACAACTAAACCACAATTTTATTTTTAACTATTCAAGTAAAGTGCAAGTTATGATTTGTTTCAGTATCTAAAGCGTGAAAACGAAATAAAGAATTTAATCCACTTCCACATTTAAATGGTCAAATAGGATATCAAAATAAAGTTTCTGAAAATAAATAAACGCCTTTTTATTGTTCAAAGCAATAGTGCGTACGTTCAACAGTGAATTAGTAAAGAAATTACATTTCTGTCGCGGGAGAGGATGGTTGAATAAGACTTTCAACTAAACAGCTAATTTAGTTAAAAGTTTTATGTTTTAATGATGGTTTTACCTATAAACAAACAGTTAATTTGGGGTCCATCAAACAATTAAATAATCAGTAGCTCCTCAACGTCTCAGAGTTTGAATTAGGTTTGACATTGCATCACCTAGAACTAACCAACTTAAAATAATTACTTGCTCACATTAAAAATAAATTGATGATTCATTATGTAGAGTTATTATTATGTAATCGCTTTTTCAATCAAAGACGAACATTTACGGTATCGATGAAAATGTCAAAAGTTGTAATTTTTAAGTAACTGGGTGCTGAAACTAAGATTGAACTATGATTACAGTATGTGCAAAATTATTTTATTAAAAGAAGCAGGATTATGATTTATTTTATTTTAATTTAATCTAAGTTTTTACATCAAACATAATCACGTAAAATATTTTATTTTTATCTAGTGTCTATCATATTATTTGATTAAACTACTAACGTAAACTACCTACTACTAGATGTAAACTATGTAGTGTAACGAGAACGTGGTTAAACAATGAAAATTAAATGTGCTTTTTTTTAAACGAAGCCTTTCTTGTCGTTTTTGGCGCCTTCGATGACTAAAAATGACTAAATGTGTATTGAAATCTTAAACGTAATTCATTCTTTATAATTTAGCACAGTGAAGCTTTCAGACTGTATTCAATCAAACTGTTACCTTTAGTTTACTTTTATTTCTTCGTTATTTATATCTCTTAGATGAACTCATAGTAAGGGACTCTACTATATTAATGTATTTTATTAAGTTTTATTAGTATATGTAAGTGAACTATTTTAAAATAGTTGAAATTTTAACAATATCACGACACAATACTATATGAAACATAGTGCTGAGCGCATTTTCGTGAAATTACCCTTTTACACTGAACAAAAATACGAGTATTTGCTCTAAAATGATATCAGGCGTAAAACATGATTGTGTTTAGTAATGTTCATTATTTTATTATTTATGAAAAAAATATGTATTTTGAAATTAAGACTATTAAAATAATCCTAAAGTTAAGTTAAAAAGTATAAGAAACATATGAAAGTTAGACAGATATAATACAATTTAGAGTAATTAGGCTATAATATAATTTAGCTGCCACTTTTTTCACAGTATTTCGGTCTCTATATGTATAGGCCACTCAGAAAGTTTTGCGAAAAAAAGATTTTATGTATGGAACGCTGGCGAGTTTTAACTAATTTAGAAAATTTGATTATTTAACAGTAAAATATACTTTGCTATAATATACTCTAATTATAATACTCAAAACTTTTTTACCTCTATTAAGAAATGATTGTGGGTCATAGAATAACGAATGTGTGTCTGGATTATTTTCATGAAATGATTTTTTGCGATTCAAATCCAAATTGAAATCTGATAAATCGTTTAATCGACTTCAATTAGCTTTTATGAATAAGGCGCCTTCTAAAGCAACTGTGTATTGCCGGTATAACAAGTTTAAGTGCGGTCGCTTAAATTTGAAGGATGAAGAAAGAAGTGGTCGTCCTTTGACTACTGTTACGGAAGAAAACGGGCTACAAGTGAAACATTAAAAAAATACGTAAGGACGTTTTTTTCTCGCCGGGTAGCCAACAACCTTACATAAGCTCAGAGGCAGGCGCACGTGGATCAGTGCCACGATATGATTGATAAGTTCAAAACAGGTTCTTCTAGCCGTGTTTACGATATCATAACAGATGACGAATCTTGGATTTATTAATATGATCAAGAAACAAAGCCCCAGTCAACAGTATGGCTGTTTCAAAACGAACCAACGCCTACGAAAGTAAAACGATCGAGAAGAGCTGCAAAATTTTTGTTCGCTAGTTTTTTCTCCTTAACGGGTATTTAATATCAATGTCCTTAAGACACCAAAGTAGAATCAATGCAGAGTGGTAGACTACAAAATACTTGCCTGAAGTGTTTGCTGCTGCGAGCAACCTGAACCGAATACGGGACAACGAGGTCTTTTGCTTCACCACGTCAACGCGCCCGCGCACTCCGCGATTAAGACGAGGGACTTTCTAGACACCTTACAGCCCTGATTTGGCACCGTGTGACTTCTTCTTGTTCCCTAAAATTTAAAACCAGTTCAAGGGGATACTGTTTTCATCGCCAACAGATGCACTCACTGCGTTTTAGAAGGCCCTGGGGAAAATACCGGTTGCAGACTGGAAAATGTGCTTTGCCCGTGAAATTTTGTATAGGCGCTAGTAGAGAGTACTTTGAGACGATTTAATAAAAAACAGAACTTCGTCTTTAACGTCTTCCTAAACAAAAACCACCTTCTATGCTTTGTCGCAATTATAATAACATAGGCATTGAGTCACTGCGGCGCGATGCCAACATCATAAACTGGTCGCCTGTGATATCTTGTGACGACATCGATTGTAGGTCGAAAATTTCTACTCCTTGCTATTAGATTTGTATGACCGACACGCTCCTTTAAGAAGAGTGAAAATCAGACACAATCCAGCTCCATGGTTATCAGACTCTATTAGAGAACCCATGTCTCTTCGAGATAAGGCAAAACACAGGTACAAACGCTCCCCCACCGAGCAACACTTGAACCACTACAAACATTTGCATAATCGCTGCAGCCGTCTATGTCGTGATGCCAGAAAGGGCCACTTTCATGATTCCCTTACTAATCGGAGCCCTGCAGAAGTATGGAAATTTCTTAAGTCCGTTGGAATTAGTAAGTCTCCTCCCACTGATCACAACATCTTAAATTTAGACTTCCTTAATAAACAATTTTCCATTGTGGTTTGCCACGCTGTTAAAGATGAAACTTTGAAGTCCTTATCATATAGAGGGGGCCCTCTGCTCATTCTCCATTTTCACTGAAAACTGTTTCAGAAGACATTGTGAAGAGAGCCATTCTTGCTATTAAATCTCCTGCTGTTGGTGAGGGCAAATTGTGTTCAAGAATGATAACTTTGATTTTGCCTAATTCAATTTCTCCTTTCTCCTTCAATTTTCCCTCACAACTTGTATCTTTCCCACGTCCTGGAAACTTGCTCATGTTATCCCATTACCCAAAATACCAAACCCTAAGTCACTCGCTCATTTTCGCCCCATATCCATCTTACCTTTCCTTTCCAAAGTGTTCGAACATATTGTTCATGAGCAACTCTCCAAGTTTCTTGCACACAATAGCCTCCTCAGCAGTTTTCAATCTGGCTTACGCCCTGGCCACAGTACCACTTCGGCTCTTATAAATATCACTGACGATATTTGAGGGGCGATGGAGAATCAATTTCTGACTATAATGTTACTTCTGGACTTCAGTAGCGCGTTTACCTCAGTCGATTTCGACATCCTTCTCGGAGTTTTAACTTCACTCAACTTCTCCTCTTCTTCAGTGGCCTGGTTCAGCTCCTATCTTCGGGGCCGGTCACAGCGGGTCTGCTATGGTGAGTCTCACTCCGATTGGTGCGATGTTATTGCGGGCGTGCCTCAGGGTGGCGTCCTCTCCCCATTGCTTTTTTCAATTTCTATTGACTCCGTTACTACAGTCCTTTCTTGTAATTTTCACCTTTACGCTGATGACTTGCAGTTCTATCGCCATTTCACACTTTCAGATACAGTAATTGCTATTGCTGCAATCAATGAGGACCTCGTCGTATAAGTGACTGGGCTAAATCATTTGGTTCATGTGTGAATCCTAGCAAGTCTCAAACTATCATAATTGGTAGTCGGCATATGCGCGGCTGCATCGATTTTGCCAATTTGCCCTCTGTCATCCTGGATGGTGTTTCTATTAATTTCTCTCACACTGTCAAAAACCTAGGAGTAATTATAGATTTTTATGTTACGTGGAATGCTAACGTCAGCGAAATTAGTAACTAAAACTCATTAAACCAATAATCGAATACGCAGATATCTGTTACTTGGACATAATTGAAGAGCTATTAAATAAACTGGAACAATTACAGAATCTGTGTATTCGATTCATCTTTGGTCTTAAAAAGTTTGATCATGTTTCTGAATACCGCGGTAAACTCCGATGGCTTCCTATTCGGTACCGTAGAGATTCTCGTATCTTATCCCAGCTATTTAACGTACTGTTTAACCCATCCTCCCCTCGTTACCTAAGTAAGCGTTTTTCCTTCACGCACACCGATGATGCTCACTGCAGAAGGAATAAGCGTACTCTTCTCAAAATGAAACGCATAAAACTGACTTTTTCTCTTATTCCTTCACCATACACGCAGTTAGGTTGTGGAATGCACTTCCTTGCAAAATCCGCGAATCGAAAACGTTATCCTTATTTAAAAAGCGAGTAAGAGAACACTACCTTTCTCGAGTCTATTAGCTTGCGTTCTTGTTTTTGTAACCCCGTAGTATTATTATTGTCTTATTGTTCATTTCTTTGAATCATTTGTAAAGGTCAAGTATACTGTGTATATATTAGTTTGCATTTATTTATATATCATGGATATTCTCTTTATAAGTAGATAAGTAGTTTATATTTATATTTAATACAATATGTAAGTATATACTATAAAAAATGCTAATATTAGCATTTGTTTATAGTATTTATCTTATTTAATTTATTTTTTTTTATTTGAAGTAAGAAAGCACTTGCCCAAAGCATTTAATTTCCTTCATCAATGTTATGACGAGCCATCTCTTCTGGTGTACGGAGACCATCACATATCATCAGAGGTGGGCTGTCAACAAGGTGACCCGTTAGGCTCTGCTATTTTTAGTTTAGGTATTCATCCTATTATTGAACAACTAAATTCGAAATTTAACGTTTGGTATCTTGACGACAGAACCTTAGGGGGAGATTCAATTGTCGTTCTCGATGACCTGAAGCTTTTGATTGATAAGTTCGCCAAAATTGGCCTCACATTAAACTTTGGTAAATGTGAGCTATTTATTACCGACTTTTGTAAGAATAAAGAAAGCATTATTCAAGCCTTTCAATCAATTGCCCCCGGCATCACTGTAATAGAGAAATCTTCCCTTCGGCTCCTAGGTTCACCAATTTTCGATGACTCCTTTCATAACTTTATAATTGAAAAAATTTCAAAATTTTCAGAAAGTTATTCCCGGCTTTCACAAATTAATACACATATGGCCTTTTACATTTTACGTCATTGCTTATTCGTGCCAAAATTAATTTATTATCTTCGCTGCTCACAATTTTGGAAACACCCAAATTTACTTTCGGTTCTCGATGAAAAAATGAAATCAACTCTTTCGAATATTCTGAACATAAATTTTGATAATAATTCCTGGGATCAAGCCAGTTTACCAGTGCGCTTCGGTGGTTTAGGAACTCGAAAAATTTCTTCTCTAGCTTTGCCAGCCTTTTTATGTTCGATTTACGGTAATAAAGATATTATCAATAACATTCTTTCCTCTTCTTTTACGGGCGAGACTTCTCATCTTTCGGATGCCGAAATGCACTGGAATATCGTATCAAACAGTTCAGCAGTTCCACAAGATCCCGCATCACAGCGTCAGTGGGACGAAGTGCTTTGTATTTTAGAGCGGAACAAACAATTAAATACGCCTAATTTAACAGAGCGCGCTCGTCTGCTAGCGGTGGGTTCGTGGGAGTCAGGGCTATGGTTGCAGGCGCTTCCGTCATCTAACTTGGGAACCCTTTTTGACAACCATAGCTTTAGGCTTGCCTGTAGTTTACGTTTAGGGATAAAATTATGTGCTCGACACCGCTGCCGCTGTGGCGTGTTGGTCGATGAGCTCGGTCGCCATGGCCTTTCATGTTCTCGCAGCGGTGGCAGAATATCTCGCCATGCCAGTTTAAATGACATCATCCATCGGGCTCTTGTTACCTCCAACACTCCCTCGGTTCTTGAACCGTCAGGATTGTTGCGTGATGATGGCAAGCGACCTGATGGTATGACTCTGGTCCCGTGGAGGATGGGTAGGCCGCTGGTGTGGGATGCAACCTGCGTAGACACTCTCGCGGCTTCCCATCTTTCCACAACTAGTATACAATCTGGTTCTGCTGCTAATAACGCTGAAAGCCTTAAACGTAGAAAATATAAGAATTTGGGTAGCGGGTATATTTTTGAGGCTTTTGGCGTTGAAACCATGGGGTCCTGGGGACAAGGTGCTCATCGTCTTTTTTCGGACCTAGCGAGGCGATTGGTGAGTGAAACTCGTGACCCGAAGGCTGGCACCTACCTCGCACAACGAATTTCTATAGCGATCCAGCGTGGTAATTCAGCCAGCCTTTTGGCTACGTTGCCCTCAATGCATTCAAGTTTAGATTTAGTGTTTTATTTGTAGTATAATTTTAACGTATAATTATTTATTTAATTTAAATTTTAAATTTGACCAAAAATATGTATTAACTGGCAAGGAATGTAAATTGTATTATGACTTTTTATCATGTTTGGACCAATAAATAAATATCTTATTTATAACAATACATAATTTAGTACACCATAAATTTGCTTTTATTAACACTCTCCAGTCTCAGGTCTGTTGGAAGAGATTTCTTTTAGAAATAAGCAGTACCTTTGTACATGATTTGGTAACTTCTTATTATACTGTAATTAAAACCTGTGTGTACATTAATTATTAAATAAATAAATAAATCATTTTTATTTTTTTTTATACATTGGAAGTCATTGTTTCCGGATGATCAAGTTTTGTGAACAAAGAAACTCCGACAAATTTGTAAGTTTCAAATATACATACCTGTACAAATTATGCTTTAAAAAATATCTGCTTTGTTGTTAGTTTTGAGTCCATAACTTAACAAAAATCCGCAAAAAGACAATAAATTTCCTAAATCATAATCACATCACAGATCCCAACGTATTTACCAATTCTCCATGAAATATTTCTATGGAAACATTATTATCTTCCAGTAATATCATTTTTCTACTCGTTCCAAAACCAATTTAAAAAGCCACAGGGGTGCAATTCCGGACGGCGCTGAACATGCTACAGGATTGCAGTTTTTTCATGGCTTGTGGTGACAAACAGTAGAATTGACTCCCTTTATACCTCGTGCTATGGTGGAGTTAATAAATTCTGCGATATTGCAAGCGGCTAGTTTACTTATGTTTTATAGGAGTTTCGTGCTATTGATTTTGATTGATTGATTAACTACACATTATGATGATTGGTTTGGATTTTTGTTGATTTAGTATAACATTGCGTATATTAAATTTAACTACTAGTTTTTATTACCATAGAGCTATCATAATATATTATGTGTTATGAATTACCATTGAGGGAAATGGCAGCACGTCTTATACTATTCATGTGTGTAAGAAATATAAATATAAAATACCTGTAGGTATAACTTGACTAATATTACATGTTTATCCTATGGAGATTGAAATCTTTCCAGGTTCTCCCTCAGAAAACCCTCTAGACCGTGATGTAGAGTCAAACCAACTACCACCTATAACAGAATGCCATCTCGTGTCATACAATATGTATGTACGAAAATGTTTGTTCTATTTTAATTTAGTTAATCGAATTAATTTTAATGGAACTAGCGTTTTTCCAATACTAAAACAAGTATGTTCAAAACAAACAGTTCTCAAGTATAAATAAAACATAAAAATAAATATTGATCTTTGACTAGACTAACATCAACAAAAATGTTTACAAAAGATCTCGACAGGACTTAAGCATTTGTTCTTTATATGGACGACTCGAGATGTAACGAATTGTAATACTTAACGATAACGTATACACTTTCCCTTCAGTCCCCACAGTCATTTGTCATTTCTTCCCTCTCATATAAATACAAACAGAGAGGCGGAAGGCGTGAAATTCAGATGTGCCTTTGTGTCGTTGCGCTGCTACCACTTCCCTTTACGCCTTCAGAAGTACAAATTTTCAGATTTATTCTTTGAATAAATTTCGAAGTAGATGTTCAATGTTCTTCATCTTGAAAATTTAATTTGGGCTGCAACTTTTTTAGGTTTTTAAAAAGATGCGATGTAAAAAGTTTTCCATTATACTTTTTACCTATCACAAAGGACAAATGGTACGAAATTAATGACTTTTATAAACTGAGCAAAGTCTCAGTTAATGAAATGAAAAAAAAGGTAGTATAATAAAACTAGCTTCTCTATATCAAAGTCCCAGGTTCGATCTCAGCGACTGTCCCATATACGAAATGAGTTTCAACAATTTAAGCACTCCTTTCCGTTCTAACGGTGAAGGAAATCATCGTAGGAAAACCCGCATACCTTAAATATTATTTTGATGTTATGTGTCAAGTTTGCCAACCCGCAGTAGGCACGCGAGGTGGACTTTAATTGCTTAAAACCACCCCGCTGGTAGGGCGAGGCAGATATCCCTGCAATGGGATTATTAAGGGTGTCATGATGATGATAGTAAAATATTTCAGTTCGTTTTTTCATTCATTATAACTTGTAGGCGTATTAAATGAAAGTCAACGCAGTATGTTTGTGTTTTCGGTTCAGACATGGGTTATAATTTTGATAACGCAACGCACATTCACATCTTAATTAACACTGCTCCGCAAACCAGAAGTTTGTGTAAATATTAGAAACAAGGAATGAAAGTCTAAATTAAATTTACTTATAGTAAAACACAAACTAAAACTAATTACCATTTTAAAACTTTTCCACGAATGATAACTGTATATCTACGGTTAATATAAGCTACATCGTTTCAAAAATACCTAGATGCGAAACACTATCCAAACTTAAAAGAAAAGCCTAGCTTACAATAATGCTAACAAAGCTGGCCTTGTGGGCGGAAGCCGGGGCATAATTCAATCAACCGAGGCAATTCGGTCTTTTGTATGTAAAGACCGCATCCGGGGAAGTCTTTAGATTGATTCAACTCTTTGTACTATTTCCTATTTACATTGTTGCGGTGATATTACGGGCCGGGACTTTTCAACGGCAGGTTCGCCGTGAACTTCTGAACTGAAACAGTTTTGTGTAAGTGAATGTTGAGCTATTTTGTTCGGTTACGATTTGAAAGCCGTTTGGTCTTTAACTGAAGAACGTTTGTTGGTTTTTGAGTGATATAATGGATGGTTCATAATTTATGGGATGTTGTTTGATAGCTTTTAAAATTATTTTAATTAAAGTTTAAACTCGCTATTATTATCTACCTTAAAGCGCCCTGAAAGAATCATGTAAAAAAGGAACCTATTGTCACAATACCTTGTGTTTCTAAAATCACTAAAGTTTTATTATTTATAAATTGTAATCTTATCCACGTTTTTATGAAAGCACACTTATTTTCGTGACTTCATCGCAAATACATTTTTCGATATGCAACAATAAAGCAACTTAAAATGTCAATAAAAAAAAGTTTCATACGTTTGAAAATGTTGTATTCAAAGTAAGTTGCATTTACAGTATAAAGTAGAAAAGGTTATCCACTGTCAAGCTCTTTTAAGTTAATCTTAGTACCAGTAAGTTATAAGAAGGAGACCTTTACAGATCCGCTGCCAAATGTCTGTAATTTACTACTGCTAAATATAAATAATATTTTTTTAATATTGAAACTTATTTAATAAACAACAGTAAAAGCGTGTCTAAAGCAAAACCAATAATAATTTATTCATGAAAAGCTATACAGGTTTGTATCGTATTGATTGGTATTGAAAAAGAAACTTAGGCGTCAACCTCAAAATGTATTTGAAAAACATATTATCTATCTAACTTAGTAGATTATAAAGTTAGTATTAAAATTCAAATTTTTATGGTATGATCTACGTGATGACGTCAGGAAATAAATTTAACGCTAAATGTCTACTAAAAAAGTTAACATTCGTACTCTTTTCCCCTTTTCAACATCAAAAAGAAAAAAATAACTAAATTAAGTTTACAGTCTAGAGATTCCAAAGCAAGGATCAAATAAAAGTCGTCTCGTGACTTTTTTATTTCGATTTCAACTAATTAAAAACTGCTAAGAACGTCTAAATTTGATTGACCTTTCGACAACCGAGTTTGAAATTCCAAATATGGCTCCAGAGTTTCTTTCTTTCTTTTTTTAATTAATTTTGACAAATTACCCTACCTTCTCAGTTTCTTCTCAATGCTTTCGTTTAATTAAATACTGAAGTGTCAGCTGTCCAAACGAAGTGCCTTTTGTTGGGATACTGTTTCGTGTTTGTTAATTGCATTCGAGCACCTTCGGATACATTCGACTAAAATTCTGCTTAATCCGTTTTCTCAAAACTAAACCTTATTACTGTGGATATAAAAATGACGTAAGTATTCAGGTTCACATGTTTTAACTTTAGAAGCGGAATATTTAGCAAGTTGCTCCTTTTACGGGTTGAACTTTAATTTTAGTGTGCACTCATGAATTAAAGTTCTGCTAATGTTTAAAGGTGAGGAACTTCTGTTTAAATGGATTAAATAAAATTATCAATACTGCTCTTTTTGCATTTATATAGGCAACATTCTGTTCATAAAGATATATAAGCTACATATTTAGTATGCAAATAAACCTTTTCCCGAGACATATGACGTCTATCACAAATGAATTATTAAGTAATCAATAAAACTTTTTAAACCGGATTTTATCAAGTTTAATTATATTTTTACATTGTTCCTTTACAGTGGTCACGAGTTTATAAAGATGTCAGGCGTCTTGAAAGTTATGAAGGCACTTCATCTGAGCCTTCAGAGTTAATACAGAAAGTGCTGTCTTCTTCATCTTATTCACTCGTGACCACTGCAGCTGTAAAGGTCGACTTAAAATAAAATTATAATGAAACGTGATAAAATCCAGTTAAGAAGTTTTTTATTTAATGTAATTAATATAGGAATATATAATAAGGAAATATTATGTGAACTATTAAGATTCTAACAATCACACTGCTAATAATAACGTTTTAAATTCCAATAAGAACAAATTTGAAATCGCCTGAACAAATTTCTATAGCAAATCTTTAAAACAAAATGTCCCTCTAATTGCTGCTTGTGTATTTAGTACCATTCATTTTAATTTAATCTCAATAATATATAAAAATTATATTCTATTGATGTATTTAAATTAAATGTTTCACAAACCAGACATTACACAAAAAGATGTACAAAAGTGTGTGTCAGTGTGCCAGTCTTAAAAAAGTGAAATGTGCATTCAAAATATGAATTCTGTGCATTCATATTTGTCAAATAATAGATGATTAAACGAACTTCCAAGTTCGCTTAATCATCTATTCTATCGCTATTATATGAGTCACTTCGAAGATAGTATATATTAAACAATAGTCCTTTAAGGTACTAGGTAACTTCGCACAGTTTTATAGTATGTCATTTGACTTATTCAAAAAACTTCAGTCTGTTTACTTAATTAACCTTGGGTCCCGGCAAGTCTTCATTTTTTAGAGATCAAAACAAAACTTTTGTATGGGTTCCGGGAGGGACGGGTCCTTTATTATCTTCGAATTCAGCGACTCATATAATAGCGATAGAACTTCACTTGGAAGTTCGTTTAATCATCTATTATATTTCGTCGCTTCATTCTTCAGATAGTATATATATTAAACAGGTAGATTTTTAGAGATAAAATTTTGTTTTATTTTGTCTTTACAAATTATAATTTATGTAAATACGTTTATTCATTAAATTCCTTACTTTAGTACATAATTTAAGAATCCAGGAACCTTTCAACATATATTATACACTTGATGATTGCCAAATTAATTAAATCAATAAACAGAATAATTTAATTTAATTTTAGATTCGATACAGGACATATCATTATGTTATTTTTGAAGATTGGCAAGGATAACATAGGTTGTTTACTATTTGGGGCTGTGGTTTTAAGGATGTATATTATGATTATGTGTACGGGTGCAAAAACTATATTTTCTAATTTAACGTCTGGACTCTATGTCGGTGCATACGGCTTACGATGTAACGGTAACTTTTTGGTAATTTTCTCTAAAATTAAAAGTAATAAATAATATCAAAGAAATAATATTTTAATAAAATAATAAATATCATAGAAAGAGCTGATTAAGAACTAAATTTGGATCCCAAGAAAATATGCACTTGGATTTAGTTGGTTTAATTTGTTTAAAGGTTTAATTTGCTACTTGTAAAATTTGCCTCATCATAGCCCATATCTTCGCCTAATAAAAGAGACAAGGCTGAATGGTATGAATTTAATGAACCGCATGAACAACCCTTACTAAATTGCTCATTTAATAAACAAAGAACGAATAAAACAGGTTTTTGAACATATCAGTATTACATAACGTAGAAAACTCCTACCATGACCTCAACGTGACATTGTATTGACAAATAGTCATGGATGCCAGAGAAGCGCGCATTAAAGTCAGGGTCTCTGGCGGACAGCCGCGCCGCGCGAACTCCGCCCGGAGCGTCTAGCGGCACCCATGGTATGGCTGGACTGCTTTGCTTTGGTGCTATTATGGGAGTTAATGAAATCTTTCTTAAAGCAAATCTTAAAGCAAAAATCCATAAATTACGTTCCTCGCCAAATGCCATAGCCAAATGTGTCTATACTATTTCCATTTCTTTATTTTCTCGATTTTTTCTTTATTCCTTATTTTGACAGCTCCTGTGAAAACTTGTGCGAGCGTTTTTTTTTACATTATGTATGCATTATTTAATAAAAATATGATGTTTACACACGTACAAGGTTATATAATACCAGAGTCGGAGAAACTGATATGGATGAAGCTATATCGATAAACGTAACACGATAACAGACCCGATATTTTTTTACAAAATGTAAGAAACTAAACTACTGCCGGATACTTTTGAACAAATTTATTAACTAATATTATATATCATAACAAGATGTTACTCGTGTTAATTCTTGATTGATAACGCCAACTTCTTAAAAATTTTCGAAGCTGTTGTAAAATAAGTAACGACTAAAAATTGTTATAACGACAGGTAATCGTTATTTATTTATTTTGATCAAAATCTGATGAATCGTCACTGTCACTCGATGAGCTCTCCCCATCATTTATTATAATTTCATGTACTTGTATATTATCGAATGTCACATGAATTTTCCAATCCGACGCTAAAATGTTTTGGGTTCTTCTGACAATTTTTTCCCAGTTTTCGGCAGTTACTTACGCACATGCATTTTTTAATAAATCTAACATCTTGTTTGCGGTAAAAGGGGGATGGGTATTGTTTCGAGCGGCGTGTCCTTTGATTTGTGCCCATATTAGTTCTATAGCATTGTACTGGCAATGATACGGCGGAAGTCGAAGAACCCAATAACCACATTCGGCAGCTATTTCGTCGATAACATATCTTTTAGGGAGGCTTTTTTTCGATTTAAAATATTCACTAATTGTACTTTTAATAAAGTACTATCCACATTTTCGTCATGATGTTGGAGCCAGTCAATTATCTCTTGTTTTTATCGGCCTGCATCGGCATTTAATCAATTTGTCTGGAGTGATGTGTAGCGTTGTCCATAATAATTATGGATGGTTCTTCCAGAGATTGCACCATTTCTTTAAACCATCCTTTGTAAATCTCCGCTCACATTTCTTCGTGGTAGTCCACTGTTTTCTTGGATTTAAAGGCCAGTAAAGCATCTGACACGAATCCTTTCGTAGACCCTGCATGGCATATTATAAGGCGTTCACCTTTTCCCATTGGCACTGAACTAGTGGAATCGGCGGTGTCGTCAGTCCAGTTCTTAGACACTGTGTGCTTTGCATTGAACCAAGTCTCGTCAGTGAAAATAACATTTGACCAATCTGATATCTTTTTGGCTTCGCTCGAAAATTCGCAACGAGTCATAGTAACGGCGTGACGCTCCATCAACCATTTTACGTTTGTCCGATTTTTCATAAGAAATCTCATCATCAAATCATAGAAAAAATTTCTTTCCAAACTAAGCTTAATGACGATTTTTGGCCATGGAACAAACCACATTCAAGTAAAGAAACAACAAGTTTTTTAAGTGTTGGAATTTCTTTGCGCAAGTATTATTCATATATATGACGGCGAATAGCATCAACTTTGAAGTTGCCAACCGACGTCACACGATGTGGTTGGCGTTTTTTCTTCGGCGTACGAAGCTTATTTTCCTGCATGACACTTGTACCGTCAGCTTCGGAAGTAATTTTTGAAACAGTAGGTCCACTTATTCCTAATGCGGCCGCAACACGCTCTCGCACTTGCGACAGTTGTACCTAATAGCGGGCCACCATTTTGATACTCTGCTTCAAAGTAATTACGAACCTTGATCACCCGTTCTCTCACCTGCCTTTTCAGAACAGATCCTTTCAGCATTTTGATATTTGACAGCTGGGCAGCAATCAACACGGAGGAACACAAAATACGCAACTTAACGTATGGATAATGTGAAAAAACTCAGCGAACAGAAATGTAGTGACTAGCACGGCCGTCTTGT
Source organism: Marasmarcha lunaedactyla (assembly GCA_923062675.1). Classification (NCBI taxonomy): domain Eukaryota; kingdom Metazoa; phylum Arthropoda; class Insecta; order Lepidoptera; family Pterophoridae; genus Marasmarcha; species Marasmarcha lunaedactyla. The sequence continues at coordinate 27,225,830 of OV281340.1, read as the reverse complement.
TGCGAGTGACAGATTAAACAAACACAAAATAGTGGGGGCCATTGAGTGTCCCCATCTTGAAAAAATATATTTGAATGTTTTTGTTGTGTTTGTCTTTGTTCAAAATATAATAAATATATGCGAACGATATCATTACTTATTTGGTCACAACACTACATTATATCAAATTAGAACTGTCATTGACAAAATAAAGAAATGGAAATAGTATAGTTAGAGTATTTAAATGTGGAAATTGAATACTACCCATCCTATTGACGTAACTAATAGCGGTGGTATTATCAATTCGTAATAATATTGCACAATTTCTTTCTTCCCCGGCTGAACTTTTGAAGCCTAAGGAAACGGCTAGTAATTCTAGGTAACTGATATGGTATTCTTTTTACAATAAAATTTATTGTTTTGGAATATTACGCCCCAGCCTGTTTTGAATGAATCTGTATATATCTTATAAATTTGTGAAGTAATTGAACAGGAAATGGTATATTTACTTATACTTTTCTACCAGAATCTCCTAAAAGTAATTTAAGAAGTTTAATTTTTGCAACACAGTTGTACTTATTTTGTAGCTAGTCAGGCTGCGACAAGTGTACCTATATGTTTGGCAAAATCTCGTATCGAGCATATTTGAAGTTTCATAAATTTATTTTTTTATTTATTTTATTTAATAATTTATGTACACACAGAAAAACACAATAATAAAAATGACTTATAAACTAATAAAGTACAAAGGTACAGCTTATTTCTAATAGAAATTTCTACCAGCAGACCTATTACTGGACAAAGTAGTTCAGAACAAATTTAGTGTGTACAACTATATTCAAATAATATAAAATAAATAATCATAAAATAAACATATCAATTAACTTAAACCCATACATAAAATTCTATTATTTATATACATACATACATTTATAAACGAATGATTTATATTAATATTCTACATATACACATAAAGTTTGAACATCAACACAACATTTTAAGGTTGAGAAAGATAGTGTTGCTTTACTTTATTTTTGAAAATTGGTAACGATTTTGCTTCGCGTATTTCATAAGGAAGTGAGTTAAATAGTCTGACGGCATGAACAGTAAAGGAGTGGGAAAAGAAATCGGTCTTATGAGGTTTAAGGTAAAGGAGAGTGCGCTTGCGAGTTCTGCACAATTTATCTTGGGAAACCATAAAAGAGAAACGCTCACTAAGATATCTGGGAGAGGAAGGGTTGTAAAGGACATTATATAGTAGACAGAGAATGCGAGTGTTCCTGCGTAACCGAATCGGTAGCCATCGGAGTTGCTTTCGATATTCTGAAACGTGATCATATTTCTTAAGACCGAACACGAACCGAATGCATAGGTTCTGCAGACGCTCCAGCTTATTTAAAAGTTCTTCTGTAGCATCTAAGTAACACACGTCTGCATAATCTATGATTGGCTGTATGAGTGCCTGTGCAAGAGTGATTTTGGTTGGATTAGGCAAAAAAATTTGGAGACACTTGAGAGTGTGAAAGGAGTAATGGACTTTACGACCAAATTTCACCGACATTAGCTTGCCACGTGAGGTTTGAGTCAATTATCACGCCTAAGTTTTTTACAGTATCGGTGAAAGCAATCGAAGTACCATCTAGTATTACAGTTGGAAGAGCATCCATATCAAGGAAACCCTTCATATATCAACACAACTAAAAGCATTACTGAAATCAAGTAGAACTAACAATGTAAGCGATCCACCCTCCATGGCCCAACGTATATTGTCAGTCACGTTTACAAGAGCAGATACTGTGCTGTGCCCTGACCGGAAACCGGATTGGTATTTGCTGAGGAGATTATTAGTGGATACAAACTCTAGTAATTGTTCATGGACAATGTGCTCCAGAACTTTAGACAAAAAGGACAGGATAGATATTGGTCGGAAATGTGAAAGAGAGGTAGGGTTTGTAACTTTAGGTAATGGGATTTTATGTGCGAGTTTCCAGGAATTCGGAAAAGTACCGGTTGACAGGGAATAATTAAATATATGGGTGAGTACGGGTAATAAGACGGGTAAAATTAAGGTGACCATTTTGGAGCATATCTTGTCATCTCCTACAGCTGCTGATGAAATGGAGAGAATAGATCGCCTAACACTGTCCACTGACACAGTATTCAAAAATAATGACGGACATGCATTTGTAGCATTTGGCAAAGATCTTAAAGTCCTGGCCTTGACAGTCGGATCCAGAGTTACGGCTGGTTTAGCAAATTGGGAGTTTAAAGCATTCAAATCAAAGTTGTTACGATGACTAGTGGAAGATTTACCAATACCAACAGATTTCAAGAACTTCCATGCCTCTGCAGCGCCTTGGTTGACGAGGGAGTCGTGAAAGTAGCGTCTCTTAGCGTCTCGACAAAGTCGCTTGCAAAGGTTGCGTAGATTTTTATAGGTAGTGAGGTTATTTTCAGATGGACGACGTTTATACCTGATCTTGGCTTTGTCTCTAAGAGACATGGAGTGTTTTATTGAGTCAGTTAACCAAGGTGCAGGATTGTGTTTTATTTTTACAGATTTAAGAGGAGCATGACGATTATACAGGCCAAGGAGAAGAGAATTGAAGCAGTCAACTTTGTCATTAATATCAGCACCATTAAAAACTGGCGACCAATCGATATCTCTCGCGTCTCGCTCCAAAGATTCCGAGTTAATGGTTTTATAGCTACGCAAGGTTAATACTTTCGGTTTTTGTTTGGGAAGTCGGATTCGATATGATAGGTATATCAGGTCATGATACGAAAAGGATGCTGTGAGTTGTCCGTGATTTACTACATTATTATTATTTGATACTATCATGAGATCTATTAAGGATGGGACACAATTAGGAAAGTTATGTGTGGGAAACAACGGTAAGATAGAAAGGTTGAAAGAGGATAATAGTGATTCAAGCTTACGAGAGCGAGAGTTGTTTTTGATCATACAAGTATTGAAGTCGCCAAGCATAATGACATGATCATAAATAGAGCAGAAATTATTGAAATAGCTTTCCAGGGTATCGAAATAATCAATACTCATATTAGGATTATAAAAAACCGTTAGGAGTAATTTCGTATGCCGTATAGTTACTTCGATACCGAGGTGTTCAGCTGATTCTGAGTAAAGTGATGGTGATGCACTCACATTTTTGTATGACAAATCTGCACGCAAATAAATTGCTACCCCACCTCCCCCCTTACCAGTTCTATCATTACGTATGAGGACAAAACCTAGAAGTGAAAAATTTGTTGAAGGAAGGGAAGGTTTTAGGAACGTTTCAGAAATTAGCAATGCGTCGATATTTTTACAACTAAACGTTGCTAGAAGATCAGAATAATGGCTTGGTACGCTTTGCGCATTAATGTGTGCAATTTTTAAATTAAAGGGATTATCAGTAAAGGAAGTATACAGTCTGTCATGCAACGTCGGAGCTGGAGAGAGAGTACTGTCGATGCTAGCGAAACTGCAAGACGAAGAAGAACAGGATACGAAGCTGTCGTCACAATCATTATTATTATTAAACATATATATATAAAATAACTAGTGCAATGATAGAAAGTACGAAATAAATAGAAATAAATAATTTACATACGAATAAACACTACTGTATAAAAAAAATTACAATTAACTAAACCACCAGCCACTCACAAGTTAATGGAGAAAGAAAACACAAATTAAAATAAAAATTACAGAAACGATACTAATGGTGGTCCACTACAAGTACGCACAATGATTGATTGAATGGCTGATTACAGCCTTACATTAACTGCCACAGTCGCAGTGGTATCTGTCAATCTGTTTGCCACACACAAGCATAAACAAAACCTATTTTTAAAAACAAACAAACTAAATATTAAATTACCGTCTTTCACTTATGTATGATTGCAAGGAATATTGTTATTGAAACTAATGAGGCACTTACTGAATATCTTAAAGATAAAGTTAGTGGCGCCGACGAGTTTTTCTGGGAGATTTTTCTGTGGGTTTTGGTGCATTGTCTTGCGCAGGAACAGCTGTAGCGTCACAAGTTATAGGAAACTGAGAAATAATGTGATCAAGTTCGCATTTTGTTTCGATCCGGCGGCGTGATTTGTCTGGTAGACAGATAACAATTCGCCCCTCAGCAGACCAGCAATTCTTTAATCCGAAATGTAGACGGGCCGAGAAAAAAATTTGCTGTCTGATCTTTGTGAGGAACTCGGAGAGCGTGATACCGGTTCCCTTCAGACTAGTTTTAGTATCACAGACAGTATAGCGAGTCTGCATATCAGAAAATCTCACAAGAATTGGTCTTGTTTTGCCTTTAGAAGCATTGCCCAATCTATGACAAACAAGTAAGTGGTCTCGCTTTATACTATTCAAGTTCAGTTGTTTAGTAAGGATGTTATGGACCTCTTCGTAAATCTTTTCGTTTTGCTTCTCATGAACTCCATGGAATAACAAGATCTTTTTCCGAGATGCAGTTTCAAATCTATCTTGATTCACTTTGATGGACTCAATTTCAATCTTCAGCTGCTTAAACATCTCCCACACCAAGCTTTTGAAGGACAGGAAATCTTGAGACAGTGTGGTTAGATCAGGATGCACAGGCATCTTACCAGCAACCATTTCCAGCTTATTTTCAAACTCACTGAAGCGTGTTTCAAACATTTTTCCAAGGGCTTCCATATTGTGGTGTTAATTATTTGACCAAGTGATTATAGTGAGAGAATTTGTTTGAAAGTGAGTGCCAGTGTGTTTAGCACTAAGTTACAGCATAGGAGTGAAATTAAAAACTAATAAATTAATAGATACAAATAAAATATGAAGAGCACACTAAATTTGAGTATTACTTTCACGACTACCCGCGAAAAAAAAACATTTATATATAACGCTTATCGTCAGGTACTGTTCGATGTTAAACATATAGCCTTAAAATGTTACTGACTTTGTCGGTACTAGTCGATTTTTGTTCAAATTCACTCTAAGTGACTCATAACTTCGCGAATAATTTTTGTAAATACCCCCGGAGCAACGGATCATCCATACGGCATGGCCGTCAACTCGTATGTGATAGGCTCAAACATATAGTTTTCTTGAAATTCAAAACGTAGGTATTTTTTGTAACTAACAAATATAGGTACGAGTAGGTATGATCTATCTTATCTATGTCAGCTAAGAAACCATTATGGGGAATTAATTTGGAAGCTGTTTTATAAGATTCCATTTAAAAGTGTACTTTTTAATTTTATTTATAAATTTTTTTTTGTTTTTTTTGTTTAGTACGAACCGTTTTTCGCCGTTGAGTTTCGGCGCCAAAAAATATTTATTTATTATATTTGTTTGATATAAACTAGTCAATTGAGGTATAACTTTATAACCGGTGTAATTTTATCATGAAATGGAATTGAGAAATGGAATTAAATTTATCATCATTATTATTTATGCATTTTAAAATCGTTTCATTATTTGTTATTTTAGGCCAATAATCGTAAAAGTAATGGATTCGACCTGCGTCGTGACGTCGCCCCCCCCCCTGTTTGATGGGTAACGTGGAGGTTCCATCCAGTTTCCCGACTGGGTTGACCGGTTGCCTGTCGATGTTTGGGGAGTTATTATTACTATTATAACTTTTTTTTTCTTAACACTTTATTATCTCCTTTTTCAAGAAGTAAGTTCATGCCCATTCCCGTTTCATTCCCATTTGCCCATTCAGTTATTCCATAACTGGAGCTCCTTAAGCCCCGAGGTTAGAAAGAATCTCTGGATCCATGTCGGAAATAAGTCGACGGTTCCAGATTAGTGAGCGTCTACATAGAGCGCTCAGGTATTGCGGTAACTGAAATTGCTAGCCAGAGATTCGTCCACTAGGTTCATCATTATATTTAAATAATTTTATTGACGACTTTCAGATTTGAAAAAAAAATAGAAATAATAGAATATTACGTAATACAGATATCGTGTTAAATCTTTTTCAGATTACACTAATTTTCTGTATTCGTATTGAAATATATAAACATTATTGAAAAAAAAGTCAAAAATAACAATACGAATACTATACAGCATCAATCGGAATAGGATACATCAGGTAGAAGACTATCAGTAATTTATGCGGATAACGTGATATATCTTTTATAGATTTCACATATTTTCTGCATCTTTTCGACTAAGCGAAATTATAGTTTATAATAATTAACATCAGGTAGAAACTACCAGGATTTTTTTGCAGATAGCGTGATATATCTATTATAGATTACACGTTTTTTCTGCATCTTTTTGACAAATCCAAATTATAATTTATAATAATAAACATATAAACTTAGGTAGAAGACGACCAGAAATTTTAGCAGATAGCGTGATATATCTACTATAGTTTTCACGTATTTTCTGCATCTTTTCGATAAAGCGAAATTTTAGTTTTTAGTAATAAACATCAGGTAGAAGACAGCCAGGATTTTTTGCAGATAGCGTGATATATCTATTGTACATTACACATATTTTCATCATCTTTTCAACAAAGCGAAATTTCAGTTTATAAGAAAAACATCAGGTAAAAAACTACCAGAAATGTTTGCGGATAACGTGATATATCTATTATAGATAACACGAATTTCTGCATCTTTTCGATAAAAACGAAATTTTAGTTTATAATAAAAAACATCAGGTAGAAGACTTCTAGGATTGCATGCGGACAACATGATATATCTATTATAGATAACACGAATTTCTGCATCCTTCGATAAAACCAAAATTTAGTTAATAATAAAAAAACATCAGGTAGAAGACTACTAGGAATGCATGAGGATAACGTGATATATCTATTATAGATAACACGAATTTCTGCATCTTTTCGATAAAACCAAAATTTAGTTAATAATAAAAAACATCAGGTAGAAGACTACCAGGAATGCAAGCGGACAACGTGATATATCTATTATAGATAACACCTGTTTTCTGCATCTTTTCAACAAAGCTAATATAAAAATATTAATATAGTTTATAGATACCCGCGATCACTTATGAAAAAAACAAAAAAAGGCTTTTCTCATCGGATGAAATAACGAGTCGCTATCGCTTATTCTTTATTGTTAGTTATAATTCTTCGAACTTTTAGTACACTTTTAATAGAACTTTTACAGCATATTTAATTTCAAACTGTTAAGTTACTCGTTGGTATATGACGTGTGCTTGTTACCACGCACGAAAAAAGAATGAAAACTTGCCGGGACCGGGGTTGGTCAAGTAAACAGTATTTTGAATAAGTCAAATGATATACTCTAAAACTGTGCGAAGTTACCTAGTACCTTAAAAGGACTAGGTACCTGTTTAATATATACTATCTGAATAATGAAGCGACGAAATATAATTAAGTTCAAATATTATTTGATGAAGTAGATACTATTAAATAACTACAATTTGCAATTTCTTGTAACGTAAAATTTAACATACTTAGTCACAAAAAACGGTTATAAGATACAGAAAAAAATAAATGTAAATCAAAACAAACAAAATAAAATAAACAGAACAATTAGCTTCGTAGATTAAATACTCTTTGATATTTAATTTCATGGCATGGATTGAGGCTCTTTGAAAGATATCAAGCTTAAACCTAATAGCACGGTTACTTGAAAACATTCTCGATATTGGTGAGTTTCGTCCTGGATTCGCTCGGCAATGTGGCATTTCAAAAACCTGGCTATTGCAAAGCCTACTGGCCTGACGTGGAACAACTATCCTTATTTTCTCAAGAAATGCACTGGAGTCTACAAAGCCATGAATTATTTTATATTAATACTAGTGACCCGCCCGTCCAGGCTTCGCACAGGTCTATGTCATTGCATTTTAAATATGTAATATCTTCGAAAATATTCATTTAAATTACACGCTATAAAGGGCCATATTTATCTATATTACAAGAAAATTTAACAAGACAAACGAATCGGAGAAACTCAACACCGCGTACTTGGGTATCGGGGGTAAAAAGAGTGCAGTCTTTGTTGCTGAACATCTTACTCCTGAGATAAAGTCACTACACGCGGCCACTCGTCGCCGGGCCAAGGAGCTTGGCTACAAGTTCGTGTGGGTGCGGGACAGCAAGGTCTTTGTAAGAAAGACTGAATCCTCCAGCTACCTGAACATCAAGGATAACTCAATCTTAGAGAGACTTTCGTAGTGTTTTTTGTTATTAGTTTAGCATTAAATATATTATATTCCTAAGTTCAGTTGTAAGTTAGCATTTTTTTATTATTATATCATTATTAATTTAATTGATCTTGTAGATGCTAAATATTTATTATCAAAATGTAAGAGGTTTGAGAACTAAAACCATAGACTTTTTTAATAACACTATATGTTACAATTATGATATCATTATCCTAACTGAGACATGGCTTAATAGCAGCGTATTCAACTCTGAGTTATTCGATAATCGCTATGCGGTGTATAGGCGGGATCGGGAAACTACCGGTTATCATGCGTCCAAAAATGGGGGCGGTGTTCTCATTGCTGTTTCCAAGCATCTGAACTCCCGTCGCTTAACAAATTGTGAATCGAAATGCGAGGATCTCTGGGTTGCTGTCGAAATTTTTAAAGAGAATGGTAGTTTACTGAATCTTAATTTGTGTGCTGTATACCTTCAACCCCCAATTCAACGTCATATTCTGGAAGAATTCCTTGTAAATTCGGAAGAGGTTATCGAGCAATATAAATTTGAAAATGTTGCTATCATGGGCGATTTTAATTTAGGGTCCATATCATGGAACTTTTCCAACGATGTGATTCCGGCTGGTGGAGTAACAAACCAAAGTATCTTTAATAACAAGTTGCTCGACTTCATGAGAGTGAATGGCTTAAATCAGTATAACTATATTACGAATAACAAAGGTAAACAACTTGATCTAGTTCTTTACAATCATGACTTGTTAAAATTATTTAAAAGTTTGGCTCCTCTTTCTGTCGTCGATCCTCTACACCCGCCTTTAGAGTTTTCTATCTTAAGCAAAACTGATATGGATTTATCTCGTTCTGAAAGCAGTCGTCTCTGTTTTCATAAGGCCGATTACACTAAAATCATTGAAGAGTTAAAAAAAATAAGCTGGGTTGATGAATTTCTCAATTGTAGGTCAGTTGATGAAATGGTGTCCATTCTCTACTGCAAATTGCGTGGAGTCATTGAAATCCATGTACCTATATCGAAGTCACGTCCGAACAGATATCCTACTTGGTTTTCCCAAAACCTTATTAACTTATTGCGTGAAAAATATAAATACCGCCAAAAGCTTCGTAAATATAACAACAATCCGCAAGATAGATTATCCTACAATATTTTGAAGAAAAGATCTTTGGAGTTGATATCGTCCTGCTATAAATCTTACATAGAGCATATTGAACTGAGTTTGCGTAGTAACCCCAAGATACTTTGGTCTTTTATTAAAAAGAAAAAAAGGAACAGTAGCTGTTACCCATCACATATGTCACTAAACGGAGAATCTGCCTCGAACGGAAAAGATATCTGTGATCTTTTTGCCCGTAGTTTTTCCACCGCCCACAATAAAGTAGACTCAAGCAAAGTACACTCAACACCTTGCGGTACCAGTGAACGTACCAATAACTTTTTGTCTCAAATCAAGTTTAAGGATGGACAAGTTTTAAACATTTTAAAAAGACTTGACCTTAATAAGGGTGCTGGCGCGGATGGCATACCCTCTATTTTTGTTGCCAGATGCGCATCGGTTTTGGCGCATCCCCTGTGTCGGATTTATAATAAATCTATATCTACAGGCTGTTTTCCCAAGGTTTGGAAAGAGACTTTAATCGTTCCAATACATAAGAGTGGGTCCGACGATCTTATTTCTAACTACCGCCCAATATCTATCCTGTCGACTTTTGCCAAAGTCTTTGAAAAACTGTTATACCCAATTCTATCATGGCACTTAAGACACTTGATACTGCCACAACAACATCGATTCATCAAGTGTAAATCCACTACCACCAACGTTGTATCATTTATCAATAAAGTTTCGTCAATTTTGGATAACCGTTCATCAGTCAGTGCAATATATACAGACTTTAGCAAAGCATTTGACAGGGTCAACCACCATATATTACTGCAAAAGCTCTCGAAACACGGTATTGCCGAACCTTTAACGAGTTGGTTCGAATCGTACTTGGCGGATAGAACTTCTCTAGTTGTTGGTAATGGTTACAAATCTGAACCCTTTTTTGCTTCGTCAGGAGTACCCCAGGGTTCTCATTTAGGCCCTATTTTGTTTAATGTATTTATTAACGATATTAACACATGTTTTCTTAATTCACAGTTCTTTTTATTTGCCGATGACTTGAAATTCTTTAGAATTATAAACGACAATACAGACATTGCTCTGCTGCAGGAAGACTTAAACCGATTGAACAGGTGGTGTGACTCCAATGCTATGGCCCTTAATATTGAAAAGTGCTTTTCCATATTTTTTACTAGAAAAAAAACTGTGTTACATCCGATCTATACAATTGCAGGTAAAGTACTGTCAAATGTTGACCATATTCGTGATCTTGGGGTGTTTCTGGACTCCAAGCTGCGTTTTGATGTTCATATTGAAAGTATTGTCTCAAAAGCTTTTAGATGTCTAGGATTTTTACTGCGTAACTCACGAGATTTTAAATCCCCTACAAGAATCTTACTCTATAACGCACTGGTAAGGAGTGGTTTAGAGTACTGTAGTGTGGCATGGAATCCTTTTTATGATGTTTATATAAAGCGTTTAGAAGGCGTTCAGAAGCGTTTCTTGTGGCATCTTACTTTCTCTTGCAACTTAGGTAAAGAACTTGTCCGGTATAACGATCAACTCGAACACTTTAAAATAAGCCGTCTATCGGAGCGACGACGTATGCTTGACACCATGTTCCTTTATAAGTTAACTAATGGTATCCTTGACACTCCGGACCTACTGGAATCCATATCCTTTTCTACACCGGCTAGACTAATTCAAATTCAAACTCAAATTCAAATCATAACATTATCGATATTTTCCATGACAGTGAGAAGAAAATAAAACAATGCTTTAAATTAGTTTAAATTGTAATATACTACTAATAATACTACTATTTTTATTTTTTTAATATTTAATGTATTTAATTTTTGTTTTGTGTAGGTTTATTTGACTTTGTTCCTGTGCACTTATTATCATTACTTTTAAATTAATTTCAACTACATATTATTAAATTTTTAAATTTTTATTATGAATTAAAGTTTATTTTTTAATTAAATTTTTGAAACCTTTTCATAGTTTGACATTTTTGTGCTCATAAAATGTATCACTGTTTCTTCTGTTTTATTCACACAATCTGATGTATTTATTTTTGTATCCGAAATCTACTCTAAATTGAAAGATATTTTAAATCTGAATAATTTCTAGTATTAAGACTTGAATTTATTTTTTGTTTTTCTTGCTTGACTATTTTACTTTACTTTATATAATTTTAATTGTTTACATTTACTTAAACTTGCATGCTGTCGTCATCTATAATTGTGGTAATATTTAAAATGTAACTACTTTTACTTACACTATTGACATGTTATGATATTATTATGTTGGTGATCTATCTTAAATAAATAAATAAAATAAACAATGTATTTAAGGTACTTAATTGGATAAGGATTAATGCTGTATAAAATCGATTTCTTCATAATATAATTAAATATGACTCTGTTTTTACAAAAAAGAAAACAATTTATTTAGGTTTTGTGACTGGGCAACAGCGGGAATATGCAGAAGTAGAAATAGATTATATGAATTGTACAGTGAAAGAACTTATAATCATAAAAATAAATTTTATGAATATGTTAAAAAGTATTCAAAATTATTTAAAAGAGTATGCAGTGTAGCTAAATCTAATTACATTAATAATAAAATTAAATATAGTTCTAACATTCAAAAACGCATAAAATTAAATTAATTAGGAAACTGGGAAAGCAAAAGACCCTCACACCAACTATAATTTGAAAATTAATGATAAATTGTTGTCAACTGACAGAGAAGTTGCTAAAGCATTTGAACATTTTTTTACTGCCGTCCCTGTGTCAACTACTTTGAGTATTAATTCATGTTCCACTCTTGCACAGTCACTGCTAATGGAAAATGTAAATTCATGCGATATTGATTTCATCTTTAAACATGTTACTGTTCCACAAGTTTAATTGCATTTCAAAGCATTAAAGTAAAAAATACAACCGATTTAGATGCAATTTCTGTTAACATAATTCAATGTGTCATTGATGGTATAGCCCCGCACTTAGCCAGTATGTTAAATGACTGTATTGATAATGGTGTATTTCCTGATTCAATGAAATTTAGTAAGGTCATTCCAATGTTTAAATTCAAATTTTAGACCTATATCTATACTACCAATGCTCAGTAAGATTTTTGAAAAATTAATTTTGAACAATTACTTTCTCATTTTTATGGTAATAGTTTAATGAATTTCAAGCAATTTGGTTTTACGTGGGGTCACTCAACAACCGATGCCAGTGTTGCGCTCATAAAACATGTATTCAGCGCCTGGGAGGATAATATATATTTCTAATAAAAAACAGAAAGTTGCAATAAATGGAGAAAAATCATCAGTATCGGCAGTGACAATGGGTGTGCCTCAGGGCTCAGTTCTTGGTCCTTTCCTATTTTTAGTATATATCAATGATCTGCCATCGGTCGTTAAGAATCAATGCGAGGTCATATTGTTTGCTGACGATACTTCCTTCTTATTTAAAATGAAAAGACAAGAAACTGACAATCGAGCAGTAAACCAATGTATTTCCAACAAAGAGAAGTGGTTCTCAGCTAATAATTTGCTCCTCAATGAAAACAAAACTTTTAACTTAAACATTGTAGTTGAGAGCCAGGAACTGACTCCTGTAAACACAACCGTATTTCTGGGCACCTTAGAAATAACCTTAGACGCCAAACTCCAGTGGGGACCACATGTTGATGGTTTCGCGAAAAGGCTTGGCTCTGCCGCACATGCTGTTAAAAAAATGAGACGAATTTCAAATGAAACAACTGCTCGATTAGTCTATTTTGGTTACTTCCACAGCCTTATGACTTATGGTGGTCTGCTGTGGGGGAGTGCTGCCGAAATTGATACTATATTTATTCTGCAGAAAAGGGCTGTTCGCGCAATCTATCAGCTCGGAAGAGAAGTAAATTAAGGGAAATAAATATTCTTACTTTCTATTCACAATATATTTTAGAAAATTTAATGTATGTAAGAATGAACATAACCTTGTTCAAAAGAAAAAAAGATCTGCACAATGTTAACACAAGAGGAAGAAATATGTTGGCAGGTCATAATAGTAGGCTTCATAAAGTCACTATCTCATTCATGGGTCAATGTATACGCTTTTATAATAAAGTTCCTGAGGATATCCAAGGTCTTCCTATTGACAAATTCAAAGAAACTATAAAGCAGAAGTTGTGTGCAAAAGCATATTATAAACTATCCGATTATTTGGATGATAAAAGCCCTTGGGTATAATCCCCTCATTAACAGGATTGTACTAGTATTTGTAACAAAACATGTGTAATGTGTCTGTATGTTCGTTGAGTTCTTCTTTCCGATGAATATCTAAAGCGTCATTGTCACTAAAGTACGTCTTCTTATGGTAGCGTCGGGTGACGGGTCGCTCACTTCCCTCTAATATGGTTGAGGAACACAAAACCACATATTTCACTGGGTTTCCGCTGTTCGATTTTCAAGATTTTTTCACAGTAATTTTTGTTTTGTTGACGCCCACCTGTTTATAAGGTTCGGGTGAATTTTTCATTTTGGAATTTCGAGAAAATCCCGGAAAACCCCAAATTTTATAGTAATTTAATAGACACAATACCGTTTTGACCGGTTGTAATTGGTATTAATTTGTCGTTGTTAGTATTTAGGTTTTTGTTGATCCGAGGTCGTTAAATAACACCTTTTGGTACATCTTTGCTGACGGAAAATTCAATTTTCAATTGTTTTTCATATAAAATAGTAAATTTTTTGGTAGTTTCATTTTCAAAATTTCATAAAACACTTTGCATTGCAAATTTTCTTCAAATTTCTTATACCATCATCTGCACCGTGTTCCTGCGCGTCTTTTGAGACACTAAGGACTACTCCGCGGGAAATAGGTGTTGGAAAATTTGCAATACTTAGCAAATTCGGTTAAAATTAGTGTTTTTCTTAAATATTTTCAAAATTTTTCATTGAACCTTCACTTTTTATAGTTTCAATAGCTTGCTTTTGACCGTCCGCATCGATTGAGACGTCAATCGCTACGATCGGACGACGAAAACTTGGAAAATTTGAACAAAGCGCACGCCCTTCCTCTCCGTAGTCTCGAGGCAAGGGAGAGGACATTGATTGACAAAAGTATATGTGCGTTTTAAAATACAAGTAGCGCCATCTATATTTTTTTGGATAGAACTTGAGCATTTTAGTTGTTTTATTGTCTTGTTCTATTTTTTGTACTTGTTTTTGTTCTTTTTGACTTGGATACTTAACCTTTTATCCTTTTACTTTAGACTAAGAGTTAGACTGGGACACTTTACATCCCTCAAAATTATCTATTTACATACAAAACTTCTATAGTTATTTATCCAACTTTTACAAACCTTACATATACACATTTACACTCGACAACTACCTCCATCAAAAATGTACCGCACACCATTTAAGCACGCAGGCAGTGAAGGAGAAAGTCAAAAAACGCCTCCACAAACAGTAACTCTCGCTCCTAACGTTCGACGAAGCAAAGGGGAGTGGGAAGCGGTAGGTACCGACCCAATCGCCACCTCCCCTGTGACTAGTAAGAAAATAACGCAAACAGGAGCTGTCTATAAAGACAAAACTACAGAAGCGAGAGTATGTCTGAGTAAGATTAAAAAACACCTTAGCTTGTCCAGAAACCTCAAGAGCGAAATAAAAACCGGCATAACAGAGGCAATCGACAAACTTTATAACATAGTAAAAGAGTTGGAAACAACTCTCAAAAGCAATAACATCACTGGACAAGGTAACTTAACAGAGACGTATGTTGACCAACCAATAAATATAACCACTGACTTGACTACGGAACTCCTTCACCAACTGCAAGTGGCGAACTCGAACCTCATTCATAATAATAAAGCAATGGAAAACTTGAAGGAGGAAATGGTGCAATATAAGGAGATGATAACAAATACCAGTAGACCAGCCTACTCTAGCGTCGCTGCACAATCGCCAAAGGCGCCACGTATAATCAGACAAGCGCTTCACTCGATAGTTGTGGCATCCGAGGACTCGACGGGAACCGGCGATGAAGTACTAAATAGAGTACGAGAAGCAGTTGACGCTAAAGAGGGCTGGGTTACAGTAGAGCGAGTCCGCAAAGCTAAAGACAGGAAATTATAATGAGCCTCAGGACAGAACAAGAGAAAGAAAAAATAAAAGATCGACTTCTAAAGTCAGGGCAACGCCTCACATGTGAGGATGTTAAAAACAAGGACCCGCTGATCATATTAAAAGATGTCCTACAAATACATAGTGACGAGGATATAATGAAAGCCATCCGAAACCAAAATAAAGAAATATTTAAGGATTTGAACCCCGAGGAAGAACGCATGGCTGTAAAATACAGGAAGAGAGCAAGAAACCCACTCACCGGGCACATTGTACTGAGCACGTCTCCACAAGTTTGGAAAAGGGTGACAGAGGCCGGAACGCTGCATATCGATCTTCAGCGTATCCGAGCAGAAGACCAATCACCCCTGGTGCAGTGTACCCGGTGCCTAGAATACGGACACTGAAGGCGATTCTGCAAGAGTACGATTGACTTATGCAG